>CM060941.1:187256293-188506293 GCA_030765085.1 Allium cepa | reverse complement strand
GTGAGACCCCGTGTTTGTGTTAGGTCGCGTGTGTGTGGTTGAGTCGTAAGTCGTTGAGTCGTTAGGTCGTGCCTAAGTGTTGAGCCGTGTGTGTTGTTGAGTCGTAAGTCGTTGAGTCGTCTCCTGTGTTGAGTGTTGGGTCGTTGAGTCGTCCAAACGACTTAGGGAGAAATGCGGCAGTGTGTTAGGTAGTAAGTCGTATGGGCTTGAGTCGTTAGGTCGTGTCTGAGTTAGGTCGCGTAGAGGGTTGAGTCGGTAGGCCATGGGGGATTGATGAGTCGTAAGTCGTGGACCTTGATGAGTCGTGAACGACTCATAGGGGTGAACGACTTAAGGATTTTAGCCTATAAATAGAAGTGCCTATCTCACTTTTTGGGATCCGGATTTTGAAGCGACGAAGTGCTGCTATTTTGAGAGCTCGACTACAAAACTTCTTCACTTCTTTTCTCCAATCTAATCTAGTGCTTCCTTCCATCCATCTAAATCGAAGATCCAAGAGCCAAAGTTGAAGATCTCCATCCATTGAAGAGAGATTTCATCGTTTGAAGCGGAATCTTGTCGGATCAAGCTAGATCCTTTGCTGTCTAGATCTGGAGTTAGTTACTGTTGAGGTGTTTAGGTGATTCGGTGAGTGGTGGTTATCTCTCACATGGACCTAAAGGAGTATATTGGATCGGTGGCTTGTTTGTGTGTTAAAGATAGTGATTTCATGCATTTTCCTTAAGTCTGCATGTAGATCCATCGTTCATAAAGTTTTGATATCCATTTTACTACATGTTAACCTATGTTAGTTCATTCATCAAGATATTACTTAGAATTCATGTTTGTTAGATTTGAACTCTTTATTTACGAAATTGCCATTATTGTTATAACTGTTTATCTAGATCTTGTTTGAATGATTGTTTACTTGGATTAATGATTGATCAGATTGATTGTTATGAATTAGTTGATTGATGATTTGATTTGGACTAGTATGGTCGAAGGTGATTCAAAAGCTAAGTGGAAAGGCTCTTGAATAAGGAAAGATGCCTGTGGCATATGAAGCGGATGATGAAGCTCATATGGATAGATTTGATGACGATGTTGAGATGGGACTTTGCTATGATGCGATGAGGCAAAGCATGATGTTGAGATGGGACTTTGCTATTATGCGATGAAGCAAAGCATGATGTGAGATAGCCTTGGTTTAATCCAGACGGGATCATCCCAAGCATGTTGATAACTCGGTGAAATGGTTCGAGTTTGTTGATAATGGTTGGCTTGAGAGGCGCTTGAGCTAGTATGGAAATAGTCATCGAGGAGGATGACTAGAAGGCTGAAATCTCATCGTTGTTGAAGGTTCTAGCATGCTCAAAGCAAGAGTACGTTGGGCAGATTCGATAGTCCCAAGACGAATAGTTGATGGTCTTGTACTCTGGGCAGATTCGATAGTCCTAGGCACGGGTCACGACGACGTGCGGAGTTATGTCTAGAACCAGGGATACCATTAGCCCTTGACGGACGGATGAAATAATGAGCCGGTCATTCAATTAACGATGATATCGAAGCAATGATAACAGTGATAGCCAGAGTCATGGATGTTTGGATGTATCGTCACTCGGTCTCAAGAGCGATGTTTTGTGGGTGCTTATCTGATCTTGGTTTAGGCCTTTGGGGTTTGTGCCTGGAAAACATTGACCTTGACCCGAGTGATAATTGCTTTACTTTAATTGTCTGCTTTGTTATGTTGTTTGTTTCTGCTTAGTGGGTCTGGGGGCTATCACTGTAGAAAGAGGTGGAGTGGGATGGTTGGGTTCCTATTCCTTTTTATCCTTTATGCTCTTCTGGTATGTTTGATAGTTGATTTACTGCTCACTAGGACTTTTATCTGACTCAAGGTTTTATGTTCAACTCTTATTACCTTGGGTTGTTCATCTGTTTTGGGATGGGCAGACTAGGTAGCAGGTGACAGGTGCTGTTCTTAGTGACCAACGCTGTTGATGACGAAGACGAGCTGGAGGCTTTTACATATTGTTTTCTTACTATATGTACTGGATGTTCCGCTGTTGTATGATTCTCTGAGTAATATGTAGTGAGGCTTGCTGTATTGACTTTTCAGATTGTTGTACCAAACTATTATGAGTTTATATGATGAGATTCTGTTCTATGGAGCTTCACTATGTATACTTTTCTATTATATTTTATCCATGCGCTGTGAGTAATACGATAGATCTTATTGTTTTACCTTGCCCTGACAATCGTCCATGGCTGCCTGGCACTCTTTACAGCGCACTATTCCCTTGTTTAGTGCAGGATTCATGGGCGGTCGTCACAGTTCGGGAATTGGTGAAGGGTTGGACGGAGTTGCTAGGCCGCCGGTGACCGGTGGAGCGAGGACGTGATGTTTTTCAAGTTTTGGTAATGGGGGTGCGCCTGTGCTGCCAGGTTTTGAATTGGGGGTGCTAAATTTGTTGTCGTGGTGATTATGGGGTTATGACGATCGATGATGGATCTGAAGGTATTGGTCGTTGTGCTCAAGGCAGAGGGGATGGCCGGTGGTGGCCAGGACCACCGTGCATATGCACGGTGCAGCGTTGTTCAGGGGATGTTATGTTATAGGGGATGGGGTACTCGAGTTTCACTCGAGAAACTTGATTATTTGCTCCGAGTAGTTAGGTTTGCGACTCGAAGTAAATAAAGGGGGAACTCGGGTTTACCTTCTGTAATCACAGGTTTTTGAAACCTGTAATTTTAATTTAAAAGTTTGTTTTAAAATCTAAATGTAGGGTTTTGAAACAGAATTTAAATCAAAATTTAAGGTATGAATTTCAAATGAGATTTGAATCCAGGTTTGAAATTTAATTTAAACTTTTAAACAAAATATTTAAACAACTTTAAAAAGGGTTTAAATAAATGTGAAATTAAAGATAAAACATTAAAATTTAAGTAGAGATTTAAACATAAGTTTAAATCTAGAATCAAACTTCAATTTGAAAACAATGTTTTGAAATAAAGGAAGTTGTTAAATTTAAATTGTTTAAAAACAACTTTGAATGTAAAAGTTAATTTAAATTATGGTTTGTATTTTAAATGAATTTGGGTTTTTAAACTTCTTTATAAAATAAGAAAATCTTTAGCATAAGTTTTTAAAGGGGGTTTTTGAAATGTTTTTAAAACTTTATTTAAGTTAAGTTTGATTTCATTTTTAAATTTAAAATTTAAAATGTAATTTGAAAACAATTTTTAGTTAAATTGTTTTAAGTTACTTTATTAATGATAAAGTAATCATGAATAAGAAATGTTTTATTTTTAAAGTAAATTTAAGATTTAACGATCTTTGTTCCATTAAAATTAATAATTTAAATAATTTAATTAATTAATTTGTTTAATTAATTAAGGATTTGAAATAAATTAATTAAGGTTAATTAAATTTGTAATTAATATTAATTAATTTAAGTTAATTTCTTAAGGAACGTAATTAAAAGAATTAAAGAAAAGTTAATAAAGATCATTAACTTGTGATTATTTATTAATTAATTAATGTAATTAATTTTGATAATTAATTGGATTAATTAATTTAAATAATCAATTATGAAACTTAATTAAGTATAATTACTTTATGGAAAAAATTAAAGGTATTAATTACTCTTTATAATTAATTTATTAATTGGTTTAGTTTAAATTAATTAATTAAGTTTAATTAATTTAGAATAGTCATTGAATGGATTGATAAGTAATCAATGAGGAATAATTACTTAGAGAAGTAATTAAGATAAGTAAATTACTGGAGATAATTAATTGAAGTATGGTATTTTGGGATTAATTACTTTGTGTAAATAATAATGATGATAATTACTTTGTGAAAGTGATTAAAAATTAATTACTTAGTGTAACTAATTTAAGCATTAATTGATTAAATCATTTGAAAATGATTAAGTGATGTAATTAATTAAGAGTAATTAATTACTAATGAGATCAATCAGGGTTGATAAATAATTATTAAATGTAATTAATTTAGGAGAAATTAATTTGCTCAATAAAGTAATTAAGGTTAGTTAATTAACTGAATGTGATTAATCAAAAGTGACCAATAATTTTGGTTTAAGTAAGTAATTAAAAGGTAATTAAGGATCATTATTTAATATAATTAATGATGTAATTAAGGATTAATTAATTAGGATTAATTAATAAATGATAAGTGGTTAAGGAAGTAATTAATTGAGGATCGATGTAATTAATTAATTAATGAAGTAATTAAAGATTAATTACTGATTTTGGTTAGGAATAATTAATTTGTAAAATTAATTAAGGATAATTACTTGAATGTAATTAAGGGATAATTAATCAAGGGTGATTAATTAAGGTAATTAATTTGAGGATAATTGATTGATTGATTTATGATCAATTAAGGGTTAAGTAAGCAAGTTTTAAATGGTGAAGTAATTAATTTAATTCATTTTAAATTAATTAAAGAATAAGTAATTAATTTAATTCACTTTAAATTAATTAGAGATAGAAGTAATTAATTTAATTCATTTTAAATTAATTATGGATGATGTGATTATGGATCCTTGCTTATGAATGGATGATTTGGTTTGACTTGAATGGTTTGAATCTCAGACATGAGATAAATGGTGTTGTGTGTTATGGATCCATTGGTTGCATTGTGATGATGATATAAGTATCTATTGATGATGATAATATTGATTATCTATTATGGTGATGTGAATTATCTATTTGTGTGTATATGGATAATTAGATTGAATTGTTTTAAACTTAAAACAACTTGGACCTAAAAGACACATTTTGGATTTCGATAAGACCGGGATCGGGTTTCCATATTTGGAATCCGAAAACCACATCGATTCCAATTAAACGTTAGGTCGTTAATCCAAGTGGAGCTAGTGAAGATTCGAGGTGTAAGGGCTATATGTCAGTATAACTCTGTGGGTGATTCCGTAATGAGTTTGATGGGATAGTACTTATAGGTTCGAGATGGAGTTTTAGAGTGCAAGGGTTATCGTCGTTAACTCTGTGGGTGATTCCGTAATGAGTGTAACGAGATAATGCCTTTGGTTTCGTTCGAACCCGGAACGAACTTGTATGGATTGAATGCTTTCAGAACATTGTCAGGTGGACGATGAGCATTCTAAGATTTGATGTCCTATAAAGGTAATCGTAGCCTCAAGCCTCACCAACCGGGAATGTCTAAAACAGGGGAGGTGCAGCAAGGCTTGGGTAGCCCCCACTTGAGAGCAAGATTTACTCCTGTCTAGAGGTCCCTTTTTATTCGGCTGTGTGGGCGGTTGATTCGCGACAACTGCCGGGGTTGTCTTGTTCGAAACTGTTCAGTAAGGAACCGGTCCGGCCTTATGTTGCAAGGGAGCGGGCGTACTCCTCGGTATGGTGATCTAGGCGACGTACTGTGACCGGCGGTACCCTAGTAGCCCTGCCATTGTATGGAATCCAAAAATCCAATAAGTGCCAACGGTTTTGATTGTATTACCCACTTTTGTGGCTAGTAGCTGGAATTTAATAATGTAACAATTTCGGCTATTTCATATTTATTTGAAAACCCTAGACGCTATTATAATATAATCGGATTTCCTATCAAATGTTTTGGTTAGCGTAAGGTAAAAACTTTTCCATGTTTATGTGTGGGAAGTCTTACGTGATACCTTTCTTTTTAAAGGTTTTCAAAGTTAAGCAACTTTAACCTGTTACTCACACCAGACCCATGTCTGACCCAGAGTTTATTTTTGTTTTTCATAAACTCTTGGGTACTCAAATTTTTACGAGTAGCCAAGGGATTCAGGTTAGCTTTGACGAATTATAGAGGAGAAAATGGAGCAGGAGGCTTCTGCGTTGTAGTTATATAGTAGTCCGCTGTGTTTGGTATCTCTGAGTTATTTGTGATGTTGTATTGAGTTGTATAACTAGACAGGTGTTTATAACTGTCTAGTATGTGTTGTATTATTTGTGTAACTCTAATAGTGGTTGTAAACTATGTAAATATTTCATGTTATTAATATAATTTATTTGTTCCGCTGTTTAGATTCTGATGTGTTGTTTTTTTTTTCTTCTCTTTCTTTCTATTCTCTACCCCTTTCTTTCTTATTAGCGATGCGACTTCCTGGAGTTTGGAAGTCGGGTCGTTACAGTGGTATCAGAGCATTAGGTTGAGTGAATACCTAGGCTCTGGAGTGGTGTCTATCTTGAGAGAACGTATTTGTAGTTTTGATATATACCTATATATATATATATATATATATATATATATATATTTATTATTTCTACCTATCTGTTGGGTTACCTGTTCAGGTTTTCCAACATAAGTTATAAAGGTAGATAAGGTAGATAAGGTAGTGGTGTGTGTAACACGATTACTATCATTGGTTGGAATTTGAATGTTTGAGGTTGGAAGTGTATTTGTCGAGACTGTAGTCCTAATACCGTCTCGAGTGAGTTGTGCAGTGGTGTAGAGATTTCATTGATCTCTGAAGGTAACCTGTTAAGGTTCAGAGTTCATCTTTGAAGATGGATGAATTGAGTTTGGATCTGTCGTTTTGAGCAAAAGTGTGTGATGGTATTTTGATACCTCAGGCAGTAGTAGCTGCGTGAAGAGATGCAGTAAATATGGATATTTCCGAAGATGTTTTCTTTGGAACGAGTTAGGAAGTGTGTCTACTTCGGTGTTGTGGCTGAGTTCAGCAGGATGTGGTGGTTGGCTTTGAGGGCCGAGTTTCTCGAAGAACTTCAGCTAAGGAAGTTTTGGCATTGGTGTCAGCAGTGCAACTCGGAGTGTCTGTGTTGGCAGAAGTTGACTGGCTGAGTAGTTTCTGAAGAAGGAGTTCAGAAGCAGCAGAGTGGACCCAATACATTATTGGATTGGCTAATTAAGAGTAAGTTGTTCTGTTTGGAAAAGAGAGAACGGTTTTCTTTGGGAATTGGTCTATATTGATCGCAAAAGTGATTTGCGATAGTTTGAGTGTTCTTTTGAGGTATTGAAGAATTTTTAGTTGTCTTCTGAGAAGTCGGAGGTTTGTCCACTTCTGAAGATTGAGTTTTCGTATCGACCGGATTCCAGGAGTGCTACCGGTGGATCAGCTAGTAGAAGGAGGATTTCTCGTGATAGAGTTTGGTGAAGCAGCTCAGGATAGATCAGAGTTGTGCAGCGGAAGCAGTTTGAGAGTATTTCTGTTTTGTCTTTTCTGGGTAGAAGAAGTGAGTTTGTTCTTCTGATGTTTAAAGAGTAGAGTTGGTGATCTTAGTCTTGGTTGATCTTGAGAAGATCGTTGTGTTGGGTTGTTTTTGGTCCGGATTGTTTCTTTTTGGGGCATCAGCAAGAGTTGAGCTGATCAGTTTGGATGTAGACGGCCCAGGATCGTCAGAAGAGTTTTGGAGATAAGAGACGAAGGAAATTGGATTCCTGAGTCGGAGATTTTGTTTTGGATCTCTTCTGTGTTTTGGTTTGATTGGTGATTGGTTTTCAAGAATTGAATTGCCAGTTTGGATAACTAGGATTCGATGAGATTCACGTATCTCTGAGGGAGTACGTGTATGAGTTATCTCTGGAAATGGAACCAGCTGTTCAAAAAGGTTTAGTGGTTGAGTCAGACTCGTCTGTAGTCTGATATCTTGTCTAGTTCTGTAGATCTAGATGAGTAGAAGCTCTGTAGCTTCGTAGTTTTGATTGTTTGGATTCTGTAGGGCGAGTATCCCGGTATATATACTTGGGGAAACTCGAGAAGATTTTAACCAGAATTTTATCTGGATAATTAAATTGTTTGATTAGATAAATTGGTTGCTTTGGTTGTTAGCATATTATTGATGTATGCTTGTGATTTAAATTTAAAATCTTAAATGAGATTATTAAATTACCTTTGCTTTTAAATTTCGGGGACGAAATTCTTTTAAGGGGGAAGGAATGTGATACCCCAGAAATTTTGGCAATACCAATTTAATAATCTGTATTTAAAATTAAATTGAGTTGATAAAATTTTAATAAAAATTTACTTGATTTAATAATCCAATTAAATAAATGCGTAATTGATGAATTTTATCTTTTAAAAGCTAATAATTGTTTTCCTATTTATAATGTATGTATATATGTATATATATATTGTGAATGGATAAGTTTGATTTGAAGTTAAATAAACAAATAAAATATGGTTTTTAAAATTCTAATATGCATTTGATAATTTGAAGATTATTATTTTATTTAATAAATAACTAATTGGTCTAAAATACTTAAAGAAATTGTTTTAAATTGTATAATTGTATTTTAAACATAGTTTAAATTTTAATAAGATAAATAAAATTTTATTTTATATATATATATAATTTTTTTTTGAATATAGCTTAATAATTATAATTTGGAATTATATAAGTAAATTTAAAATACCATTTAAACATTAAACATTAATGTATGTAATTAAGATAAATAAGATAAGAAATTTATAATTTCTTTTATAAATGATTTAAATTGGATAAATATGTTATTTTCAAATAATAGCAAGAAATATATAAATATAGATAGATTTTAATAAAGCAATATTATTAATTTAAAATTTAGAAATATGTTAATATAAACTAGTTTAAATTGGATTTTTAAAATGTATAAATAGAATTTGGTTTTGAATTTATTTTGAATTCAAATGAATAACCATATTTAAATTTTGTAAGTGAGCTTTCATATTTTTATAATTTGTTTTATTTCATTTTCCTCAAAAAGAAATGAATACACATTTACTTATGAAAATTTTATATACATAAGTATTAATAAATAAAGAAAGAGTTTTATTTACTTTTAAAATAAAATAAAAACAAATAAAATTCATTTACAAAACACGTGTTATTATATTAAGATGTATAATGACAAGTGTTAAGATTCTAACCTCTTAAATACATGTGTTAGCATAAGTTTGAGACAAGTGTTGAAGATTTTAACAAGTGTCCTTTTCATTTTAATTTTTCTTTTGATTTTTAAAGTAAATCATTCATACTTGTATAAAAGCATGTTTCCTTCATTCCCATTTTTTTTCTAATCTTTATTTTTTAAAGATAAATCTCAGCTGAAACAATTGCATATTTCAAAACTGTAAAATTTCTAAGCAAACCAGAAAATAGCATATGCATTCTTCTTCAACTCAATCAGATGCATACCTTTAAGTCTGAAATCCTCTGCAAAATCATTTTTCAAATCCTCATATCAAGATCATATTCCTTACCCTGTATAATTGCAAAACAAAGCCTGCACCTGAAATCCTTTCAAAAGCAAATGAAAAGCCTGCAACCTGCAATTCCATTTAAAAGAAAAATGAAAGGGGCTCTGCATTTCAACATTCTGGTAATAAAAAATAAAGCATGTATCTGCATGCAAGTTTCTAACAGCAAGTTCAAGTTACAAAAAGCATGCATGAAAATTTAAATGCAAAGCAATTCAAGTTTTTATCAAAGGCTTTTCAGAAAATCTGTACTCTGTTTCATAAAATCCCAGGTGAGTAACAACTTTTCTTTAAAAATTTATAAATATAATTTGGTTGCCTGATTTTATCTGAAGTAATTCTGAGATGAAATTATTTATAGAATGCATGTCTCTGTAAGAATGTATTGCTGAATGAATATGCTGTGTACTTTGTTTCAGGCTCAAGAATTAATCAAAATTCTCTTGCTATTAATTTAACTTTTGGTAAAACTTAAGTATTGTACAAATTATGTTGTTGTATCATAGTTGTTAGTTTAAGAAATCTAATCAAGATAAATCCATTTGTATTTGCTTCTGGAAATAAGAAAAACATCAGAACAACATTTAATAAGTCAAATTTCAATTGCCATGACTCCTGTATTCAGGAATCTAAATCAAATGTTTAATCCAAAATTGGATTTTTAAAACTAAAATCACTATTTTTAGTAAAGAGATTTGCTTATATTTCTAGTTCAACCAGAAAATAGAAATTTGGTAATATCTGATGAACTCAGTAGTCTGGGGGGTTGGAATTTCTTCCGGAGATGGAAGAGTGATAGGTGAGTGGAGGAAAAATAGGGGTGGAGGTGGAAGATCATCGGAGTGACGTGATGGATCTTTTTGTTCTGTAAACCTAATTTTAATTGGCCTGGGAATTTCGATCATCACGAAATCAAGGAACGATCGAGTGCAACAATTTTTGGGGTAGTGGTAGTTTGGGAATTGGTGAAGGGTTGGACGGAGTTGCTAGGCCGCCGGTGACCGGTGGAGCGAGGACGTGATGTTTTTCAGGTTTTGGGAATGGGGGTGTGCCTGTGCTGCCAGGTTTTGAATTGGGGGTGCTAAATTTGTTGTCGTGGTGATTATGGGGTTATGATGATCGATGATGGATCTGAAGGTATTAGTAGTTGTGCTCAAGGCAGAGGGGATGGCCGGTGGTGGCCAGGACCACCGTGCATATGCACGGTGCAGCGTTGTTCAGGGGATGTTTTGTTATAGGGGATGGGGTACTCGAGTTTCACTCGAGAAACTTGATTATTTGCTCGGAGTAGTTAGGTTTGCGACTCGAAGTAAATAAAGGGGGAACTCGGGTTTACCTTCTGTAATCACAGGTTTTTGAAACCTGTAGTTTTAATTTAAAAGTTTGTTTTAAAATCTAAATGCAGGGTTTTGAAACAGAATTTAAATCAAAATTTAAGGTATGAATTTCAAATGAGATTTGAATCCAGGTTTGAAATTTAATTTAAACTTTTGAACAAAATATTTAAACTACTTTAAAAAGGGTTTAAATAAATCTGAAATTAAAGATAAAACCTTAAAATTTAAGTGGAGATTTAAACATAAGTTTAAATCTGGAATCAAACTTCAATTTGAAAATAATGTATTGAAATAAAGGAGGTTGTTAAATTTAAATTGTTTAAAAACAACTTTGAATGTTAAAGTTAATTTAAATTATGGTTTGTATTTTAAATGAATTTGGATTTTTAAACTTCTTTATAAAATAAGAAAATCTTTAGCATAAGTTTTTAAAGGGGGTTTTTGAAATGTTTTTAAAACTTTATTTAAGTTAAGTTTGATTTCATTTTTAAATTTAAAATTTAAAATGTAATTTGAAAACAATTTTAAGTTAACTTGTTTTAAGTTACTTTATTAATGATAAAGTAATCATGAATAAGAAATGTTTTATTTTTAAAGTAAATTTAAGATTTAACGATCTTTGTTTCATTAAAATTAATATTTTAAATAATTTAATTAATTAATTTGTTTAATTAATTAAGGATTTGAAATAAATTAATTAAGGTTAATTAAATTTGTAATTAATATTAATTAATTTAAGTTAATTTCTTAAGGAAGGTAATTAAAAGAATTAAAGAAAAGTTAATAAAGATCATTAACTTGTGATTATTTATTAATTAATTAATGTAATTAATTTTGATAATTAATTGGATTAATTAATTTAAATAATCAATTATGAAACTTAATTAAGTATAATTACTTTATGGAAAAAATTAAAGATATTAATTACTCTTTATAATTAATTTATTAATTGGTTTAGTTTAAATTAATTAATTAAGTTTAATTAATTTAGAATAGTCATTGAATGGATTGATAAGTAATCAATGAGGAATAATTACTTAGAGAAGTAATTAAGATAAGTAAATTACTGGAGATAATTAATTGAAGTATGGTATTTTGGGATTAATTACTTTGTGTAAATAATAATGATGATAATTACTTTGTGAAAGTGATTAAAAATTAATTACTTAGTGTAATTAATTTAAGCATTAATTGATTAAATCATTTGAAAATGATTAAGTGATGTAATTAATTAAGAGTAATTAATTACTAATGAGATTAATCAGGGTTGATAAATAATTATTAAATGTAATTAATTTAGGAGAAATTAATTTACTTAATAAAGTAATTAAGGTTAGTTAATTAACTGAATGTGATTAATCAAAAGTGACTAATAATTTTGGTTTAAGTAATTAATTAAAAGGTAATTAAGGATCATCAATTAATATAATTAATGATGTAATTAAGGATTAATTAATTAGGATTAATTAATCAATGATAAGTGATTAAGGAAGTAATTAATTGAGGATTAATGTAATTAATTAATTAATTAATGAAGTAATTAAAGATTAATTACTGCTTTTGGTTAGGAATAATTAATTTGTAAAATTAATTAAGGATAATTACTTGAATGTAATTAAGGGATAATTAATCAAGGGTGATTAATTAAGGTAATTAATTTGAGGATAATTGATTGATTGATTTATGATCAATTAAGGGTTAAGTAAGCAAGTTTTAAATGGTGAATTAATTAATTTAATTTATTTTAAATTAATTAAAGAATAAGTAATTAATTTAATTCACTTTAAATTAATTAGAGATAGAAGTAATTAATTTAATTCATTTTAAATTAATTATGGATGGTGTGATTATGGATCCTTGCTTATGAATGGATGATTTGGTTTGACTTGAATGGTTTGAATCTCAGATATGAGATAAATGGTGTTGTGTGTTATAGATGCATTGGTTGCATTGTGATGATGATATAAGTATCTATTGATGATGATAATATTGATTATCTATTATGGTGATGTGAATTATCTATCTGTGTGTATATGAATAATTAGATTAAATTGTTTTAAACTTAAAACAACTTGGACCTAAAAGACAAGCATTGGATTTCGATGAGACCGGGATCGGGTTTCCATATTTGGAATCCGAAAACCACATCGATTCCAATTAAACGTTAGGTCGTTAATCCAAGTGGAGCAAGTGAAGACTCGAGGTGTAAGGGCTATACGTCAGTATAACTCTGTGGATGATTCCGTAATGAGTTTGGCGGAATAGTACTTATAGATTCGAGATGGAGTTTTAGAGTGCATGGGTTATCGTCGTTAACTCTGTGGATGATTCCGTAATGAGTGTAACGAGATAATGCCTTTGGTTTCGTTCGAACCGGAACGAACTTGTATGGATTGAATGCTTTCAGAACATTGTCAGGTGGACGAAGAGCATTCTAAGATTTGATGTCCTATAAAGGTAATCGTAGCCTCAAGCCTCATCAACCGGGAATGGCTAAAACAGGGGAGGTGCAGCAAGGCTTCGTAGGTAGCCCCCACTTGAGAGCAAGATTTACTCATGTCTAGAGGTCCCTTTTTATTCGGCTGTGTGGGCGGTTTATTCGCGACAACTGCCGGGGTTTTCTTGTTCGGAACTGTTCAATAAGGAAGGGGTCCGGCCTTGTGTTGCAGGGGAGCGGGCGTACTCCTCGGTACGGTGATCTAGGCCATGTACTGTGATGGGCGGTACCCCAGTAGCCCTGCCATTGTATGGAATCCAAAAATCCAATAAGTGCCAACGGTTTTGATTGTATTACCCACTTTTGTGGCTAGGAGCTGGAATTTAATAATGTAACAATTTTGGCTATTTCATATTTATTTGAAAACCCTAGACACTATTATAATATCATCGGATTTCCTATCAAATGTTTTGGTTAGCGTAAGGTAAAAACTTTTCCATGTTTATGTGTGGGAAGTCTTACGTGATACCTTTCTTTTCAAAGGTTTTTAAAGTTAAGCAACTTTAACCTGTTACTCACACCAAACCCATGTCTGACCTAGAGTTTATTTTTGTTTTTCATAAACTCTTGGGTACTCAAATTTTTACGACTAGCCAAGGGATTCAGGTTAGCTTTGATGAATTATGGAGGAGCAAATGGAGCAGGAGGCTTCTGCGTTGTAGTTATATAGTAGTCCGCTGTGTTTGGTATCTCTGAGTTATTTATGATGTTGTATTGAGTTGTATAACTAGACAGGTGTTTATAACTGTCTAGTATGTGTTGTATTATCTGTGTAACTCTGATAGCGGTTGTAAACTATGTAAATATTTCATGTTATTAATATAATTTATTCGTTCCGCTGTTTAGATTCTGATGTGTTGTTTTCTTCTTCTTCTCTTTCTTTCTTATAAGCGATGCGACTTCCTTGAGTTTGGAAGTCGGGTCATTACAGTATATAGCCCAGATACTTTATTGTGTTGTTGTTGGATTGAGGGCCTCAGATAAAGGTCGGCAACGACCGGCGGATGGCATGCTCATGTCAGTTGTTACCTAGTTACAGAGGTAACCCGGCCGTGTGTAGCAGAGAACTGGTTAAGTTCTCGGGGGTGTCTCTCCAGAGGCGTTCCATTTTATTTGGGAAGTTCCTTTGCCTGACCATTTGTTGGAAATCCAATCAAACAATACGAGCCCTGTACAGTTTTAGTTGTATAACCTGCCATGGAATATGGCTGTAACCTGCTATTAAACATGGTAGCTATAGTAGGCACAAGTGTGAAATGCCTATGCTGGCTAAGATTTATATTATACTTTCGAAATGTTTTCCACTATGCACTAATAATAATATCAAACGGTTTTCGCGTATGAAGCATTTTTGACTATCATAAGGAGAAATCTCCTCCAAGTTTGCGCTTGCATTGTGTGTGTGGTGGGAGGCCTTATGGTAGTTTCATTTTCTTTAAAGCATTGCGGATTTCAATCTAAATTCTTTTGTTTATTTTTAAAGATAAAAACTGTTTTTGTTGCTCACACCAGTCTCATGACTGACCTTGAGTTTATTGTTCCTTTCCTAAACTCTGGGTGCCCACAATTTTCCACATGGACAGTCTAGAGTTGGGTTTTTCAGATAGTCGAGTAGGAATTGATCGGATAGCCTTTGTAGCCTTTTGAATTTGTGGATCGCATTTTCTACACTTCAGCCTTCACGGCTGACCTTGGTTATCTTGGTGCAACTTGATGGTTGTTCGAGCGATCTTTAGTTTAGAGATGGATTATTTGGAGTTTGGCATTGAAGATATTCTTTTCCGCTGCTATTTCTTGTATCTATGATAGTTTGGATATTCAGTTGTATCATCATTCTATCAGATATTGTATCAAATGTTGTATATGATATCATTTATTTTCTTCCGCTGTGTTGTAATTAATGGTGTTATAAGCTCCGACGAATCAGATTCGACGTTTAGATCTGCGACACTTGATTACGAATGTTTTATTCGGTGCTGGTTTTCGAAGGTCGAGTCAGGGTCGCTACACTCTTTTTATTTTATTTTATTCTAATTCTATGTATATATATGTATAGATTAAGAATATATATAATACCTCAACTTTCTGGTTGAAATTTAAATATATATCTAGGAATTTATATAAAGTTGATTTATACAGATTACTTTTGGTATATGCAGTTTCAAGAAAATAAAGTAAAATAAATATATCGTTTTGAAAGAAAAATTTATTTTATCTTATTAGAATTTATATATATATATATATATATATATATATATATATGATTTTGGAAAAAATTATATAGGGATTTTAAAATAAATTTTGAAGAGTTTATTTAACTTGGATTTTTGAATCTACATGAATTATTTTATAGGTATATGTATATATATGTATTTGATTCAAAAAGAAAAAGAATAAATATACTTATATATATATATGTATATGTATATATATATTCACTTACTGTTCCATTTGGAAATAAATATTAAGATGGTTAAGTTATTTAATTGCTTTTTAATTTATTTTAGTTATTAAAAATCTTTAAGGGAGGTTAGTTTAGAATTTAGTTATTTCTTGAATTAAATCATTAGTTAAAATTTAACTATTAAACGGTAATTAATTTATTCGATCAATTTGAATATCAATAAAAACTTATAATGTTGTCTCAAGGTCTAAAATCGTAGAGAAACAATGATATGGGTTGCAAACAAAAGAAATCAAAGGTGAGTTAATCTCACTCATCTGGATTAATTTTTAAATTTAAATTGTTAAATTTAAATTTTGGTTGAATGATTGAATTGAATGGATGTGGTGTATTATATATAGTAGTATTTATATATTAGAGTGATTGATTTCCCATATTATATAGGATGGAGGGATCCAACTGGATTCCTCAAAATTATTTAGATTGTTTAATATTCTGTGATATGATTTATTTGATAGTCTGTGATTAGTTATATTAGTAATTGAAAATATTGGATGCCATGGGTTGATTGAGTATATATTTGGGTATACCGAGTTATCGAAAATATATAGATTGGATTTTGAAGAGAAATTAAAAGTAAAATTCTTAAGTAAATAATTATAGAGGTTTTGGAAAAATGATAAAAGTTGATTTTTAAATTCTAATAAATAAATTTCAAGTATGGGAAAGGAGATTTTTGAATAAATGGGAATAAGTGGATTTTTAAACTTAAGTGATATTAATTAAAGGAATATAATATTTATTTGTTTTTAATTCAGAATTTAAATTGTTTTGGAAGAAATAAAAGAATTTTTTTGAAATAAATATGAAAATTGGTATTTTCGATTTAAAAAAGATTTTAAATCATAATTAAGAAGTGAAATCTGAAATTAACGGGTTTTAAAATAAATTGAGAAAGTAGAGGAAGTTATTTTTAAAATGAGGTAAATATTGGAAATCGATTTGGAAATTGATTTAATGTTTGAAACTGTGATTTAAAAGAAGGATGAGATTATGGAATTTATAAACTGGGTTTATAAAGTGAAATATTTATCAGATGAAAATTTGGAATGTAAATTTAGAATGGGTAATTTTTTTAAAAAAATAATGATTTCTTTTTAAAGGTGTGGAAAGGAAAATGTATTTCCTTGGAAAGCCAAGTATATTTTCAAAGAAAGATTTCCAAGTATAAGATAGAGGCTTTAAATTGGTTTTAAATGGATGTTTTAGAGAAATTTTATTATTTTAAATTATTTTTGAATTTTAAAGTAAATATTTATTTAAATTAATTATAGTAGTAATTATTTTAAAAGTCTAGCTAGTATTATGATTCAAAAGATAATTATTTAATATTTGTGTAACGACCCGATATTTTCAACCATTCGCATCCGCACATGTCGGACTTGAATTGCTCAAAATATCGCGTTGTAAATAAAATTTGGCAAATCTCAGAATATACAGTAAATAAATAATCACAGATCACAGGCACCGAGTAAATAATAATGCAGCGGAATTAAAAGAGATAGTAGTTCATGAAGCTACTATATAAAATAAGATACATCAGAGTTAAACAGGATAAAACAGAAGAGTAACAAGATACATCAGATACAAATCAGAATACAACACTGGAATCACTGGATACTAAAAGCAAAATAGATGGCTGGATCTTCAAGAAAAGCTCCAACTCTGAAGGTGAGTCTTGAATGCTGAATCACTCAATCCGACTTGAGCGTAAAGCAAAACACAAAACACTCGAGTCAGGACATAAATACTTATGAACTGTAAATAAACTCAAGTGAACGGTAACAAAATGCATCAGTATCTTAAAGGATGCTTAGGATCGCCCATCCTCTAAGGATCCGTCAAACTATTTACTCTGTAGTAATATTGCGCTATTATAATAATGTCTATAGTAAAGTAAACTTACTTTAAAATAGCGTTCCGGGCTTACCCATATCACCCTTCACACATAATAGTCCCAGTAGTCCATCCAATATCATGATATCTCCAGATCGGGAAACTATCGGAGGATACTATACGGGCTACGGGAGAAAAACAAACTCGTAGTAAAGGCTCTGTATGGTAGGTGACACGGAACACAAGGCAATGCCAGGGTAGATATACCAATTACGCACACGGGCTGGTGGTAATGCAGCAGCCATATACGCCCACCTCGGAACACACTCCCATATCAAAATCGGAGGAAGGCCATCAAATCAACCACAAAGTGAGAGTATAATACCGAAGAAGTGTGTCCGACTAGAGGAGTTACTCCTTTTGGCCTGAGATCGCTCATGTTTTACCGAACTTATGCCAACTCACGTGAGTTGGATCCACGTAATATACCTCAAGAACGATGCCACCATCCTACTTCATTCTGGAATCTCCACCGCGTACACAGTTGTTAAAGTGGTTTCGGAGTTGGCAGAGAGTATGACAACTTCCGATCCCGGTCTCTTTAACAACCAAACGTTATTATAACGCCGTGGTCATTTCAAAATAGTTTATACTTTAAAAAGATCAAATCATTTCATTTCAAAACTATATTCCTTTCAAAATAGTTTACACTTCGAAACCAAAACCATTTTTATTTCAAAACTATATTCAAATCAAAATAGTTTATCATTTCCATTTCAAACATATATTCACCTTTCAAAAATTATAATACTTTCACAGTTATAACTTTTTCGAGACCAAAATACTTGAAATCATTACACTTTGAAAATCATAACATTTTGAAATCATACATTTGAAATCATGGAACATTCCTTTAATTCTTTACATTTTACAAATTTATTCAATTAAACCAAAATTTCAAATTTCCAATTTAATTCAGATCAAACCATTAGTTTCGATTCAATTCAGTTTCCTTACAAAACTTTTCAAATCTTATAAATTTCAATTATAGATTTGATCTACAAAATAAACCATGCAATTTTAATATATTTCCAAACTTTAATATCCCACATTTCAAAACTAAACTTTATAGTTTCATATATTCATATCTCAAATCTAATTTCATTATTATTTAGTTTTGAAATATTCATTTCATAAATCCAATATTATTTAAATAAACTTAAATTACAATTAAATCAAATATCTTTTCATAAAAATATAAACTTCAAATATTCATTTATAAAAATCAAATATCATTCCAAATTCACATTTTTTTATCAAAATAAAGATTAGATCATTCAAAACCATTTCCAAATCATTAAAATATTATATCTTTCAAAACCTCATTATCAAATCATTACTTGAATTCAATTTCAAATATTCAAATATAAATATCATTTTACAATCAAATATGTCATTCATATATTATTTCAAATACCCTTACAAAAATACATTTCAAAATTCCATTCAAACCTTCATTTATCTCATTACATTTCATTCCATTTAACACATAACCAAGTAAACCTTATTTAAATTCAAATTTAATTTAAATTCCTTAAAATTCAAATTTAAGTATTAAAATATATTCAAAACTCCTAAAATTTCACAAATAATCAATTTCAAAAGTTAAATCATTTAATACTTTAAAATATAACCCAAATAGTGTTAAAATATATAACATTTCAATCATTGCAAAAATATAGCAACGACGGCTTTTATAAAGTGCTATCGTAGCTTAAAATTTCCAAAATAGTTTAGTTCAAGAATAACGGCATTTATAAAATGCCGTAATAGATATTTATTTATTTCTAACATAGTTACATTCAAAAACAACATCATTTAGAATGCTGTCATAAGACTACAGCATTTTTAGGAAATACTGTTAATAAAATTTCAGATTTTATTTTAACCTTTCAAAAACAATAAAACTTCAATTCTTGTTACTTAAATTTATAAATCATATTTCTAGACTTCACAATTTAACATTTAAATCAACTAACATATGATTTATCACAATAAAATTTTATAATTAAATATCCAATTAAAACTTACTTTCATTCGTTAAGTCAAAGTTCACTGTTTCTTAACTTGTAAATTTCAACAAAACTTAACATTTTTCTTCAAATATCATTTCAAAACTTTAAATTTAATTTCCATTATTTACGTAAATTTTTAAAATAAAATTTAAAGTCAAAAATCACATTTACTTCAAATTTACATACTAAAATTCACAAATTCAAAACTTAATATTTAACTTTCTTAAAACCATAAAATATATATTTTTAAATCAAAATTCATACTTTTAAAAATACATATTTTAATAAAAATTATTTAAAAATATACCACGGGGTCTGTATATAATTTTCTAACCTAGGTCAAGTGATACGGATATATATCCTTCCAATTCGCAATTTAAAAAGAAAACCCGGGTTCTGTCATTTCAAACCCGCAATCCCAAGTAAATAAAAATAAATAAAAATCGCTCAGGCTTATCATTTCAGTCCATAACGATTTTTCCTTATTCTAAAGTCCATTCGGGTATGTATCATTTCAACCCATAGTGATTCTATTCTAACATGGAACTTGTAGTGTGAACATATGCATAAACAGTATAAACAATGTCAATGTCACAATATAATGCCATATATCAGGGGTCAGGTGATAATTAACAGTTTTAAAATGGTAATAACATGGCATAGCATATCATATGATCATCATTAACTTGCATAAACATTTTATATTACTATACACTTGCCATCAATTTACTATTTCATAAGTAAATATGTCAGAGTGAGAAAGACTCACATTTTCAAGCTGAAGACCACTACGACACACAAAACGATTCCAAAGGCACGACAAGCACGATACAACACGACTTTTGATTTGAATGAATGAATATTGATCTTGTAAACAATAACCAAAACAAAACAATATACATAAATATATTCAACCCAAAACAATATTGAACAAATTTAAAAAATAAACGTAACAAAGACAAGATATCTAGACCTTGCCTTATCCATTCAAATGCTCAAACTAGGTGGAACATGTTGTGATGCCCCACCTCTATACCCACGCTAGCCAAGGACACTACAGGGTAATGCCGTCAACTAACACGGAGAATAAGGCTGGTTAGGAGCGACCATCTATAGCCTTGCTCTAACTATCTATTGAATACATCGACAATGATTATACCAAGCAGGTCGACATACCCAATGAATACTTAAAACAAAACCATAGGTGGTTGAAGGATCTATCAGAACAGAATATGACAATTCAAATGTAATATACATCAAAGAACAGAAAATCATCATATACACATATACAGATACATAACAGAGTTTACAAAGTAATACATGCCAAGTGGTATAGCAAACCACAATATACAGATGAGTCAAAAGGATACATATATCAGAGTTACAATAAAAAGGACTACACAAAAAGCTTTAACAAAAAGGAACAAGCTGAATAGTCCATGCGGAAGCAAAATAGGCTAAGTCCAAAAGCACCTAACCTGAAACATCTCGGTCTGACCCGAGTATAAAATACACGGGTCAGTCTAGCTAAACAAATCAGCTAGATAAACTGAACAACAATAAACCTGCAAGGTTACAAAGTATAACAAATATCTCTAAAGGAGATAACACAATCATCTAACAAAAGATGAATCATATGATAACAAGCCTCATATCATCGGCAACATATAGAAACAAAGGATACAAATATTCCAAATCAAGCCAAATAGGCAAATAACAAATACCAATAAGGTATACAAGTTCCACAAGGTAAACACTACGCATCATGCGGCTCAAAAAGACCAACACCGAAGGGCGATACCTAGGGAATATACATATGAATGAAACATCAGAAAATTTGCTCGAGCTCAGTACTGTACAAACAAGGATCCGTGAAACCGAAGACTCCAAACCCAATATCACCCATGCGGCTCATAAAGACCAACATCAGAATTGATACTAAAGGGCAACCCAATATCACCCATGCGGCTCATAACGACCAACATCGGAAGCGATACTAAAGGGCAACAAACCCGAAGGCACAAACCCGAAGGCACATACCCGAAGGCAACAAACCGTAGTGGTCAACTGGACACCACTAACTGGCGGAATGTGTCATAACTCTCAAAAAGGAATCCGAAAAGTGGTAACATGAGTCCCATAACCACTCGTTCGCACTAAACGGTTTACTATCCGTTAGTTAATTTCACACTCAAAGCAGTACAAATTTCACCTCATATCATCGGTAAACAAAACCCGAAGGTTAAAACGATCAATTGAATAGGTCGGGAATTAATCGAAAGGATAAACGCACAGATTCATGGTCCGTGTTTTGCCCAACCATTTAATCACCCTTCCACTTCGCTCGAAGTGCGAAATTGTTTGTGCTTTAAATAGAATTTATAAATTGGAGAAGCAAGCTTTTAATACGATTTGAAGAAATCATTTATAAAAACCCGTGAATAAAGTCAAAAAGGAATTATCAAGATCAAATATGCATAAATAACTAATTGGAATCACTGTGTATGGATTAAATTTGGAAAACTAAACGAACAAGGCAAGTTGGCAAAAAAACAGCATATTCAGACGTCTGAAAGAAGGGATTCAGACGTCTGAATCTGAAAATAATTTTTTTTTTCAAAACAGAATTCAAACGTCTGAATCCAACCTTCCAGACGTCTGAAATAGGCATATTTTGGCCTATTTCCTTTCTGGTTGAAATTTGGCCAATTCAGACGTCTGGAATATAATTTCAGACGTCTGAATCTGGGGATGAAATTGTTCCCCAGAACAATATTCAGGCGTCTGGAATTATGGTTTCATACGTCTGAAACTCAATGTTCAGGCATTTCCTGAACCTAGGACATTATGGCCAAACAAATCGAAAGCAATCAGATGCGTGTTGATTATGGGCTTACGTCAAACGACTGCCCAAGCTTAACGACACACCCAACACTCCGAACAACATGAAACTTCAACCATATAAGGTTTTACATAGATTTGGCTTCAAAAATCATAATTTGGCAATTTCACCAAAGCAAACCAAATCGAAAGCAAAAGCATATGAACAAGTGTTAGGAATTCATACCTAACATCGACAAAATCAAGACAAGTAGATGTGAGTTCAAAACTCACCTTCTAATCCAAAAACAAAGAAGAAGGAGTTCAATTTGCAAGGAGAAGACCAACAAATCTCCACTTCTACTCAACTAGCTTCAATCTAAGAATAAAACAAGTATTTTTCCTAAATTAGGTTTAGGAATTTCTGAGATTGAAGAGAGAAAGAGACAGAGAAGATGAAGAAGAGCTTACCTATGTCTTCTCTTTGATTTTGGAGCAAGAAATCAAGTTTACAAGAAGAAACTAGGGCTAGCAAATTTCTATTTCACTTTCCCTTCACCATTTTCAGTTTTGCTTAAGAAATGAAAATGAAATGAGGGTGAATGGAGAGAAGGGGTTGAGTTAGAGGTTTAAACAAACAAATGGGCTGAACCCAAACCCAAAACCCAAATAGAAAAAGTTGCAAAATTTCACAAACTCCAAACGTATCAAAGATTATATTCAAAAAGATCGCAAACGCCATTTTGGAACTAATGGAGGTAGTTTCGAGCTCTAATTCGGCCGTTTGCAAAAAGTAACATTTCGGACCTAAATCCGACTAACGACGCTATATTTAAATAAAGCATTTAAATATATAATCGTTAAATATGCGGGTTGTTACACATGTGCTCGGTTGTGATGGTGACATAGTGGTAGATGGCTCAGGTTTGGCATCACAAAAGCATGGCTACAAGGAGATGATGATGGTAGGAGTTACATATGAAGAAGGCAAAGGGTCAAGGCAGAATAGGATGGTTTTGGTGCACCATTTGGCTCGGCTATGCCAAGTTTAGGGCTCAACCCTATATACTTCAGGTCTGGTCAGATCTGAAGTGATGTCTAGTGGTGGTGTAGGTAGGTGGTGGTGGAGCTAGGGGTGTGGCCAAGTCAAGATATGAAGGAGATAGTGGAGTTTATGGCTAGGCTAGGCAATTTTTGTGGAGTTTTATGCAAAGTTGTGGTGTTTTGGTCACGTGGAGGTCACGCCTTGAGGTGATGGTCAGAGGAGAGGCTGATGGTTGTTGTGGCTGGTGATGGTGGAGAGGATGGTGGTAATGATGGGTGGTAGGGCCGAGCAAAATTAGGTAGGGACAAGGCAAAAAAAACAATGAAAAGAATAAGGAAGAGTAGGAAGAAGAAAGCCATGAACTAGCCATTTTTTTCCTCAGGTTGAAATGCCGTGAGTTTTTGATGGCGAGAAGAATATTTTCATGTGAAAAAGCAAATGAGAGTCACGGCTATGCATAAGGAATGAACGGCTAAAGCAAAAATGAAGAGTCAAATGTAAATGAAGAGACAAGCACATGAAAAGTCACAAGGAAAATGAAAGGGTTTTAACTCTTTGATTTCTATTTCTTTTAAATCAAATATAAAAAAAAAATCAGCAAATACATTTAGAAACCGAAAAAAAGTGAAATAATAAGAAAATAAATAATTAAATTTAAAGAAAATAGAAAAAGAATTAAAGAAATTGCTTAAAAATCCAAAACAGTGTTCAAAAATTACAAATAAATCATCACTAGCCTTGGAAAAATATCCACTTCATTTTAAAAATATTATAAAGCAAATATTTGAAATAAAATAATTTATTTATCATTTATAAAATGAAATAAATAATTAAATTGGAGAAAAATAGAAAAAGAACTAAAGAAATTGTTTAAAAATTGAAAACAGGGCATGAAAATTACAAAGAAAAATACCATTGTCTTTAGAAAATTTCTATTTCACTTTAAAAAAAATAAAATGTCAAATAAATAAAATAAATGAGGAAAAAAATAAAGTGGGAATGAAAATAAAATAAATTCTTAAGAAAAATATAAAGATAAATAAAGAATTACAATAATTAATTGAAACTGTAAATTAGAAATTTTAAAACAAAATGCAACTGACAATGGAAAATGTCAATTACACTTTCAAAATGTTTTAAAACCAAAATATATACAATACATGTTATTTACCCATATAAACATAAATTAGAACATTACATGACCAAATAAAATATTATTTATATAATTTAAAATAAACAATTTTGTTAAATACAGCAAATTTCACACAATAGTTAAAAAGGCATAACTTTCACATTATAAATCAGATTTCAACGAAACGAAAAGTAGTATTCTTGAAATTCTATTTATTTTCATAATAAAATATAAAATTCAAATTTTCAAATATTTAAAATTTAAATTTAAAATCAACGTTTGACCAGATTGACCAAAAATCCACATTTTTGGAAAATATTCAATTTATTCACGTTTGAAATTATAATTTACATAAAATTCAAAATTTGTATTTAAAATAAAAAAATTATTCATTTTAATAAATAAAAATAAAGTTACTAAATCAGGAATTTAATTTAAATAATTAAAATATACAATTAAAATAATCGCAAAATACAAGGTACTTGAAGTGATGTCTAAAGGTAGTGTAGGTAGGTGGTGGTGGGGCTAGGGGTGTGGCCAAGTCAAGATATGAAGGAGATAGTGGAGTTTATGGCTAGGCTAGGCAATTTTTGTGGAGTTTTATGCAAAGTTGTGGTGTTTTGGTCACACGGAGGTCACAGCTTGAGGTGATGGTCAGAGGAGAGGCTGATGGTTGCTGTGGCTGGTGATGGTTGAGAGGATGGTGGTGATGATGGGTGGTAGGGCGAAGCAAAATTAGGTAGAGGCAAGGCAAAAAAAACAATGAAAAGAAGAAGGAAGAGTAGGAAGAAGAAAGCAATGAACTTGCCATTTTTTTCCTCAAGTTGAAATGCCGTGAGTTTTTGAAGGTGAGAAGAATATTTTCATGTGAAAAAGCAAATGAGAGTCACGGCTATGCATAAGGGATGAACGGATAAAGCAAAAATGAAGAGTCAAAGGTAAATGAAGGAACAAGCACATGAAAAGTCACAAGGAAAATAAAAGGGTTTTGACTCTTTGATTTCTATTTCTTTTAAATCAAATATAACAAAATAATTTCAGTAAATACATTTAAAAACCGAAACAAAGTGAAATAATATGAAAATAAATAATTAAATTTAAAGAAAATAGAAAAAGAATTAAAGAAATTGCTTAAAAAATACAAAACAGTGTTCAAAAATTACAAATAAATCATCACTAGCGTTGGAAAAATATACACTTCATTTTAAAAATGTTATATAGCAAAAATTTGGAAATAAAATAATTTATTTATCATTTCTAAAATGAAATAAATAATTAAATTGAAGAAAAATAGAAAAAGAACAAAAGAAATCGTTTAAAAATTGAAAATAGGGCATGAAAATTACAAAGGAAAATACCATTGGCTCTAGAAATTTTCTATTTCACTTTAAAACAAATAAAATGTCAAATAAATAAAATAAATGAGGAAAAAATAAAGTGGGAATGAAAATAAAATAAGTTCTTAATAAAAATATAAAGATAAATAAAGAATTACTTTAATTAATTGAAACCGGAAATTAGAAATTTTAAAACAAAATGCAACTGACAATGGAAAATGTCAATTACACTCTAAAAATGATTTAAAACCAAAATATATACAATACATGTTATTTACCCATATAAACATAAATTAGAACATTACATGACCAAATAAAATATTATTTATATAATTTAAAATAAACAATTTTATTAAACACAGCAAATGTCACACAATAGTTAAAAAGGCATAACTTTCACATTATAAATCAGATTTCAACGAAACGAAAAGCAGTATTCTTGAAATTTTATTTATTTTCATAATAAAATATAAAATTAAAATTTTCAAATATTTAAAATTCAAATTTAAAAGTCAAAGTTTGACCAGATTGACCAAAAATCCACATTTTTGGAAAATATTCATTTATTCATGTTTGAAATTCTAATTTACATAAAAATAAAAATTTATATTTAAAATAACAAAATTATACATTTTAATAAATAAAAATAAAGTTTTTAAATCAGGAATTTAATTTAAATAATTAAAATATACAATTAAAATAATCACAAAATACAGGGTTTTTACAATTTGTACCTTATGGAATAATTTTTATTTTAGTTTTGGCCTTAGTTTGACATGAGAAATAAGTATATACTTTTAATAAAGTGGTTTAAATAATTTTATTTCAAGTGTTTCAAAGTATATTTTAAATAAGTGTTTTAAATAGTTTTATTTTAAGTGTTTAAATAGTTTTATTTTAAAATGTTCTAAGAATATATATATATATGGATAAAGTGACTTAAATTATTTTAAAAGTCTAAAATATTAAGGATTGGTGATTTTCAGTGGAAACAAAACAATTTGGTGGGAATTTTCTTCCAAGAGAGAAAAGTGATTTGAAACTATATTTTTTTTCAAAGGGTTGAAGTGTGGAAATATATCTTGCGAAGATATTTTGAAATAAATAAATAAATTGGAAAATTATTTTAAGTTTGATGGTTGTTTGTGAATGTTATTTGATAGTTAAATAAGTGACAATCAATATTTGGCCAATGTGCTGATCGTTTTGAAGAGACCGGGATCGGGATTAATTTCCCAAAAACCACTTCGATCCAGTTTGAACGTTTTCGTGAGGAAGACAAGAGCTTGGAATCGTAGATGGAGTAGTGAAGTGCAAGGGCTAATCACTACTAATCCTAAAGGTGATTCCAAAATGGACGTAGTAGGAGTAGTGCCTTTAGTTCTGTTTCGCACCCGGAACGGATTTGTATGGATGAATGCTATCAAAACATCGTCAGGAGGATGATGAGAAATCTAAGTGAATATGTGCTAAAAAGGTAACGCATAGCCTCGAGCCTCATCAATCGGGAATGGATAAAACAGAAGAGGTGCACACAAGGCAAAGTGGATAGCAACCAACTAGGGTAAGGTCACGCTTTTCTAGACGTCCCTTTATTTCGGCTGTGTGAGCGGTTGCTGATCCCAACCGCGGGGTGAACTTATACAGGCTATCCAGTAAGAGGTAGCTCTAGTCTTGTGATGCAGGGGATCGGGGTGGATCCTCGGTACGGTGATCTAGACCACGTACTGTGATGGACGGTACCCCAGTAGCCCTGCTATCGTATGGAATCCAATCTCCAGTAAGCGCTTGTACGGTTTTGATAGTGCCTAACTATGCTGAAACGTGAGATGCAAGCATTTCAGCTAGATTGTATTTTACTTTCTATAGAAACTATTATATTATCTGACGAATTTGATAAAAATGTTCTGGTTATCGTAATGTAAAAACCCGGCATTTTTATTTGTGGCGTGGTCTTATGAGATACCTTTGAATTCAAAGGATTTTTTGAAACTTTAATAATAATCCAATTGGGCGTATTTTTTCACTCTGGTATTCCAGACTGAATCGGGTATTATTTAACTATAATGCTTGGGTCAGATCGAGTATTATAGAATACAGGAAAGGATGCTGTGGAGCTCAAGAGACGAGCTCGATGGCGAGACATATCGCCCGTAATTGATGTATATTCTGTTGTGTATATAATAGTTTTGTGAGGACAGTTTATGATAACTGTCTAGTTGTGTGTTATGAATTTTGTTGTACTCTGATAATGTAATGTATAAACAGATATAATTCTTTCTTTTTAAAGATTGATCATTTATCTATTATATTCTGTTCCGCTGTGATAGTAAGATTCTGATATTGTTTTCTATTTCTTATTCTACCTCTTTCTTCTTTAACCCTAACAGACCGCTTTTCCGGCATTCGATTGTACGGCATTTAATATGGTGGAAGTATTAATGTTGATTTTCGGGCGTCAAAAAAATCGAGTCGTTATAGTTGGTATCAGAGCTGAAGGTTAAGCGAGAACCTTGGCTCTGGTGGGGATTACTCATTAAAATAGAGTCTGTAGTACTCTAAAATGAGCTTGAGTATATTAATAGATATCAGAGCGTATTTTTTAGTGAATATAAAAATTGTTTTTACATTGTGTTGACTTATCGGTTGAGTGTTTATAGATTCTGGTCGGTGTAGTCTGGCCAACTGTATCGATAGGGATTTCTAAACTCTTAAACAAGATAAATCGCACAGTATTATTTTAAAATAGGATAAATGAATAATTGTGTCCAAATTATTTTTGTAAAAGAAATAATTTTGTAAATTATTATGGTATATGGTAGCTTAGTTGTTAGGAAGTGATAATATTAAATTATTATCATCTAAGTGTGAAATTGAGTAAGAAATTAAGATAAAAATCAAAGGTTAAGGAAATAAATTCATTAATAAAATGGAATTTGAAATGTGAATTATAAATGTGATTTATAATTAAAAAAAATTCCAAAGTGATGCTTGAATATGAGTTGAAAGAATTTGAAATTTGAAATTTTAATTTCCTTTGGGTTTGAAAATGATTTTCAAAAAGGTTTTGGAGAAATAATGGTGATATTATTTAGGAATATTTTTGAATTGGATTTGAAATCTGATGAGACTTGGAATTGAAAAATGCTTGGAAATTTTTTTGAAGAGATAAAAGCATTGAACTCACTTCGATCGAAAAATAATTTTGGTGATGACTACGGCATCATCAATGTTCATTTTCAAGTTTCCAAGAGAGGAATTGCTGCCAAAATGTTTTAAATTGGAATTGTTTACAAAATAGAGTTTCGTTTTAAAATTCAAAGGATGAGTTGATTTACAAATGAATTATATATATAATTGAAAAAAAAACTTTTGAAACATGAGTAATTGTTTAAAAATACTCTAGAGTTGGTTTGATATTGTGTGATCGAGTGAGCGATCAGATTGGGTATTGTGTAAAGATGATATGTGTGCATCGTACGGGCTTAAGTAAAACATATATTGAAAATTTTGAAAAGAAAGTAAATAAATGATTTTGAATATTATGATTTGAAATTATGGCTAAGTAGGATATGCGGGTATTAGAAAACAAATGGAAATTGGGATTTTTGATTTTAGAAGATAAATGTGAATTGCTTGATAGAAGGTATGTGTTTAAATTTCTGTATGAAATTTGATAGTTTTCTGGTCAAGCAACTTGGCTTTTTGTTTTCTTTTGAAATTTGGAGGCCCATAGAGGCATTTTGTATATGTACCGAGCTAGTCGCGCAAAGGAGATGCTGGCAAAAAAATTTGGAAATTTAGGGAGTTAGAATAATTTCGAGAAAATTTTGATAATTTAAAATTTGGTTTTAAATTTGAATTGTGGAGTAAATAAAGATGTTTGGAAACCATTGAAGATTTTGAAAAGTTAGTTGAAGTGATAGTGGGTTTTTAATAAAAAGATATATTTTGGCAAGTTGATAAAACTGATTGGTTTTGGGAAGATAGTAAATGAGTATTGTATCATTCTTCTTAACTAGTAATTTCGGGACGAAATTCTTTCAAGGGGGAGGAATGTGACGACTCGGAATTTTTGGATATTTGAAATTCAAATATTTAATTGATTTTAAATATTTGAAAGTTAGTTTCTAATTTAAATTTCAAATATCGCTATTCATTGGATAATTCAAATATTGAATTAACAACTGGAAATTGGGAAAAATTTTGAATTTGGAGTTCCAGGTTGTTAAAAATAATTTGATGGCTTAGGAAATTTTTATTAACAATACTGAAGATAATAGAACTTTTAAATTTGAATATAAAGATGGTGTGTTCAGTTTTAAAAATATATAGTTTAAATCGATATTTAAAAATAGCCTTCTGGGGCACAGTCTCGGAATTCGATGAAACCAGTTCCATTAGATCCATAATAGTGCATTATTATTGGATTTCAATTTTCGTAGTGTTTGGAGTGATCGTTTGGAAGTACGGTAGATAAATGCGTTGAAATCTTTATTGAAAATTCAATATAATAATTGAATCCAAAAAGCTATCTTCTCCATACGATCGAGTTAGGCCTCAAAACCTTTTCCATTGCGTTCGGAATAGGGGTTTAACATTATAAACGCCTAGCGGCATGCATCGATTGGAGGTCAGGGTTTTGAGTTGCATAATTTGAAACGGTTTAGATTTAAATAATAATTATATTCAACTTGTTTGGACAGCCATTTTCTTTTCTTTTTCAACACGTGCTTTCCTTAGTAACACTTGTCATTATATTTACACGCATCTTCTCTTCTTCTATTTTATCTTAGCCGTGTTTTTTATAAGAAAAACGATAGATAATAAACCAATCAGAAGTCATAGCCGAGATTCAAATTGAAAATTCAAACAGAAATTAATGGTAGCAAATCCAAAATCGATAGAGAGAGGGAAAAATCGAATCATCTCGGTAAAGGCTGATGCTCCCTCCTTTGATTCGAATCGCGAATCCATCGTGACCTGAGCAAGCTCGACCACGGCGCCGTCGAAGGGAATCATCGCACGAGTCCTGGCTTTAGATATGGTGGCCGTGACTCTCGGTGTTTACGGTAGGGACAGGCGTTTGATTTCGTGCCCGCAATAGCGTTAGGGCTTCGGTCATGAAGCTTTGAGGGGAGAGATCGCTTCGGCAGGGGATTGCAATGCTCGGGGGGAGTCGATGGGTGCTGAGCTCGGGGTCGAAGCGGCCCTGTGGAAGAAGCGTGCTTGGGAATGACTTTCGAGCAGTTGTGACGCTCGGGATCTGGGTAGTGGCGATGGTTTCGGGCCGAGAAGTGCGCATGTGGGTTTTCTATATTTGTTGCAGTAAGGTATATACTCTTTTTATTTTATTTTATTCTAATTCTATATATATATGTATGGATTAGGAATATATATAATACCTCAACTTTCTGGTTAAAATTTAAATATATTTGTAGGAATTTATATAAATTTGATTTATACAGATTATTTTTCGTATGTGCAGTTTCAAGAAAACAAAGTAAAATAAATATATAGGTTTGAAAGAAAAATTTATTTTATCTTATTAGAATTTATATATATGATTTTGGAAAAATTATGTAGGGATTATAAAATAAATGTTGAAGAGTTTAGTTAAGTTGGATTTTTGAATCTACATGAATTATTTTATAAGTGTGTATATATATATTTGATTTCAAAGAGAAAAAGAATAAATATACTTATATATATATATTCACTTACTGTTACATTTGGAAATAAATATTAAGATGGTTAACTTATTTAATTGCTTTTTAATTTAATTTAGTTATTAAAAATCTTTAAGGGAAATTAGTTTAGAATTTAGTTAATTTAATCATTAGTTAAAATTTAAACTATTAAACGGTAATTAATTTGTTCGATCAATTTGAATATTAATAAAACCTTATAATGTTGTCTCAAGGTCCAAAATCGTAAAGAAACAAGCCGGAATGGATATGGGTTGCAAATAAAAAAAATCAAAGGTGAGTTAATCTCACTCATTTGGATTATTTTTTAAATTTAAATAGTTAAATTCAAATTTTGGTTGAATGATTGAATTGACTGGATGTGGTATATTATATATAGCAATATATATATATATATATATATATATATATATTGGAGTGATTGATTTCCTACATTATATAGCGGATGAGACCCTATGCGTCCCGCATAATAGCGGATTACCCCATATACCGTGATATTCCACCTCGAAGTGGAATTGGTATTTTTATATTGTACTAACATCTGTGGATGCACGGAAATAGTTTGGAGGGAACCAACTGGATTCCTCAAAATTACTTAGATTTTTTAATATTATGTGATATGATTTATTTGATAGTCTGTGATAAATTATATTGGTAATTGATAATATTGGATGTTAAGGGTTGATTGAATATACATATTTGGGAATACCGAGTTATCAAAAATATATAGAATGGATTTTGAAGATAAATTAAAAGGAAAATTTTTAAGTAAATAATTATAGAGGTTTTGTAAAAGGATAAAAGTTGATTTTTAAATTCTTGTAAATAAATTCCAAGTATGGGAAAGGGATTTTTAAATAAATGAGAATAAGTGGAATTTTAAACTTAAGTGATATTAATTAAAGGAATACAAGATTTATTTTTTTAATTTCAGAATTTAAATAGTTTAGGAAGAAACAAAAGAAGAATTTTGAAATAAATATGAAATTGGTATTTTCAATTTAAATAAGATTTTAAATCATAATTAAGAAGTTAAATCTGAAATTAATGGGTTTTAAAATAAATTGAGAAAGTAAAGGAAGTTTTTTTTTAAAATGGGGTAAATTTTGGAAATCGGTTTGGAATTTGATTTAGTGTTTGAAAACGTGGTTTAAAAGAAGGATGAGACCATGGAATTTATAAAATGGGTTTATAAAGTGAAATATTTATCAGAGGATAATTTGGAAATGTAAATTTAGAATGGGTAATTTGTTTTAAAAAAATAAATAGTGATTTGTTTTTAAAGGTGTGGAAAGGAAAGTGTATTTCCCTGAAAAGCCAAGTATATTTTCAAAGAAAGATTTCCAAGTATAAGATAGAGGCTTTAAAGTGGTTTTAAAAGGATGTTTTAGAGAAATTTTATTATTTTAAATTGTTTTAGAATTTTAAAGTAAATATTTATTTAAATTAATTATAGTAGTAATTATTTTAAAGGTTTGGCTAGTATTATGATTCAAAAGAAAATTATTCAATATTTTTACCTTATAGAATAATTTTTATTTTCGTTTTGGCCTTCGTTTTACATGAGAAATAAGTATATGCTTTTAATAAAGTGATTTAAATAATTTTATTTGAAGTGTTTTACAATATATTTTTAAATAAGTGTTTTAAATAGTTTTTATTTTAAGTGTTTGAATAATTTTATTTTAAAACGTTTAGAGAATATATATATTTTTGGATAAAGTGATTTAAATTATTTCAAAAGTACAAAATATTTAGGCTTGGCGATTTTCAATAAATAAAACAATTTGGTGGGAATTTTCTTCTAGGAGAGAAAAGTGATTTGAAACTATATTTTTTTCAAAGGGTTGATGTGTGGAAATATATCTTGCAAAGATATTTTGAAATAAATAAATAATTTGGAAAATTATTTTATGGTTGTTTGTGAATGTTGTTTCATAGTTAAATAACCGACTATCAATATTTGGCCAATGCGCTGATCATTTCGAAGAGACCGAGATCGGGATTAATTTTCTGAAAACCACTTCGATCCGGTTTGAACGTTTTCATGAGGAAGACAAGAGCTTGGAATCGAAGATGAAGCAGTGAAGTGCAAATGCTAATTGCCACTAATCCTAAGGATGATTCCAAAATGGATGTAGTAGGAGTAGTGCCTTCAGTTCAATCAGAATATCGTCAAGAGGACGATGAGAAATCTAAGTGAATGTGTGCTAAAAGGGTAATGCATAGCCTGGAGCCTCATCAACCGGGAATGGCTAAAACAAGGGAGGTGCACACAAGGCTAAGTGGCTAGCAACCAATTAGGGTAAGGTCACCCTTGTCTAGATGTCCCTTTATTTCGACTGTGTGGGCGGTTGCTGATCCCAACCGCAGGGTGAACTTATTCGGACTTTCCAGTAAGGGGTGGCTCCGGTCTTGTGATGCAGGGGATTAGGGTGGATCCTCAATATGGTTATCAACACCACGTACTGTGAGGGACGGTACCCCGGTAGCCCTGCCATTGTATGGAATCCAATCTCCAATAAGCGCCTGAATGGTTTTGATTATGCCCAACTATGCTGAAACGTGAGATGCAAGCATTTCGGCGAGATTCTATTTTACTTTCTATAGTCATTATTATAATATTAGATATATTTGATAAAAAAATTTTGGTTATCTTAAGGTAAAAACCCAATATGTTTATTTGTGGCGTGGTCTTACGAGATACCTTTGATTTCAAAGGATTTTTGGAAACTTTATTAATAATCCAATTGTGTAACAACCTAGTATTTTGTGATTATCTTAATGGTTTATTTTAATTATTTAAATTGAAACTCCTGATTTAAAATCTTTATTTTATTTATTAAAATGAATAAATATTGTTATTTTAAAGTATATTTTGATTTTGTGTGAATTATAATTTCAAACCTGAATAAATAGGATATTTCCAGAAAATGAATTTTTGGTCAATCTAGTCAAATTTGACTTTTAAATTTAAAATTTAAATATTTGAATTTTTAAATTTTATCTTTTATTATGAAAATATATTAAATTTCATGAATACTGCTTTTCATTTTGTTGAAATCCAATTTATATTGTGAAAGTTATGCTTTTTACAATATTATATGTAAATTGATTTATTTAATAAAATTGTCTATTTTAATTTATATAAATAATATTTTTATTTTTCATATTATGTTATAATATGTGTTATATGACTTGTTAGGTATATATTTTTATTTTAAAATATTTTAAAGTAATGTTATAATTTTTCCAAAATTTATTGCATTTATTTCCTATTTTAAAGGCTAGTTTCCATTTTTCTGTTATTTTCTTTATTTAAATTATATTTAATTAAAATTTATTTATTTATTTTTGTGAACGAATTTTTATTTTATGTTCTTATCTTTATTTATAAATATTTTTCCAAGTCCATAAAATTTTCCAAAGTTTATTCTATTTATTTTCAAATTTTCAAGACTAGTTTTCATTTTCTGTGTTATTTTCTTATTTTAATCATATATAATTAATTTTTATTTATTTATATTTTGTTTATTCATTATATTTTCGAATTTTAACTGAATTATTAAGTATTTTCAGTTATTTAAATTTACGAAAAGAAATTGGAGAAATTTGACAAGGTTTGTGGCTTTTTATTTCCTTAGGCTATTTGCATTCCCACTTTTTCACATTTCAACCATATCTTTTCATTCAATTGGCCATATCTCCTCATTTCTTCAGCCGCCAATCATTTTTATCATTCACATAAAACGTTTTTCCTCATTTCAGAAAGAAATAATTCAGCCATTGCTTTGAAGAGAAATTGGTAAAAATTTATTTCTTTTCCATTGTTTTTATGTTTGAATTCATATTGCTTTGTACTTGTCTCCTCTTTCTAGGTTCGGCCTTGCTCCACCACTTGCCCTACCGCCTCCACCACCACCTGAGCATGTTCCCACCACCCCCTCCTCACTGGCCAACCCCAGCTGAACCACCCTTGGTGGTTGATCCATCAACAAAATACACAAAACTCCTCTTAAATGCATAGCCGAGCACATCTCCACTTCCACCATTTCATCACCACCTCCATCCGACCTGAAACACCTCTGCCATGTCACCTCTTTACTATACCAGAGATGGCCATGCCTCTTGTGGCCTTGGCCTAGCCTTGCTTTTCATTGAAAACCACGTATGTTGCCTTGTGTGGTGTTGTTTCACATGCTCACCATTGCACCATCAACAAACCATGTAGGCCGACCCATATCCACCCACAACCAGTTCCAAACCCTTGCCTTAGTCATGTATTCCACTTATGGCCAAGCCTAAAGAATGCTGGAAGCACGTGCAAAGCATTTCAGTTTTGATTTGTGCAGTTAATTATAGCATAGTTTAATCGTTTTTGAATTGAAAGCTTATGCTTATTATATTGTTTTTGTTTGAATTCTATTCAAGGGAATTGATCTTTGGCTCTCCCACTTGAATCTTGTCGTGCTATCGTGCTTGTGTGGATCTCTTGTGTACATTCTTTGTTTTGTCTCTAGCTTAAACCAGTGAGTTATTCTCACCAGACAGTTTATACTTATATAACTAGTAAATCGATCACATTTGAATCTGTAAAAAGCATCACCATATTATATCTGCTATGTTATGATCATATGATGTTTACCCATGCTTATACATCTATTATATCATCTGTTACTGTTATATTATGCTGTTCTGTTATTTATATCAGTTTATCACACTGCAAGTTCCATTTAGAATAGAATCACTATGGGTTGAAATGATACATACCCGAACGGACTTTAGAATAAGTGAAAAACATTATGGGCTGAAATGATAGGCCTGAATGATTTTCAAATTATTTTCATTTACTTGGGACTGCGGGTTTGAAATGATAAAAAATGGGTTTTCTTTGTAATTTACGGGTTGAAATGATATATTACCCGTATCACTTTTCCTATGCTAGAAAATGAAATACAAACCCGTAGTTAAAATATGCTTTTATAAAAAATTTAAAATATTTTCGAAACGTAAATATTATAATATTTTTATTTAAATTTGATTAAAAATGATTTTTGTAGAGTATTACTGATTTTTTGAAAATTTATACGTGAAATAAATTAATGGTAAAGTTAGAAAATCTGAAATGTAAGTTATTTGGAAATTATAATTTGGTGATTAATGGAATTTAAATTAAATCTGGAAATATGATAAATTTATGATAATTTGGATTAAAATGAATTTAAAATGATATTATAATATATTAATGATTTTTGTTTGAATAAAGTTAAAATGTGAAATGAATGAAATTTAAGTTGAAATTGGAAATATAACTTAAATTGGAATTTATGAATTTTGTTTAAAAGTGAATTTTTAATTTAAGTAAATAAAATTAAATTAAGTTATATTTGAAAATTTAAACTTAAGTGTTAAGTAAAAGTTTAACTATATGAATTGAAATTGAATGTTGGAATTTAATAAGTGAATTATTATTAAATATTGATTTTTGAATGGAAATTTAACTTTATAAAATCATGAATTTAAGGAAAGTTAAATAATGGTTATAAATGTGAAAATATATGATTTTTAAGTTGAAATGGTTTAAATAAAAATTTAATGGTTTATGAAAGTATAGTGAATATTTGGAATTTAATTAACAGCATTTAGAAATGCTATTATTTCTAAAGTAAAGGATATTACAGCATTTGTAAATGTTGTAGTTAAAATAAATGAACTTAAGGGCTAAATTGAATTAAAGGGTATTATAGCACATTGTAAGTGCTATAATTGTTGAATTTAACTAAGGTTTTATTTGAATTAATGTAATCCTATTACAACATTTTGAATGCTGTCTTTTGTTAAATTGAATTGTTTTAAAAGTAACTTTCCGTAGCATTTTTCTAAATGCTGCGAAAGTTGAATTTTCATTATTTTAATAAATTTAAGTGAATGAATGAGTTTTGAAAGATTAAAATTTTGAAAATTTAATAATTTAATTATTTATATAATAAATTCATTTTATGATTTAAAATGAAGTAATTTGTTTTGAAATATAAACTATTTTGAAATGTGTGTTGAAAAGGTATATAAACTACTTCGAAATGTGTGTGATGTGGTTTGGAAGATACGATATTTGATATTTTGAAATGGATTTTGAATGATATTGAATGTTCACATGATATTTGATTTCGAAGTATAAAATACCATTTTTAAATTTTCCACTGGATGTATTTAATTTATAGTTTAACGGATCCTTAGAGGATGGGCGGTCCCAGGCATCCTTTAAGTTACTTGTATCTTTATTACAGTTCACTTGAGTTGGTTTACATTATATAAGTATATATGTCCTGACTCGAGTGTTTTGTGTTTTACTTTACGCTCGGGTCAGCCTGAGTATGTACAGCTTAGCTTTGGATTTCTTTCCTGGAGCTAGGAATCGCTGGAAATTCTGCTTGTCTAGTATCTGTTCCCTTTCAGTTTCAGTTTTTCTATTTCAATTCTGGTATTTATAAACTACTATGTATTTGAGATTTCTATTGTAAATGTTTTTCAGACTGATACTATGTATTATGTTTTAAGAGTTTGTTATAGTAGCTTCATGAACTACTATGGTATTTTAATTTCCGCTGTGAGTTATTCTGATATTTTTGTGTCTATGATTCTGTGATTTGTATTTCATTTGCTTCAAATTAATTTACAATGCAGTATTTTGAGCAATTCAATTCCGGCATGTGTGGATGCGAATGGCTGAAAATATCGGGTTGTTACAAATTGGGTGTGTTTTCTCACTCACGTATTCCAGACTGACTCGGGTGTTATTTAGCTATTATGCTCAGGTCAGACCGAGTATTATAGAATACAGGAAAGGATGCCGTGGAGCTAAGGAGACGAGCTGGATGGCGAGACGTATCACCCGTAATTAATGTATATTCTGCTGTGTCTGATTAACTATATAGTCAGTTTTGTAAGGACATGTTATGATAACTGTCCAGTTGTGTGTAATGAATTTTGTTATACTCTGACAATGTAATATATAAACAGATATAATTCTTTCTGTTTTAAAGATTAGTTGTGATAACCTGGGTTTTGGACATCTGATAAATGGGTAATTAACTGTTTTAATCAATTGAATAGATAAAATTCTAATAATAGAAGATATCTGGATGTGTAAATGAATTTGGAAATGTAATAAAAATTGAATTATAAATATTTGGAGAAGTATTTATTTGATAATCTCCTAATTTAATTAATTTTAAATTGGAAAAATTGTTATTTCAAACAAAAATAATAATGTGCTATATATAGATATAAATAGATTTTAAATAGACTTATTATTTACAAATTTAATAATGTGTTTATTTGATTTTATATATATATATATATATATATATATATATTTGAGGTTATTTTTAAGTTGGATTTTTAAATTAAATTTTAATTTTAATTTGGATTTAAATTTGAATTCAAAGGGTATATTCTTAGAAATATTTTGGATATAAATATATGGATAAGATTTTTATTAGAATAAGATTTGTTCTATAATATTTTCTTAAAAGAATTTATTTATATAAATTAAGAAAGTATTTATTAATAGAAAAATAAATATAAAAGCTTTGTTTTGAATTTAATCTAATAATTTTCAAAAAGTTTTTAAAATTAAATAGAGCAAAATAAGATTTAATTAAGGTTCATATTTTCTTTAAAAAATATATATGTTGCATATATATAAAAAGGTATTAAGCATAAAATAAAATACAATATAAAAAGATATATATATGTATATGTATATGTATATAAGTATAAAAGTAATATAAATAAAGTTCCTTTGACATTTGTAAGGTAATACAAAACATGTATTTACATGTGCAAGTTTAAAGTTGCATGCAAAATACAATTGGCAACCACATTTCTTTAAAAAATTTGATAAAATAAAAAAAACTAAATTGAACCAAAACTACATCAAGCTTTTGCAATATTAAACCTGAAGCTCAACACAGTTCAATTTCAAGTGAATTAAGCAACAAATTAAAGTTCAATTCAACAAATCGAGTTATAGTTCAAAATCCAGTTTGAATCAGAACAGGTTTCAGACATTCTGTTTTCAAATCAAGGAAGCCTGCTCCTCTACATCTTCAAAATGGTGAGTAAACCACTTTCTTTTAAAATTAATAATAAGAACATCATGCATGTGAATATCCTGGAAATGTTTGATATATGATGTGATTTGCATGGCAGTAAATGTGATTTCCTGTTTATATTGTATAGGGGTGTTTGTATGAATGCTAGGAAGATGATATATGCTCTATCTTAATTTTACAGTTTCAAATTTTTGTTCAAAATCAAATTACTCTTCTCTAAAAAAATTTTAGGGATTGATGTCTAAACAAAACTCATTTGAAATGGAAAGATGTTTAATCTAAAAATAATTTCAGATAATAATTAAGAGTAGTTTTAAAATAAAAGGGAAAGAACGGTAGGACTGTAAATTCTATCAAAAATTCGAAAAGAATGATTTCTAGTTTCAGGATCATAATTGATTTTTTTTTCGAAATTTAGGATTTTTAAAGATAAATTCTCGATTTTTAAGCCTTCAATTTGAGAGAAATCGTGAGTTGAATGGCATCTGGGTTTTTAGCAATTGCTGATGATCGGGTTGGTGTGGAAGGTCTGAATCAATGTCAGAGGTAGCTGGGATGTTAGCGAATGAGGAAAAATTGATCGGTGGATTTATCGATCACCGAGGCGTTGGCGTGGGTTGGATTTTGGTTTTTGGATTTTTTTTAGTCGACGATGGTTTTTTGGTTCATTCCACGACTATGGTTCTTCGGACATTGTCAGAGTGGGTAGAGTGGAAGCGTTAGTCTTCGACAAGGGTCTGGCCAGGGTAGCAGGGTTTCCAGTGGCCAGAACGTGGTGGTGCGAGGCAATTTCGGACAAACTAGATGGTGTCTGGGTGCTTCTCTTGCTCGTTTTCATTTCTGGTGTTCATCACGAATGCTGGAGGAGTATGTGTGCCGTGGTGTTCGGAGGCGACTTGGTGGAGCTATCGAAGTTGGTTGGGGTTGCTTCGATTGTCAGTGCATGTGCATAACATTGAGGAATATCAGTGTGCAGGGTTGTTGTTGGAAGATGGAAGCTCGATTTTGGTCTCGGGAGGAGGAGTTTGAGCTCGAGAATGTGTTTGAGTTGCGCATGTTACCAGGGATAGTTTAAATGTTATCACAAAGGAAATTGGCTTTGGTTGAACTCGAGGCTTGACTCGAGAATCTTGAAATATGGCTCGGGTAATTTGGTTCTTTGACTTGGGTAAGGTTAAGTGTTAACCATGTTTTGAAATTTAATAAAATCAATTTGTAGATTTGAATTAAACCCAGTTTTTTTTTTAAAAATTCCTAGAACAAATTCTTTTAAATAAATATGTTATACACTATTTTGATAAATGGAAGTTGTATATAGTGTTAACTTGAATGAAATTAAGTTAATACTTAAGTCTATTTGAAAGAAGTTAAAGAAAGTGTATTTAAGGAATTAAAATTAAAATGGTAAGATGTTTTTAAATTATTAATCCAAGATAACCTATGAGTAAAGGTGAATCAAATTTTCAAGGTTATTTAAATGAGGTCTTAAAGATAAATAGTTATCTTAAATAATGTTTTGACTTACTTAAAAGTTTTAAGTTTAATTTTATGATTCTGATAATTAAGTAAGTTAAAGGCAGTAAATAGGTTATCTAAAACTTAATTAAGATTTGGGAAATTATAGATTAATTAGATTTATGAGGAAATTAAAGAGAAGATTATTTAATTTATAATTGGGATTATCAGTTAATTAATTTATTGGTAATTTAAGATTAATTGGTTAGTAAGCGGAGATTAATTATTTAAATGATAATTACTTAATATAAGTTATTAAAGGTTGAAATTTATCAATGATTAAAGGTTAATTAATTAAGGATAATTAACAGGAGGGATAATTACTTGAAGAAAGTAATTAATCAAAAAGGAAATTACTTAGTGGAAGAAATTAAGGGATTAATTACCTAGTTGAAGTAATTTATGAATTGATTTATTTAGGGTTGATAAATTATGATTAATTAATCAAATTAAGTGATTATAGGATAATTAATTTGAGTAATTAATTATGGATAAATGTGATTAATATGAATTAATTTAGGTTATTAATTAGAGGCTAATTAATAATGTAATTAAAAAGGATAATTAATCAAGGGTGATTAACTAAGATAGATACTTAAAGGATGATTAATTAATTGGTTTGTAATTAATTAATGTTGAGTAAAGGTAATCTAAATGATTAAAGATTAGTAATTAATTTAATTAGAGATAAATTAAATTAATTTTGGAAGTGATTAATCTTGCTTATGAATGATTGAATGATGTTAAATGCCTTGAATTGGTTGATATCCCTGAAAGGAAATGTTTTTTGATATGATTTTTGGGTAGACAGTGATAACGTGGATTATCTATTGATCATGAATTACTGTGTAAAAGTGGCATCTTGTATTTAAGGTTGAATTGTATTCACTTGAATAACTTGGGTTAAGATGACATTGGATTCGAAGAGACCGGAATCGGGTGTTAGTAAATACCCGAAACCACTTCGATTCTTTATAAATTGATATGTGAATCAATAGCCTGGAGTGGGATGATTTAAGTGAATTGGATCATTTAGTCTAAGTTTTTGGTGCTTAGAATTGATGTGTGAAATAAGTGATATCTATAACAAATTGAGAATTTATAAACTGATACGAATTACACCGGGTTTATTTAAGTTTTATGCTTTAGTATTCCACGTTAGATGGGTTTACTCACGCTGGTTTCCAGCCTGACCTGGGTGTTACTTTGATGTAATGCTCGGGTCAGACCGAGTATTACGATTTCTAGATAAGGACGTTCTGGAACTCATGAGGCGAGCTGGATGGCAGGAAAGTATGGAGTGTATCCGTTGTGATTTTGTAGTTTTTCTAGGTCATGTTGTTTTAACTGTCCAGTATTTGTGTAATGGTTATAACTCTAATGTATTAAAAATGTAAATTGACAAATACAGTTTCTTTGTATAACTGTTATTATTTGATATTATATTTTGATCCGCTGCGAATGTGAGATTTTGTGACTTGTTTTCTGTTTCTTCTTCTATCTCCCTTCTTCTTTTCCTAACTATCTGAAATTTTCAGGATCGAAAATTATGGGTCGTTACAGTTGGTACCAGAGCCAGGTTAAGCGAGAACCTTAGCTCTGTTGGGTTTACTCATTAAGGATAGGGTAAGTAGTAGCCTAGAATGAGTTGAGTGTGTGTATATATATATATGAGAGCGCACTTGTTATTTCCTTATATAAAGGTTTTAAGAATGGTTTTAATAAAAGCTTATATTTTATATATAAACAATAATTGATTATTCGATATTGGAATTAAAGAAAACAATGAGAATTAAGTGATACAACCAAGTTGAAATTAAACAAAGATAAGTTTGGAATGGATCCAAATTGGAACTAAAATCCTCAATTTGCAGAAGTAAGGATAAGATATAAATAAACTGGTATCTAGATATGATAATCTTGGATATTATCGTAAATAGTTACTGTGTTTAATAGTGAAATATTTGTTAATAAGTAAGCAAAATGAAGTAAACTTTTAAGATGAATATAACTTATAAATTGAAGTAGGTTTTAAATTGTGAAGTTTTAAAACCTACGTCTAGAAACACTTGAATTGTTTCAAAATGTTGAAAGAACATAATAAATAATATTATTCAGATTAATTTTGAACGTGATCTTAATTTAAAATAAGAAGTTGTTCGAAAACTTTAAAAGAATTTGTTTGAATTAAAACCAAGGGTGGTTTGAATTTTAAAATTTGACTTGGTGGGCCAAGAAGTAAATATGTATATATATGTGTGGATATACATAATATCAAAGATAATTTGAAATAAACTCCAAAGTGATGTGTTTTGATTTTCCCTGAAGTGTGATGTAAAAACCCAAAATAAAATAAGTTTTTGAACCTTTAAGTGATAGAAATTTGAAATTTGAATTGGAAAAATCAAATTTTGAGTGGGATTGTTGGGATTAAATTGAATTTAACTTAGAAAAAAGTTAAATAAGCTTGAATGAACAACCTGATTTGGAAATTCCAATATAAAAATTTAGATTTAACTTGGAAAGTTAAATGGTTGATTTGAATTGGGGTTGTGTGATCTTAAAATGGGTTCGAGATCTGGAAATTGAAATGGATGGATGTTTTAAATAGTTTGGATGATATCATTCCATTGTTATTAATAATCTATAAACTATGAATTGGATTGGTTTAAATTAATGAGAAATGGATTGCGGTAATATATCCATTATAGAGATAAATAAAATTTAACTTAAATTTGAAATTAAGGATATGGAATTCCTTTTTGAATGTTAAGAATGGAACTTGTAAATTAAAATTGTTTGAACTCCTCCTTGAACCTTGTAATGAGTTAAATAAAGATAATTTAAAAAGGAATTTTGAAATTTGGACTCAGAATTAAATTGTTTAAAGACTTTAAATAAAGGTAATTTGGTTTAAGAGGTTAAACCAACATTTGAAATTTAACTCTAATTTATATAATTCGAGATGATTTTAAGTGAGATTGAATTTGAAATTAGTTCAAATTGAAATTTGATTTAAATAATTTGGATTTGTGATTAAAATTGAATAATTTTAAATTCAAATGGAATTTGATTTGAATTTGGAAAGAATCAAGGATAATTCAACTTGAAATTAGGATTGAATTCAAACTTGAGTTGAAATGAAATGGAAATTGAAATTTGTTCAATTTGAAATTTATTTGAATTAATTGGAATTATGATTGATGATGGATAAGTTTAAAAATTCAAATGGAAATTTGAATTGGATAAATTGAAATGGAAATTGAAGTGACTTAAATTGGAATTAAGTCAATTTGCATAGAAGTGGAAATTTAAATTGAATTGATGGGATTGGAGATTGGGAATTGGACAGTTTGACTCTGGACTATTTTCAAAATAAATTATTAATATAAACCTACCTTTCCAAACCATTTACTATCAACTTTTCTTTTTAAACCTAAAACTATCTTATACTTGTTTTACAATTATTTTTGGAACTATTTAACAATTTTTCAACTGCTTTATAACTAATTACTATTTATAACTATTTTACAATTATTTAACTATTTTATAACTATTTTACCATTATTTAACTATTTTACAGATATTTTACAAACTAATAATTATTTTTCAACTACTTATCTATTTTTTAACTTTTCAAGCTATTTTCTAAATTTAAATTGGACAGAGTACAAACTGTTATGATTAAATACCCAATTGAGGTGATAATCCAAATGGGATTGAAGCAATTGTGAATAAGTGAATGAAAATTAAAGTGAATGTGAATAGTAAGGAGAATTGATTTATTTAATAACCAATGAAGATAAATACGTAGGATATATGTATATTGTTCTATTCGCATAGTGATTTGATCCGGATTCGAGCACAGAATTTCGAGATAGTATATCGATCCGAGTTGGGATTTTTCACTCGATTTTCGTAGGCAAACCTGGATATGGATTGTTGATTGGTTCTGGGTATTCTCTATCATAATTATGGCTTTGTAAGGAGAATGACGGTTTTTGATCAAGAAACCACATCTGAGTCCGCATGAGGAAGTCAGGTGAACGATACTAGTTCGGAAGTGAAATTGTGTGATCGAGTGAGCGATCAGATTGATATAGCGTACGAACGATATGTGTATATCGTACGAGTTTGAATGAAATTGATACTGGGAATTTGTGGATAAGAAATGTGGAAGGGTTTTTGAAATGAATGGTATATTTTGTGAAATATATGATGAAATAAAAAGGAAATTGGATATTTCCATGATAGATATTTACTTTAAGAAAGTAAGTAATTTGGTAGTGAATTTATAGAGTAATCAAATTTGAACATTTGATTTGAAATAAACAAAGTTATATATCTTTGTTATATAAGATAAATCTCCCCTTGTTGAATCTATTGCCAGAAGAAAATGTTTTTGAAAATATTTGAAGTATAAAATGGGTTTTATACAAGTTTGAAGTGATGCAAAGATTTTAAAAGTTATATATATCTATATATATAAAGGATCTTATGAAAATTATTTTAAGAAAAAGGTTTTTGGAACCTATGGATTTTGGAAAGGCTTTTGATTTTTGGAGAAAAATCAATTTTCGAATTTGGAAAGCCTAGTTTGAGAATTATCGATTTTTGGGATAATTGATTTTATAAAAGGTAGATTTATATGAGATTCATACTAGGTGTATGATTTGGAAGATACTATATGTGTATAGTATAAAGTGTTTTGAAAATCGCTCTGGAGAAAAAAGCGCTTCCTTGAAATAAACTTCTCAGGAGTGCCACAGGGTGGTCCTTCCTTGAAACCTAAGGGGGGTTCTGAAGTTATTCTTGTGAAGAGTTCAGACAAAACTAGTTCCTGAGGATTTTGTGTAGTGTGTAGCGAAAATCGAGGGCGTTGATGCCTACAGAGGCAATTGGGTTATGCTGTGACGATAGTGTAACTCAATGTCACTGCGATCTACTGTAGACCATAGCGAAAGTCGTGTGTGCTGTTGAGAGCCAATAGTCTACGTTTGATTTTATATCGGTAGACTGCGACCTATGGTGACATAGCGAATGTCGTGTGTGCTGCTAAGAGCCAACAGTCCACGTTTGATTTTACATCGGTAGACTGCGACCTATGTGGGAGTGGAGAAGTTTCATTTTTGGCAACGAAAATCGAGGGCGCTAATGCCTACAATTACATGGACCTTTGCCGAGATGGCAACGTAACCCTAGAATGCGACAGCGATCTACCATGGGTTCCATGGCGTAATCGAGGGGCGCGGAGTGCCTATAGTTACATGGACTTTTGCTGCGATGGCAACGTAACTCAGGATGTAACTACGACCATGGATGGGGGTGATGATTTCCAGAGCATTCTCGCGAAAGATATTTCCTCGATTTCAAAAATGTTTTCTATATTTTCAATAAAACTATTTTCCATGTATTTTCACTGGGTGTTGAAATCGGGTCTGATGAGTACTTATAGATTTTAAGTCTTACACCTGATCAATGTATGACCGAATTTCTGTGAGAACGATGACGGACTTGTTGAAACATCGAGTTATAAAAGTATTTTTATAAAACTATTTTCGCAATATTATATATAATTTAAAGTTTTAAAATGATGAAAAGTGATTAAACTAATATTAAGTATTTTAATAAATTCTGGCTTCGTTTCTTTTCGAGGACGAAAAGATTCTAAGGGGGGAGGAATGTGATAACCCGGGTTTTGGACATTTGATAAATGGGTAATTGACTATTTTAATCAATTGAACACACAAAATTCTGATAATAAAAGATATCTGGATGTATAAATGAATTTGGAAATGTAATAAAAATTGAATTATAAATATTTGGATAAGTATTTATTTGACAATCTCCTAATTTAATTAATTTTAAATTGGCAACATTGTTATTTCAAACAAAAATAATAATGTGCTATATATAGATATAAATAGATTTTAAATAGACTTATTATTTACAAATTTAATAATGTGTTTATTTAATTTTATATAAATATTTGAGTTAATTTTTAAGTTGGAATTTTTAATTAAATTTGAATTTGAATTTGGATTTAAATTTGAATTTAAAGGGTATATTCTTAAAAATATTTTGGATATAAATATATGGATAAGATTTTTATTAGAATAAGATTTGTTTTATGATATTTTCTTAAAAGAATTTATTTCTTAAAGTATTATTAATAGAAAAATAAATATAAAAACTTTGTTTTGAATTTAATCTAATAATTTTCAAAAAGTTTTTAAAATTAAATAGAGAAAAATGAGATTTAATTGAGGTTCATATTTTCTTTAAAAAATATATATGTTGTATATATATAAAAGGTATTAAGCATAAAAGAAAATATAATATAAAAAGATATATATATATATATATATAATATAAATAAAGGGTCCTTGACATTTGTAAGGTAATAGAAAACATGTATTTACATGTATAAGTTTAAAGTTACATGCAAAATACAAATAGCAACCACACTTCTTTAAAAAAATTGATAAAAAAACTAAATTGAATCAAAACTACATCACTTTTTTGCAATATTAAACCTGAAGCTCAACACAGTTCAATTTCAACTGAATCAAGCAACAAATTAAAGTTCAATTCAACAAATCGAGTTATAGTTCAAAATCCAGTTTGACTCATAACAGGTTTCAGACATTCTATTTTCAAATCAAGGAAGCCTGTTCCTCTGCATCTTCAAAATGGTGAGTAAACCTCTTTCTTTTAAAATTAAGAATAAGAACCTAATGCATGTGAATATCCTGGAAATGTCTGATATATGATGTGATTTTCATGGTAGTAAATGTGATTTCCTGTTTATATTGTATGAGGATGTCTGTATGAATGTCTGGGAAGATAATATATGCTCTATCTTAGTTTCAAGTTTTAAATTTTTGTTCAAAATCAAATTACTCTTCCCTTAAAAAAATTAGGAATTGATGTCTAAACAAAACTCGTTTGAAATGGAAAGATATTTAATCTAAAAATAATTTAAGATAATAATTAAGAGTAGTTTTAAAATAAAAGGAAAAGAACAGTAGGACTGTAAATTCTATCAAAAATTCGAAAAGAATGATTTCTAGTTTCAAGTTCATAATTGATTTTATTTTTGAAATTTAGGATTTTTAAAGATAAATTCTCCATTTTTAAGCTTTTAATTAGAGAGAAATCGTGAGTTGAACGACATCTGGGTTTTTAGCAATTGCTGATGATCGGGTTGGTGTGGAAGGTCTGAATCAATGTCGGAGGAAGCTGGGATGTTAGCGAATCAGGAAAAATTGATCGGTAGATTTATCGATCACCGAGGCGTTGGAGTGGGTTGGATTTAGGGTTTTTGGGTTTTTTTGGTCGACGATGGTTTTTTTGTTCAGTCGACGACAATGGTGCTTCGGACATTGTCAGAGTGGGTAGAGTGGAAGCGTTAGTCTTCGACAAGGGTCTGGCCAGGGTAGCAGGGTTTCTAGTGGCCAGAACGTGGTGGTGCGAGGCAATTTTGGACGAACTAGATGGTGTCTGGGTGCTTCTCTTGCTCGTTTTCATTTCTGGTGTTCATCACGGATTCTGGAGGAGTATATGTGCTGTGGTGTTCGTAGGCAACTTGGTAGATTTATCGAAGTTGGTCGGAGTTGCTCCGATTGTCGGTGCATGTGCGCAACATTGAGGAATATCAGTGTGCAGGGTTGTTGCTGGAAGATGGAAGCTCGATTTTGGTCTCGGGAGGTGGAGTTTGGGCTTGAGAGTGAGTTCGAGTTACGCATGTAACCAAGGATAGTTTAAATATTATCAGAAAGGAAATTGGCTTGGGTTGAACTCGAGGCTTGACTCGAGAATCTTGAATTATGGCTCGGGTAATTTGGTTCTTTGACTTGGGTAAGGTTAAGTGTTAACCATGTGTCACGACCTGTAACGACCCGTATTTTTACAGATCAAAGGATCAGAGAACTGTTGTTATTAGGTTGTTAGTGTTGTTAAGTCGTTTAGAATTTAAGTCGTTTGGAGCTTAAGTCGTCCAGAGATGAGTCGTCCAGGGTTAGGTCATGTCATAGCATGAGTCGGTGGAGCGACTTAGAGGATGGAACGACCTATAGGATTTGACCGGCTTAAGGTGGTTGCCGACTTAGGAGTTAACGACTTAAGAGATTAGACGACTTAGGAATTGGAGCGACCTATAGGAGTGAGCGACTTAAGGGAACTAACGGCTTAGGAGTTAACGGCTTAAGTTAGTAAATGACCTAAGGGATAGTGATATAGGAAATGGGTCGGTTGAACGAGTTACCGACTTAAGGGAATTAGCGGGTTACGACCTAAGGAGGGTAAGTCGTTCGAACAACTTAAGGGTGATAACTTAGGACGTTGAAGTTTAGGTCGTGATACCCTATGTTTGTAGTTAGGTCGTGGACGAGATACGCTTAAGTCGTAGGTCGCTAAGCCGTGTGTAGTTAGGTCGGTAGGTTGTCCCCTGTGTTGAGTGTTGAGTCGTTGAGTCGTTGAGTGTTAAGTGTTGAGTGTTGAGTCGTTGAATCGTCCAAACGACTTAGGGAGAAATGCGGTAGTGTGTTAGGTCGTAAGTCGTATGGGCTTGAGTCGTTAGGTCGTGTCTAAGTTAAGTCGCGCGCATGTGTTAAGCCGCGCGTATGCTTGAGTCGTAAGTAGGGAGGTCCATTGAGTCGGTAGGCCGTGGGGATTGATGAGTCGTAAGTCGTGGGCTTTGATGAGTCGTGACCGACTCATAGGGGCGAACGACTTAAGGATTTCAGCCTATAAATAGAAGTGCCTATCTTCATTTTTGGGATCCGGATTTTGAAGCGACGAAGTGCTGCTATTTTGAGAGCTCGACTACAACACTTCTTCACTTCTTTTCTCCACTCTAATCTAGTGCTTCCTTCCATCCAAGATTGAAGATCAAATCGAAGATCCAAGAGCCAAAGTTAAAGATCTCCATCCATCGAAGAGAGATTTCATCGTTTGAAGGGAAATCTCGTCGGATCAAGCTAGATCCTTTGCTGTCCACATCTGAAGTTAGTTGCTTTTGAAGTGTTTAGGTGATTCGGTGAGTGGTGGTTATCTCTCACACGGACCCAAACGAGTATATTGGATCGGTGGCTTGTTTGTGTGTTAAAGATAGTGATTTCATGCATTTTCCTTAAGTCTGCATGTAGATCCTTCGTTCATAAAGTTTTGATATCCATTTTACTACATGTTAACCTATGCTAATTCATTCATTAAGATATTACTTAGAATTCATGCTTGTTAGATTTGGACTCTTTATTTACGAAATTGCCATTATTGTTATAACTGTTTATTTAGATCTTATTTGAATGATTGATTACTTGGATTAATGATTGATTTGATTGATTGATAGAAGTTGGTTGATTGATGATTTGATTTGGACAAGTTGGTCGAAGATGATTCAAAAGCTAAGGGAAAGGCTCTTGAATAAGGAAAGCTGCTCGTGGCGTATGAAGTGGATGATGAAGCTCATATGGATAGATTTGATGATGATGTTGAGATGGGACTTTGCTATGATGTGATGAGGCAAAGCATGATGTTGAGATGGGACTTTGCTGTGATGCGATGAAGCAAAGCATGATGTGAGATAGCCTTGGTTTAATCCAAACGGGATCATCCCAAGCATGTTGATAACTCGGTGATATGGTTCGAGTTTGTTGATAATGGTTGGCTTGAGAGGCGCTTGAGCTAGTATGGAAATAGTCGTCGAGGAGGATGACTAGAAGGCTGAGATCTCATCGTTGTTGAAGGTTCTAGCATGCTCAAAGCAAGAGTACGCTAGGTAGATTTGATAGTCCCAAGACGAATAGTTGATGGTCTAGTACTCTGGGCAGATTCGATAGTCCTAGGCACGGGTCACGATGACGTGCGGAGTTATGTCTAGAACCGGGGTTACTATTAGCCCTTGACGGACGGATAAAATAATGAGCCGGTCATTCAATTAACGGTGATATCGAAGCAATGATAACAGTGATAGCCAGAGTCATGGATGTTTGGTTGTATCGTCACTCGGTCTCAAGAGCGATGTTTTGTGGGTGCTTATCTGATCTTGGTTTAGGCCTTGGGGGTTTGTACTTGGAAAACATCGACCTTGAGTCGAGTGATAATTGCTTTACTTTAATTGTCTGCTTTGCTATGTTTGTTTCTGCTTAGTGGTTCTGGGGGCTATCACTGTAGAAAGAGGTGGAGTGGGATGGTTGGATTCCTATTCCTTTTTACCCTTTATGCTCTTTTGGTATGTTTGATAGTTGATTTACTGCTCACTAGGACTTTTGTCTCACTCAAGGTTTTATGTTCAACTCTTATTACCTTGGGCTGTTTCTTAGTGACCGACGCTGTTGATGACGAAGACGGGCTAGAGGCTTTTGCATATTGTTTTCTTACTATATGTACTGGATGTTCCGCTGTTTGTATATTCTCTGAGTGATATGTAGTGAGGCTTGCTGTATTGACTATTCAGATGTTTGTATCAAATTGTTTTGTAGTATATGATGAGATACTGTTCTATGGAGCTTCACTAAGTATACTTTTCTATTGTATTTTATCCCTGCGCTGTGAGTAATACGATAGACTATTCTGTGTTTACCTTACCTTGACGATTGTCCATGGCTGCCTGGAACTCTTTACATCGCACTATTTCCTCGTTTGGTGCAGGAGTCATGGGCAGTCGTCACATTTGGTATCAGAGCTTTGGTTAATCGATTTTAGCCAACGCTCGCTGACGTAACTACGTATGAGAGACGTAATTGTATTTTTATGGATGATTACTATATATAATATAGTAGCTTAGAAGGATTTGAACTCCTTATGCAGTTGTTTCTTAGGGTATATTAATCATTTCTTTTAGATATTACGAATGAGTCGAAGAGGGAGACCAGCTGCTAGGGAAGGTCGTGCTGCTAAGGGGCTGTTGATTATGCTTCTATGTTCGAGGCTATGATGACTTCGATCATGAGAAGGATGCCAGCTCCAGGGCCATCAGTAGATGTTGGAGTTCGAGTTCAAGCCCCAAAACCATTGGATTTTGCTAAGTTGTGCAAAGACTATACTGCTCTTGGAGGAAAGGTTTTCTTGGGGACAGAATCAACCATTGAAGTTAAGAGGTGGATTGATGCTTGTAGAAGGATCTTTGGTGATTTGGGAATTGAGGATGCAACCAAAAGGAAGCTCGCATCAAGACAGCTTCAGGGAAGAGCTTCTGATTGGTGGAATTCTATCACCATTGATACTCCGGAGGAAGAGATCACTTGGGAGCAATTCCAAGTTAGATTTGAGGCTAAGTTCATTTCTACAGCTCAAAAATCTGTTATGTTCAAGAAGTTTGTAGAACTCAAGCAAGGTGGAAGACCAGTTCTTGAGTATGTTTCAGAGTTTGAAGCTTTGTCCAAGTATGCTCGATCGTATATTGAATCTCCTTATCATAAGAATGAGAAGTTTGTGACAGGTTTGGACAGTTATCTTGGAAGACAGTTGGTGGATCATTTGGACGATCCGTTTGAGAAGCTTGTGGAGAAAGCTCTCAGGCATGATAATTTGTTTCCTAAGGAAGGATCTGTTGTTGCTGTAACCAAGGAAGGGTCTAAACCACAGCAGAGTGGAAACAAGAAGAGGAAGCAGCAGCAACAGAAGGGTAAGGATGGCCAGAAGAAGCCGAAGGGTGAAGTGACCTGCTACAATTATCAGCAGAAGGGCCATTTGTCTAGAGATTTTAAGAATCCGAGAGTGCCGGTGAAGTGCCACAACTGTGACAAGCTGGGCATATTAGGAAGAATTGTCCAGAACCGAGGAAGGACAAGCAGATTGTGCAAGCTTATGCTTTGGGGGCTGTGCCATCGTCTTCGAAAGCTCCTACTGCCGAAGAGAAAGGAAAGAGTGTGGTGGTTCATGGTACTCTTTCCATTTGTGGTGTTCCAGTTAGAGTGTTATTTGATACTGGGGCGTCGCACTCCTTTGTTTGTAATGAACTTGTAGGCCGGTTGGGTTTGGAACCGGATATTGTTGATAGACCATTGGTTGTGACTAATCCAGTTGGGTGTTCGTCTTGTTTGTGTACGATATGCCGTGGTCTGCTTGTATCGAGTCATGATTGCTCTTTTGTTTGTGATTGTTTTGTTCTGAACTTTGCGGGGTTCGGAATTATTTTGGGTATGGACTAGCTTAGGAAGTATGCGGCAAGGGTTGATTGCAAGAGGCTGGAGGTGACAGTCGAGAATGTGGAGGGCCGAAGGGTTGTGATACGATGTAAGCATGAAGAAGGCGTCTTCATGAGCTTCATGTATTCGCTGGTTGTTCCACGGGATGGACTGTCATCGGTGCCTATTGTGAATGGATTTGAGGATGTCTTTGACGAGGTCAAAGGGTTACCGCCGCATAGAGAGATCGAGTTTCGTATCGATCTAGTTGAAAGGGCCAGACCTGTTGTGATGCCTCTTAGGCGGATGGCGCCTAGGGAACAGCAAGAGTTGAAGGTGCAAGTTGATGACCTTTTACAGAAAGGATTCATTCGGCGTAGTGTGTCCGAATGGGGTGCACCAGTTGTGTTTGCAACCAAAGCGGATGGATCGTTGAGGTTGTGTGTGGATTATCGTGAGCTGAATAAAGTGACTAAGAAGAACAAGTATCCATTGCCGAGAATAGATGACTTGTTTGATCATCTTCACGAGGCTAAGGTGTTTTCTCAGATGGATTTGGCAACGGGATTTCACCAGTTGAGAGTGGCAAAGGATAGTGTGCCAAAGACTGCTTTTAGGACACCATCAGGTTTCTATGAGTGGTTGGTAATGCCGTTTGGATTGACCAATGCACCAGCATATTTTGTGGATCTTATGAATAGAGTGTTCAGAGATCAGTTGAACAAGTTCGTACTTGTGTTCGTGGATGATATTTTGGTTTATTCCAAAACTGAAGAAGAGCACAAGACGCACTTGCGTATTGTTTTGGAAATCTTGCGGAAACATCAACTGAGGGCTAAGTTTTCGAAATGTCACTTTTGGAAGAGTGAAGTGAGATTCTTAGGCCATGTTATCTCTGAAAATGGAATAGCGGTTGATCCCGCCAAGGTGGCAGCGATCCAAGATTGGGTTAGACCTAAGAATGCATCTGATGTGAGAAGTTTTCTTGGATTAGCAGGATACTATCGTCGGTTTATCAAAGACTTTTCCAAGATAGCTGCACCATTAACAGGATTGACGAAAAGGAACCTAGTGTTCAGATGGGATGCTAAGTGTTAACAAGCTTTCGGAATCCTGAAAGAGCGACTGACAAGTGCTCCTGTTTTGACTATTCCAAGTGGAAATGATGAGATGGTGGTTTACACCGATGCATGTGGTACTGGACATGGAGCAGTGCTAATGCAGAAGGATAAAGTTGTTGCATATGCAAGTCGACAACTGAAGCCGCATGAAAGGAATTATCCGACTTATGATTTGGAGTTAGCGGCGATTGTATTTGCTCTGAAGATGTGGAGACATTACCTATTGGGAGTTCGATTCGAGTTGTTTACAGATCATAAGTCTTTGAAGTATCTTTTCTCCCAAAAGGATTTGAATCTTCGACAGCAACGATGGATAGAGTTTTTAGCATCATATGATTTTGGTATAGCCTATACTCCGGGAAAAGGTAACGCAGTGGCAGATGCGTTAAGTCGAAGACATGCAGGATTGGGAGCCATGTTTTCGGAATGGAAGAGTCTCGAGTATTTGGCTGAATTTGACTTCAGGCCTAGATGTGAATTGGAACCTGAGATGTTAGCAAACTTATCAATAAGACCTACTCTTGTGGAAAGGATTGGCGAGAGCCAAAAGCGAGATGATAAGCTTGTCAAGATTATCCGTGATTTGGAATCTGGATTGGATCCAGAGAAGGATAAAGGATTCGAGGTCGATCGAGAGGGTTGGCTTTGGAAGCAAGGACGACTGGTTGTTCCCGATATAGATGAATTGAGAAATGAAGTTCTGAAGGAAAGTCATCACTCGAAGTTGACAATTCATCCAGGTGGAAATAAGATGTATCGGGATATGAAGAGAACCTATTATTGGGAAGGTATGAAGAAGGATGTTGGAAATTTTATTTCCAAATGTATGAACTGCCAGTTGGTTAAAGCCGAGCAGAAGAAGCCCAGTGGATTACTTCAGCCATTAGAAGTTCCTACATGGAAGTGGGAGAAAATATCAATGGATTTTATCGATGGATTACCTAGAACCAGAGCAGAAAATGAAGGGATTTGGGTCATCGTAGATCGATTGACTAAGAGTGCAAGACTCATTCCTGTTCGATCAACTAGGACTGCATCGAAGTTGGCTGAGTTGTATGTTAAGTGGATAGTTCGATTCCATGGTATTCCGAAGAGTATAGTGAGCGATCGAGACCCATTGTTTACTAGTGGATTTTGGAAGAGCTTCCAGGAAGTTTAGGGAACCGAGTTGTGTTTGAGTACAGCTTATCATCCTCAAACAGATAGTCAGACCGAGAGAGTCAACCGAGTTTTGGAAGATCTCCTCAGAGCATGTGTTTTGGACTTCGGAGGATCATGGGAAGATCATCTTTATTTGGTGGAATTTTCATACAATAACAGTTACCAGTCGAGTATTGGTATGGCACCATATGAGGCGTTGTATGAAAGACCGTGTAACTCTCCGACATGTTGGTTGGAAACAGGAGAAAAGTTGATACTTGGGCCAGAAATGATTCAACAAACTACGGATTGTATAGAGATCATTCGGCGACGAATGAAGGCAGCCCAAGACCGCCAGAAAAGTTATGCCGATAAGCGTCGTAAGGATTTGGAATTCAGCGTAGGTGATATGGTTTTTGTGAAGATTTCTCCTCTGAAGAATGTTATTCGATTCGGGAAGAAAAGGAAATTGACTCCGAGATTTGTTGGACCATTCCCGATCATCGAGCGAATTGGAAAGCTCGCGTATAAATTGGAGTTACCAGAAAAGATGTCGGGTGTGCACAATGTTTTTCACGTATCGTATCAACGGAAGTATGTGCACGAATCGAATACAGTGGTTTCTGCTAATAGCTATGAAGATTTGGAAGTTTATCAAGTTGTTAGAAGACCTCGTAAGCCGCTTCGTATTATGGAAACTGACACGAAACAGCTTAGGAGGAAGGTAGTCAGGTTGCTCAAGGTACAATGGAGTGATGATGTTAACGACTGTACATGGGAGGAGGAAGAGAGGATGAAGGCAGCTCATCCTGAACTCTTCGAGGTATGGCCCTAAGGTGTCGTGACATCTCATGAATTTGTAACTTGTTCTAGTCTTAGAATTCTGCATGCTAGGCTAGTAATTGGATGCATAGTTTGTTGATTGCTATGGATGGTAGGCATGTAGAATAGTTTTGGTTGCTCTTGTTTGTTTGGAATTTCGGGGGTGAAATTCCTAAGGGGGAGAGAATGTAACGACCCGTATTTTTACGGATCAAAGGATCGTAGAACTGTTGTTATTAGGTTGTTAGTGTTGTTAAGTCGTTTAGAATTTAAGTCGTTTGGAGCTTAAGTCGTCCAGAGATGAGTCATCCAGGGTTAGGTCGTGTCATAGCATGAGTCGGTGGAGCGACTTAGAGGATGGAACGACCTATAGGATTTGACCGGCTTAAGGTGGTTGCCGACTTAGGAGTTAACGACTTAAGAGATTAGACGACTTAGGAATTGGAGCGACCTATAGGAGTGAGCGACTTAAGGGAACTAACGGCTTAGGAGTTAACGACTTAAGGTAGTAAATGACCTAAGGGATAGTGATATAGGAGATGGGTCGGTTGAACGAGTTACCGACTTAAGGGAATTAGCGGGTTACGACCTAAGGAGGGTAAATCGTTCGAACGACTTAAGGGTGATAGCTTAGGACGTTGAAGTTTAGGTCGTGAGACCCTGTGTTTGTAGTTAGGTCGTGGACGAGATAGGCTTAAGTCGTAGGTCGCCAAGCCGTGTGTAGTTAGGTCGGTAGGTCGTCCCCTGTGTTGAGTGTTGAGTCGTTGAGTCGTTGAGTGTTGAGTCGTTGAGTCGTCCAAACGACTTAGGGAGAAATGCGGCAGTGTGTTAGGTCGTAAGTCGTATGGGCTTGAGTCATTAGGTTGTGTCTAAGTTAAGTCGTGCGCATGTGTTAAGCTGCGCGTATGCTTGAGTCGTAAGTAGGGAGGTCCATTGAGTCGGTAGGCCATGGGGATTGATGAGTCGTATGTCGTGGGCTTTGATGAGTCGTGAACGACTCATAGGGGCGAACGACTTAAGGATTTCAGCCTATAAATAGAAGTGCCTATCTTCATTTTTGGGATCCGGATTTTGAAGCGACGAAGTGCTGCTATTTTGAGAGCTCGACTACAACACTTCTTCACTTCTTTTCTCCACTCTAATCTAGTGCTTCCTTCCATCCAAGATTGAAGATCAAATCGAAGATCCAAGAGCCAAAGTTGAAGATCTCCATCCATCGAAGAGAGATTTCATCGTTTGAAGGGAAATCTCGTCGGATCAAGCTAGATCCTTTGCTGTCCAGATCTGAAGTTAGTTGCTTTTGAAGTGTTTAGGTGATTCGGTGAGTGATGGTTATCTCTCACACGGACCCAAAGGAGTATATTGGATTGGTGGCTTGATTGTGTGTTAAAGATAGTGATTTCATGCATTTTCCTTAAGTCTGCATGTAGATCCATCGTTCATAAAATTTTGATATCCATTTTACTACATGTTAACCTATGCTAATTCATTCATCAAGATATGACTTAGAATTCATGCTTGTTAGATTTGGACTCTTTATTTACGAAATTGTCATTATTGTTATAACTGTTTATTTAGATCTTATTTGAATGATTGATTACTTGGATTAATTATTGATTTGATTGATTGATAGAAGTTAGTTGATTGATGATTTGATTTGGACAAGTTGGTCGAAGATGATTCAAAAGCTAAGGGAAAGGCTCTTGAATAAGGAAAGCTGTTCGTGGCATATGAAGTGGATGATGAAGCTCATATGGATAGATTTGATGATGATGTTGAGATGGGACTTTGCTATGATGTGATGAGGCAAAGCATGATGTTGAGATGGGACTTTGCTGTGATGCGCTGAAGCAAAGCATGATGTGAGATAGCCTTGGTTTAATCTAGACGGGATCATCCCAAGCATGTTGATAACTTGGTGATATGGTTCGAGTTTGTTGATAATGGTTGGCTTGAGAGGCGCTTGAGCTAGTATGGAAATAGTCGTCGAGGAGCATGACTAGAAGGGTGAGATATCATCGTTGTTGAAGGTTCTAGCATGCTCAAAGCAAGAGTACGCTGGGCAGATTCGATAGTCCCAAGACGAATAGTTGATGGTCTAGTACTCTGGGCAGATTCGATAGTCCTAGGCACGGGTCACGATGACGTGCGGAGTTATGTCTAGAACCGGGGTTACCATTAGCCCTTGACGGACGGATGAAATAATGAGCCGGTCATTCAATTAACGCTGATATCGAAGCAATGATAACAGTGATAGCCAGAGTCATGGATGTTTGTTGTATCGTCACTCGGTCTCAAGAGCGATGTTTTGTGGGTGCTTATCTGATCTTGGTTTAGGCCTTGGGGGTTTGTACTTGGAAAACATCGACCTTGAGTCGAGTGATAATTGCTTTACTTTAATTGTCTGCTTTGCTATGTTTGTTTCTGCTTAGTGGGTCTGGGGGCTATCGCTGTAGAAAGAGGTGGAGTGGGATGGTTGGGTTCCTATTCCTTTTAACCCTTTATGCTCTTTTGGTATGTTTGATAGTTGATTTACTGCTCACTAGGACTTTTGTCTGACTCAAGGTTTTATGTACAACTCTTATTACCTTGGGTTGTTCATCCGTTTTGGGATGGGCAGACTAGGTAGCAGGTGACAGGTGCTGTTCTTAGTGAACGACGCTGTTGATGACGAAGACGAGCTGGAGGCTTTTGCATATTGTTTTCTTACTATATGTACTGGATGTTCCGCTGTTTGTATATTCTCTGAGTGATATGTAGTGAGGCTTGCTGTATTGACTATTCAGATGTTTGTATCAAATTGTTTTGTAGTATATGATGAGATACTATTCTATGGAGCTTCACTATGAATACTTTTCTATTGTATTTTATCCCTGCGCTGTGAGTAATACGATAGACTATTCTGTGTTTACCTTACCTTGACGATTGTCCATGGCTGCCTGGCACTCTTTACAGCGCACTATTTCCTCGTTTGGTGCAGGAGTCATGGGCGGTCGTCACACGACCCGTCTTTCACTATCAAGAAAGTCGTATCATGAGTAAAAAAGAAAGGGATAGAGAATAGAAAGATAGAAAAGAAAGAAGAAACAACATCAGAATCTCAACAGCGGAATGAATAAATTATATTAATAACATAAGTATTACATAGTATACAACCATTATTAGAGTTACACAGATTATACATCACATACTAGACAGTTATAAACACTTGTCTAGTCATTACAATTCAATACAACACAAACAAATGACTCAGAGAACACACAGCGGAACACTATAAATATCTACAACACTGAAGCCTCCTGCTCCATTGCTCCTCCATAATTTGTCAAAGCTAACCTGAATCCCTTTGATACTCATAAAATTTGAGTACCCAAGAGTTTAAGAAAACAGTAGATAAACTCCGGGTCAAACATGGGTCTGGTTTGAGTAACAGGTTAAGGTTGCTTAACTTTGAAAACCTTTTGAAAAGAAAAAAGTATCACGTAAGACTCCCCACAAATAAACATGAGAAAGTTTTTACCTTACGCTAACCAAAACATTTGATAGGAAATCCAGTGATATTATAATAGTGTCTAGGGTTTTCAAGTAAATACAAAATAGCCGAAATTGTTACATTCATAAAATTCCAGCTACTAGCCACAAAAGTGGGTAATACAATCAAAACCGTAAGGGCACATAGGAAGAATGGGTTTCCATCAATGGCAGGGCTACTGGGTTACCGCCCGTCACAGTACGGGGCCTAAATCGCCGTACCTAGGATACTCTAAATCCCCTGCAACACAAGGCCGGAACCCTCCCTTACTGGACAATCCCGAACAAGACAACCCCGACAGTTGTCGCGAATCAGCTGCCCCACACAGCCGAATATAAAGGGACTTCTAGACAGGGGAAAATCTCGTCCTACTTGGGCATGACCCACTTAGCCTTGCTGCACCTCCCCTGTTTTGGCCATTCCCGATCGATACGGCTTGAGACTACGATTACCTTTAGAGAACACATCTTTAGAATGCTCATCGTCCACCTGATGATGCTCTGAAAGCATTCAATCCATACAAGTTCGTTCCGGTTTGAATGAAACCGAAGGCATTATCTCGTTACACTGATTTTGGAATCACCCTTAGAGTTAACGACGATAACCCTTGCACTCTGAATCTTCATCTCCACTTGAGATTCACGACCTATCATTAATTTGGATCGATGAGGTTTTCGGATATCCAAATCTGGAAACCCGATCCCGGTCTCATCGAAATCCAAAAACGCCATCTGTTAGGTCCAAGTTGTTTTAAGTTTAAAACAATTCAATTTAATTATCTATATAAACACAGATAGATAATTCACATCATCACAATAGATAATCAACATTATCATCACAAATAGATAATTCACATTATCATCACAGTGCAACCAAAGCGTTCATATCACACAGCATCACTTATCTCATCTCTGAGATCTCAAACAATTCAAGGCAATCAATATCATCCATTCATACATAAGCAAGGATTTACTTAATCACACTATAATTAATTTAAATTGAATTAAATTAATTACTTGCATCTCTGATTAATTTAAAGTGAATTAAATTAATTATTTCATCTTTAATTAATTTAAAATAAATTAAATTCATTACTTCATCATTATAAATCTTGCTTACATAACCATTAATTAATTACAAATCAATTAATTAATCATTGTCTAATTAATCACCTTAATTAATCACCATTGACTAATTATCCTTTAATTACATTCAAGTAATTATCTTTAATTAATTTCACAAATTAATTATCCTTAACCAAAAACAGTAATTAACCTTTAATTACTTCATTAGTTAATTAACTATAATTAATTACATTAATCTTAATTAATTACATTAATTAACTACTTTATTTTTGATTAATTAATCGTAATTAATCAACCCTTAATTACATCATTAATTATGTTAATTAATGATCCCTAATTACTTTTTAGTTAATTAAATTAATTACATTACATTAAGTAATTAATCTTAATTAAACCACAATTATTAATCACTCTTGATTAATCGCATTCAGTAATTAACTACCCTTAATTACTTCGTAAAACAAAATAAAATAATTACCCTTTAATTAATTATCTCAATTAATCCCTTGATTAATCATTAAGTAATTTAATCCAAATTACTTCCATTTTTAAATCATATTCAATCAATTACATCCAGTAATTATCTATTAATTATTCACTAAGTAATTACCATCATTTAATTACATTAAGTAATTATTATCAAATCTTCAAGTGATTTAAATTAATTAAACTTCATTAATTAATTTAAACTAATCACATTAAACTCAGTTAATTACATTAAGTAATTAATTCCTTAATTACTTTGATTAAGTAATTATTCTTAAACAATTTCATAAATGATTATCTTTAATTAATTAATCCAATTAATTATTAAAATTAATCAGATTAATTATTTATTAAATAATCTCATGTTAATGACCTTCTTTAACTATTAGCAATTCATTAATCAATTTTCTTATATAATTAACTTAGATTAATCATTATTAATTACAAATTAATTTATTCTTAATAACCAATTAATTAATCTCTAATTATTTAATAAATTAAGTTTAACTGTAACTTAATTAATCTTAAATTACTTGATAAATTAATTCCTGATCATTAATTAAAATCTTAACTTATCTAATTAATGATCTTATTTTCGAATTAATTAATCTTAATTAATTAACTTCAACCTTAATTAATTAATTCAAATCATATAAATAATTAAATTAATTAATTATTCTTTAATTACCCTAAATAAATTAATTTATCCCAAATCACTAAATCTTAATTAACTTTAAGGTAATACATTTTCTTATTAATGATTTAATTATCATTCACAAACACAATTGAAAATATTTTACTTTCAAATTTCAAATTTCATTTCAAATTAGAAATTTAAAATGAAAACAACCTTAACTTAACAAAGTTTAAAAACCATTTACAAACTTTAAAAATCATATGTTGAAGAAATACTCATCTTATAAAAGAACTTTAAGAATTTAAACCAAATTTACTTTTAAATTCTTACCCTTTAAAATACATGTTAAACAATTAAAATGTTTAAAACAATTTAATTTATAAAACTTAATTCAAATTTAAAACTAGGATACAAACCCAGTTTTGAAACCATACTTTAAATTTTGGGTTTTAAACTCTGTTTTAAAACTTTCTTTCAAATTTAGAACTAAATTTGAATTTGAAAACAAACAGGTTTCCAGAGAAACCTGTAACCACCCTTATACACGAGCCCCCTTCTATTTACTTCGAGTAAAACCTTTCATCACTTCGAGCCAAAACTCGAATTATTCGAGAATTACCCGAGTCCAAAAATCCTGCAATCCCCAATCTTCACCTGACACAATCACTGCACCGTGCATATGCACGGTGGCTTCAACCCTCTTCGGTCATCACCAGTGGCCTCACCACAATAGCAAACTTCCACGCAACCCATCACGAACTTTATATCGTGTTCATCATCTCGAAATCAAATTCAAGTGTTCCCTCAAAACCTGGAACAACCAAATGCAGACCTGGAAACACCATCATCCACGATCCTCCGACCACTAGAATGCCTACACCTCCGGCCATGACTTCGTCCACATTTCAGCCATCATCTTCTAGAATCTCGTAAAACTCGATCACTCAGAGAGACCGTGATGGTCACAAATCCTTAACCTATCCAAAACTAGTTTAGAAACTCAATCGACCAACCACCATCGCCGCGGTCAACTAAACACCCATCCATTATTTTTCCTCCACTCACCGATCATCCTACTATGACCAGAAGAAACCCCGACCTCCAAAATCAAATAGATCACCAGAAAATCCCCCAATTCCTATTTTCTGATGAACAAGAACCGCTCATTCAAAACTTAACTAAAAATTATGATTCTAGTTTTAAAAATCATGTTTTAGTTTAGGAATTCGATTTATAATTCTGAATCTATAAATTATTATGTTTGAGTTTTTACTTTTATTGAGCATGCACTGATGTTTTAAATTTAGAGAGACAATACACAATTGTTTTTACTTAAACAAATTTTAAAACTAAAATCTACGATATAACAATCATATTTTGTTCAAGACTTAAGTCTTAACACAGATTGGATCAAAAGAAAGTGGATTTTGATTTGATCTTGAGCCTGGAACTAGAATCACAGAAGAAGAATACAGATACACAGCATGCACACCAATATTTTCATATATATACACAAAGCTAAACTTATAAATTCATTCACAAACATACTTGTTTCAGAGATGAACAGGCAAAATAATTATATATTTAAACTATTTAAATTGTGATGTTACTCACCATTTTGAAGATGAAGACAGAGCATCCCCCTTTTGTTTTGAAAAGCCTCTTGATAACTTTAGAACTGGAATGCTTCTTTGATTTAAAATGCAGTTGCATGCAGGCTGATGATTTGAAGATGATTAACATGCTTTTGATTCCAGATTGAAGAATGCAGGCATTTTATTTTTGATATGATGACAGGTTATTGTTTTTGAACTTGCATGCTTGAGTTAAAATGGAACTATAGGTTTCAAAGTGCAAGCTTAATCGTCTCAGGTTTGCATGCAGTAACCAATTTCCAGATTGCATTTGAGAACTTGGAAAATGGTTATAGGCTTATTGATTTGGAAAATGTATTATAGGGTTGATGAAAAGCTTTGGATTTCTAGTTTTGATTCTCAGGTTTGATTATGGTTACAGGAATTTGTGTTTGAAGAGTGATTTGAAATCTTGGTTACAGGTTGATGAAAACTGGTTTTAGAGGAAGTGATTGTAAATTTGTATTTTGAAATGAGGATTTGTTTTAGAGAAACAAGTTTTCAGCTGAGAATATTTCTTAGTTTAGAACTGAAAATGAGAAAAAGAAAAAGAATGGAAGATGTATGTGTTTATATAACTAATTTTATGATTTATTAAAAATCAAAGAAAAAATAAAGATAAAATATGACACTTGTCAACCTCCTTAATTAACATGTTAACACATGTTCTTAGATTGATTTATTAACTCACATATGTAATTTTACATGCAAAATGATTTATAAATGAATAAAGCTTTTATTAATAAATTTCCTAATAACTAAATACTTATTCTAATTTATGAATAAGAATTCTTTTTAAAAGAAATAGAATAAACAAACTATATTTATACAAAATCATTTATGTCATATTTTAAATCCAATATCTATAATAAGATATATATGTATATAATCTCCTTTGAAATCCAAATATAAATATAAATTTTAATTTTTAAATCCAATTTAAAATCAATTTAAAAATCAATTTGATATATCTATATATATTTAAACAACCACCATTTCAATTTGAAAATAATATCCTACTTAAAGTCTAGATTTACATATAACATTATTATTATTTAAAAATAACTCATTTACCAAATTAAAATAATTTATAAAATAAATTATCTCTTTATTAATAAATTACTTATATTATCAACCTATATTTAAAACAAACTTTTTATTAATTTAAACTTATGCTAAAATCAATTTAAACTTAAAAAATTAAAACCTTATAATTATTTATTAAATAGCTTTTGAAAAGCTTAATATTAAATAAATCAAATTTCCTAATTACCAAAAATATTAGAATTTGAAAACATGCCTTTATTTATTAAATTTAAAACAAAACTTATCTATTTATAATATATACAAATATATACATTATAAATAGAAAACAATTTAATTAGGTTTTTAAAAAGATAAAATCTCCAATTAAATATTTATTAAGAAGAAGATTAGTAAATCAATTCAAATTTATTAACAACAATTATCAAATCAATTTAAATTTTAATACAGATTATTAAATTGGTATTGCCAAATATTCCGGGATATCACATTCATTCCCCCTTAAAAGAATTTCGTCTCCGAAATTTAAAACAAAGGTAATTTAATAATCTCATAAAAGATTTTAATTTTAAAACACAAGCATATATCAATCATATGCTAACAACCATAGCAACCAATTCAGCCAATCAAACAAATCTAACTATCCAGACAAAATTCTGGATAAAATTTCCTCGAGTTTCCCAAGTATAAATACCGGAATACTCGCTCTACAGAATCCAAACCAATCTATACTACAAAGCTACAGAGCTCCTATACAACTAGATCTATGGAACTAAACAGGATATCAGACCACATTCAAGTCTGACTCAACCACCAAACCTCCTCAACTGCTGCTTCCACAACCAAAGATGGATCATACACGTATTCCCTCAGAGATACGTGAAACACATCGAATCTCAGCTATCCAAATTGGTAATTCAACTGCTGAAAACCAAGTCACTTATCCTTACAAGAATACAGAAAAGATCTAAAACACCTCTAAGCTAGCTTTCTAGTCTTACCCAAAACTTATAGCTCCTTCGATCGGAGAAAACTTATCCAAAATCAAATCTCCGACTTCGGAATCCAAATTCCTCCGTCTCTTTTCCACAAAACTCTTCGGATGATCCTGGGCTGCCTACATCCTTCCTGATCAGCTTACCTTACGCCGATGCCTCTCGAAACAAACGAAACCTGAAACAACCCATCAAAATGATCCTCTCAAGATCAACCAGCAATACAAGAACACTACTCTACTCCACAAACAACAGAAGACTGAACTTACTTCTCCTTATCTGGAAAAGGCAAACAGAAACACCTTCAAATTGCTTCTGCTGCAAAATTCTGATCTAGAGTAGATAAGAATGCTGATGATGAACACGAGCACAAACTGGACAATATGTGACGACCCGCCTTTCTAACCCAAGAAAGATGCATCATCATAAAGAAAGAAAAGGATAGAAATAGAAAAGAATAGAAAGAAAGAAATAACAACATCAGAATCTCACAGCGAAATGGAACAAAATATAATACATCACATAACCATTACATAGTTTTACATACATCAGAGTTATACAATATCATACAACAGTACTGTCATATACATATATGTCCATACATATATCCAAAATACAGCATACACTAACTGCACAGTGAAACTACAGATAGATACATACGTCTGGTCTTCTTCTCCAAAGCTCCTCCAGAAAATCAATACTCCAAATACCTATCACTTGGCTACTCATAAAAATTTGAGTAACCAAGAGTTTATGAAAACAAAATATAAACTCCGGGTCAGACATGGGTCTGGTGTGAGTAAACGGGTTAAAATTGTTTAACTTTGAAAATCATTTGAAAACAAAGGTATCACGTAAGACTTCCCACACATAAATACGGGTAAGTTTTTACCTTACGCTAACCAAAACATTTTATAGGAAATCCAGTGATATTATAATAGTGTCTAGGGTTTTCAAGTAAATAGAAAATAGCCGAAATTTTTACATTCATTAAATTCCAGCTACTAGCCACGAAAGTGGGTAATACAAATCAAAACTGTAAGGTCTCGCAGGGAAAATGGGTTTCCATCAATGGCAGGGCTACTGGGGTACCGCCCGTCACAGTATGGGGCCTAGATCACCGTACTGAGGATCACTCCCAACCCCCTACAACACAAGGCCGGAACTATTCCTTACTGAACAGTCCCGAACAAGATAACCCCGCAGTTGTGGCTAACAACTGCCCACACAGCCGAAATAAAGGGACATCCAGACAGGGGTGTACCACGTCCTGCTTGGGCATGACCCACCTAACCTTGCTGCATCTCCCATGTTTTATCCATTCCCGGTTGATGATGCTTGAGGTTGCGATTACCTTTATAGAACATTATTCCTAGAATGCTCATCGTCCGCCTGACGATGTGCTGAAAGCATTCAATCTATACAAGTTCGTTCCGGGTTCGAATGAAACCGAAGGCACTATCTCGTTACACTCGTTTTGGAATCACCCTCAGAGTTAACGACAATAACCCTTGCATTCCGAAACACCATCTCGATCTCAAATTGATATGCCATGACCTATCATTTAATTTGGATCGATGTGGTTTTCGGAATATCGAACTGATACCCGATCCCGGTCTCATCGAAATCCAAACGCCATTTTAAGGGCGAAGTTGTCTACTTAACTTAAACAGTTTAATTCAATATTTAGAATTCATATAACAGATATCACAGATAAATCATATACAGTCATCACAGATATATCCAGAATATATCACAACATATCACAAAATATCATCAACAAATACCAGAGTCAACCAAACAGAATTATCTATTCTTATCAAACTTGGTTTGATTAACTTAACTTAGTTAATTACTTAAGAATAAATTATTATTATCCTGCTTAATTAATTACTAATTAATTAACTTATTAAATTTATTGATAATACTTAATTACTCGGTTAATTAATTGATTCTTAATTATTAATTAATAACTTAATTATTAATTAATAAAATTTAATTACTTCTTAAATTATCACAAATTATTTTAATTAATCATTTATTATCAATTAATTTATCAATTAATCCTTAATTAATCACTTAAGTTAACCACCATTTATTTATTAATTAACCTTAAGTAATTAATTAAGATTCTTAGGTTAAATTGATTAAACACCAGATTAATTTCTAATTACAAATTTAATTTAAAGTTATTAATTTAATTACAAGTATAAGGTAATTTATAAAACTTAATTACCCATTAATTACCTATTACTTACTTAATTAATTATTAACTTCCAATTGATTAATCATTTAATTAGTTAACTATTATTAACTAATTAAACTTTAAGTAATTAATTAAATCTTAAGTTCAAAGTTTATTGAACACAAGGTTAATAATATCCATCTTTAATTACAGATTTGTTAAATCTTAAATTATCTATTTAATTACAAGTATAAAATAACTTGCATTCTTAATTCACTTACTTTAAATTAATTAAATATTTTACATTAGCAAACCTTCTTCATAAGTTATAAATCAAACTTAACTTAAATGTGTCAACTTTGTTAATTTTATTATTACTAAACTTTACTTAGCATAATAACTTAAAAGTTATATAAGTTTATCAATTAAGGGAAGAACCCGAAGTAAACGTGCCGTTTACTCGTGTAAGGCACGAGTCATCTCCACTGTTCTTTGCCATGTTTCCCCCTTCTACTCTTTCTTCTTCTCCCTGTTCCTTTTCTTCTTCTTTTTTATACAAGCTTAACTTATAAAAATTAAAACTGCAGTATTTAAACACTCATGCACGCGAACCAGTACGACTCGAAGCAAAACCCCAAAAATCTCGAGCAAGAGCACGCGACCATCACGACACCCCATCGGACATCAAAACGCCACCGTGCACGTGCACGGTGGTTCGCCGCATCTCCAGCAACCCCCACCACCTCCAAAAAACCACACATCGACCCAACAATCGAAAACAAAACCCAATTTCCACGAATTGATGGAAAACCAAAATCTCGCCTATAGCACGAACCGGCTACACGAACGCACCACCGATAACCACGACGTTCTGTCACCACCCATCACCAGAGGCAAAGCCCCTTCTCCAACGCCATGTCCAGATCCTCCTCAACCACCTCCTTGAAGCGCGATCCACTCGATCAACATATAGACCGAAAACAAAAATTACAGAGCATTGAAAAACATATGAACAAAACCCTAATTTTATCTCAACCTCAAAATCCATGCATTCGAAAAAAATTTAAGCATTTTTCCTGTGTTAATTCATCTTCAAACTTGCTTCATAAGGAATTTCGACAATTAAAATTTATTGAATCAACCAAAATTGACAAAAATGTAACTTTTATTCATATTCAAATTGCACCATAAATATTGAACTAAAAATCATCGTTTTCATTTTAAAAATCCTAACTTTGTATGCTAATTCAAGATGTGGGATCAAGTTTTCCAATTAAAACATTCAAAATTTTAGCTATTGATTTATGTTTACTGTAACTTGATTAACTAGTATATACATCATACTTTTAACTTCAAACAAGTTTCCAGACCTTTGATTTAAGATAAACAAAACATAATTAGCTTCAATTCCTAAGATTAAATTGGTTTAAATGATGAATATTGACTTTCTTCACTTCTTTGCTCATAGCTTTATGAATACTGAAGATCATCACATGTTTAAATTTCCAAAAAACATTCCAGAACCAATATACAATATATATAGCAACACAAGATATACAGGAGCCAACTTAACTTTAAAAATTGAAAGTTTACTCACCTTAAAATTTATTTTGAAACAGAAGGCAAGTTTGATGAAGAAACTACAGATGAAATTTCCTGAAAGCTTTTCTGCCCTGAATTTGAATATATTTAAGTTTGCAAAGTAAAGCTATTTACTTTCTTTTTTCTTATCTCAGGTTTTGCGGTTAAGTTTTGTTAAGCTTTTATAAACGAACACAATAATATGATGGATATATATATATATAGAAAGGGCTTGGATAGTAGGTAATATCTGGACAAGTTTTACTTGCTATGTTCAGACCAAATCTTTGGGTTTTAGTTACTGCAAATTGAAAAGATATTGAGATTTTGGCTGAAAGATTTCTTTGACAAATAGTTGTGCTACTCTTAAATGCATGTCTTCATTTTTGTTAACATATAATTAATGTTTCTGAAATTTGTATTTTGTACAAAGATATTTCTTTTATTTTTTTGAAGTGAACACTTTGTTTTCTTATGCATATAAAATTTTACAGCAGCATATATGTTAATATATTAGTTTGTTTCTTTGTCTCTTTGCATACTTAATTTTACAGCAGCTTGATATAATCTTTGTTGAAGATTTGTGTTGTATAAATATATGCTAGAGGCTATCCCTTTTTAACTTATCTTAAATGTTTTGAGCATAGTTAACATAGTTATTGTTATGACTATATTAGTTGTATTCTATTTGTAATTTAATTTTCAAGCATTTGATTCATAACATTGTATTTGTAAATTTTATATTTCTATTTATAACTTATATTTTATAATTAATTTTTATACTTACTTTTAGTATGTTTATGTTTATAACCATATACATTGTTTTATACTTAAATTTAATATTTATATTTGATATTGATATGATTATTTATTTTTAAACATTATTATTTAAAAACTACAATTACATATTCATATGTATATTATTAAATGTGAAAATATTGAACATTTTAATTCGATTTAATAAGACAGATTTTGTTATAAATATTTTAAAAAGATTTTATTTTGAGTTTTCAAATCAAATCTTCCATTACAAAGCAAATATAAGTCCAAAATGATCAGGTTTCCATCAGTTTATAAAATTGAAAAGCTTGAATTTAATTTAAATTAGATTAAATATTGTTAAAACATATTGTCAAAATCCCAGGTCGTTTCATTCCTCCCCTCTTAAAAGAATTTCGTCCTCGAAATGTAAAACAACAGTTAATTCAAAAACTTTTATATTAACAACCCAAACATACATATGATCCATACAATAGCAAACAATCAAACAGTCTACCCTAACAAACATCACTAGTTATCCGGACATAAATCTGGATATGCTTTCCTAAAACTATCGAGAGTTTCCCAGGTACAATCTCTGGGATCCTCACTCCACTGCACTTTGACGAGTTTCACTACTTTTCTCCTGAGTTGCTTCTCGTCTTAATCCACAATCTGAACTAGATTTCTAACTACAGTCAAATTGGGTTCAACTTCCAAATCTTCCTGAACAACTGGTTCTACAACTAGTGATGGATCATGAACAAATTTCCTCAGATGGGATACATGAAATACATTGTGAATTCCAGACATCCGCTCTGGCAATTCAATTCTGTAAGCTACAGCTCCAATTCTTTCCAACACTCGGAATGGTCCAATATATCTTGGAGCAAGTTTTCCCATCTTTTCGAATCTTATAGCACCTTTTATTGGGGAAACTTGACAAAAACTAGATCTTCGATCTCGAATTCCAATGGTTTTCGTCTTCTATCAGCATATTTCTTCTGACGATCCTGAGCAATTTTCATCCTTTTCTTGATAAGCTCAACCTTCGCAGAAGCTTCTCGAATAAGATCGGGTCCAAGCATAAGACGATCCTTTGATTCAAACCAACAAGATGGGGATCTACATGGTCTTCCATATAGAGCTTCATAAGGAGCCATCTTAATACTTGCTTGATAACTGTTATTATAAGAGAATTCCACTAAATGAAGATAGTCTTCCCACGATCCTCCAAAATCTAAAACACAAGCTCGTAACATATCCTCAAGAATACAATTAAGACTTTCCGTCTGTCCATTTGTTTGAGGATGATAGGCTGTACTTAATCTCAAATTAGTTCCCACTGCTGATTGTAGAGCCTCCCAAAATTTTCCGGTGAAAATAGGATCACGGTCGCTTACTATACTGACTGGAACACCATGCAATCTGACTATCTCCTTCAAGAAAATCTCTGCCAGAGAAGCTGCAGTACGTGTTGCCTTAACCGGCATAAAATGGGCATTCTTAGTTAAACGATCCACAATAACCCATATACCATCATTTCCTTACCTAGTTCTAGGCAATCCGTCGATGAAATCCATCGAAATCATCTCCCATTTCCAATCTGGGATTTCCAAAGGCTGCAATAATCCGGCTGACTTTTGTTGATCACCTTTAACTTGTTGGCAGATGGCACAACTATTAACGACCCTAGCAATATCTTTCTTCATGCCCGGCCACCAAAAGACTCTCTTTATATCCTTATATATCTTCGAGATTCCCGGATGAAAATTCAATTTGGAATGGCGACTCTCAGACAAAAATTCTTCCCTCAGATCCCTATCATTCAGAACACAAATTCTCCCGTTGATCCTTAATGTTCCTTGACCATCAATTTCAAAACTAGGACACTCACCCTTCCTAACTCTTTTGATGATCCTTCTCAACATCTTATTAGATTCTTGCTTGCTTGAGATTCTTTTAATAAGAGATGGAACAACCTCCAGAATAGATAGAACCGCGTTCCTACTGAGAGCATCAGCTACAACATTCGCCTTTCCCGGAGTGTACAGAATATCCAAATCATAGGATGCCGAAAATTCGACCCACCGCTGCTATCTCAGATTAAGATCTTTTTGAGAGAAAAGATATTTCAACGGTTTGTGATCCGTGAACAATTCGAATTTCTCTCCCAAAAGATAATGTCTCCAGATCTTCAAAGAAAAAACAATGGCTAACAGTTCTAGATCGTGCGTAGCGTAGTTCTTCTCATGTGGCTTCAACTACCGACTCGCATACGCAATTACCCTTCCATTCTGCATCAAAACTGCTCACAATCCAACTATACGAGCATCAGTATAAACCTCGAATTTGCTCTTCCCATCCGGAATAGAAAGCACTGGTGCACTAGTGAGTATCGTCTTCAATTCCTGAAAAGCTTCTTCACACTGAGGTGTCCACTTGAATTTTGCTCCTTTCCTAGTCAGCTTAGTCAGATGTGAAGAAATATTGGAATAATCCTTAATAAATTTCCTATAGTAGCCAGCCAACTCTAGAAAACTGTGAACTTCCATTGGTGTCTCCGGCTGCTTCCATTCCAGAATAGTTTCAACCTTTGCTGAGTCTACAGAGATACCTTCACCAGAAGTATTGTGCCTTAAAAATTTAACTTTCGATTTTCAGAAATGGCACTTCGAAAACTTCACCTTCAACACATGCTTCCTCAGAGTCTCCAATACAATCCTCAAATGCTGCCTGTGCTCTTCTTCAGATTTGGAGTAGACCAAGATATCATCAATAAATACCAGAACAAACTTATTCAATACATCCCTAAAGACTCGGTTCATCAGGTCAACAAAGTTGGCAGGAGCGTTGGTTAACCCGAAAGGCATAACCAACCACTCATAGAAACAATTCGGTCCCCTAAATGCAGTCAAGGGAATACTGTCCTCAGCTACCGTCAACTGATGGAAACCGAAGCTAGATCTAGTTGAGAAAAGATAGAAGCACCATGCAACTGGTCAAAGAGATCATCGATGCGAGGAAGAGGATATTTATTACGGATAGTCACTTTGTTCAGTTCTCTATAATCCACACAGAACCTTAGTGATCCATCCGATTTGCTTACAAACACTGCCGCAGAACCCCAACAAGAAAAACTGGGTTTAATCAACCCCTTCTCCAAAAGATCTTGAGTCTGCTTAATTAACTCCTCTCTCTCCCTAGGAGCCATTCTTCCACTGGGCTGAATCACCGGCACTGCTCCTGGAATCAAATCAATACGAAACTCTATTTCTCGATGTGGTGGCAGACACTTAACTTCTTCAAATACATAAGGAAAATCTTATACCACGTCGATATCTTCAATCTTCTCTTCAGAAGTCCCAATTCCATGCAAAAGATTGTTCAAGTGAATTCCAGAATTATCACATGACACTCTGGCAATTCTACCCAGATCAGTTTCCAACGAAACTGTTCTCTCATCACAATTCAAAACTGCTCTATACTTATCCAGCCAATCCATTCCCAAAATAAGGTCAAATCCCTTAAAATTCAACACATACGGGTCACAAGAAAAACTGTGGGATAGATAAGTGATCTTCAAGTCCTTACAGATCGTGTCTAATTTGGTCACTCCTCCTATAGGATTAGATACCAAGATAGGACTTACTACAGAACTTGGGGTAAGAAAGAAATTTTCTACAGAGTCCAAAGAAATAAAACTCAAAGAAGCACCAGAATCAAACAAAACTTTAATATATTTGCCATCTAAAAGTAAAGTACCTTCCAAAACTCCCTTGCCTTTCGAGGAAGAAGATGGACCGGCTTCCAAAGCAAAGACTTTATTCTGAGGCGCCCTCTGCAGAAGTGGACAATTCTTGATCATTTGACCAGGCTGATGACAATTGAAACACAACGATCTCTGAACCATAGCTAATCCTGGGCCACTCTGATGTTATTGCTGTTGCTACTGGTGGAATCCTTTTCTAGGACACTTATTACCCAAATGTCCTTCTTATTGACAAATATAGCATTTGTGAGGTACGTTGTTATTTCCAGGCTTCTTCTTGTTCGACTTTCTCCATTTGGGATCGAACTTTCTCTTATTCGGATTAGTGAAATTCCCTTCTTAAGCTACAACTGGTGCCACAGATTTCTTACTCATTAAATTTTCATAGATATATAATTATATGAAAAAACAAATACGCACTCTCAAGATAGATATTACTCAAGAGCCTAGGTACTCACTCAACCTAGTGCTTTGATACCAGATGTGACGACCCACCTTTCTAACCCCAGAAAGACGTATCATCATAAAGAAAGAAAGGGATAGAAATAGAAAAGAATAGAAAGAAAGAAATAACAACATCAGAATCTCACAGCGGAATGGAACAAAATATAATACATCACATAACTATTACATAGTTTTACATACATCAGAGTTATACAATATCATACAACAGTACTGTCATATACATATATGTCCATACATATATCCAATACAACATATACTAACTGCACAGCGGAACTATAGATAGATACATACGTCTGGTCTTCTTCTCCAAAGCTCCTCCAAAAAATCAATACTCCAAATACCTATCACTTGGCTACTCATAAAAATTTGAGTACCCAAGAGTTTATGAAAACAAAATATAAACTCTGGGTCAGACATGGGTCTGGTGTGAGTAAACGGGTTAAAATTGTTTAACTTTGAAAATCATTTGAAAACAAAGGTATCACGTAAGACTCCCCACACATAAATATGGGTAAGTTTTTACCTTACGCTAACCAAAATATTTTATAGGAAATCCAGTGATATTATAATAGTGTTTAGGGTTTTCAAGTAAATAGAAAATAGCCAAAATTGTTATATTCATTAAATTCTAGCTACTAGCCACGAAAATGGGTAATACAAATCAAAACCGTAGGGTCTCGTAGGGAAAATGGGTTTCCATCAATGGCAGGGCTACTGGGGTACCGCCCGTTACAGTACGGGGCCTAGATCACTGTACCGAGGATCACTCCCAACCCCCTACAACACAAGGCCGGAACCATTCCTTACTGAACAGTCCCGAACAAGATAACCCCGCAGTTGTGGCCAACAACTGCCCACACAGCCGAAATAAAGGGACATCTAGACATGGGTATACCTCGTCCTACTTGGCATGACCCACCTAACCTTGCTGCATCTCCCATGTTTTAGCCATTCCCGGTTGATGAGGCTTGAGGCTGCGATTACCTTTATAGAACATTATTCTTAGAATGCTCATCGTCCGCCTGACGATATGCTGAAAGCATTCAATCCATACAAGTTCGTTCCGGGTTCGAACGAAACCAAATGCATTATCTCGTTACACTCGTTTTGGAATTACCCTGAGAGTTAACGACAATAATCCTTGCATTCTGAAACACCATCTCGATCTCAAATTGATATGTCATGACCTATCGTTTAACTTGGATCGATGTGGTTTTCGGAATATCCAATTGATATCCGATCCCGGTCTCATCGAAATCCAAATTCCATTTTAAGGGCCAAGTTGTCTACTTAACTTAAACAGTTTAATTCAATATTTAGAATTCACATAACAGATATCACAGATAAATCATATACAGTCATCACAGATATATCCAGAATATATCACAACATATCAAAGAATATCATCAACAGATACCAGAGTCAACCAAACAGAATTATCTATTCATATCAAACTTGGTTTGATTAACTTAACTTAATTAATTAATTAAGAATAAATTATTATTATCCTGCTTAATTAATTACTGATTAATTAACTTATTAAATTTATTGATTATTACTTAATTGCTCAGTTAATTAATTGATTCTTAATTATTAATTAATAACTTAATTATTAATTAATAAAATTTAATTACTTATTAAATTATCACAAATTATTTTAATTAATCATTTATTATCAATTAATTTATCACTTAATCCTTAATTAATCACTTAAGTTAACCACCATTTATTTAATAATTAACCTTAAGTAATAAATTAAGATTCTTAGGTTAAATTGATTAAACACCAGATTAATTTCTGATTACAAATTTAATTTAAAGTTATTAATTTAATTACAAGTATAAGGTAATTTATAAAACTTAATTACCCATTAATTACCAATTACCTACTTAATTAATTATTAATTTCCAATTGATTAATCATTTAATTAGTTAACTATTATTAACTAATTAAACTTTAAGTAATTAATTAAATCTTAAGTTCAAAGTTTATTAAACACAAGATTAATAATATCCATCTTTAATTACAGATTTGTTAAATCTTAAATTATCTATTTAATTACAAGTATAAAATAACTTGCATTCTTAATTCACTTACTTTAAATTAATTAAATATTTTACATTAGCAAACCTTCTTCATAAGTTATAAATCAAACTTAACTTAAATGTGTCAACTTTGTTAATTTTATTATTACTAAACTTTACTTAGCAAAATAACTTAAAAGTTATTTAAGTTATCAATTAGGGGAAGAACCCGAAGTAAACGTGTCGTTTACTCGTGTAAGGCACGAGTCATCTCCACTGTTCTTTCCCGTGTTTCCCCCTTCTACTCTTTCTTCTTCTCCCTGTTCCTTTTCTTCTTCTTTTTATACAAGCTCAACTTATAAAAATTAAAACTGCAGTATTTATACACTCACGCACGCGAACCAGTACGACTCCAAGCAAAACCCCAAAAATCTTGAGCAAGAGCACGCGATCATCACGACACCCCATCGGACATCCAAATGCCACCGTGCACGTGCACGGTGGTTCGCCGCACCTCCGGCAACCCCCACCACCTCCAACAAACCACAAGTCGACCCAACAATCGAAAACAAAACCCAATTTCCACGAATTGATCAAAAAACAAAATCTCGCCTGTAGCTCGAACCGGCTACACGAACACACCACCGATAACCACGACGTTCTGCCACCATCCATCACCAGAGGCAAAGCCCCTTCTCCAACGCCATGTCCAGACCCTCCTCAACCACCTCCTTGAAGCGCGATCCACTCGATCAACATATGGAGCCGAAATCAAAAATTTACAAAGCATTGAAAAACATATGAAAAAACCCCTACTTTTATCTCAACCTCAAAATCCATGCATTCGAAAAAAATTTAAGCATTTTTCTTGTGTTAATTCATCTTCAAACTTGCTTCATAAGGAATTTCAACAATTAAAATTAATTGAATCAACCAAAATTGACAAAAATGTAACTTTTATTCATATTCAAATTGCACCATAAATATTGAACTAAAAATCATCGTTTTCATTTTAAAAATCCTAACTTTGTATGCTAATTCAAGATGTGGGATCAAGTTTTCAAATTAAAACATTCGAAATTTTAGCTATTGATTTATTTTTACTGTAACTTGATTAACTAGTATATGCATCATACTGTTAACTTCAAACAAGTTTCCAGACCTTTGATTTAAGATAAACAAAACATAATTAGCTTCAATTCCTACGATTAAATTGGTTTAAACGAAGAATATTGACTTTATTCACTTCTTTGCTCATAGCTTTATGAATACTGAAGATCATCACATGTTTAAATTTCCAGAAAACATTCCAGAACCAATACTACAATATATATATAGCAACACAAGATATACATGAGCCAACTTAACTTCAAAAATTGAAAGTTTACTCACCTTAATTTATTTTTTAAACAGAGGGCAAGTTTGATGAAGAAACTACAAATGAAATTTCCTGAAAGCTTTTCTGCCCTGAATTTGAATCTATTTTAGTTTGCAAAGTAAAGCTATTTACTTTCTTTTTTCTTATCTCAGAATTTGCTGTTAAGTTTCTATAAACGAACACAATAATATGACGGATATATATATAGAAAGGGCTTGGATAGTAGGTAATATCTGCATAAGTTTTACTTGTTATGTTCATACCAAATCTTTGGGTTTTGATTACTACAAATTGAAAAGATATTGAGATTTCGGCTGAAAGACTTCTTTGGCAAATAGTTGTGCTACTCTTAAATGCATGTCTTCATTTTTGTTAACATGTGATTAATATTTCTGAAAATTTTATTTTGTACAAAGATATTTGTTTTAATTTTTTGAAGTGAACACTTTGTTTTCTTATGCATATAAAATTTTATAGCAGCATATATGTTAATATATTTAATTTGTTTCTTTGTCTCTTTGCATACATAATTTTATAGCAGCTTCATATAATCTTTGTTGTAGATTTGTGTTGTATAAATATATGCTACATGCTATCCCTTTTTAACTTATCTTAAATGTTTTGAGTAAAGTTAACATAGTTATTGTTTTGACTATATTAGTTGTACTCTATTTGTAATTTAATTTTCAAGCATTTGATTCATAACATTGTATTTGTAAATTTTATATTTCTATTTATAACTTATATTTTATAATTAAGTTTTATAATTACTTTTAGTATGTTTATGTTTATAACCATATATATTGTTTTATATTTAAATTTAATATTTATATTTGATATTGATATGATTGTTTATTTTTAAACATTATTATTTAAAAACTACAATTGCATATTCATATGTATATTATCAAATGTGAAAATATTGAACCTTTAAATTTGATTTAATAAGACAGATTTTGTTATAAATATTTTAAGAAGATTTTATTTTGAGTTTTCAAATCAAAACTTCCATTACAAAGCATATATAACTGCTAAATGATCAGGTTTCCATCAGTTTATAAAATTGAAAAGCTTGAATTTAATTTAAATTAGATTAAATATTATTAAAACATATTGTCAAAATCCCTGGTCGTTACACAACACATCCCAGAAATACGGTTCCACGGATCCAAAAGAGAAAACTCAGAAGTTCCACCAAATTCTGAGCTACTTCACCAAACCCTATCTCAAAGAACCATCCTTCCACTAGCTGAACCACCGATATTACTCCTAGAATCCTAGTCGATAAGAAAAACTCAATCTCCAGGTGCCTCAAACAAAAGATAACCCAAGAGAACACTTAACTATCGCAAGTCACTTTTGCGATCAACCCAGATCAATTTCCAAAGAAAAACTGTCCTCTCTTTACCCAATAGAACAGCTTACACTTATCTGTCTGATCCATCAAAGAAATGGATCCACTCCGCTACTTCTGAACTCCACCTCCAGAAAAAATACTCAGCCAGAAAACTTCCTGCCAACACAGAACACTCCAAGCTGCACTGCTGACACCAATGCCAAAGACTTCCTAATCCAAAGCTCTTTGGGAAACTCGGACCTCAAACCAAACAGAAACACCCTGCTGAACTCAGCCACAACATCGAAACAGACCTGCTTCCTTAAACTCATTCCAAAGAAAACATCTTTGGAAACATCCATAGTCACTGCATCTCATCATGCAGCTACTGCTTCCTGAGGTATCAAGATACCATCACTCACTTCTGCCTAACCGACAGATCCAAACTCTACTCATCCAACTTCAAAGATAGACTCTGAACTTTAACAGGTTTCCTTCAGAGATTGGTGAAATCCTTTCACCACAGCAAAGCTCACTCGTGACGGTATTGGGTCTACAGTCTCGACAGATACTTCCAACCTCAATCACTCAGACTCCAACCAATGGTAGTCGTGTTATACACACCACTACCCTATCTACCTTTATAACTTATATTGCAAAACCTATACAGGTAACCCAACAGATAGGTAGAAATAGATAAATATATATATAGATATATCAAAATTACAAGCACGCTCTCTCAAGATAGACACCACTCCATAGCCTAGGTATTATTTCAACCTATGCTCTGATACAAACTGTCATGACCCGTCTTTCATTATCCAGAAAGAGGTATCATGAGTAAGAAAGAAAGGGATAGAGAATAGAAAGATAGAGAAGAAAGAAGAAACAACATCAGATTCTCAACAGCGGAATTAATAAATTATATTAATAACATAAGTATTACATAGTATACAACCATTATCAGAGTTACACAGATTATACATCACATACAAGTCAATTATAAACACCTGTCTAGTTATTACAATTCAATACAACGCAAACAAATGACTTAGAGAACACACAGCGGAACACTATAAATATCTACAACGGTGAAGCCTCCTGCTCCATTGCTCCTCCATAATTTGTCAAAGCTAACCTGAATCCCTTGGCTACTCGTAAAAATTTGAGTACCCAAGAGTTTAAGAAAACAGAAGATGAACTTCGGGTCAGACATGGGTCTAGGGTGAGTAACAAGTTAAGGTTGCTTAACTTTGAAAACCTTTTGAAAAGAAAAAAGTATCACGTAAGACACCCCACATATAAACATGGGAAAGTTTTTACCTTACGCTAACCAAAACATTTGATAGGAAATCCAGTGATATTATAATAGTGTCTAGGGTTTTCAAGTAAATAGAAAATAGCCGAAATTGTTACATTCATTAAATTCCAGCTAATAGCCACAAAAGTGGGTAATACAATCAAAACCGTAACAGCACGTAGGAAGAATGAGTTTCCATTAATGGAAGGGCTACTGGGGTATCGCCCATCACAGTACGGGGCCTAGATCACCGTACCCAGGATTACTCCCAATCCCCTGCAATATAAGGCCGGAACCATCCCTTACTGGACAGCCCCGAACAAGACAACCCCGGCAGTTGTTGCGAATCAACTGCCCCACACATCCGAATATAAAGGGACTTCTAGTCAGGGGAAAATCTCGTCCTACTTGGGCATGACCCACTTAGCCTTGCTGTACCTCCCCTGTTTTATCCATTCCTGGTTGATGAGGCTTGAGGCTACGATTACCTTTAGAGAACACATCTCTTAGAATGCTCATCGTCCACCTGTCGATGTTCTGAAAGCATTTAATCCATACTAGTTCGTTCCGGGTTCGAACGAAACCGAAGGCATTATCTCGTTACACTCATTTTGGAATCACCCTCAGAGTTAACGACGATAACCCTTGCACTCTGAATCTTCATATTCACTTGAGATTCACGACCTATCGTTAATTTGGATCGATATGGTTTTCGAATATCCAAATCTGGAAACCAGGCTTTTCAACCATCGACAGCGGCTCACTCGACTGGTAGGCTTTTCAACCATCCCAGCCCCGCCGTGGCTCACATTGGTACCTCGGGTTTGCTTTTACGGCCAGCCTCTCGACTGTAAGCACCTAGAAAACCAACCCTACAAGGCCTTATACTACCCCTGGGGACATGTAGGGGTAAGAGTCTCCCGTTCACCACCTAACCTAAAGCGAGAACCCCCTATCATGCTGTACTAAAGCAAACCCGATCCCAGTCTCATCGAAATCCAAAACGCCATCTTTTAGGTCCAAGTTGTTTTAAGTTTAAAACAATTCAATTTAATTATCTATATACACACAGATAGATAATTCACATCATCACAATAGATAATCAACATTATCATCACAAACAGATAATTCACATTATCATCACAATGCAACCAAAGCATTCATATCACATAGCATCACTTATCTCATCTCTGAGATCTCAAACCATTCAAGGCAATCAATATCATCCATTCATACATATACAAGGATTTACTTAATCACACTATAATTAATTTAAAATGAATTAAATTAATTACTTGCATCTCTAATTAATTTAAAGTGAATTAAATTAATTACTTCATCTTTAATTAATTTAAAATAAATTAAATTAATTACTTCATCATTATAAATCTTGCTTACATAACCATTAATTAATTACAAATCAATTAATTAATCATCCTCTAATTAATCACCTTAATTAATCACCCTTGATTAATTATCCTTTAATTACATTCAACTAATTATCTTTAATTAATTTCACAAATTAATTATCCTTAACCAAAAAACAATAATTAACCTTTAATTACTTCATTAATTAATTAACTGTAATTGATTACATTAATCCTTAATTAATTACATTAATTAATTACTTTATTTTTGATTAATTAAACATAATTAATCAACTCTTAATTACATCATTAATTATATTAATTAATGATCCCTAATTACTTTTTAATTAATTAAATTAATTACATTAAGTAATTAATCTTAATTAAAGCACAATTATTAATCACTCTTGATTAATGACATTCAGTAATTAACCACCCTTAATTACTTCATAAAATAAAATAAATTAATTACCCTTTAATTAATTATCTCAATTAATCACTAAGTAATTTAGTCAAAATTACTTCTATTTTTAAATCATATTCAATTAATTACATCCAGTAATTATCAATTAATTACTTCACTAAGTAATTACCATCCATTAATTACATTAACTAATTATTATCAAATAATCAAGTGATTTAAATTAATTAAACTTAATTAATTAATTTAAACTAATCACATTAAACTCAATTAATTACATTGAGTGATTAATTCCATAATTACTTTGATTAAGTAATTATTCTTAAACAGTTTCACAAATGATTATCTTTAATTAATTAATCTAATTAATTATTAAAATTAATCGCATTAATTAATTATTAATTAATCTCAAGTTAATGACCTTCATTAACTATTAACAATTCTTTAGTTACTTTTTCTTATGTAATTAACTTAGATTAATCATTATTAATTACAAATTAATTTATTCTTAATAACCCATTAATTAATCTCTAATTATTTAATAAATTAAGTTTAACTGTAACATAATTAATCTTAAATTACTTGATAAATTAATTCCTAATCATTAATTAAATCTTAACTTATCTAATTAATGATCTTATTTTCGAATTAATTAATCTTAATTAATTAACTTCAACCTTAATTAATTAATTCAAATCATATAAATAATTAAAATTAATTAATTATTCTTTAATTACCCTAAATAACTTAATTTATGCCAAATCACTAAATCTTAATTAACTTTAAGGTAACACATTTTCTTATTAATGATTTAATTATCATTCACAAACACATTTGAAAATATTTTACTTTCAACTTCCAATTTCATTTTAAATTTAAAATTTAAAATGAAAACAACCTTAACATAACAAAGTTTAAAAACCATTTACAAACTTTAAAAATCATATGTTGAAGAAATACTCATCTTATAAAAGAACTTTAAGAATTTAAACCAAATTTACTTTTAAATTCTTACCCTTTAAAATACATGCTAAACAATTAAAGTTGTTTAAAATAATTTAATTTACAAAACTTAATTTAAATTTAAAACTAGGATACAAACACAGTTTTGAAACCATACTTTAAATTTTGGATTTTAAACTCTGTTTTAAAACTTGCTTTCAGATTTAAAACTAAATTTGAATTTGAAAACAAACATGTTTCCAGAGAAACCTGTAACCACCCTTATACCCGAGCCCCTTCTATTTACTTCGAGTAAAACCTTTCATCACTTCGAGCCAAAACTCGAATTATTCGAGAATTACCCGAGTCCAAAAATCCTGAAACCCCCACTCTTCACCTGACACAATCACTGGACCGTGCATATGCACGGTGGCTTCGACCCTCTCTGGTCATCACTAGTGGCCTCACCACAACAGCAAGCTTCCATGCAACCCATCGCGAACATTATATCGTGTCCGTCATCTCGAAATCAAATTCGAGTGTTCCCTCAAAACCTAGAACAACCAAATGCAGACTTGGAAACACCATCATCCACGATCCTCCGACCACCAGAATGCCTACACCTCCAGCCACGACTTCGTCCACATTCCAACCATCATCTCCTAGAATCTCGTAAAACTCGATCACTCAGAGAGACCGTGATGGTCACAAATCCTTAACCCAGCCAAATCAAGGTTTAGAAACTCAATCGACCAACCACCATCGCCACGGCCAACAAAACACCCATCCATTATTTTTCCTCTACTCACCGATTATCCTACTATGACCAGAAGAAACCCCGACCTCCAAAATCAAATAGATCACCAGAAAATCCCCCAATTCCTATTTTCTGATGAACTGGAACTGCTCATTCAAAACTTAACTAAAAATTTTGATTCTAGTTTTAAAAATCATGTTTTAGTTTAGGAATTCGATTTATAATCCTAAATCTATAAATTATTATGTTTGAGTTTTTACTTTTATTGAGCATGCACTGATGTTTTAAATTTACAGAGACAATACACAATTGTTTTTACTTAAACAAATTTTAAAACTAAAATCTATGATATAACAATCATATTTTGTTCAAGACTTAAGTCTTAACACGGATTGGATCAAAAGCAAGTGGATTTTGATTTGATCTTGAGCCTGGAACTAGAATCAGAGAAGAAGTATACAGATACACAGCATGCACACCAATATTTTCATATATATACACAAAGCTAAACTTATAAATTCATTCACAAACATATTTATTTCATAGACGAACAGGCAACATAATTATATATTTAAACTATTTAAATTGTGATGTTACTCACCATTTTGAAGATGAAGACAGAGCATCCCCTTTTTGTTTTGAAAAGCCTCTTGAAAACTTTAGAACTAGAATGCTTCTTTGATTTAAAATGCAGTTGCATGCAGGCTGATGATTTGAAGATGATTAACATGCTTTTGATTCCAGATTGAAGAATGCAGGCATTTGATTTTTGATATGATGACAGGTTATTTTTTTTGAACTTGCATGCTTGAGTTAAAAATGGAACTATAGGTTTCAAAGTGCAAGCTTAATCATCTCAGGTTTGCATGCAGTAACCAATTTCCAGATTGCATTTGAAAACTTAGAAAATGGTTATAGCTTATTTATTTGGAAAATGTATTATAGGGTTGATGAAAAGCTTTGGTTTTCTGGTTTTGATTCTCAGATTTGATTATGGTTACAGGAATTTTTGTTTGAAGAGTGATTTGAAATGTTTGTTACAGGTTGATGAAAATTGGTTTTAGAGGAAGTGATTGTAAATTTGTATTTTGAAATGAGGATTTGTTTTAAAGAAACAAGTTTTCAGCTGAGAATATTTCTTAGTTTAGAATTGAAAATGAGAAAAAGAAAAAGAATGGAAAATGTATGTGTTTATATAACTAATTTTATGATTTATTAAAAATCAAAGAAAAAAATAAAGATAAAATATGACACTTGTCAACCTCCTTAATTAACATGTTAACACATTTTCTTAGATTGATTTATTAACTTACATATGTAATTTTACATGCAAAATAATTTATAAATGAATAAAGCTTTTATTAGTAAATTCCCTAATAACTAAATACTTATTCTATTTATGAATAAGAATTCTTTTTAGAAGAAATAGAATAAACAAACTATATTTATACAAAATCATTTATGTCATATTTTAAATCCAATATCTATATTAAGATATATATAATCTCCTTTGAAATCCAAATATAAATTTAAATTTTTAAATCCAATTTAAAATCAATTTAAAAAATCAATTTGATATATATATATATATATATATATATATATATATATATATATATATATATAAACAACCACCATTTCAATTTGAAAATAGTATCCTACTTAAAGTCTAGATTTACATTTAACATTATTATTATTTAAAAATAACTCATTTACCAAATTAAAATAATTTATAAAAGAAATTATCTCTTTATTAATAAATTACTTATATTATCAACCTATATTTAAAACAAATTTTTATTAATTTAAACTTATGCTAAAATCAATTTAAACAATTTAAACTTAACAAATTAAAACCACATAATTATTTATTAAATAGCTTTTGAAAAGCTTAATATTAAATAAATCAAATTTCCAAATTACCAAAAATATTAGAATTTGAAAACATGCCTTTATTTATTAAATTTAAAACAAAACTTATCTATTTATAATATATACAAATATATACATTATAAATAGAAAACAATTTAATTAGCTTCTTAAAAAGATAAAATCTCCAATTAAATATTTATTAAGAAGAAGATTATTAAATCAATTCAAATTTACTAACAAAATTATCAAATCAATTTAAATTTTAATACAGATTGTTAAATTGATATTGCCAAAAATTCTGGGATATCACACCATGTTTTGAAATTTAATAAAACCAGTTTGTAGATTTGAATTAAACCCAGTTTTAAATGTATTTTTTCCTGGAACAAATTCTTTTAAATAAATATGTTATACAATATTTTGATAAATGGAAGTGTATATAGTGTTAACTTGAATGAAATTAAGTTAATACTTAAGTCTATTTGAAAAAAGTTAAAGAAAGTGTATTTAAGGAATTAAAATTAAAATGGTAAGATGTTTTTAAATTATTAATCTAAGATAACCTATATGTAAAGGTGAATCAAATTTTCAAGGTTATTTAAGTGAGGTCTTAAAGATAAATAGTTATCTTAAATAATGTTTTGATTTACCTAAAAGTTTTAAGTTTAATTTTATGATTATGATAATTAAGTAAGTTAAAGGAAATAAATAGGTTATCTAAAACTTAATTAAGATTTGGGTAATTATAGATTAATTAGATTTATGAAGAAATTAAAGAAAAGATTAATTAATTTATAATTGGGATTATCAGTTAATTAATTAATTGGTAATTTGAGATTAATTGGTTAAGTGGAGATTAATTATTTAAATGATAATTACTTAATATAAGTAATTAAAGTTTTAAATTAATCAATGATTAAAGGTTAATTAATTAAGGATAATTAACTAAAGGGATAATTACTTGAAGAAAGTAATTAATCAAAAAGGAAATTACTTAATGGAAGAAATTAAGGGATTAATTACTTAGTTTAAGTAATTTATGAATTGATTTATTTAGGGTTGACTAATTAAGGTTAATTAATCAAAGTAAGTGATTATAGGATAACTAATTTGAGTAACTAATTATGGATAAATGTGATTAATGTGAATTAATTTAGGTTATTAATTAGAGGCTAATTAATAATGTAATTTAAAAGGATAATTAATCAAGGGTGATTAATTAAGATAGATACTTGAAGGATGATTAAGTAATTGGTTTGTAATTAATTAATGTTGTGTAAAGGTAATCTAAATGATTAAGGATTAGTGATTAATTTAATTAGAGATAAATTAAATTAATTTTGGAAGTGATCAATCTTGCTTATGGATGATTGAATGATGTTAAATGCCTTGAATTGGTTGATATCCCTAATATGAAATGTTTTATGATATGATTTTTGGGTGGAAGTGATAACGTGGATCATCTATTGATCATGAATTACTGTGTAAAAGTGACATCTTGTATTTAAGGTTGAATTGTATTCACTTGAATAACTTGGGTTAAGATGACATTGGATTCGAAGTGACTGGAGTTGGGTGTTAGTAAATACTCGAAACCACTTCGATTCTTTATAAATTGATATGTGAAATCAATATGCTGGAGTGGGATGATTTAAGTGAATTGGATCATTTAGTCTAAGTTTTTGGTGCTTAGAATTGATGTGTGAAATAAGTGATGTCTATAACAAATTGAGAATTTATAAATTAATACGAGTTACCTCGGGTTTATCTTAGTTTTATGCTTTAGTATTCCATGTTAGGTGGGTTTACTCACGCTGGTTTCCAGCCTGACCCGGGTGTTACTTTGATATAATGCTCAGGTCAGACCGAGTATTGCCGATTTCCAAGTAAGGACGTTTTGGAGCTCAGGAGGCGAGCTGTAACATCCCGCTTTTCGTACGATTTAAATCGACGATAAATCACACACGTCAGACTTAAACCATACAGAAGGGCGGATTGTTATGGGGTAAATAAGAAAAAGCAGAGAAAGAAAGAAAAACAAAATAGAATCTTGCAGCGGAACGATAAAATATAATAATCAAATATACAGTTCATGAAGCTGTTTTATAAACATTTGATTATATATACAATACATAACAGAGTTGCACATACAAGTGAATAATAGTCAATGCAGCGGAATTAAATGGTGTAGTGGAATAATATAGTAGATAATAGTACTACAGATCTTCGTCTTCGTCCTCCAGAATAAAATCTTCAAATCCTGAAACACTCAGGCTGACCCGAGCGAAATGAAAACACAAAACACTCGAGTCAGAACTAAAAGATCTTATGTAAGTTAAATCAACAGAAATAAATATGAGTGCAGTAACTTAAGAGATGCTCGGGATTCACATCTCCTAAGGATCCGTTAAACTATTACTATGTAGTAATATTTCGATATTATAATAGTGTCTAATAGTAAAATAAACTTACTTTTTTCATAGCATTAAGGGGTTACCCATATAGCCCTTAACACGTAATAGTCCCAGTAGTCCATACAATATCATAGTCCCTCCTGATCGGGAAGCCACCAGAGGATACCACACGGGCTACGAAAGAAAACCAACTCGTATAAGGCGCAATAGGGTAGGTGACACGGCACAAATAGGAAATGCCAGGATAGATATACCAATTACGCTTCCGGGTTGGTGGTAACGCGTAGCACGCAGCTACCACCCACCTCGAGCCACACCCCCAAATAAAAAAAATCAAAAGTGGTCACCGAATCAATCCAAAAGTCAAAGTATAATATCGAAGGGATGTGTCCAATCAAAGGTGCTACCTCATTAACCCGTCAATCGCTCATGTTTTAGCCAACTTATGCCAACTCACGGGAGTCGGGTCCACGTATTTACCTCAAAGGAAACGCCGCCACCATCCTACTTCATTCTAGAATCTCCACAGCGTACACGGTTGTTAAAGTGGTTTTCGGAGTTGGCAGAGAGTATGACAACTTCCGATACCAGTCTCTTTAACAACCCAATGTTATTATAACACCGCGGTCTTTTAAAATAATTTATACTTCAATATCAGAATATAATATCCATTTCAAAACAATATAAATACGATATCATTTCTATTTTAAAACCCAAATAATATGATATCATTTTTATTTCAAATATATCCTTTTTCCAAAATCATAACATTTTCAAAGTTATAATATTTCAAAACCAAACACTTGAAATATAGCCTTCCAAAACATAAAACTTTGAATTACATAACTTTGAAATATAACCACACCACTTAAATGGTTAAAATATAAATTACTTTATATAAAAAAAATAGTTTCTTCACCTTCACAAATCAATTCCAAATATAGATTTAAATCCCAAATAAACATTTCAATTTCCATATCCTCCAAAGCTTTAAATATCCCACCATTTCAAAACGAATTCTTGAATTCATATATATCAAATTCAATTACTATTATTTAAATTTGAAATGTTTACTTAATAAATCACATATCACCTAAGTAAAACCTTTACACTTCAAGTAACAGGATATACTTTCAATTTAATTAACTTGATAATATTCATTTAAATCACTTTGATATTCATTTAAATCCTCTAAACAAAATCAAGTTATGAAATCATACCTTTTAAGCCTTAAATTTATTTACATTTCAAATCAATTTTTTTCGAAGATAATTCTTAAATACATTAATTTAAATCAAATTTCCATTTATCTTCCAACCTTCATTTTATTTGAGTCATTATAAATTCTATATACAATAGAATTTAAATAGATACTTAACCATATTATATAAAACAATCAAACTCCATTATCAAACTCATTTTCATTAAACAATTTTATACATAGCTTAAATCCAAGAATTTAACTATATATATATATATATATATATATATATAATAATATTTCTATAACACCAAAAATTAATATTTATTAAACCATATATTCCTTTCCAAAATCATAGAAATCATTTTCAAAATATTTTATATATAGATAGACCACGGTGTTTGTATATAATTTTCTACCCTATGTTCAAGTGATACGGATATTTATCATTTCAATCCGCAATTTAAAAATAAAAATGCGGTTGTATATCATTTCAAACCGCAATCTCGAATGAAATAAAAATGCATAACAACTTGTAGTTTATGATGATATATAAAACATCCATTCATCCATCATAAAATCGTACATCCATCACAATCATCATACAAAACAATCAATCAATATCAATATATAACTGACAATATATAACAGGCAATTTAACTGGCATTTATATTCCATAATAAATTAAATAACGATTTAATTTAAATAAATGCAATAACTGAGATGATGATTAAAAATATATGAAAAGGTCATAAATAAATGCATAATCACAACAAAATTAGATTTAACAAAAATAAGAAATTTTAGAAGTTGTGAGTGGGTTAAAACACTCACCTTTTGAATTTAAATTGAATTTAAATTCAATTTAAACCCAAAATTTGCGCAGTCTCAGAATTCGTCGAAACAAGAGCTAAAATTGTGATATCCCGGGAATTTCAAGCAAATAAATGTGATAATATCCTTTATAATTGTTTAAAATAATTTAAATTTGATTATTTTCAAAATGATAATAATAATAATAATTGTTTACAAATAAATGGATTTTGATAGAGTTGAGTTTGTGATTGTTTAAAATATGTATTTGGGCAGATTTAAAAATCTATTATATGTGTTTATTAACGTATAAAGTCATTTTCTTTAAATTAATATAAATAGTAAATACAAATATAAAACAAGAATGTATAAGGTTTATATATACAAATATCTTTTGAAATTTATGTGATAAACATATTAAAATATAAAGATAAAATATTGTCTGTATGTGTGTATACATAGAATTAATAAAAGAATCACTTTCTTTTCATATTTGAAAATAAATTTAGTTTGTATATATATGAACTAAAATTGTATATGTAAAGTTTTAGAACTAAATATATAAATTAATGAAAACCAAGGGCTTAAAACATAAATATACAAAAAAAAATGACATTTGTAAAATAATTACTCAAACAATTAACATGTGTAAGATCTTAGACAAGTGGCATTTGAATGTTTTAATTTAAAACTTAATTTTCTTAACATGCATTAAGTTTTTTTCCATCTCAAAATCAAAAGAAAAGAAAAGGAAAACTATCTCAATTTAAGAATCAAAAATCTGAAGAAAAAAAAATGGATTTGAGTTCTAGCATGTAATCTGCAACCTGATCATCTGCAAACAAAAAAAATAGAACAAACAGAGGTAAAGCTAAAACTAGAAATGAATCATGCAGGATCAAATAACTTCAAATGTTCAAGTTCATCAAGCCTGAAAATCGAATGCAAGAATAAGAAACAACTTTCTGGAACAAGCAATAGCTACAGGAAACTCAAAACTTCTCTCTGTTCTTCTCTACGAAATCTGGTGAGCAAATTTCATTTTTAAAATCAAATTAAAACCTATGATTTAAACCTGTTGCTTATGATGAATTGTGTAAAAATATAGCTGCTTGTGTTATGGGTATGAATGCATGAATACATGTGTATAATGTGCTGGAATATCAGACGAATGCCTGTAAATTTGGATGGAATAGAGACATGTTATATGTGTGATTATTGAATGCCTGTGTGATTTTAAAAAAAAAAAAAAAAAAAATAGACTCTGTTGGTAACTACAGGTTTGAATTTCTTGATAAATTCAATATCTCAATTTTGAATTCAAATTAATTTGTGATTTGTGAAAGAAAGTTGTTTGTAACCGTATAACCTTTCACCTAAAAACAATTACAGGGATTTAGAATCAACCTTTGGTTTAGAAATTTAAGATTTATAGTGAAATCCTAATTTTGGTCAAAATTTACTCAATGTAATTTTCAGATTTAAGTATATATTTGAGTTCGAAATACCAAACCATGAATTTTAGTAATCATATCACGAATTTTAGTTTAGTTTGTGGCTTGCAAATTGGGGTTGATCGGTTCTTGGGTTTTGAGTAAATTCCGGCGACTGGTGGAGCTTTGGAGGTCGGGGCTTTGGTAGGAGCTTGATTGGTGAACGTCGTGTTAGGGAAAAATAGGGTTGTATTTTATATTGGACTATGGTGGCTGGAGTAAGGTGAAATAGGGTTTTGGCTGCTTGGTTGTGTCGTCGTCGTTCTGAGGAGTTTCTCGACGCCTAGAGGCGATCGGAATCTATCGCTTGATGAGCCGTGGGTGCTAGAGGGTGTGATGAAGCAATGGAGGGAATGGTGAGGATTCTCGAGTGCTTAATCGCCGGTGATGGTCGAATTCTTCGGTGGGGTTGTTTCAGGTTGATGGGTGTTAGGGACGTTTTCGAATTTAGAGCAAATTGATGCGATGGGTCGGTCTCGTGGAGTTGTCGTGTTTGTTATCGACTCGTCTGAGGGTAGGGCGAAGATCATCGGCGACTGGTGGCAATGTGCATGTGGATGTGCACGTTTCGTGCATTTGGAAAGAGAGTTTGGGGGTAATGTTTTTTCTCGGGTTTAACACGAAGAAGTTGGGTTTTCGCTCGAAGTAGGAGAGGAGGGTTGTGTTCCGTGTTTGGATCGGGTTTGAAGGGTTTTGGGCTCGGGTTCTAATGATGGTCCAATTTCTATTGTACAGGAAAGGTTTTGGATATGTGAAATGTTTCTAGGTTCAAGCAAAATAAACTAAGTTTCTAAATAAATTATTTGAACAAGTTTTCAAGTTTAATTTTTAAAATCAAATGTTTTAATTTGTCTTAATTAAATAATTATATCAGAATTGATTTTGTAATTAATTCCAAATTTCAAATAATGTTTAATGTTACAAATGAAGTTTAAGTTTGATATAAAATTCGTTTTAATTAACTAAGGTTGAGATGAATTAAGAGTAATTAATAAAATTATTTACTTATTGTAATTAAAAATAATTATTTAATGGGGTAATTAGTGGATAGTTAATGAATGTAGTTAAGAGATGAATCATTAACTAGAGTTTGGGTGATGGCTGATTGATAAATTAATTAAGGTTAAATGCTTTAATTTTAAATGAAATTAGGTTATAATTCTATAAACTAAATTGAATAATTTGTTTTAAGTCATTTAAAATTTGATTTAACTCAAATAATTTATTATTTTGTTATGAACTTAAAGAATACTTAATTAACATGATTTGTAAGTAAGTAAAGATAAATTAAGATAAACGTTTTATTAATGATTTTTAAATATAATAAGTTAATTAATTAATTATTTAATTAATTTTAAATAATTAGTTAATTGTTTATTTAAATATTAGATAATCACATAATTATGGATTAATTAAATGTAATTACTTAATGAAGTAATTATTGGTTAATTTCTGAATGTAATTAAGGGAAGAGGAAATTACTTATGGTAGTAATAAGAGGGAACTACTCATGGGGTAATTAAGTTGAAGTGATTAAGGTTTAATCACGTGATGTTATCAATTAATGAATTGATTAATTTAATTGTTTTAAAGTTAATTAATTATGGAGTAATTAATTAATTAAAGCATTAAGGATTACAAATGATGGGATTAATTATTCGTTAAGTAATTAATTAAGATATTAATTAAGATTTATTTAATGGAAGTAATTAGAAGATAATTACTTATGTAAGTAACCAAGAGTTAATTACTGAATTAATTTAGATAATTAATTAATGTGATTAATTAATTAATGAATGTGATTAACTTAAGATTAATTACTAAGGGTAATTAATTAAAATTGTAATTAATTAATAAAGTAATTAATTAAGGATTTATTAATGAATTTAGTTGAATAATAATTACTTAATGAAGTAATTAAAGATTAATTAATTAGATAAATTAATCAAGAGTTAATATAATTAATTAAGAAATTAATTAATTAGGATATGTAATTACAAATTGTTAATTACTGTTTATAATTAATGAGATGATTAATTATAAGTTAATTATTTAATTAATTAAAGGGGTTAATTAGTTAATAAGGATCATTTAATTAATGAAATTAATCAAGGTTGATTAATAAAAGTAATTAATTAAAGTGAGATTAATTAATTGTAATTAATTAAGATTTAATGTAATTAATTATAGTTAATTAGTAAATGAAGGATCATTAATTATTGTAATTAATGATAGTAATTGAAGGTTAATTACTGAATATTGTTAAGGTTAATTACTTGAATGTAATTAAAATATAATTAATCAAGGAAGATTAATTAAGGAAGATCATTAAGAGGTGATCAATTTATTTATTTGAAATAAATTAATGGAGAAGGATTTAAGTAATCCAATTGATTAAGAGATAATCAATTCTGTTATGGATGAATGATTGATATTGAGTGATTGGTTGATACTGGATGGTTTGGATATCTCTGAAATGAATTTCTTTGTGAATGGCATGTTGGATGGACAGTGAAAATGTGATTGCATATCAACTATAAATTTGCTGTATAAAAGTGTTATCCGGTCATTAGGTTGAATGGTATTTAATTGGAAACCTGGATTTAGATGACATTGAATTCGAAGAGACCGGCATCGGGTATCAGCAAATACCCGAAACCACTTCGATTCCTTATAGATTGATATGTGAAACCATTAGGCTGGTTTGGGATGCTTTAAGTAAATTGGACCTGTTAATCTAAGTTTTGATACTTATAAATTGATGTGTGAAATTTGTGATATCCATAACAACTTATGAAGTTGTGAAATTAATATAAGTTACCCGGGTTTATATAAGTTGTATGATTTTGTCATTCATATTTGATGGGTTTACTCACGCTGGTTTCCAGCCTGACCCGGGTGTTACTTTGATGTAATGCTCGGGTCAGACCGAGTATTACAGATTTTCAGGTAAGGACGTTCTGGAGCTCAAGAGGCGAGCTGGATGGCAGGGTCGTATGGAGAGTTTATTCTATGATATTGTAGTATCTGGATATGATTGTTTTGTCCAATGTTTATGTACATGATGTAACTCTGATGTATAAAGATATAAGTGTAATGATATAGTTCTTCTTGTAAAACTATTATTTATTGTTATATTTTGATTCGTTGCGATTGTGAGGTTTCTGTGTTTTGGTGTTTCTGTTTCTTCTTCTTCTTCTTTCTCTTTCTTCTTTTCACTAACTATCTGGAAATTTTGGGATCGAAATTCCGGGTCGTTACATTTGGTATCAGAGTAGAAGGTTAAGCGAGAACCTTGGCTCTGGTGGGGAATACTCATTAAGGAAAGGGTCAATGGTACCCTAGAATGAGTTGAGTGTATAAATATGAGAGAGCGTACTTGTTATTTTCTTATATAAAGGTTTTTAAATGATTTCAAAAGTAAATGAATTTTATATAAGAAATATATTATTTATTATATTAAGGAAATTGGTTGTAGTATTAATTAAATTAAAAGTAATAGTAAGAATTAAGTGGTAATAGAATTACAACCAAATTGAAATTAAATTAAAGACAAGTTTGAAATGGATTCAAACTGAAATTAAATCTTGAAATTGGGAAAGGTTTCAGGACAAGGATAATCAATTAATTTATGTAATCAATTAAACTTATTTAATGAGATTAATTAATGGATAATAATTTGAATTGATAAATAAGAAGGAGTTACTTAATGAAATAACTAGAGGTAAGAAATTTAAAGGACAATTACTTAATAAAGGTAATTAAGAAATAAGTTAATTACCGAATGTGATTAGTTAATGATGGAATTAATTTAAGGAAATAACAAATAATATTATTTAATGTATTTGAATGAAATGGTCCTATTTCAAACAAGAGTTGTTTGAAAATTTAAAAAGAAATTTGTTTTGAATTAAAACCAAAGGTGGTTTAAAATTTTAAAGTATAACTTGGTATGTAAAAGAAATTAATATGTATATATGTGGATATACATAATATCAAAGGTGGTTTGATATAAACTCTAAATATTGAGTTTTAAATTGGGAATGAGATGTGATACCCAAAAGTGATAAGTTTTTAAACTTAATGAGTGGAAATATTATTTATGAGAAGTTTAAAATTTGAAATGAAAGTTCAAATTGGGTAAGGTTAACTGGATTAAGTGAATTGACTTTAACTTGGGAAAAGTTAAATAAGTTGGAATAATCAACTTGATTTGGAAATTTTAAGATGAAATTAAGATTTAACTTGGGAAATTAATGGTTGATTAGAATTGAGAGTTTAAGTGATCTCAAATTGGGTTTGAGATCCGAAAATTGGAAATGGATGGATGTTTTCAAATAATTGGATGATATCATCATATTGTTGTTAAAAATCTTTAAGTTGTGAATTGGAATTGTTTAAATGAATGAGAGATGGAGTATGGTAATCCATTGTTGGGATAAAAAGGTAAATTGATTTAAAGGAATCAAATCAACATTTGAAGTATTAACTCGAATTTATATAATTCGAGATGGTTTAAATTTGAAATTTGAAATTAAGTTCAAATTGAATTTGATTTGAACTAATTGACATAGTGAATGAAGGTGTATAAGTATAAAATTCAAATGGAAAATTTGAATTAGATTAATTTGAGACAATTTGGAATTGAAGAGGGGTCAATTTGAAATTAGTCCAAGTTGATTTGAATAATTTGGAATTATAATTAAAATTGAATAGTTTTAAATTCAAATGGAATTTGAATTAAATTTGGGAGGAAATCAAGAATAATTCAACTTGATTTGGAAATGGAGTTTGAAATTAGGATTAATTCAAACTGGAGATGAAGTAAATTGAAATTGGAACTAGTTCAATTAAAATGTATTTGAATTAATATAATTGGAGATCAAGGTTGAATAAAGTAAAATTTGGAAAGAACTGAGGAATTCAACTTAATTGGATTAAATAGATTTCAATGGAAATTGAAGTCATTTAAATTGGAGTTAAGACAATTTAAATGAAAATGGAATTTAAATTGAATTGATTGGGAATAGAGATTGGGAATTGAACAGTTTTGACTCTGGACTATTTTAATATAAATTGTTTTTCATATAAACCTATTTTTCCAAGCTATTTATTATATATACAACTTTCTTTTAAAAGCCAAATTATCTTATACTTGTTTTACAATTGTTTTTGAAACTGTTTTCCAACTATTTTATAAGTTAATTACTATATTTCAACTATATTACAAAACTAATTACTATCTTACTATTATTTTGCAATTATTGAAAATTTCTGTAATTATTTTAACTATTTTCCAATTATTTTACAATTACTGAAATATTTTACAACTCTTTTACAAACAAGTAATTATTTTCCAACTACTTAACTATTTTTAAAATTTTCAAGCTATTTTCTAAATAAACTGGTCGGAGTTCAAACTGCTATTGGTTAAATACCCAATCGAGATAAGAATTTAAGGAATAATCCAAATGTGGATTAAGGCAATTGAGAGTAAGTGAATAGAATCTAAAGGAAATGTGAATAGAAATAGAATTGATTTGGCTAATAACCAATATAGATAAATACGTAGGATGTACGTATGTTATTCTATTCTCATAGTGATTTGATCCAGATTCGAGCACAAAATTTCGAGATAGTTATATTGGTCCGAGTGGGATTTTTCACTCGATTTTTGAAGGCGAACCTGGATATGGATTGTTGATTGGTTCTGGATATTCTCTATCATAGTTATGACCATGCAAGGAGAATGACGACTTCTGATCAAGAAACCAGATCTGTGTCCGCACTAGGAAGTCGGGTGGATGATACTAGTTCGGAAGTGAAATTGTGTGATCAAGTGAGCGATCAGATTGGTATAGCGTACGAATGATATGTGTACATCGTACGGATTTGAATGGAATTGATATTGAAAAGAGTAATCAAATTTGAATATTTGATTTTGAGTAAACAGAGTTAAATATCTTTGTTTTATAAAATGATACTCCCCTTGTTGAATCTTTTGCCAGTAGAAAAGGGTTTTTGGAAATGTAGAAGTATAAAAGGAGTTTATACAAGTTTGAAATGATCCAAAGTTTTAAAAGATTTTATAAAAGATCATATGAGAATTTTGGAAAAAGGGTTTTGGGAACCTTTGGATTTGGAAAAGGCTTTTGATTTTTGGGTAAAATCAATATGAGAATTTGAAAAGCCTAGTTTGAAAATTATCGATTTTGGAATAATCGATTTTGTGTAAAGGAGCTTTGTATGAGATCATACTGGGTGTATGATTTAAAGATACTATGTATGTATAGTATAAAATGTTTTGATGATGCTCTGGGGAAAAAGGCGCTCCCTTGGAATGGACTTCTCAGGAGTACCACCGGGTGGTGCTGCCTTGAGCCTTAGGAGGGGTTCTAAAGTTGATCCTGTGAGGAGTCCAGATGAAACTAGTTCCTGAGGATTATTGGGTAGCGAAAGTTGAGGGCGCTGATGCCTACAGGGGCATTTGGGTTATGCTGTGACGACAGTGTAACTCGATGTCACTGCGATCTACTGTGGGGACCATAGCGAAAATCGTGTGGAGGATGAGTGTTAACGGTCTACACTTGATTTTGCCGGGAAGGCAACGCAACATCGATAGACTGCGATCTATGGTCAAGTGGAGTGCAGAAGTTTCATTCTTTTGGCAGCGAAATTCGAGGGCGCTGATGCCTACAGTTATATGGGTTTTTGCTATGATAGCTACGTAACCCCAGTTGTAGCTGCGATCTGTAGCGGGTTCCATGGTGTAATCGAGGGGCGCGGAGGCCTACAGTTATCTGTGGATTTTGTCGAGACAGCAACGTAACCATCGGGTTAACTGCGACCATGGATGGGGGTGATGATTTCCAGAGCATCCTCACCAAAGACATATCCTCTATTTTCAAAAACTGTTTTCTATATTCTCAATAAAATTATTTTCCAAGTATTTTCACTGGATGTTGAAAATGAGTCTGCTAAGTATTTATAGATTTTCAGTCTTACGCCTGATCAACGTATGACCGAATTTCTATGAGAACGAGGATGGACTTGTTAAGACATCGAGTTATAAAAGTATTTTTATAAAAACTATTTTGACAATATTATATAGATTCTAAAGGTGTTTGAAAAACGATCAAAGAATATTTTAACTGGTTTTTGAATATTAAATAAAATATGCTTTCGTTTCTTTTCGAGGACGAAAAGATTCAAAGGGGGGAGGAATGTGATATCCTGGGAATTTCAAGCAAATAAATGTGATAATATCCTTTATAATTGTTTAAAATAATTTAAATTTGATTATTTTCAAAACAATAATAATAATAATAATTGTTTACAAATAAATGGATTTTGATAGAGTTGAATTTGTGATTGTTTAAAATATGTATTTGGGCAGATTTAAAAATCTATTATATGTGTTTATTAACGTATAAAATCATTTTCTTTAAATTGATATAAATAGTAAATACAAATATAAAACAAGAATGTATAAGGTTTATATATACAAATATCTTTTGAAATTTATGTGATAAACATATTAAAATATAAAGATAAAATATTGTTTGTATGTGTGTATACATAGAATTAATAAAAGAATCACTTTCTTTTCATATTTGAAAATAAATTTAGTTTGTATATATATGAACTAAAATTGTATATGTAAAGTTTTAGAACTAAATATATAAATTAATGAAAACCAAGGGCTTAAAACATAAATATACAAAAAAATGACATTTGTAAAATAATTACTCAAACAATTAACATGTGTAAGATCTTAGACAAGTGGCATTTGAATGTTTTAATTTAAAACTTAATTTTGTTAACATGCATTAAGTTTTTTTCCATCTCAAAATCAAAGGAAAAGAAAAAGAAAACTATCTCAATTTAAGAATCAAAAATCTGAAGAAGAAAAAATGGATTTGAGTTCTAGCATGTAATCTGCAACCTGATCATCTGCAAACAAAAAAAAATAGAACAAACAGAGGTAAAGCTAAAACTAGAAATGAATCATGCAGGATCAAATAACTTCAAATGTTCAAGTTCATCAAGCCTGAAAATCGTATGCAAGAATAAGAAACAACTTTCTGGAACAAGCAATAGCTACAGGAAACTCAAAACTTCTCTCTGTTCTTCTCTACGAAATCTGGTGAGTAAATTTCATTTTTAAAATCAAATTAAAACCTATGATTTAAACCTGTTGCTTATGATGAATTGTGTAAAAATATAGCTGCTTGTGTTATGGGTATAAATGCATGAATACATGTGTATGATGTGCTGGAATATCAGATGAATGCTGTAAATTTGGATGGAATAGAGACATGTTATATGTGTGATTATTGAATGCCTGTGTGATTTTAAAAATAATAAAAAAAAAAAAAAAATATAGACTCTGTTGGTAACTACAGGTTTGAATTTCTTGATAAATTCAATATCTCAATTTTGAATTCAAATTAATTTGTGATTTGTGAAAGAAAGTTGTTTGTAACCATATAACATTTCACCTAAAAACAATTAAAGGGATTTAGAATCAACCTTTGGTTTAGAAATTTAAGATTTACAGTGAAATCCTAATTTTGGTCAAAATTTACTCAATGTAATTTTCAGATTTAAGTATATATTTGAGTTCGAAATACCAAACCATGAATTTTAGTAATCATATCACGAATTTTAGTTTAGTTTGTGGCTTGCAAATTGGGGTTGATCGGTTCTTGGGTTTCGAGTAAATTCCGGCGACTGGTGGAGCTTTGGAGGTCGGGGCTTTGGTAGGAGCTTGATTGGTGAACGTCGTGTTAGGGAAAAATAGGGTTGTATTTTATATTGGACTATGGTGGCCGGAGTAAGGTGAAATAGGGTTTTGGCTGCTTGGCTGTGTCGTCGTCGTTCTGAGGAGTTTCTCGACGCCTAGAGGCGATCGGAATCTATCGCTTGATGAGCCGTGGGTGCTAGAGGGTGTGATGAAGCAACGGAGGGAATGGTGAGGATTCTCGAGTGCTTAATCGCCGGTGATGGTCGAATTCTTCGGTGGGGTTGTTTCAGGTTGATGGGTGTTAGGGACGTTTTTGAATTTACAGCAAATTGATGCGATGGGTCGGTCTCGTGGAGTTGTCGTGTTTGTTATCGACTCGTCTGAGGGTAGGGCGAAGATCATCGTCGACCGGTGGCAATGTGCATGTGGATGTGCACATTTTGTGCATCTAGAAAGAGAGTTTGGGGGTAATGTTTTTTCTCGGGTTTAACACGAAGAAGTTGGGTTTTCGCTCGAAGTAGGAGAGGAGGGTTGTGTTCCGTGTTTGGATCGGGTTTGAAGGGTTTTGGGCTCGGGTTCTAATGATGGTCCAATTTCTGTTGTACAGGAAAGGTTTTGGATATGTGAAATGTTTCTAGGTTCAAGCAAAATAAACTAAGTTTCTAAATAAATTATTTGAACAAGTTTTCAAGTTTAATTTTTACAATCAAATGTTTTAAATTGTCTTAATTAAATAATTATATCAGAATTAATTTTGTAATTAATTCCAAATTTCAAATAATGTTTAATGTTACAAATGAAGTTTAAGTTTGATATAGAATTCGTTTTAATTAACTAAGGTTCAGATGAATTAAGAGTAATTAATACAATTATTTACTTATTGTAATTAAAAATAATTATTTAATGGGGTAATTAGTGGATAGTTAATGAATGTAGTTAAGAGATGAATCATTAACTAGAGTTTGGGTGATGACTGATTGATAAATTAATTAAGGTTAAATGCTTTAATTTTAAATGAAATTAGGTTATAATTCTATAAACTAAATTGAATAATTTGTTTTAAGTCATTTAAAATTTGATTTAACTCAAATAATTTATTATTTTGTTATGAACTTAAAGAATACTTAATTAACATGATTTGTAAGTAAGTAAAGATAAATTAAGATAAACGTTTTATTAATGATTTTTAAATATAATAAGTTAATTAATTAATTAATTTTAAATAATTAGTTAATTGTTTATTTAAATATTAAATAATCACTTAATTATGGATTAATTAAGTGTAATTACTTAATGAAGTAATTATTGGTTAATTTTTGAATGTAATTAAGGGAAGAGGAAATTACTTATGTAGTAATAAGAGGAAATTACTCATGGGGTAATTAAGTTGAAGTGATTAAGGTTTAATCACATGATGTTATCAATTAATGAATTGATTAATTTAATTGTTTTAAAGTTAATTAATTATGGAGTAATTAATTAATTAAAGCATTAAGGATTACAAATGATGGGATTAATTATTTGTTAAGTAATTAATTAAGATATCAATTAAGATTTATTTAATGGAAGTAATTAGAAGATAATTACTTATGTAAGTAACCAAGAGTTAATTACTGAATTAATTTAGATAATTAATTAATGTGATTAATTAATTAATGAATGTGATTAACTTAAGATTAATTACTAAGGGTAATTAATTAAAATTGTAATTAATTAATTAAGGATTTATTAATGAATTTAGTTGAATAATAATTACTTAATGAAGTAATTAAAGATTAATTAATCAGATAAATTAATCAAGAGTTAATATAATTAATTAAGAAATTAATTAATTAGGATATGTAATTACAAATTGTTAATTACTGTTTATAATTAATGAGATGATTAATTATAAGTTAATTATTTAATTAATTAAATGGGTTAATTAGTTAATAAGGATCATTTAATTAATGAAATTAATCAAGGTTGATTAATAAAAGTAATTAATTAAAGTAGATTAATTAATTGTAATTAATTAAGGTTTAATGTAATTAATTATAGTTAATTAGTAAATGAAGGATCATTAATTATTGTAATTAATGATAGTAATTGAAGGTTATTACTGAATATGGTTAAGGTTAATTACTTGAATGTAATTAAAATATAATTAATCAAGGAAGATTAATTAAGGAAGATCATTAAGAGGTGATCAATTTATTTATTTGAAATAAATTAATGGAGAAGGATTTAAGTAATCGAATTGATTAAGAGATAATCAATTCTGTTATGGATGAATGATTGATATTGAGTGATTGGTTGATACTGGATGGTTTGGATATCTCTGAAATGAATTGCTTTGTGAATGGCATGTTGGATGGACGGTGAAAATGTGATTGCATATCAACTATAAATTTGCTATATAAAAGTGTTATCCGGTCATTAGGTTAAATGGTATTTAATTGGAAACCTGGATTTAGATGACATTGAATTCGAAGAGACCGGGGTCGGGTATCAGCAAATACCCGAAACCACTTTGATTCCTTATAGATTGATATGTGAAACCATTAGGCTGGTTTGGGATGCTTTAAGTAAATTGGACCTGTTAATCTAAGTTTTGATACTTATAAATTGATGTGTGAAATTTGTGATATCTATAACAACTTATGAAGTTGTGAAATTAATATAAGTTACCCGGGTTTATATAAGTTGTATGATTTTGTCATTCATGTTAGATGGGTTTACTCACGCTGGTTTCCAGCCTGACCCGGGTGTTACTTTGATGTAATGCTCGGGTCAGACCGAGTATTACAGATTTTCAGCTAAGGACGTTCTGGAGCTCAGGAGGCGAGCTGGATGGCAGGGTCGTACGGAGAGTTTACTCTATGATATTGTAGTATCTGGATATGATTGTTTTGTCCAATGTTTATGTACATGATGTAACTCTGATGTATAAGGATATAAGTGTAATGACATAGTTCTTCTTGTAAAACTATTATTTATTATTATATTTTGATTCGCTGCGATTGTGAGGTTTCTGTGTTTTGGTGTTTCTGTTCCTTCTTCTTCTTTCTCTTTCTTCTTTTCACTAACTATCTGGAAATTTCGGGATCGAAATTCCGGGTCGTTACAAAAATGTCCAGAATCCTAATACGAACCTAGCGGAGAAAAACGCGTGTCAATCGGATATCGTATGAGGAAGTTACACATATTAGAACGATTTGAAATTAAAATAAATAAAAACAAACAAAACACAAATAAACACACCCCCGCCACGTCAGCGTCCTCAAATCGCACGCAATCTTCTCCAGTAAAGGTCGCGCGACCCATTGAAGCACCGCACCTAAATATTTGTCGTTGACCACCCCTTTGACCGCAAATTCCTAGCGACTTCGACCACTGCACCAACGCTGACTGCTGCCATCCCCTCGCCCTCGTCGAGCTGCACGCCCCCACCTAGGTCCGGTCCTCCCTTTCTGCCGTCGTCTGCTGCCTAGGGTTAGAGTTTTCGAACCCTAACTCGAATTTTGGCAATGATCTAGCCGTTAACTCACCACGAAACTCACATGGATGCGATCCCCTCGGCCCTCTCCACAAAACCCAGAAAGGAATTGACGATCAGACACCGTTCATCGACGCAAGATTAACGGCCGAGAATGTGTGCTCGATTCCTGGCCACATCGAACCTCGAATTGAAAAACGAATTGCAGATCTGAGTTACGCTCTTCGAGAGCTTTGAATCCATATATAGGTTGCTATATTTTGTGGAGTTTGAAATTTGGCTTTGTTTTTGAATTGCAATTGGAATTAGGTGTTTGTCTGCTGTTGAACTGAGGAGGTGAAAGAAATGGTACGCACAAACAAATGAGAATGAAAGAAATTAGGGTTTATAACAGAGTATTTATAGACAGGGTTGAAATATTACACAGACAAAGTGGCCCAAAAAGCCCGTTTCGACTCCGGAACAAAATTGGGTCAACCCATATATCAAAATAGATGTTTTAAAATATTTTAAATGCAATGGAACAAATTTCAAGTCCATATTCCATCGTATGAAGAAGTTATGCTAAAATCAATATTTTCCAAATTGATTTCAATTTCACTGATTTCAAGGCGTTTCACGTTCGTACGATCAAACGACAAGTCCGATCGCTACGAAACTTGAAACCCTACAATAATTCACCGATACGGATCCGATGAAACTGGTTTCGTTGAAATTCGAGTCAGTGTCCAAAATGGCTATTATTATATTAATTAAATAAATAAAATGTAGTCAATTTAATCAAATTTTCAATTTCAATTCGATAATTGCCAATTCTTATCATTTTTAATTTTCCAACCATTTACAATGATTTAAACCAATTTAAATGTCAAATTATAGTTGATAAATTTATAAATTTCGGTATTAATCTCAATTCCATTAAATTCGAAAATTATAAATTTAATTTCCAAAATTTCTATTAAATTTACTGTTCATTTTATTATTCGATTCATTATTATCAAACGGGTGAGATTAACATTGGATTCAAAATTCATTACATTAATATTCTCACATTTCATCTAAATTCCGATGTTAAATATTTAATCCATTTAATTGCAACTAATCCTTTTATTAAATTTTAAATTCCAATAAATTAATAAAGCTTTATTCCCGATCCTTATAACTCAACAAATTGTCCAATATGAATAACCTTAACATTACTTACAAATATTACCTTAATTAACATTAACGTAATATTAAATTATAATTATTGTAACAAATTTCAAAGTTTAAATTTACAAGCTACATACATAGGTAACATACAATAATCGTTACCGTTAACCTTCAGTCACATTAATAGGCTTTTATTGCTTACAAAACAATGTTAGCATTTATTTTCATAATGCTAATTTCATTCACTCTATCCTTTACTACATTTATATCCATTAAAGTAATATTTAATTACCTTTATTCGAAATAACCTTTTATCACCAATATACTCTTTATAATACTTGTATGGTTATTCTTCACAAACAATTACCATCTATCCTATTATTTCACCCATTATTTATAATTAAAGTCTCCATTAAATTTATTTATCTGGATTTCATTCTTTTATTACATCATTTATTACTTTACAAAATGACTAACATACAATAATCGTTACCGTTAACCTTCAGTCACATTAATAGGCTTTTATTGCTTACAAAACAATGTTAACATTTATTTTCATAATGCTAATTTCATTCACTCTATCCTTTACTACATTTATATCCATTAAAGTAATATTTAATTACCTTTATTCGAAATAACCTTTTATCACCAATATACTCTTTATAATACTTGTATGGTTATTCTTCACAAACAATTACCATCTATCCTATTATTTCACCCATTATTTATAATTAAAGTCTCCATTAAATTTATTTATCTGGATTTCATTCTTTTATTACATCATTTATTACTTTACAAAATGACCAACATTTCTATGCATCTTATTATATTTATATCTTGTAATTATTTTCTTAAACTCAAAATTTTAATACCAAGCTTCATTTTAAATTTCAATTGATTCCCACTCACTGTTTAATAGCCTAAGTAAACTGATAACAAATAATAACGGTCACTATTTGCCCTAAATCACATTTATAGGTTTATAGTTTACAACAAATGTTGCAATGACTCATGTGATATTGATTTTATCCAATTACCATTAAATTTATACTAATTCATCAATTTGTACAATATATCTCTTATTTCCTTAAAATAAATTTATGTTTCTATTATGTTTTCATTCACACTTCCGTTACTATATTAATAATCATTAAAGTAACGTTTATTATCAATAACAACATTATAATTACTTAACATTTAAATGAACTTGATTTCCAATAAATTCATTGACCAATTAATTAGTTAATTTATAATAATTGTTATCATACCCTTAAATTTACACTTAAGTTTATGTTATATTCAATTTATAACGTATTACTTTCTTAGTTAATAATTTTTGAATTTATTCCCCGATTCCCTAATTTCAATCAATTATAACTTTACAATCTATTTCAATTTATTTGAAATTTCATTTTTTAACATTTACTTCGGTATAAATTATAAATTTTTTATTTCTTCCTAAATTTAATTTCCAACAATTCTATCAAATTTATTTTTCTCATTCTATTATTTCATACATAGATCACAAGTTTACGTTCCTCTATACTATCTTATGATAACATTATACATTTCTAATACTTTATTACATTTATTGAAATTAAATTTCCAAATTTACTAGATACAACAAATTATGACCTTATACTTATTTCAATTAATTGGGATTGCGCTAGATTAATTATTTATTAACTTACATTAACATAATTGCATTAATTTACATTCAGTAACAAATAATTCAATATATTATTTCATACATTAATACACTGATTGCATTTGTTTATACTATATTCCATTTAAAACTAAGTCATAACATTTGAATTATTATATTCAATTGGAATGTTTATTCAAGTTCATTAATTATTAACTTACCAACCTTATCCAAGTTATTATTTCCATTAATAATTCACTAAATTTTTATTTCCTTCAACATTAAGTTACCAAAATCTTCTTAAATTAAGGAATTTAATTACCGGATTTTACGGGTCGTTACAGGAGCTGGATGGTAGGAACGTATGGAGTGTGTCCGCTGTGATTTTGTAGTTTTTCTAGGTCATGTTATTTTAACTATCCAGTATTTGTGTAATGGTTGTAACTCTGATGTATTAAAAATGCAAATTGACAAATACAGTTTCTTGTATAACTGTTATTATTTGATATTATATTTTGATCCACTGCGAATGTGAGATTCTGTGACTTGTTTTCTGTTTCTTCTTCTATCTCCCTTCTTCTTTTCCTAACTATCTGGAATTATCAGGATCGAAAAATTCGGGTCTTACATTTGTCATTTATCTATTATATATTGTTCCGCTGCGATAGTAAGATTCTGATATTGTTTTCTATTTCTTATTCTACCTCTTTCTTCTGTAACCCTAACAGACCGCTTTTTCGGCTTTCAATTGTTCGGCGTTTAATATGGTGGATGTATTAATGTCGATTTTCGGACGTCAAAAAAATTGGGTCGTTACAACTATCTTCTTAAGTATTCAAATTATTTTGGTTTCCAAATTATTTTACTTTATAAACCATTTTGATATTTAAACTATTTTATACTAAACTATTTTAACCATTTAAAACTATTTTAACTGTTTTAACCATTTAAACTATTTTATCTACTTTAACCATTTAAACCATTTTAGCTATTTTAACCATTTAAACCATTTTAGCTATTTTAACCATTTAAACCATTTTAGTTATTTTAATTATATAAACTATTTTAAAACTATTCAAACTATTTTTCAATGATTCATGGTCAAGGGTGAAATATTTATTTTAAATCATGGATTTAAATACGAATGGGGTTAAATAAAGTTATAACCCAAATGTAAATTTGAAACCTTTTTGGAATCAAAATTGCAATATAGAGACGAAAATGATTTGGGATTGAAATGGTATATTTTGAGTAAATTTGATGACTTTGAAGTGGATTTGATTTTGAAGTGAATAGGATATTTTGATATTAAGTATGGACTGTTTTCGAAATGTAAAAGAGCCAACCGATGTGTAAAACGACGTTTGGTTTCTAAAGAGACTAAAGCCGGATATGGGCATACTCTCTGTCGATTCCCCGACCACTTTGACAACTGTGTACGTGGAGTGATGATCCAGAACGAAGTGGTTGGATTTGGTGTCGTTCACTGGATTTGAGAAAGGAGAACAATAATGGATTGGCTTGGCACTTGTGCCAATTTGAAATGACTAAAACAGGAGTCGTACCGGCCAAGGGGGCTAGTTACCCCGAGTGGACGCACTTCTTCGAATTACCATCATTTACATTATGATTGATTGGTGCGCACCCTCCGGATTATGGGAGTGTTGGACGTGGTGGGCAATCATGGCTATGATGCGTTACCACCAGCTGGCAAGGGTAAACTGATAGTATCTTACCTTGGGCATTGCCTCACGTGTCTTGTCATACTTTTATCCCTAAACGAGACCCATACTATTTTGGTTTAGAGTTGTCGTGTCACGGTGCATGTCTATCCACCGATCGTTTAACTGGTGTTTTATATGCAAACTGTATGACAATGCTTAAAAACGCGTTCAAGGGGATCAATATAAAGCCTCAACGCTATTTTAATATTTATTTTACTGATTGGACATTATATATATGGTATATTCTTATATAAATATTTTGACGGATCTTTAAGAGATGGAAAATCGCATAACATCTCTTGAGTTATTGCATTCACGCTATACACTAGATAGGAGATGTGAAGTCCCATAAACATCTCTGACTCCATTACACTCATGTTTATGCGATATTGATTTGACTGAAATAAGGATATTTTAGTCCTAACTCGAGTGTTTTGTCTTTTCATTACGCTCGGGTCAGCCCTGAGTTTTTCAGCTCATTGAAGATTTATTTTGGAGTAAGAAGACGAAGTTTTGGTATACCATTACTATTATTATCCCTACATCATATTGTCTGTTGCATTACTTATTTATCTCTGATATATATGTATAACCCAGATGAATGTTGTGTTGAATATAATCAAATGTATAATAGAAACAGCTTCAAGAACTGTTTATTTGATTATTGTATTTTATCGTTCTGCTGCGAGATTCTATTTTGTTTTTCTTCTTCTTTTCTCTTATGTTATTATTTACCCCATTAACAATCCTCCCTTTTGAATGGTTTGAGTTGACATGTGTGGTTTATTGTCGATCTAAACCGTCCAAAAAGGTTGGTCGTTCCAGTTGGTATCATAGCTTTGTTTAGCGATAACCTTAGTTTATGGGGTAACTCATTAGAGATAGGGTTCGTAGCACCCTAGGATGAGTTTGAGTGTATTACTAGATATGAGCGCGTATTTGTTAGTGAAAATGAAATGTTTTATATTGTGTTGACTTATCGGTTGAGTCTTCATGAATTCTGATCTGTACGGGAAGTGCAACCATATCGATAGGGGTTTCTAAACTCTTAGACAAGGTACACCGACACAGTATTGTTTTGAAATTGGGTAAATGGAATAATTTTACCCTAATTATATTTTATATATACAGGAAAAAATTTCAAAAATTATTATAGTATATAGTGTGAATTGGTGTTAGAAATGATAATATTGATCATTATTATTGATTATTTGAATAGTCAATATTCCTAAACTATTGGCTATTATATGGTTATAAGAAAATGAAATTGTATAAGTATGATTTATAAAATATAAATTGAAAGTAAAATGGATATAAAGATGAGAATTTGAAAATTTTAAATTCCAGTGTTTCTGAAAAAGTTTTTAAGGTTTTGAAAATAATATTAGTACTGTTTAAAAGTATATACAAATACATATTGTTTTCAAATAAATTTTTGAAAAGGAATGAATTCAGTACTTCCCTCTTTTGTCGCTCGAAAATAATTTTGGTGATGACTGTGTAGCATCATAAACGTTATTTTTCGAGTCTCAAAGTGGTGGAGACTTCTATGAAGCTTTGCTTCGAAATTGTTTTGATAAATGGATTTTTGTTTAAACTCCAAATGTATGATTTAATATATGAAAGGACATAAGTATATATGCTTATTTCAAATGATTTGAAACGAACTAGGTATCCAGAATTTTTAAGTTCTGTTAATTAATAATTTTCAAATTATTTGAAAGAAATGAAATATTTGAATAACCTAAACTTATAAAATAAGAGAATGAAGAAATCTAAGCTAAATATTTAAGAAACTCTAGAGAAAAATTGAAAGTAAAGAAAATTTAAACAAGTAAAATAGTGAGTATTCTAATTAAGTAAAATGAATCACATTCATTTATGTAATGTCAAATTGCATTCTAATAGCATGTAATACAACTTACCTAATGATAAAAGTTAAATATGACTTGGATATGTAATGGGATGTTATACAAGTAAACAAACTTAAAAGTAATTAGAATGTATATAAATGGAAATATAGTTGTAATAGTAAATGCTATATAGTTAATTGGTATATTATGAAATGATTAGTGACTAAATGGAATAAGTAAGTGAGTTCAAGAAAGTAGATTGATGAATTAAATAATATCTTTGTAAATTGGCCATAGAATTTAAATATAAATTTGTAAAGAAATTGTGAAGTTGAACTTGTAACCTTTGAGACAACTATAAACTGAGAAAAGTCATATATAAGAAGTTGGACTTTCATAGGAAGATTATAAACTAAAGTGGTGATTAATAAAATATTTCATAAATAAGTCTATTATTGAAGGAAAATATGAAAATGAATGTGAATGGAAAGGATTGGGTGCAACTGAGAATCAATCGGAAAAATGAAATTGAATTTAACTAAATTATGTAGGATGTTTAAAATGAACTTAAGTAAGCAAATTTATGAAATGATGTTTAAAAAATGATAGTATTAGAGAATGTGCAATGTAAAGAAATGAATATACTAAGTAAATAGGGATATGAATAACGGATTGTGAATAATTGATTGGAAATGAAATGAAGGTAAGTAAAATAATTTAATGTAGATAAATTGGATGGAAATCTATTGAAAGTTAATACGTAAGTTGTACGTATATTATTTTATTCGCATAATGATTTGATTCGGATTCGAACACAGAATTTTGAGATAACTTATATCGATCCAAGTTAGGATTTTTCACTCGATTCTCGACGGTGAACCCTAGATATGTTTTTTTGATTTGATTTTGGAATTCTCTATCATAGTAATGGCTATGCAAGGGGAATAACGGTTTCCAGTCAAGGAAACAAATCTGAGTCCGCACTAGAGAGTCGTGTGAACGATACTAGTTTGGAAGTAAAATTGTGTGGTCGAGTGAGTGATCAAATTTGATATTATGTATGGATAATATATGTACTTCGTATAGGTTTGGGTAAAGTTAATATTGGAAACTGAAAATGAAAAATATGAAATGATTTTAAATTATATGATTGGATATCATTGGAAATTTAGATGTGGGTATTTGAAATCAAGGAAATTTGGATTGCCCAACAAAGAGGTACGTGTTTATTTTGTCATTTGATTTGATGGTTTTATGACAGAGCCACTTAGCTTTTGGTTTTTATTTTGTTGGTTTGGGGCCCATAGAGGTGTTTAGTAGCTGTACCGATCAATTCGCGCAAAAGGTGACGCTGTAAAAAAATTTCGTAAATCCGAGTGTTAGAAAAATTTTGAAGTTTTAAAATTTTTATAACTTGTTTGATAACTAACTTGTAAATTCCGTAAGACGATCGGAGTAGCATAATAGGAACATTGTAATGGTTTTTATAAATAAAATTTTTACTGTTCATAAGTTGATAATTTAGGATGAAATATATTAAATGTTAAATCCTGTACTTAGTTCTTTTTCGAGGACGAAAAGTGTTGAGTGGGAGAGATTGTAGCGACCCATATTTTAGCCATTTTAAATTATTAAATTTAATGTAATTATTAAATAAAAATGGTTAAAAATAAAAATTTAATGATTTTGAATGTAATTTATTTGATATGGACTTGAATAAAATTTCGAAATAAACAAATTCTATAGATTTAGTTAATAAAGAGCGTTGAAAATATTTGTTATGTATTAAATGAGTGTATGGTCAATAGTTGGATTAGATAATAATGTTAAATGTATTAGATGTAATTAAAGTAATTGACTGTTAACTAAAATTCATTTAAAATCTAATATTGGAATTTATTGATTTATTGGAAAATTAAACTATTTAAAATTTAATATTGGAAATTATTTGAATAACTGAATAACGGAAATTAAATAACTATAAAATGAAAATACTTGTTATATAATTTGAATTTATTTTAAAAGTTTAATCTTATAAGTTCATTAACCAATATTTCAAAAGATGGTGATTTGTTGAATTATCCAAATTGATTACACTTAATATTTTAATTATTTGAATAATTGAATTCTGAGGTTAATATGATTGAAAATGTTATTGAAAGTTGTTGTAAATTTTACTTGAACAACAATGAAATTTGTTAACATTTAAATATGGATTTAAAACTGAATAATTAGAAATTGGAAATTTTATATTATAATCGAGAAGTTAAAATTGCCTTTTGGTGCACAGTCTCGGATTCCAACAAAACCAGTTTCTTTAGATTCGTAATAGTGTGTTATTATCGGATTTCAAATTTTGTAGCGTTTGGAGTTATCGTTTGGTCGTACGGGATAGAAATGTGTTGAAATTAATATCGAAAATTTAATATTTTTAAATCGATTCAAAAAGCTATCTCTCACATACGATCAAATTAGCCTCCGAAACATGTTCCATTTCATTCAGAATAGGGGTAAAACATTATAAACACCATGCGGCATGTTTCGTTTGAAGTTTGTTTGGGAAAGCTTGTGAAAATTGGATATAATATTAAAATAATATACAAAAATCGTATATATAGTTCCTTTACAGTAAACCCTCGTTCTTTTTCGAAGACGCCGCCAGTTTAGCCTTAAATGGCCGAAACTTCCCCTCTTTCTTTGTGATTTATCTCCCAATCCCCAAGCAATTTCGAAAAGCTTTCAACTGCAAAGTTCTAGAGCTCGAAGCGATCTACAAATCCAATGGTAGATCTTGGTTATCGTCGCCGTATGGTGGAGGATTTTGGCCACGTTCATTGTAACGACCCGTAAATTTCGAGAATTTAAGTTGGTTAATTTAATTAAGATTTTGTAATTTAATTTAAAAAGAGATGAAATATAAAGGGTAAATAAAATTAATATTAGTATAGGGAATAAATCCTAATAAAGGTAGTAGTGAGAGCGTACACTTTGAAATTTTTTTATATATGAAGGTAAGCAGTAAAATTATCCAATGCAATATTCGATTTATTAAAAGTAACTGCATGAAAATCTAGACAGTAAAGTTAATCTAGCTGAATTTGTATGAATTGAATGAAATAGGTTTAATATGAATGGTATATTAGGTTATTAAATCAAATGAGAAAAGCAAGCGTAATTATTTGATTTATCTAATGAATTAAACATGTTGAATAGTAACTGAATGTTAATAAATGGAAAATTATACAATTTTGTTAGATGATTTGGTCATAATGTTTAATAATTGATTAAATAATAATGGAAGTATGTATGCAAGTTTAATAGAAACATGAATAGCATGAATATAATTAAATGAAACCATGCAATAATGTGGTAAATGATGGCATTTATGAATGAAACAAGATTTGTAGGTAATTTGAATTTAATTCTAAAATGTGTAAACTGAATGTAATTTAATGTAATAAGGAGTGCAATAACAATTGATTGGGATTCAAATTCATCTTAAATAAAATTTCTATAGTAATTGAAATTTACTATTTTGCGATTTATGTGAGAAATAAAGTTTTAATGAAATTAAGGAATGTAATCTAATTCCATGTAAAGAGTCAATATGTATAATAGCAAGGTTTTAATTAAATAAATGGTTTTATGTAGATTTCAACTGATAATTTATGAAGTCTAACGTGAGATCATATTTGCAATTAATTTTCTTAAGTTGTGCAGTAAGGTAGGTTAATTTTTCAATAAAGATAGTTGATTCTATAAGATGAAATAAAGGTTAGTATTAATTATAATATGAAGATTGTTGATAACGTTATTTGGGGGTTGAGGGATAAGTTGAAATTGATAATTAAGATATTTAGACGTACAGTATATAAAGAAAGATATATTGATTCCATTTAATAAATTGGGGATTTAATATTATAAAAGAGAATTAAATATTGTCCTAATGTAATTTAGATAAATTGTGTAATTAAATGCTGGCTCCATTCAGAATATGACAATGGGTGTAATAATTTGGATTGTAAGAAATAGTTATAAGTTACATGTTTAATTTGGTTGATGAAATTTAAATAGAAATAAATGTTAATACACTAAATAAAAGTTACATTTAATATGAGAAGTAATACCATGTTAGAAGTGGTCAAATTTAGGGTGTTAAGACTTATAAATGGAAATTAAGAGGCAGTTGAAATTTAGTGGACTTTAATGTGTATTAATGAGAAATTTACGCTATGACTAAAGAGGTAAATGGAATAAATACAAACCAATGTTGATTGTATACATGGGATGACAATTTTAGTGAATAATAGGATTTAAACCTAAATAAATAAATTCCTTGAAATTTAAGTTGTAGTCACTGCATAAATTGGAATTGCACGTTAATTTTGAATTATTCTATAATAAATTTATGTAAGAAGTTGTTTAAGGGATTCTTAGTTTACCAAGTAATCCAAACTGACAAAATTTGCAAATATTTAAAGTTGAGTTGTAAATCTGATTCAATTAACCTATTAATAATTTATTCATTTGGAATATAAATGGCAATGATAGGATTTATTGCAATTAAAGGTAATGTAATTTGTACGCTATTTTAAATTAAGTCAAAACGGGTGGATATTAGGAACCAAGACCTAAAAACAGGGTAGATACATTTTATTTCAATAAGACTTGTATGACTAGAGTGGAGGATTTTATTTTGGAGTCTATGTTATAATTTCAAAGTTTAGTAGATATTGAAATAAAGTAAACATTTGAATCTATGAATCTATCAACTCAAATTTTCATTTAAATTTGTTTAATCATTGTAATTTGTTTGAGAAAATAAAGAGGTATAATAAGTTTAGGTGTAAATGGAAGTATGTATGGGAAAATGAATTATTTGCAGGGAAATATTTGGTAAAAAGGGTGGGACTAAGGAAAGGTTATTGTTTGTTGGAAACATTAATTAATATGGGAATATAATTAGACAAGCATAACCCATGCAAGTGTATAATTAAGAAATGAAGCAATAATTAATAATTATTAACCAATCCAAAATTTGGTAACCCATTTAATTACTGATTATTATAGGCTATTTATTTAAGTAACAGTGCAATACCAATTTATGTATTTGCGAAATGTTAATAAAATATTTAAAGTATGGAATTCAAAACTATATATACATAGGAATGTGGATTTTATAGTATGTAAACTTAGTCGATTTACAATAGTTAAATCTATTGGGAATGAATAAGAATCTAAGATAATTATTACGGTAATTTGAAATTTAGTTAAAAATGGAAATTATTTATGAATTTGAAATTTAATGAAATTATAATGAAACTTAAATAAAGCGTCTAAATTTATATTTGTAAATACGTTTAAAATTCAATGTAAATGTTTGAGGAAGAAATTTATTTATTTACTAATCCGTAACGTACCCAATTAATATGAAATATTCTGGTGGTCCAACAACCGTTTTGCGCGTTTATAATTCGTGCCTACCTATTCATTTTCACTTTGTCTATAAATAGGCTGTGTAAACCCTAGCCTCCATCTATCTTCATTTCTCTATGTGTTCTTTTCTTCAACTTCTTCTTTTCCAATGGCTGCAAAATTCTAGATCCAATTACAGTCCAAAATATAAATAAAAATTCAAACTCCTCTAAAAATTCCAGAAAATTTATATGTCATAGTTCTCGAAGAGAGGTATTCTTTATTTTAGTTTATTTGATTTTCAATACAATTTCTTTAACGTTTAACTTGTGTAATTTTCACATACCGTGTCCGATTCACGCGAGATTATTTTTGTTAGGATCGTATTGAAATTTCAGATCTGTTGACGCTGGTTTGGATGAATTTGGAGACTGCGAAATTTTGGGTTTAAATTGGATTTAAATCCAATTTAAATTCAAAAGGTGAGTGTTTTAACCCACTCACAACTTCTAAAATATTTTATGTTTGTTAAATTGATTTTTAGATATGAGTAGAAATTTATATATGATTTGTTTGGCATGTTTTATTCATCTTCTCAGTTAATTCGCATTTTTATTTATTTAACTGTTTATTTTTTTAATTATTGCATATAAATTTACAGTTAGAATTTATTTTGCATATAAACTGCTAGTTAACAGTTATTAAATTTATTATTGAATATAAACTGTTATTTATTACCTGTATAATTTATATGCTCTATATCGATGACTGTTTAAATTGGACGATGATTGCAAATAATGGTTGATGATTGATATTTGGATGAATGGATGCTATATTTATATTGTATAAACTGCAACTCATCATGCATTTTCATTTCATTTGGGATTGCAGTTTGAAATGATATACCACCGCATTTTTTTTATTTTAAATTACGGATTGAAATGATAAACATCCGTATCACTTGACCATATGATAGGAAACTTTATACAGGCACCGCGGTAAATATATAAAATTATTTTTGGAAATGTTTTACTATGGTTTTGTAAAGCTATACATATATATATGGTTTATGGGTTTTGATTTGATCATTAATAAAAGCTATATATATATATATATATATATATAGAAATTTTCCGGTTTTAGGCTTTGTATAAAAATTGATTTGAAGTATAAACCGAAGTTTGATTTTAAGATCAAATACGATTAAGCATTTAATTAAAATTTAATTTCTGGTAGTTCTATTGACTTAAATGAGAATAAAATTGGAAGTTGAATATTAAGTTAAATCGGAATTTAAATAAAAGTTAAATTTTAAAGGATATGATTTATAACTTGATTTTGTGTAAAGTGATTTAAATGAGTATCAGGTTGTTTTAAATGAATATATCAAGTTAAATAAATTGAAAAAATTTCCAGTTATGTGAAGTTAAAGGTTTACTTAAATTATATTGAATTCAATAAGTAAACATTTCAAGTCTAAATAATAAGTAATTGGATTTGATACATATGGGTTTGTCAAATAAGTTTGTTTTTGAAATGGTGAAATATTTAAAGCTTTTAACCATAAGAATTGAAATGGTATTGGAAGTTTAAATCGGTATTTAGAATTGATTTGTGAAATCTAAAGAAGCTATTTTGTTTTATAAAAGTAGTTAAATATTTAACCATTTAAGAGAAGGAAATTTGTTTCAAAGCTATGTTTTCTTCAAGGTAGTATAAGTTGGAAATATTATGTTCAAGAGTTTTGATTTCTAAATATTTTACTTTGGAAACCCTATGATTTTGGAAATAATATATATTGGAAAATAAAATGATGTCGTATTGATTTGGGGTTTTAAGAATAAAAATGATATCGTTTTATATGGATTTTAAATGGATATTTTATTTTGGTTTTAAAAGTATAATTATTTTTAAATGACCGCGGTGTTATAATAACGATTGGTTGGCAAAGAGACCGGGATCAGATATGGACATACTCTCTGTCGATACCGAAAACCACTTTGACTAACCGTGTACGCGGTGGAGATTCCAGAATGAAGTAGGTTGGTGGCGGCGTTTCCTGTAAGGTAAATACGTGGACCCGACTCCCGTGAGTTGGCATAAGGTGGCTAAAACAGGAGTGATTCTCGGGCCAACGAGGTCATACCTCTGATCGGACACTCCTCTTCGATACTATACTTTGACTTTGGAATGATTTAGTGGCCACTTTATTTTTTTTTTGATTTTGGGGGAGTTTTTTCGAGGTGGGCGGTAGCTGCGCGCTGCGGGTTTCCATCAGCCCGGATAGCAATTGGTATATCTACCCTGGCATTGCCTAGTTGTACCGTGTCACCTACCATACCGAGCCTTTACTACGAGTTTCTATTTGTGTCGTACCTATGGAGTATCCTCTGGTAGCCTCCCGATCAGGAGGTATTACGGTACTGTATAGACTATTGGCATTTTACGTGTTAAGGTGGAAAATGTAAAGCCTTAACGCTATTTAAAAGTAAGTTTATTTTACAATTAGGCACTATTATAATAGAGAAATATACTACATAGTAAATAGTTTAACGGATCCTTAGGAGATGTAAATCCCGAGCATCTCTTGAGTTACTGCACTCATATTTATTTCTAAAAATTTAACTCACATAAGATCTTTTAGTTCCGATTCGAGTGTTTTGTCTTTTCAATTCGCTCGGGTCAGTCCGAGCGTTTCAGGATTGAAGTTTTAGCTCTGGAGGACGAAGACGAAGATTCGTATTACTATTATTTATATTATTGTACCACACTCATATTGTTCCGCTGCATTGTTATATGGTATGTGTACTCTGATATGTATGGTATAAATAAATCAAAGGTTTTGTAAACAGATTTATGAACTGTATATTTATTATTATATTTTATCCTTCCGCTATGAGATTCTGTTTAGTTTTTTCTTTCTCTGTATTCTTATTTATCCCATAACAATCCGCCCTTACGTATGGTTTGAATCGGCACGTGTGTCTGTTTAAATCGTGCGAAAACGCGGATGTTACAGTTGGTATCAGAGCTTTGGTTTAGCGATAAACCTTAGCTTTGTGGGGTTTGACTCTTTACTAATAGGGTAGTAATACCCTATGGGAGTCACCGAGTGTATATATATGAGAGAGCGTATTTTTTAGTGCTATAAAAAGGTTTTAATATTGTGTTAATCTGTTCCGTTTTGTATTTATAAACTCTGGTTGGTGCATGGGACGCTGTGACATCAATAGGGGTTTCTAAACACTTAATAGGACAGACCGACATAATATTTGTGAATGAAATAATTTTACCTATTATATTTTCTATAAAATAATTTTTCAAAATAATATATATATTTGGTTGTAACAGATTGGTTGTTAGGTAATGAAGGTTTTGAATAATGATAGAAATAAGATTTAAAAATAAGATAAATGAAATTTGGAAATTTAGGACTTAAGATCCGGGGTTTTGGAATTTTTCGTAAAATTTTTGGAATATAATTGTTATAAGTATTTTCTGATATGAATATTTAATATAATTTAAGAGAAATTGTTTTAAAGAAGATTTTTGGAGAAAATAAGTTTTGTACTTTCCTCTCTATCGCTGGAAAGTAATTTCGGTGATGAGTGCACGCATCATCGACATTCATTTTCGAGTTTCGAAGTGGGAAGGCCACTGTAGTAATTTACTGCAGAATTGTTAAGAAAATTTTATCGTTTTAATTATAATTGGATATATATGTTAAGTGTAGATATCCATCTATTATTTTAAATGATTTAAAATTTAACCCGGTATTTGGTTCTTAAGTTCCAGATTTATTAATAGTACAATTAAGTGTAGCAAATTTGAACCTTTAAGTAAAAAGAAAATGTAAATAAACGATTGTAAACCTTAGTAAATGGATAAAGGAAATTCTTTATTTATTAGAATTGATGTTATAAGGTTACAAATTAGGTGTAATTAAAATGTTACTATTATTAAATATTAGCATTAAATAAATGAATGAAAGTAAAAGTAAGTTGAAATTGTAACTTATAAAACGAATATATAATTAATGAACCACTAAAAAAATAAAAGGAATTGAGAAGAAACTTGTATAAATTTTCACTTACATTCTTAAAGCATATATATAACTTGCCATATAATAAAAGTTACAGTGTTAGTAAGAAAATGTAAGGGGGAAATCTTACAAGTAAAGCTTGAGATAATTAAAGTATTCAATGAATTTGCTGTTATAAATGGGAATTTATTGTTATAAACTTAAGTTGAAAATTTAAATTTTACCATAATTAAAGGTAAGTATTATAATTAGATGATTTTAAAACTTAAGTAAATAGAATGAAATTCTATAATAAATGAAACTGTGAGAAATAAATAAATAAAATTTAGAAATACATAAATTGAATGCAATAAAAAGAAACTTACATGACCTTTAAAATGGAAGATGAATATTGTAAGTAATAAATGAAAATAAATGAGGTAATCACTCATTAATGAAACAAAGGAAATCAAACAACTAAAATATGAAATAAAGATTTATAATAAGTTAAATTGATTGTTGGGTTGAATGGTTATTGTTTGATTTATGTTTGGTTGGGTAAGGAAATTTGAAATTGTTGGATGAATAAATAATTTATTCCATCTAAGACTGTTGAGTAAATGATGCACTTGATAGTTATTTTTCATTCCGTACAATTTCAAGTTTGAACCCAAACAACTATTTGATTTGTGTGATTGTATTGTTGTTTTGTAATTGTATGTATGTTGTTCGAGGAAATTGATGGTTGTTGTATTAATTTGGATGATTAGTGATTGGAACTACTTAGATATTTAAATTTTGGACTTAGAAATATTTTGAAATGTTCTCCAAACTCTAATAAATTTAAGTATAAAAAGATAATGTTGTAAATTTGTATATTTTAAGAAAAGTAACAGATACTGTAAATTTAATTGTTTATAAGGTAATGTTTTGAATAAGATATGTAGATTCTAAATCCTTCATTTCCCTTCTTTTCCCTTTTCGGGGACAAAAAGTTTTGAGTGGGGGAGAATGTAACGACCCGTAAATTTCGACAATTTAAGTTGGTTAATTTAATTAAGATTTTGTAATTTAATTTAAAAAGAGATGAAATATAAAGGGTAAATAAAACTAAATATTAGTATAGGGAATAAATCCAAAAAAAGGTAGTAGTGAGAGCGTACACTTTGAAGTTTTTTTATATATGAAAGGTAAGCAGTAAAATTATCCAATGCAATATTCGATTTATTAAAAGTAACTGCATGAAAATCTAGACAGTAAAGTTAATCTAGCTGAATTTGTATGAATTGAATGAAATAGGTTTAATATGAATGGTATTAGGTTATTAAATCAAATGATAAAAGCAAGCGTAATTATTTGATTTATCTAATGAATTAAACATGTTGAATAGTAACTGAATGTTAATAAATGGAAAATTATACAATTTTGTTAGATGATTTGGTTATAATGTTTAATAATTGATTAAATAATAACGGAAGTATGTATGCAAGTTTAATAGAAACATGAATAGCATGAATATAATTAAATGAAACCATGCAATAATGTGGTAAATGATGGCATTTATGAATGAAACAAGATTTGTAGGTAATTTGAATTTAATTCTAAAATGTGTAAACTGAATGTAATTTAATGTAATAAGGAGTGCAATAACAATTGATTGGGATTCAAATTCATCTTAAATAAAATTTCTATAGTAATTGAAATTTACTATTTTGCGATTTAGGTGAGAAATAAAGTTTTAATGAAATTAAGGAATGCAATCTAATTCCATGTAAAGAGTCAATATGTATAATAGCAAGGTTTTACTTAAATAAATGGTTTTATGTAGATTTCAACTGATAATTTATGAAGTCTAATGTGAGATCATATTTGCAATTAATTTTCTTAAGTTGTGCGGTAAGGTAGGTTAATTTGTCAATAAAGATAGTTGATTCTATAAGATGAAATAAAGGTTAGTATTAATTATAATATGAAGATTGTTGATAACGTTATTTGGGGGTTGAGGGATAAGTTGAAATTGATAATTAAGATATTTAGACGTACAGTATATAAAGAAAGATATATTGATTCCATTTAATAAATTTGGGATTTAATATTATAAAAGAGAATTAAATATTGTCCTAATGTAATTTAGATAAATTGTGTAATTAAATGGTGGCTCCATTCAGAATATGACAATGGGTGTAATAATTTGGATTGTAAGAAATAGTTATAAGTTACATGTTTAATTTGGTTGATGAAATTTAAATAGAAATAAATGTTAATACACTAAATAAAAGTTACATTTAATATGAGAAGTAATACCATGTTAGAAGTGGTCAAATTTAGGGTGTTAAGACTTATAAATGGAAATTAAGAGGCAGTTGAAATTTAGTGGACTTTAATGTGTATTAATGAGAAATTTACGCTATGACTAAAGAGGTAAATGGAATAAATACAAACCAATGTGGATTGTATACATGGGATGACAATTTTAGTGAATAATAGGATTTAAACCTAAATAAATAAATTCCTTGAAATTTAAGTTGTAACCGCTGCCTAAATTGGAATTGTACGTTAATTTTGAATTATTCAATAATAAATTTATGTAGGAAGTTGTTTAAGGGATTCTAAATTTACCAAGTAATCCAAACTGACAAAATTTGCAAATATTTAAAGTTGAGTTGTAAATCTGATTCAATTAACCTATTAATAATTTATTCATTTGGAATATAAATGGCAATGATAGGATTTATTGCAATTAAAGGTAATGTAATTTGTACGCTATTTTAAATTAAGTCAAAACGGGTGGATATTAGGAACCAAGACCTAAAAATAGGGTAGATACATTTTATTTCAATAAGACTTGTATGACTAGAGTGGAGGATTTTATTTTGGAGTCTATGTTATAATTTCAAAGTTTAGTAGATACTGAAATAAAGTAAACATTTGAATCTATGAATCTATTAACTCAAATTTTCATTTAAATTTGTTTAATCATTGTAATTTGTTTGAGAAAATAAAGAGGTATAATAAGTTTAGGTGTAAATGGAAGTATGTATGGGAAAATGAATTATTTGCAGGGAAATATTTGGTAAAAAGGGTGGGACTAAGAAAAGGTTATTGTTTGTTGGAAACATTAATAAATATGGGAATATAATTAGACAAGCATAACCCATGCAAGTGTATAATTAAGAAATGAAGCAATAATTAATAATTATTAACCAATCCAAAATTTGGTAACCCATTTAATTAGTAATTGGTATAGGTTATTTATTTAAGTAACAGTGCAATACCAATTTATGTATTTGCGAAATGTTAATAAAATATTTATAGTATGGAATTCAAAACTATATATACATAGGAATGTGGATTTTATAGTATGTAAACTTAGTCGATTTACAATAGTTAAATCTATTGGGAATGAATAAGAATCTAAGATAATTATTACGGTAATTTGAAATTTAGTTAAAAATGGAAATTATTTATGAATTTGAAATTTAATGAAATTATATTGAAACTTAAATAAAGCGTCTAAATTTATATTTGTAAATACGTTTAAAATTCAATGTAAATGTTTGAGGAAGAAATTTATTTATTTACTAATCCGTAACGTATCCAATTAATATGAAGTATTCTGATGGGCCAACAACCGTTTTGCGCGTTTATAATTCGTGCCTACCTATTCGTTTTCACTTTGTCTATAAATAGGCTGTGTAAACCCTAGCCTCCATCTATCTTCATTTCTCTATGTGTTCTTTTCTTCAACTTCTTCTTTTCCAATGGCTGCAAAATTCTAGATCCAATTACAGTCCAAAATATAAATAAAAATTCAAACTCCTCTAAAAATTCCAGAAAATTTATACGTCATAGTTCTCGAAGAGAGGTATTCTTTATTTTAGTTTATTTGATTTTCAATACAATTTCTTTAACGTTTAACTTGTGTAATTTTCACATACCGTGTCCGATTCACACGAGATTATTTTTGTTAGGATCGTATTGAAATTTCAGATCCATTGACGCTGGTTTGGATGAATTTGGAGACTGCGAAATTTTGGGTTTAAATTGGATTTAAATCCAATTTAAATTCAAAAGGTGAGTGTTTTAACCCACTCACAACTTCTAAAATATTTTATGTTTGTTAAATTGATTTTTAGATATGAGTAGAAATTTATATATGATTTGTTTGGCATGTTTTATTCATCTTCTCAGTTAATTCGCATTTTTATTTATTTAACTGTTTATTTTTTTAATTATTGCATATAAATTTACAGTTAGAATTTATTTTGCATATAAACTGCTAGTTAACAGTTATTAAATTTATTATTGAATATAAACTGTTATTTATTACCTGTATAATTTATATGCTCTATATCGATGACTGTTTAAATTGGACGATGATTGCAAATAATGGTTGATGATTGATATTTGGATGAATGGATGCTATGTTTATATTGTATAAACTGCAAGTCATCATGCATTTTCATTTCATTCGGGATTGCGGTTTGAAATGATATACAACCGCATTTTTTTTATTTTAAATTGCGGATTGAAATGATAAACATCCGTATCACTTGACCATAGGATAGAAAACTTTACACAGGCACCGCGGTAAATATATAAAATTATTTTTGGAAATGTTTTACTATGGTTTTGTAAAGCTATACATATATATATGGTTTATGGGTTTTGATTTGATCATTAATAAAAGCTATATATATATATATATATATATATATAGAAATTTTCCGGTTTTAGGCTTTGTATAAAAATTGATTTGAAGTATAAACCGAAGTTTGATTTTAAGATCAAATACGATTAAGCATTTAATTAAAATTTAATTTCTGGTAGTTCTATTGACTTAAATGAGAATAAAATTGGAAGTTGAATATTAAGTTAAATCGGAATTTAAATAAAAGTTAAATTTTTAAAGGATATGATTTATAACTTGATTTTGTGTAAAGTGATTTAAATGAGTATCAGGTTGTTTTAAATGAATATATCAAGTTAAATAAATTGAAAATTTTTCCAGTTATGTGAAGTTAAAGGATTACTTAAATTATATTGAATTCAATAAGTAAACATTTCAAGTCTAAATAATAAGTAATTGGATTTGATACATATGGGTTTGTCAAATAAGTTTGTTTTTGAAATGGTGAAATATTTAAAGGTTTTAACCATAAGAATTGAAATGGTATTTGGAAGTTTAAATCGATATTTAGAATTGATTTGTGAAATCTAAAGAAGCTATTTTGTTTTATAAAAGTAGTTAAATATTTAACCATTTAAGAGATGGAAATTTGTTTCAAAGCTATGTTTTTTTCAAGGTAGTATAAGTTGGAAATATTATATTCAAGAGTTTTGATTTCTAAATATTTTACTTTGGAAACCCTATGATTTTGGAAATAATATATATTGGAAAATAAAATGATATCGTAATGATTTGGGGTTTTAAGAATAAAAATTATATCGTTTTATATGGGTTTTAAATGGATATTTTATTTTGGTTTTAAAAGTATAATTATTTTTAAATGACCGCGGTGTTATAATAACGATTGGTTGGCAAAGAGACCGGGATCGGATATGGACATACTCTCTGTCGATACCGAAAACCACTTTGACTAACCGTGTACGCGGTGGAGATTCCAGAATGAAGTAGGTTGGTGGCGGCGTTTCCTGTAAGGTAAATACGTGGACCCGACTCCCGTGAGTTGGCATAAGGTGGCTAAAACAGGAGTGATTCTCGGGCCAATGAGGTCATACCTCTGATCGGACACTCCTCTTCGATGCTATACTTTGACTTTGGATTGATTCAGTGGCCACTTTATTTTTTTTTTGATTTTGGGGGAGTTTGTTCGAGGTGGGCGGTAGTTGCGCGCTACGCGTTTCCATCAGCCCGGATAGCAATTGGTATATCTACCCTGGCATTGCCTAGTTGTGCCGTGTCACCTACCATACCGAGCCTTTACTACGAGTTTCTATTTGTGTCGTACCTATGGAGTATCCTCTGGTAGCCTCCCGATCAGGAGGTATTACGGTACTGTATAGACTATTGGCATTTTACGTGTTAAGGTGGAAAATGTAAAGCCTTAACTCTATTTAAAAGTAAGTTTATTTTACAATTAGGCACTATTATAATAGCGAAATATACTACATAGTAAATAGTTTAACGGATTCTTAGGAGATGTAAATCCCGAGCATCTTTTGAGTTACTGCACTCATATTTATTTCTAAAAATTTAACTCACATAAGATCTTTTAGTTCCGACTCGAGTGTTTTGTCTTTTCAATTCGCTCGGGTCAGTCCGAGCGTTTCAGGATTGAAGTTTTAGCTCTGAAGGACGAAGACGAAGATTCGTATTACTATTATTTATATTATTGTACCACACTCATATTGTTCCGCTGCATTGTTATATGGTATGTGTACTCTGATATGTATGGTATAAATAAAATCAAAGGTTTTGTAAACAGATTTATGAACTGTATATTTATTATTATATTTTATCCTTCCGCTGTGAGATTCTGTTTAGTTTTTCTTTCTCTGTATTCTTATTTGTCCCATAACAATCCGCCCTTACGTATGGTTTGAATCGGCACGTGTGTCTGTTTAATCGTGCGAAAAGGCGAATGTTACATTCGTCTTCTTTCATTCACATTTTTCGCACGCCATAGAGGACCGAGTTCAATGATGCTTGGACTATAGGAGGAGATCGGGTTGGCGGTTAATTTGGTTGTTACCGATCAACGTGGAGATGGCCGAAGGGGGTTCGACGTTTGATTGAACGTTCCGAGCGTTGGATTCTTCTTCTTACGTCATGATTTGGAAGAAGAAGAAAGATGCAGCCAGATCTTCTTCATTCAAAATGCCCGGCCCTGATGCGTTCAGGTTAAAGAAATTTGTTTACTTAAATTGTGTTAGAGCTTGTAAAACTCATATCTCATCCATACGAGGTCGGAATCGGGCGAAACTAGCGGCGTCGGAATCATAGAGACGAGATCTATGCTGCAGTGCAGATCCAGGAGTGTTTGGAGCTTGTTAAATTTTTAGGTTAAATCGAATGGGCTCAATTTAATTTAAAATTTAAACGATTGGCAACGTAAACTCAAGATGAGTGTTTTATAACGCTCACAACGTACTAGATTATTCTCATGTTAGTTAAAATTGATATTATGAAGTGATATGATTTTAATTGGTCGTTGTTTGATAAATTTAATTGTCATCTAGGTTGTCATTGAAATCACCGTTAAAAATTGAAATTGACAATCAAATTGGAATTGGAATTAAATTGAAATTGAATTTCCTGATATTAAAAACTATGAAATTACCGTGAATCATATTGTCTGTTTGGATGATTGATTGCGATGGATGCTATTGGTTGATATTTGGATAGTTGGGTGTTATTTGTTTATATATATCCTGTTATCACCTTGTATATTATTTACAGTGGATAAAACTGCAAATTTAATTATTTCGAATGAACTAAGAAATAGGTTGAAATGATACATATCTATGACATTGCGATTTGGATTGAAATGATATATATCCGTCCCCGAAATTAAATTGAAATAAGTGATCACTTAGCCATAGGATAGAAAATTATATATGAACACTAGATTGGTCAAATTAAATAATTTTGAAAGTTTGGTTTTGAAATTATTTAATGGTTTTGATTTAAAGAAATGAAAATTGAATTTATGAAGTTTGAATTAATAATGAATACGAGTTCGAAATGTTGTAATAAATTTTTAGTTAAAAGAAATTGTTAAATAATTAAAGTTGAGATTCTGAAGTTAAAAATCGGAATATGCTTGAATTTCATAAATTGATTTGTTTTCAAAGATTGAACTTTTATTCGAACTTTGAATATTACTAAGCGAAAGTGATATAAAAAAGATTTTTCGAAATTGTGCTCGGAATTGAATTTATTTGAAGATTGGGATTGTAAACTAAATATTGAAGGATAATTTGATTTAAATGTTTTGAATTGATATATGAAAATCGAGCTTGAAATCGATATAAATTGAAATTGAAGTTGAATTAATTGGATTTGAAAGTGGGATTGGATTAACATGAAATCAGAGTTGAAATTGATTGGAATTAAAATCGAAATTGAATCGATTGAATGTAAATTTGAATTGATTTGAATTGGGAAGTTGGAATTGGACCTGTTTGACTTTGAAACTATTTTCAAATAAATATTTTAATATAAAACTAATTAAAAGCTATCTTCTTAAGTATACAAATTGTTTTGGTTTCCAAATTATTTTGCTTTATACACCATTTTAATATTTAAACAATTTTATATCAAACTATTTTTATCATTTAAAACTATTTTAACTATTTTAACTATTTAAAACTATTTTAACCATCTATACTATTTTAACTATTTTAACCATTTAAACTATTTTAACCATTTAAACCATTTAAACCGTTTTAGCTATTTTAATTATTTAAACTATTTTAAAACTATTCAACGTATTTTTCAAAGATTCAAACTGGTCAAGGGTGAAATGATTATTTTAAATCATGGATTTAAATATGAATGGGGTTAAATGATGTTATAACCCAAATATAAATTTGAAACCATTTTGGAATCAAAATTGCGATATTGAGACAAAAATGATTTGGGATTGAAATGGTATATTTCGAGTAAATGCGATGACTTCCAAATGGATTGGATTTTGAAGCGAATAGGATATTTTGACATCAAGTATGAACTGTTTTCGAAATGTAAAAGAACCAACCAGTGTGTAAAACGACGTTTGGCTTTTAGAGAGGCAGGAGCCAGATATGAACATACTCTCTATCGATACCGTAACCACTTTAACAATTGTGTATGTGGAGTGATGATCCAGAATGAAGTGGTTGGATTTAGCGTTCGTTCACTGGACTTGAAGAAAGAGAATGATGATGGATTGGTCTGGCACTTGTGCCAATTTGAAATGACTAAAAAAGGAGTCGTACCAGCCAAGTGGGATAACTACGCCGAGCAGACGCACTTCTTTGAATCACCATCATTTACATTCTAATTGATTGGTGCGCACCCTCTGGATTATGCGAGTGTTGGACGCGATGGGTGATCATGACTATGATGCGTTATGACCAGCCGGAATGTGTAAACTGGTAGTATCCTACCTTGGGCATTGTCTCACATGCCTTGTCATACATTTATCCTTAAACGAGACCCGTACGATTTTGGTTTAGTGTTGTCGTATCACGGCGCATCCCTATCCACCGACTGTTTAATTGGTGTTTCTTATGAAAACTGTACGGCAATGCTTGAAAAAGCGTTAAGGGGGATCAATGTAAAGCCTTAACGTTATTTTAATATTTATTTTACTGATTAGACATTATATATAGCGTATTCTACTACATATAGATATTTTGACAGATCTTTAAGAGATGGAAAATCCCATAACATCTCTTGAGTTATTACATGCACGTTATACACTGGATAGAAGATGTGAAATCCCATAAACATCTCTGACACCGTTACACTCATGTTTATGTGATATTGATTTGACTGACATAAGCATATTTTAGTCCTGACTCGAATAATTTGTTTTTTCATTACGCTTGGGTCAGCCCTAAGTTTTTTAGCTTATTGAAGATTTATTCTTGAGGACTAAGTTTTGGTATACCACTACTATTATTATCATGTTGTCTGCTGCATTATTTATTTATCTATGATGTATATGTATAACTCTAATGAATGTTGTGTTGAATCTAATCAAATGTATAATTGAAACAGCTTCATGAACTGTTTATTTGATTGTTGTATTTTATCGTTCCGCTGGGAGATTCTGTTTTATTTTTCTTCTTTTCTCTTATATTCTTATTTACCCCATTCACAATCGACCCTTTTGAATGGTTTGAGTTGACACGTGTGGTTTATTGTCAAGTTAACCCATTGAAAAAGGTGGGTCGTTCCAATTACTCCATTGACATCAAGTCATATTCATTGCAATTAATTATAGGAGGGTATGATTAGGTAGTGTAGCTTGATCCTGATCAAACAGAGATATGAATTTAAAATGTAGAACGGAATGGCGACTAAACTCATGAAAATTGAAGATAAGTACACAACTTAATAGATATATGTTAATAGAACACTTGGAACATTAACCGAAACACATCTACACGATTTAATTTAGATTTTTTGTGATGTCAATTTAACCTTTAAGACATTTTCACATCTAATCAACCACAGAATTTTTTTTACTTTATGTTTGAAGTTTGAATGCTCAGGGGCATTTGTGCCATAATAAAATGCAATGGATGAACTATAAAGTGATATGGATATAAACATTTAATAAGCCCAACGTGTATTGCAGTTTTTACACCATCTATTGGCAGACAATCTTTATAGTCTGGCAAACTATAATATTTTGCATAGGACTAAATCTGTTTGTTTCTCTTATTACAAACATAAAGAAAGAGATAATTACCTTCATTCTCTCCTCAATCTTTCCATATAAGATTCCCTTAAAACCAACTAGATCTTTACTTACTATTAGTGCTTAGCGGAAAGGAGAAAAATAAGCTTTATTTATGCTTCGTTTTGTGATGTTAAACGATCCAGATTTATCCGTTTTTAATCTAATTTCATCTTAAAGTTTTAGTATGCTTTAAATCTTCTAAATAGAACCTTATCCTCCCATTTTTATTCATAAATATTCGAGGACTCTACGAACCTGTAACGATCCTGTTTTTGAGCCAAATTAAATTTAGTAATTTTGGATTTAATTTCTGAATAAATTTGAAATTTTCCAAAATAAATAAAATATGTGTTTGTTTTATATGTATATAAATTGATTGTAAATTGGAATTTGAATTAGGAATTCAAAAATAAATATTTTAAAAATAAATTGGATTAAAAACTCTATATTTTAAAATTAATAAAATTTTGTTTTGTAATTATAATATGTGTATATATATATATATATATTATGCATGTGATTTGAAAGTGATATTTTGAATTTGGTGTAAATAATTTTCAAAAGTTGTTTAAAGTTAAATTCTATGTTTTTAAAAATAAACTTCAAAATATAATATATATATATATATATATGATATGTATGTATGTGTATGTGTATGTGTATGTATGTTTATTTATTAAAGTATAATTAGATTTTAAAATCATTTTTCTTTGGGAGTTATATAAGTATAAGTAATAGAAAAATGAATTAATAAGAATATAAAACATATATATATAATTAAAATTGAAAAATATAATATAAAGAGAAGAATAAATAGAAAGATTTTTTTTAAATTCAATATAATAATTTCAAGGCTATTTAAAGTTAAACTTTATATTATAAAATACAACAAAGATAACATTCTTTCTTTTAAAATTGTTTGAACTTAAATTGGTTTGTGTGTACACACACACACACACATATATATAATTAAAAAATTTATAAATAAATATTAAAACATAAGAATATATATATATATATATATATATTTGATTTTAACAAATGTTAATATGAATTTAAAAACATATAAACATAAGTGTAAAAAATTTATCATACAAATTAACATTTGTAACCATTTTAACACGAAGACTAAACAAGTGTAAACTAAGTTATCATGCAAATAAACAAGTGTCGTTGTTTCTTTTATTTTTAGAATAAAAAATAAAATGAAAACAAGTTTATATATATCACTCTACTCCTTTCTTTCTCATTTTCCTTGATAATTTAAAAAACCAAACTAAAGAATCAAACCTGAAAACTTAGAAAATTAGAGAAAAGAAAACATACAATCTTCAAAAACCTGAAGCAACAAAATCAAGCAAAGATGAAACTCAAACAACATTCAAGATCGGAACATCAAGCAAATCAAAAATCCAAGTTCTCGGTTTTCAAAATCTAAAACCTAGTAACTAAGGAGACTAAAACCAGAGATTAAAAGACATCAATCAATCAACCTGAAACAATCAAAAGCATGTAAATTCAACAATAATCAAGCATGCAAGATCAGATCAAAGTTTCCAAATCATTTCTAGTTTTCCAGGCTTTGCTTCTTTGTCTTCAATCAGGTGAGTGAACTTCTTCTCTAAAATGCTCAGATCTATTGTATATTTGATATATATGATAAGATCAATGTAGTAAAAGAAAAAAATGTTTGCATTATGTATAAAGATGTGATAAATATATGTGCATCTAACGACCCTGACTCGACCTTCAAAATCGACACCCAAATACATCACCTGTATTCGAATGCCACAGATTCAAACGTTGAGTCTGGTCCGTCAGAGCATATAACACATTAAGTGCTATAACACAACGAAAAAAGAAATGAATATCATTGATACGTCAATGGATACAATATCTGATACAATATGATACCATAGATTCCCAACACTATCAGAGCTAAACATGCACAACAGCGGAAAGAACAGCAATGGAAAGATAGCACCAAATGGTCTTTAAAAGAATCCAACATCCATACTGTAACTCCATCTCCAATGCTTCAAAACCAAATGGCTCAATCCAAAAGCTTCAAAGACTCAAATCCAAGAAGCTCGAACCACCATCATGCAGAGACGAAACACAATGCGATTGCCAAAATCCAAAGCCGCGAACACGAAGTGAGAACCCCCATCATGCTTAAATTGTGCAAACCCGCTGCAAATCAAAGACTTCAAGGATTGTCAAAAGCTACACCTACTATCTGACTATTTGAATATCTGACTCTAGGCTGCTCGTGTGGAAAATTGTGGGCATCCAAAGTTTAGAAATGGAACAATAAACCCCAAGTCAGACATGGGACTGGTGTGAGCAAAAAAAAACAGTTTATTTAAACAAAAACCAACAACAAAAAGAATTTAAAAAGAATTCCGCAATGATTTTTGGAAAATGAAACTACCATAAGCCATCCCGGCACACACACAATGCAATCGCACAGTTAGGGGAGATTTCTCCTTATGATAGTCAAACATGCTTGATACGCAAAATCCTTTTTATATTATTATTAGTGCATAGTGCAGAAAACAATTTCGAAAGTATAATATTAATCTTAGCCAACATAGATACCATTATATTATGCCTGCTACAGCTACCACCTAAGGTGGCAGGTTATACAGCTACAATCGTAAAGGGCTCGTATTGTTTGATTGGATTTCCAACAAATGGTCAGGCAAAGGAACTTCCTCACCACATGGGTACGCCTCTGCAGGGATGCCCCAAGAACTTAACCAGCTCTCTGCCAACACAAGGTCGGATTACCTCTGTAACTAGGTAACTACTGACACGAGTATGCCATCCCCTGGTCATTACTGACCTTTATCCGAGGATCCTCAGCACTAACAAAAATTTCCAACAACCACATAGGTTAAATATCTGGGCTCCTTACCATGATACCACCTTTTTCCAGAAGGAAATGGACATACCCTAAAGGGTGCGACCCTCATAACCTTGTCGTATTCTTCCTGTTTCGACCATTTTCGGGTTGTGAGGTTCGACGAGGTCTTGTCCACAAAGCTATGCTTTTCACAAAAGCCATGCTTTGATCAACAAATGATCAGTAGCACTTAGTATGCCACATTACCAAATTGGGAATGTATCACTAGTAACCATCAACTACATAACCTCTGAGATCGTACGTCGCAGGGAAGGTTTTTAAGCTAAGAGAATAAATTCTCCGCCACCAAACAGAAATGTATTTGATAGATACCAGCTTTACATCTCAAAGTGTAATGTCAAACATACGTCCATACAAGTCCATTCCGGGTTCAAACGGAACCGAAGGCACTTCAGAAGAAGCCCTCGCAAATCCGGATAATCCCTAATCACGTCCGAACTCCCCATCACAAAGGGTGATCAAATCTCCTTATCGGGGCCATTCGGTGCAGAGACATTCGACAGGTAATCCTTTCGCTTTCAAAAATACTCGGTCTTCACCACCGGTCTTCAAATGCTATCCATTTCGTCGTATCACTATTCGGAATGGGTTATATGACATAAAGTCCTCTCCCGGCTAAACCGAATAATGAGCGCTTAATTTAAAAAGCATATTGATATATTGGGATCTTAGTTAAGTCACAACCTTTAGCCCAAAACCTTTCTTTTGAATGGTTTAAACAAATTACCATTTTCAAATCATTTTAAAAAAGATTCACCCTTTAAAATCCACTTTAATATGAAACCAAGGTTCACCAATCTTTCATAAAGATTAATTGATAGCTTTCAAAATTATTTTCATTTCAAATCTTTTATACAAATGATACACCTTTAAGATCCTCTTAAATTTGAAACAAAGTTCACCAATCTTTTACAAAGATTCATTTATAGCTTTCAAAACAATTCCATTTCAAATTAGAAACTCTTTCAACAAAAACTGGAAATCCTTTCTTTATTTGAAAGTTATTATCATTTGAAAATAAATACTTTCCGTTTTGGAAAAATCTGATCAAATATACACAAGTTATAGCCTTTAAAATACAAACCAGAAAATCAATAAACTGTCGTATCATCGGCATGTTCTAATTTGAACTAAATTCAAATCTCCAAAAAAATTATTTTAAAATAGTTTTAAATCCATATATATAGTATAACTTATATATGCCTTTCAAACCATAAGTTCCCAAATAATTTCAAATAATATTTAACAAGATATAGTATATTCAAACTAAATTTCAATTTCAAAACTTCCTTTTCAGAAAGCTTTTCATATTCAACTCAATTCCATTTTCAAACCAATCGGATTTAAAATTCAACTTTTAAACAAAATAATACTTAAATTTAAAATATCTATGACTTAATCGATTTCCCGTGAAATCCATATTTATGTGTGTGTGGTGTAGTCCAGGGGTTTTACACACAACAATACAATATCATCAATCATTACAAATCCAAGCACGGCAATATCGATAAGCGGTATAATGCTATAACGCTTATCTTCATTCACAGATTCACAGATAAGTATGTAAATTCGTCATAGATAAATAAATCATAGTTCAAAGCACAATTCAAAACAATTCACATTACAGAAAATCACATATCAAGGATATCAAACAATTCAAAGTATTCAATACAATCCGTACATCCATAAGTAAGATCAATCAATCACCTGATTAATTTAAACCAGATTAATTACTTATGAATAAATTACTAATCCTGGTTAATTAATATTAATTAATTACAAACCATTTTAATTAATTATCCTTTAATAATAAATTAATTAACCTTTAATTCTTAATTAATCAGCCTTAATTAATAATTCAATCAACCTTTAATAATTAACCTCTAATTAATTAATTATTTTTTAATTAATAATCCTTAATTAATTACATTAACTATTAATTAACCCTTAATTAATTACCACTTAATTAATTATCCTTAATTAATTACCATAGGTGATTATTCCTAATCACTTATATTAATAAATCACAAATTAATTACATTAAGTAATTATCCTTTATTTACTTGATTAATTATCCTTAATTATTAATCAATTTTTTCTAATTACTTTCATTAAGTAATTTATCTTTAAGTAATTAATTACCCTTTAATCATCGATTAAGAAATTACTTAATAAATTATTCTTTAATTATTATCATCAAGTAATTATCCTTTAAGTAATTATCTTATAAATACTGTCATTAATTAATAAATCTTTAATTACTTAAACTTTAATTAATAAAAAAGGTAAATCATTTATCTTAATTGATCATGTAATTATCAAAAATTTCCATTTAATAAACCTTGGAATTTATTACAATTAACAAATACATTAACTTAACTTTTAAGTTGATTAACAATTGAAAACATCTTTATCTTTTAATTAACTCCTTATTTACATTTTTAAATTTGTTATAAATACTCAAAGAATTAATAATGGTCACATAATTAAGTAATTAATTCTTAATTAATTCAAAATAATTTACTTTAAAACCTTTAGCAAATCCCAAACTTAATAAAAATAATTATTTTAAAAGAATTTGTGAAGCACTGTTTAAACTTGATTTTGTTTTAAAGTTTTTAAAACTGCATTTATACTTCCCGAGAAAAATCCGAGATCAGTTGGAGCCAAGTACTAACTTTCTTCGAGTCATTCCCGAGCCATATAATTTTTTTCATTTTTGTTTTAGGTTTGAAATTTGGAAAACACTCGCGAACAACTCAGCAACAAACCCAAGCCAAACATATTTTCCCCCAAAGTCCACTTCGTCCACTTCGAGCCCATCCCCTTCTTCTTCTTGCAGCAACCACTTACACCAACGCATCAACGTACACGTGTACGCCTAAATGAGGTAATTCCAACCATTGTTTTGATCACCAACATGTCACCAATGATCACGCCAATCCACTGTGTATCTAGATTGATAAAATTTCTCAAAAATCAAAATTGAGCTTATTCAATCCATCGGGAAACTCAAACTCATCACCAAGAAATCGTCTCACGTCGATGATTCCGTCCATCAGAACCTTTTCCCTCACGACCATAGCTGCTCCACTGCCCCAGGCTCCTTTTCCCCTGGTGCGATCAACTCCGGCGCTTCATCAACGATGAACTTCCCTCTTAAACCTCATCGAGCAAAACTTCCAGTTTTGAAACCCTAAACCCTCGTCGTACCGCCGCCTCGACCCTTAATACATTCAACTACTATTTTCCTAGTGATCTCCTCCCTTCATACCTCCTCTGACATCAATCCCAACCCATCACAATTTATCTATCACCGGAATTTTCCAAAAAAATTAATCCCGTTCAACCTAAAATATCTCGACAATCCCATTCTTAAAAATCATGATTTCCTCATCTAAATTCATATTTTTACAACACGAATCAGATCGTATAACCAAAACACATAACTATGAACATCGAATTCTCACTCGTTTTTGATTTATACTGTCATTTATATTTTTAGAAATAAATACTTAACATAAACACTTGAAACCATTTTTAAAATTTAAATCAGGTAAATACAAATATTTTTATTTTAAAGATCATAACCTAAATCTTTTAGATTTTGAGATATGAATTTTTCTTGAATTATTGTTAACTTGTTACTAAACAGAGACATATCTATATACATATACAGGAATGCACACCCATAATTATCTATATATTCAAACATACAGGCAAATTAAACAAACATTTCCATAGCATACTTCAAGCATCAATCACAATATCAAAAGATATAGGCAGATTTAAGTGAGTTTGCTCACCTGACTTTGAACAGAGAACAGATTTTTAAAAACTGGAATCTTTGAATTGATCTGAATATGCTTTGCTTGACATTAAATATTATTTTCTTTATCCTGACTATTGTTTGCTTTGAATCTACTTGTTGATTGCTTGCAGGTTTCAGGTTTAAATTTGTTATTTGCTTCTGATTTCTTTTATGGTTTGCATTATTTTGATACTCCTGGTTTATAGTTTAGATGAGTTACCAAGTTTATCTCTTGATTTTTTTTTTCTGATTTATAATCTTTGAAAATGAATAAGAAAGTAGGTAGGAGAAGTAGAGATTGTTTATATAGATTTGTTTCATAAATTTCGAAAAAAATAAAAAGAAAATGAATTAACATGACACTTGTTATTTTCATGAAATAATTGATTTACACTTGCATCTTGCATGTTTCAATTTGTATACAAATGTTTAAATGCATTTAAAATGGATTACACTTGTAAATGCTTGTTCGTTTTCTTTTACACTTGTTAACAATAATTAAATTTATGTTTAACTCCTTATTTTAAATTAATTTATAATTATGTTGTAAATCCCTGCTGTATTTTAATTTATGAAACATGTTTTATGTTTTTATTAATTAAGCATTATGAGATAAATTTGTTATATATATAAATTATATTTATTTTAAAAGAAATGATCCTTTTATATATCTTATTTAATTTCAAAAGATATATGTATATATTAGAACTTTTTATTCATTCTTGTCTTTATATTTATATTCATACATTTTTCTGTTTTTATACTTATATAATTTTTTTAAAAGAAAAATGATTTTAAACTCTAATTATACATTTAATAAGTAATCACAAGAATTTTAACTTAAAATAGCCTTTTGAAAATTATTATTTTAGTCTCGAATCATAATTTTCAAATATAGGTATACATATACATATATTATAATTAGAAAGCAAACTTTATTAATCTTAAGGAGTTTTTTGCAAAGCTAAAAAAAGGGCGTCCTCTCAAAACTTTTATCTGAATTCACCGTCGTTCACTCAGGATTTTCGCCTGAAATCTTCATCGTCTACTGGAATCTCTAATCTCTCCTCTAGTAATCCTTATCCTTATTCTTATGGCCAAGCTGTTAAGAATCAGTTCGCATCTCGATCTCAAGAATTGAATCATAAATCTAAACTGAAATGGATTGATTCTAGAAAGGGTAAGAATTTTTGTTTCAGATGTAGGGATCTCAATCACTATGCAAAAAATTGTCACGATCCAGTAAGATGTTTCGTTTGTGGTTCTTTTGGGCATAAGAGTAGGAATTGTGTTAAGAAATTGGTTTTCGAATCTATTTCGAATTTGAGTACTGATACTATTTCGAATTCGAACAATCGTGGTTTTCTATTCGTTTTGAAATTCTTGATGCTGAAGGGAGTCTTGCTGGATAATCTCTGGTATAAGAAAGTCGAAGGAATCAAATACCTTGACGAGTTATTGTACCACTTTAACATCATCAACGAGCCAACCATAGCTAAACGATATATTGAAAAATTTGGTAATCCAGAAGAATTCTGTGGTAAATCAGTTTCTGGTGAAGTCAAGGAACAGTCTACGCTAAAATTGGTTAATAATGGATTTCAATTTGCATTAAAATATTTGATGCTGAGGGGAATTTTGATTGAGCATCTCTGGAATAAGAAAGATTTAGGTATCGGCTATCTTGATGAACTGTTTTATCATTTTGAAATCATTAACGAGCCGAATATAAGTAAAGGGTACAATAATTATTCTATAGAACTCGATGACAAAACTGATGACTTGGACAATAAGTCTGATTCTCTGGAGGCTACTATAGTAAATTCGATCAACCCTTCCTGTTTTGATGTTAAAGATGATTATCTAGGTTGTGATCCCATTCTTTTAGATCCTAGTATTGCTTTTTGCAAAGATCGTCTAGTATCTTTTTCCAATGGATATGAAAATGTTGAAGAGCAGTGTCAGGATTTCATTCCTTATTGTCGAAAAAGTCGGAAATCCAAAAATCATGTGAGGAATAATTTTGAGATATCTACATCCAACAAATTCGATTGTCTATCTTCGAGATCTGATATTGACTTTTATTTAGATTATCTAGATGGTGATGGTTATTTTGTTGGTTAATGCTGAGCTTACTATTTCTAAACAACCGAATATCATGGGAGATTGTGTATCAGTATCTGATATAAGTGGTAATATATATTCATCTAATAGCAGTTATTTGAGTATAGTGAAGATGGATTGGTCTGTCGATCTAGGAGTTATGGATTTTGAATTAATGGAGCAGGATACTATGGTAATAGGTAGCATCAGCTCAGGTGATAAATTGACTTTTGGTATAAAGAGCTTTGTAGAAAAATCGAATTTTGAAGAGTTTGAATGGTTTGATTAAGTGTTAGATTCATTAAATTCTTGTGAGATTCAATCTTCAGTGATGGTTAAAGAGCTAGAGAATTTTCATGAAGATCTATTATCTGTCAGTTCTTCGGATTTGGATGATATTGATAATAGCTGCTTATTGAGTGAAGCAAAATTTTCTTCAGATGTTTCTTTGATTGAAGATAACTTACTAGAATGGTTTACTGAATCTGTAGCAGCTGAAGCTTCTTATGAGAATGAGGTTTTTTCTCATTTTGACAAGTTACTGGAGGTCAGAGAGGATAAAAGATTATCTTCATTAGAGGTTACATCTGAAACGCTCACATGCACAGTGAACATTCACGCCAATATTAATGTATCTATGGTGATATTAGTGAAGACAAGCAGCGATTTCACTCTGAGCAACTGATTGTGAATAAAGTTGGTGATAGAGAGTTAGACATTATCCCAGTTTCATGTATTTTTGCTGCGAAGAAAGCCAATATAAATCCGTTGGATTTGGGCATTTTATCAGATGGGTCAATTCATGTGGAGTCAGATCTGGCATCAGGTGTAGTGATATTTCTTTGAGCTCTGGTGCGGTATTAAGGAATAAGGATTTGTCTCTTCGTCGAAGAAAGTAAAGTGTAAGAAAGCAGTAGCTTCTAGTGGTTACGTCCGCCGAAGTGCTAGGATTCGTAACTGTTAGTTACAGTCAATGGGTGAGTTACCTGATTTGAGTGCCATGTTAGGCACTTCGAATCCAGGCTCAGGTATGAATTCTTTTTTAAGTAGTACGTACTCTACTTATGCATTAGGCAGTCTTTCATCTGCTGAATTTAATCGGCTAGCATGCGACACTTCTTTTATTTTTTCTGATGTAGAGATTGATTGGGAGTGTTTAGATGTAAGGAATTAGAGAGGTCTAGTACAGTTAGTTTATGAGGATCATTAGTTGAACATTATAGGTTTGAATGACTCGAATAAATGTGATAAGGTTAGAGTTTTCTTTAAAGACTATTCTATTGACATTGCTTTACTTTAGGAAACTAAAATTAATTGCCCCAACATTCTTTTTTTAGAAGATTAAGTGGTTTTCACTTTAGAAAATGGGTTTTTTAACTTTCCGTGGGTTCATCAGAGGGATTAATGATAGGTTGGCGAGATAATTATTTTAAATTACTTCAATGTATCGTTAAACAACATTCTCTTCATGTTATACTTATTAATCTTTCTGATAACTCTCTTTTAAATATTTCTAATGTTTACAGGCCTCATTCTAAAATTAATAGGATAATTTTATGGAACGAATGCCTAGAATTTAGATCCTTTGCTCCGGATTCTTGGATTTTAGGAGGTGATTTTAATGTTACGCGGTTCGTAGGTGAGCAATAACCTAAGGAAGGGGATTACTCTGCTATGGAGGAATTCGATCAATTTATTATTGATTCTAATTTGATTGAAATTCCCCTTTCTAATAGAGAGTTTACTTGGAGTAACGCTGGGAGTTTTCACCCATGGCTCTTCTGGATAGATTTTTTATTAGTGATGAAATTGAAGACAAATTTCCAATCTGTAGAGTCACTGGTTTACCTTATACCTACTTTGAACATTGTCCTATTGTGCTTTCTTGTGAATATTATAGAGTTATTACAATCAATTTTAAATTTGAAAAGATGTGGCTTTTCGAATCTAACTTCATGAACCTAGTTAAAGGTAAACGGGTTTCGTTGAGTTTCCATAATATCAGAAATAAGGAAAATTCTGCAAAAGCTTTTGTTTCTAAACTTAGGGATCTTAGGATTTTTCTTAAAAAGTTGGAACAAAAATGTTTTGACAATTTAAAAGTCAAAAAAGATAATATTCTTAATGAAATGCTTAAAATTAATAAGACAGAAGAATCTAGACAATTAAATTTAGCTGAACGTAATGTTCTCGCCAATTTAAAAGATGAACTAAATTCTATTTAGAAAAGGAGAAGGTTATGTGGAAGCAGAGTTCCGGAATCCAAGGATAAATGAAGATGATAATAACACTAAATTCTTTCACAATATAGCTAATGGTAGAAAATGTAGTAACATAATTAACTCTATATTGTTAATTACGAAGAGTTAGTTGATCAAAGAGATCTTAATAAAGCTTTTACAAATTATTAGAGTATTTTCGGTTCTAAAATCAAACATAGAATCAACGTTAAATGGAAAGATCTGTATTGATTTATCTAAACTGGATAATCCTTTTACTGTAGAGGAAATTAGAAAAGCTATTAATGACATGCCAGGTGATAAATCCCTGGGCCCTGATGGGTTTCCTATTCTATTTTATAAAACTTTTTGGGATGTTTTAAAATTTGACTTAGTTAATATGTTTACTGATTTTTATAATGGTGAATTGCAATTAGGGAGATTTAATTTTGCAAATGTTATTTTGTTACATAAAAAAGTCAGAGCTAAAAACTTAAAAGATTTTAGACCTATTTCTTTGATTAACTGCTCAGTTAAAATCATTTCCAAAGTTCTAGCTAATAGACTTAGTACAAGAATGAATGATTTAATTGATTATTCGCAATCGGCTTTATTGAAGGGAGAAATATCACTAACGGTGTGCAATTGTTCAAGAATACATTAATTTCTATTGTAAGAATAACATAACCTGTGTGATTTTAAAACTTGATTTTGCTAAAGCTTTTGATTCGGTGGATTAGGATTTTCTTGTAGATATTTTTCATGCTAGAGGTTTTGGTCATAGATGGATCACTTGGGTTATGACTTTGCTTAGAACTGGAAACTCTAGTTTTATGGTTAACGGTAGAGTAGGTAATATAATTCAATCTAAGAGAGTTTAAGGCAGGGGGGTCCCTTATCGCCTTTATTACTTAACTTAGCTACTGGTGTTTTTGCTAAAATTATTAAAAGAGCAGTGGATAATGGATCTCTAGGATGTGTAGGCAATGACATATCGCGTAATGGTATATCGGTTCTTCAATTTGCCAATGATACCTTTCTTTTTCTTCCCATCTTCCTAGACACATCACAACCCTCAAGTTTATCCTATACAGTTTTGAACTTTTATCTGGTTTAAAAATAAATTTTGACAAAAGTTCCATGTTAGTTTTAAATGATTTTGAAAAAGTTGAAAACTTAGTTGCTAATACTTTAAATTGCAAAAATATGAATTTTCCTTTTGACTACCTTGGTTTTGTGATTAGACCCACTAAACTCAAACATGACATATGGACTAATATCATTGATAAAATCAAAAATAAGATTTCTAATTGGAATGAGATATTTTTATCTAGAGCAGGTAGACTAGTTTTAATAAATTCGGTTTTATCAGCCCTTCCAATTTATTGGATGCCCATGCATCTGTTTCCAGATTGGGTTATTGATAAAATTAGAAGAGATTTCTTATGGAGTAGGGAAAATCCTAATAATAATATAAAATGTCTAGTAAATTGGGAAACCGTTTGTAAAGCTAAAAAGAAAGGTGGTTTAGGAGTTATTAATTCGCATAATATGAACACATCAAGAAATAGCTTTTCAGATCAAATTGAATATTTATTCTGCATTTGGCTTACCAAATCAGAATATCATCAATAAATACGAGAACGAACTCATTCAATAATTTACGAAATACTCAGGTCATTCGGTCTACGAAATATGCAGGGGCATTGTTTAGTTCGAAGGGATAACTAACCATTCGTAGAATATGTCGGGACCCCAAAGAATAGATAAGTGGATACAATTCAATTCAATTTCAAATTTTGTTAACCAATTTATTCAAATAAAATTTCAATTTATTAAAGTTAAAACGGAAAGCTGATAGAGAAACTGATGATCAGAATATGAAATAGGAACTTATCTATAATGATTCGCAGGGCCACCACCACACCGAAGCTTCTTCTTATAGCTGCTATGAAGAAATCAAAGAATTGATATCAGATGATTATCAAAAGAGATTGAGGGAAAAAGTTGTTCCTTTGTTATTGCAGGGTATTGACCATTTGTAATGGTACTTCCCTGTCCTCTACCTCATCATCTTCTTGCACTCATACTCACTATCAGTGAATAGCAAGAGAATTTATTGAGGCATACAGACAGATATCTTAGGGATATACTCATTCTATGGCATTTATATCCCTATCTCTAATGAGTCACCAAATGTGTTATACTCCTGAGCTAAAGTTCTTAGTCAACCTTCGGCTTTGATACCAATTCTAACGACCCTGACTCGACCTTCGAAAATCGACACCCGAATACATCACCAGTATTCGAATGCCGCAGATTCAAATGTTGAGTCTGGTTCGCCGGAGATTATAACACATTAAGTATAACAACACAACAGAAAATTAAATGAATATCATTGATACTACAATGGATACAATATCTGATACAATATGAAACAATGGATTCCCAACACTATCGGAGTCAAACATGCAGAATAGCAGAAAGAACGACAACGGAAAGATAGCACCAAATGGTCTTTAAAAGAATCCAACATCTATATTATAACTCCATCTCCAATGCTTCAAAACCAAATGGCTCAACCCAAAAGCTTCAAAGACTCCAATCCAATAAGCTAGAACCACCATTATGCTGAGATGAAACACAGTGCGATTGCCAAAATCCAAAGCACCAAACATGAAGCGAGAACCCCCATCATGCTGAAATTACGCAAACCCGGTGCAAATCAAAGACTTCAAGGATTGCCAAAAGCTACACCTACTATCTGACTATCTGAAAATCTGACTCTAGGCTGCATGTGTGGAAAATTGTGGGCGCCCAGAGTTTAGAAAGGGAACAAAAAATCCAGGTCAGTCATGGGACTGGTGTGAGCAAACAAAAACAGTTTTATTTAAACAAAAACAAACAACAAAAAGAATTTAAAAAGTAACCTGCAATGATTTTTGGAAAATGAAACTACCATAAGGCCTCCCGGCACACACAAAATGCAATCGCATAGTTGGAGGAGATTTTTCTTATGATAGTCAAACATGCTTGATACGCAAAATACTTTTTATATTATTATTAGTGCATAGCGCAGAAAACAATTTCAAAATTATAATATTAATCTTAGCCAGCATAGGTACCATTATATTATGCCTGCCATAGCTACCACCTGAGGTGGCAGGTTATACAACTGTAATCGTAAATGGCTCGTATTGTTTGATTGGATTTCCAATAAATGGTCAGGAAAAGGAACTTCCTCACCACATGGGTATGCCTCTGGAGAGATGCCCCAAGAACTTAACCATCTCTCTACCAACACAAGGCCAGGTAACCTCTGTAACTAGGTAACTACTGACACGAGTATGCCATCCCCCGATCGTTACCGACCTTTATTCGAGGATCCTCAACACCAACAAAAATTTCTAACAACCACATAGGTTAAATATCTGGGCTCCATACCATGATATCACCTTTTTCCAAAAGGAAATTGACATACCCTAAAGGGTGCGACCCTCATAACCTTGCCGCATTCTTCCTCTTTCGTCCATTTTTGGCTTGTGAGGTTCGATGAGGTCTCGTCCACAAAGCTACGCTTTTCAAAAAAGTCATGCTTCGATCAACAAATGATCAGCAGCACTTTTATACCACATTACCAAATTGGGAATGTATCACTAGTACCATCAACTACATAACCTCTGAGCTCGTACGTCTCAGAGAAGGGTGTTAAGCTACGATAATAAATTCTCCGCCACCAAATAGAAATGTATTTGATAAAAACCAGCTTTACATCTCAAAGTGTAACGTTAGACATATGTCCATACAAGTCCGTTCCGGGTTCGAACGGAATCGAAGGCACTTCAAAAGAAGCCCTTGCAAATCCGGATAATCCCTAATCACGTCCGAACTCCCCATTACAAAGGGTGATCAAATCTTTATAACGGGGCCATTTGGTGCAGAGACATTCGACAGGTAATCCTTTCACTTCCGAAAATACCCAGTCTTCACCACCGGTCTTCAAATGCTATCCGTTTCATCGTATCACTATTCAAAAAGAGTTATATGACATAAAGTCTTCTCCCGGCTAAGTCGAATAATGAGTGCTTAATTTAAAAAGCATATGAAAATATTGGGATCTTAGTTAAGTCACAACCTTTAGCCCAAAATCTTTCTTTTGAATGGTTTAAACAAATTACCATTTTCAATTCTTTTTAAACAAAGGGTTCATCCTTTAGAATCCACTTCAATTTGAAACCAAGGTCCACCAATCTTTCACAAAGATTAATTCATAGCTTTCAAAATTATTTTCATTTCAAATGTTTTATACAAAAGATACACCTTTAAGATCCTCTTAAATTTGAAAACAAAGTTCACCAATCTTTAACAAAGATTCATTTATAGCTTTCAAAACAATTCCATTTCAAATTTGAACCCCTTTCAACAAAAACTGGAAATTCTTTCTTTATTTGAAAGATATTATCATTTGAAAACAAATGCTTTTCGTTTCGGAAAAATCTGATCAAATATACACAATTTATAGCCTTTAAAATATAAACCAGAAAATCAACGAACTGCCATATCATCGGCAAGTTCAAATTTGAATTAAATTCAAATCTCCAAAACAATTATTTTAAAATAGTTTTAAATCCATATATATATAGTATAACTTATATAACCCTTTCAAACCATAAGTTCCAAAATAATTTCAAATAATATTTAACAAGATATAGTATATTCAAACTAAATTTCAATTTCAAAACTTCATTTTCAAAAAGGTTTTCATATTCAACTCAATTTCATTTCCAAAACAATTGGATTTAAAATTCAACTTTTAAACAAAATAATACTTAAATTTAAAATATTTGTGACTTAAGATTTCCCATGAAATCCATATTTGTGTGTGTGGTGTAGTCCACGGGTTTTACACACAACAGTACAATATCACCAATCATCACAAATCCAAGCACAACAATATCGATAAGCGGTATAATGGTATAACGCTTATCTTCATTCGCAGATCCACAGATGAGTATGTAAATTAATGTAAGGCCCCGGAACTTTTCGACTTTCGAAAATTCAACATCGATACTCACTTTATCGACTGCCGAGAAATCGAAGGCCGGAAACCCGAAATGTTATGGTTTAAGAAAAGAAAAGAGAGAAGAAGAGAGGAGAAGATAGAGGATAGAGAGAAGAAAGAAATTAGAGGGAAAAGAAAATAGAACGGAACAGAAAACAACAGAATCTCACAATTCGCAGCGGAACAACATATAATAATAAATGAATAATCTTTAAACAAAGAACTATATCAGTTATTACATTTTATACATTACATTACATTACATCATCATTAGAGTGTACAACAACAAACAACAACAAACAGTGCAGCGGAAAAAGAAATACTATATAAACTAGTAATACGCCATGCCATCCAGCTTGCCTCCAGCAATTCCAGAATATCCTGATAAACCTAACTCTTGACTGCCCGTGTGAAAATTGGTGGGCACCCAGAGTTTAAGAAGGAAAACAATAAACTCTGAGTCAGTCATGTGACTGGTGTGAGAACTCAAAACAGTTTATTTATCTTTAAAATCAAAATAGAGGAATATTTTTAAAGTCAATTCGCAATGCTTTTAAAAATGAGACTACCATAAGGCCTCCCGCACACACACACAATGCAAACGCAGAATCGGAGGAGATTTCTCCTTATGATAGTCAAAGATGCTTGATACGCATTTAAAAGAACATTTGATATTATTACTAGTGCATAGTGTAGAGAAAAATTCATTTCGAAAGTAGAATATAAATCTTAGCCAACATACGACCATTATCGTATGCCTACTATAGCTAACTATGTTCAATAGCAGGTTACCGCCACATTCCATAGCAGGTTATACAACTAAAATCGTACAAGTCTCTTATTGTTTCTTTGGATTTCCAACGAATGATCAGGCCAAGGAACTTCCCATTGCCACATGAGAATGCCTCTGGATGGACATCCCCGAGAACCAAACCGGATCTCTACCAACACAAGGCCGGGTTACCCCTAACTGATTAACAACTGACCGAATATGCCATCCTCCGGTCCTTTGGGACCTTTCACCGAGCGCTCGCAATCAATTCACACAATCATAAAGTGTTTTCAACATGAGTAAGTATCTGGGCTCCATACCATGATACCACCCTTTTCCAGAAGGAAATGCACATATCCTAAAGGGCGCTACCCCTCATAACCTTGCTGCATCTTTCCTGTTTTGACCATTCCCGGGGTGTGAGGCTCGACGAAGTCACGTCCACAAAAACATACTTTATACAAAAGCCATGCTTTGGGTCAACAAATGATCATAGAAATGATCACCAGGATAGACGATCAAACAAATGATCCTATCACAAATAATCAACACAATGATCATTTACAGCAACACTCAGCATGTCACATTACCAAATTGGGAATATATCGCTGATAACCTTCAACTACATAACCTCTGAGCTCGTACGTCTCAGAGAAGGGTGTTAAGCTAAAAGAATAAATTCTCCGCCACCAACAGAAATATATTTGAAAGAAATCTGCTTTATAGCTCAATTTGTAATGTCAGACATACAATCCATACAAGTCTGTTCCGGGCTCGAACAGAACCGAAGGCACTTCTCACGAAGCCCTTGCAATCCGGGAATTCACAATCCTGATCGGATTTCCCATCACTTAGGGAGTCTCTATACCGTTGCAACTCAGTGCAGAGACAATCGACAGGTCATCCTATCGCTCTCGCAAATACCGGGTCTTCAACACCGATCTTCAAATGCAATTCATAACGACGTATCACATATTCGGAATGGGTTATACGACCCCATGGTCCTTTCCCGGTTAACCCGAAAAGTGAGCGCTTATTCAAAAATAAGTGTGGCATTCAAATTCAACAAATCACATCAATTACCCATTCAAAGGGAAATATTGATAGTCGGTTATTGAACTATCAATGGATATGCACACATCACTAGTTTCCAAATAATTTTCCAAATTATTTACTTTTCCAAAATATCTTTACAAGACATATAATTTCAATACGTCAAAAATAAATCAATATTTATTTTTCTAAACCAATCCCACTTTCTTTTATAAATTACATAGTGAATTTATATTTCACAATATCTATGAATATATGATTTTAATTATTCATTTTCAATTTATCTTCAAAAAGATAAATTCTCAACTTATTCACTTTGCATTGGAAAAACATTTCCATACTTACTTATTCATAAGTAATTCACAAATTTTATTTATTTTCAACACTTAGAAAATATTCAATATACTTAAATCGAGATTAAGTATATATTTCATTCTTTAAGGAAATCATTCTCTTAAACATATTTATTTGGGCCAAAACGAATGTTATGTAAAACATCGTTACGACAACCCAAAATCACTAGTATAGGGATTCGAAATTAAAATAGATATATAAATCCCAATACTATACAAAACATTTCCTTTCGGAAATCATTTACTATAACAACAGTGTTATAGTCCACCATTTCCTTTTATTCCTCGAAACATCTATTTCAACAATAAATGTTGAAATCTATGGTTTCGAATCTCAACATATTTAAAAACATCGCTAAATCGTTTTAATTCTATTTAAAACATCACATCTAAAACATTTTCTTTAACATATTATTCATTATTCAAAAACGTGAATATACTTGTTAACCAAAATTTCATCCTTTCTATAGACTTTATTCTAAAGGATTATTCACTGTCTACAACGTGAATATAACTTCATAAACAAGTTATAACAATTTACTTATCAAAATAAGTCGTTTGCGAATTTATAAAACAATGTTTATAAATTCCTTTATTTACCTATTCAATTCATAACTCAATTATATATCAAACGTTCATATTATAAGTCAAATGCTTATAAAACGATTATTTTACAAAATCGTTCTTTTAAAGACTTTCCAAATCATAAATCTTATAACTTATAAGATTCATTTATTTAACCAAATCTATTCTTCAAATAACTTCACAAATTTATAAATCTTACTATTTATAAATTTCATTTATAACTTCACCATTTATAATTCTATAAATTTCATTCATTTATGAAATTCATTTTCACTTCATTCAAACATTTATAAAAACTCGTTTTATAATTGAAATGTTTTAATTTATAAATATCAGTTTATAGATCCTTTATAAAAATCAATTTATACTATTATTTTAAAACATATTTAATCTTCTTTATAATTTCACCATTCTCTTGATTTATAAAATAATCAATTTTATAGATTCTATTTTTAAACTTTTTATTATGAATTCAAAAATCCAATTTAATTATTTTATAAAAACATTAGCCTCATATTTTCAAAAATTAATCTTTAACTATATTTCTCAAAAACCATAATTTTTATAACATTAAAATTATAACGTTTATTTATTTATAATGGATCAATTCAAAAAATATTTTATAACTTACACTTTCAAAAATCTCTTTAAAAACATTTTAAAATTCCAAAATTTGGTCCAATGATGCCACACACCAAATAGTCAATCACGACGAACAACGATATCATATATCGATATGATAATCCATCAAATATCAAAATATCTGAAATCAAATAAATACTGTTGAGGAATCCAGTTGGATCCCTCCAACCTGTTTTCCTGCATCCACAAACATTAGCACAATACCAATTCCGCTCCAGTACGGAATTATCGCGGTATGCAGGATTTATAATATTATCCGCTTAATAGACGGCGAAATAGGGTCTCATCCGCTAAAAAATACGGGGAATCAACAACTGCAATATATACATATGCCAATATATATATATTGCTATTATATATAATACCAATTTCACTGTTTATGAAATATTCGCGGTATATGTTTTTAATAAATAACATCCGCTTACTAACGGCGCATAATGTCTATTTTAACAATCAATAGATAACAATCATCATTCAAACATGCATTCAAATATTTTAAATCTAACTATTTAAAATAAAATCGAAACCGATTCGATTGAGTGAGAAGTTCTCACCTTGATTTCAATTTCGTTTTAGCGATTTATTTCGAATAAAATTAAACGGACGTTTAATTTTACCCAAAATTCTCACTAACTCCAAACAACTCCAATCCAATTCCATCGCGTAGTGCTCGTCCATACGATTCCAACGCAACTGGTTTCGCGCGTTTTCGACCTCGTATGAAAAAGTTATGAATTTTCAAAGATTGCACGAATTATATTTTATATAATTTACAACATTTTATTTATTTTAAAACCTACACTAGCTCATGGCCGTTGGATCCAACCTGCAGTGCATCACAGCCGTGCGCACCTTCATCTTCTCAAACTCGCGTCTACAGATCATATGAACGAAACCGAACCCATATAGTTGAAACTAGGGTTTAATACCACTCCCTCCACGATCAACTTCACCTCGATCAGAATACTTCATTTGAAAGCCCTGCGTGAGCTCTATCTTCGGCCACCATCTCAATGAGCTCGGTCGTGTCTTTCTGCCTAGAAACGCGTGCGACTTCCAGGCATTCACGCTCGATTTTTGGAAAATCGAAGCCACTTCAACACGAATCCACCGTTGGATCTGTAGTTCTTGATGTGCTCTACCTTTTTGTAGTTGATAATTCTTGTTAAAAGTGAATGGATTTCGAGAAAAAGGAGGAGGAAGGAGGGATGATTTCGGCCTTCGGTTTTGTTGGTGGCGGCCTGAATAAAAATTAGGGTTTAGATTTTTATTTTATTTTTCTTGAGAATAATGGGCTATTTATAGGAAATTAAAACGACACTATTCATCCGGGTTTTCCAAACTCCGATTTACGCGCAGTGACCGACGTTCCTAGGGTTTATCCCGCGTTCCGGACACAATGGAACAGGTTTCGAAAGCTAATTCGGACATCTGTGCGAATTATGGCAATAAACGCTCAATTTAAATTAAACCGATTTAAATCGATTTCTAGGCGTTTTAATTCGTACCAGACAAACGGTAAATCCAATTGACACGAAATTTGAAACCATACAATAATATCACATTACGGATCCGATGAAACTGGTTTCGTCGAAATCCGAGACTGTTTGAAAAATGGCTATTTTAACTTGCCAAATTAATATTAAAAATAATTCGATGCGTTTCGAGCTGCCACGATCAAACGATAGCTCCGATTGACACGAAAATTGAAATCCGGTAATAACTAACTATTACGGATCCAATGGAACTGGTTTCGTTCAATTCTGAGACTGTTCAAAAATTGACTATTTTCACTAGTCGATTTAATATTAAAATATTCAATTTTCACAAATTAACTTTTAGTTCGATTTTAAAAGTTCTAAAATATCATTCTAACTCCCATATGATAAAATAAAATTTTACAAATCATTTTCAATCATATTTAACTCAATTTTCAATTATTTCCATAATTTAACATATTAAATTATCGATTTAATTATTCAATTAAATCCAATTATTCGAAATAAAATTTATTCGACTTATAAATTCACTTATAAATATTTAAAATTAATTAAATATTCAAATTTTAATTAAATAAAATTCTGGGTCGTTACAATCTTCCCCCCTTAAAAGAATTTCGTCCTCGAAATTAATAAGTAAGAAAAGTTATAGAATTTATTAACTTTCCCAAAATCCATAGTTAAATTTCTTACAACAACTTTACTAAGTTTTCAAATCATACTTAGTTATCTTTTCAAAAACAATTACTATTGTTTAACTTTCAATTCCAAATAAAAGTTAAAGTTTTCAAAATTTTCCAATTTTCTCAAATTTTTTTCTAACGCCTTAAATTTCCGTAAAAATTCGCCATAGTCTCCTTTGCGCGGCTCGATCCAAAAAAAAACGACAGTATATATATCACAAATATACATCTCATCAAGTAATGAGGCATCCCGAAGGGAAAAAAATGTAAAAGTACGATATTTAATCCGAGATATGTACCTTATATTTTATTAGCAAGCGTATACGGCTAAAATAGCGCGAAAGCGAGCTCCAAATGCGAAGCAAACGCGATCCGCACCTACTAATCACTCAACAAACAACATGAGAATCATGCATATAGACAATAGTATCGATATACATCATATAGCAACATAATAACTATATATGTCAACATAGCAAATGAAATAAACAACAAATGCAACCATATTCAACCATCAACCAACTAACAATCATATAACAACCAATGTATATTAATTACAACCAAATTCCTTTGCTTATAAATTCATTCAATTATTCAACTTCCAATAACATTAGATTTTAATGAATTAACACTTATATCCATTATTTCATACCAATTTTATTTACATGATTAACATTCCATTCACTCATTCAATTCAATTGGTAATTCATTTTTATTTACAACTCATATTCATAAATATATTCATATAGTTTCACTTCTTATATATATAAGTTTATTTCACAATTGTAAATTACTTTAATTATAATTCAATTCTTATAATTCTTTTGCTTATACAAGTATTCTTTTATTTAGATTATTCAAACATCTTATTCAATAACTAAACAATCTACTTATATATCCTTTAATAATTCTGAAAAATTATTCCTTTATATATAAAATATACTCAAGGTAAAATTATTCCATTTACCCAATTTAAAACAATATTGTGTCGAATTGTTCTATTCAAGTGTTTAGAAACCCCTTCGGCATAGTCTTGCGGACCACGCTGACGAAAGTTCATATGCCACTCAATAAACCAATCATCACAATATAAAACAATTTTATATATTCATTAACAAATACGCTCTCATATCTATTATTACTCTCAACTCATTCTAGAGTACTACTGACTCTATCTCTAATGAGTAATACCCAACAGAACCATGGTTGTCGCTTAACCATATGCTCTGATACCAAATGTAAGTCCCCGGAACTTTTCGACTTTCGAAAATTCAACATCGATACTCACTTTATCGACTGCCGAGAAATCGAAGGCCGGAAACCCGAAATGTTATGGTTTAAGAAAAGAAAAGAGAGAAGAAGAGAGGAGAAGATAGAGGATAGAGAGAAGAAAGAAATTAGAGGGAAAAGAAAATAGAACGGAACAGAAAACAACAGAATCTCACAATTCGCAGCGGAACAACATATAATAATAAATGAATAATCTTTAAACAAAGAACTATATTAGTTGTTACATTTTATACATTACATTACATCATATCAGAGTGTACAACAACAAACAACAACAAACAATGCCGCGGAAAAAAAATACTATATAAACTAGTAATACGCCATGCCATCCAGCTTGCCTCCAGCAATTCCAGAATATCCTGATAAACCTAACTCTTGACTGCCCGTGTGAAAATTGGTGGGCACCCAGAGTTTAGGAAGGAAAACAATAAATTCCGAGTCAGTCATGTGACTGGTGTGAGAACTCAAAACAGTTTATTTATCTTTAAAATCAAAATAAAGGAATATTTTTAAAGTCAATTCGCAATGCTTTTAAAAATGAGACTACCATAAGGCCTCCCGCACACACACACAATGCAAACGCAGAATCGGAGGAGATTTCTCCTTATGATAGTCAAAGATGCTTGATACGCATTTAAAAGAACATTTGATATTATTACTAGTGCATAGTGTAGAGAAAAATTCATTTCGAAAATAGAATATAAATCTTAGCCAACATACGACCATTATCGTATGCCTACTATAGCTAACTATGTTCAATAGCAGGTTACCGCCACATTCCATAGCAGGTTATACAACTAAAACCGTACAAGTCTCGTATTGTTTCTTTGGATTTCCAACGAATGATCAGGCCAAGGAACTTCCCATTGCCACATGAGAATGCCTCTGGATGGACATCCCCGAGAACCAAACCGGATCTCTACCAACACAAGGCCGGGTTACCCCTAACTGATTAACAACTGACCGAATATGCCATCCCCCGGTCCTTTGGGACCTTTCACCGAGCGCTCGCAATCAATTCACACAATCATAAAGTGTTTTCAACATGAGTAAGTATCTGGGCTCCATACCATGATACCACCCTTTTCCAGAAGGAAATGCACATATCCTAAAGGGCGCTACCCCTCATAACCTTGCTGCATCTTTCCTGTTTTGACCATTCCCGGGGTGTGAGGCTCGACGAAGTCACGTCCACAAAAACATACTTTATACAAAAGCCATGCTTTGGGTCAACAAATGATCATAGAAATGATCACCAGGATAGACGATCAAACAAATGATCCTATCACAAATAATCAACACAATGATCATTTACAGCAACACTCAGCATGTCACATTACCAAATTGGGAATATATCGCTGATAACCTTCAACTACATAACCTCTGAGCTCGTACGTCTCAGAGAAGGGTGTTAAGCTAAAAGAATAAATTCTCCGCCACCAACAGAAATATATTTGAAAGAAATCTGCTTTATAGCTCAATTTGTAATGTCAGACATACAATCCATACAAGTCTGTTCCGGGCTCGAACAGAACCAAAGGCACTTCTCACGAAGCCCTTGCAATCCGGGTATTCACAATCCTGATCGGATTTCCCATCACTTAGGGAGTCTCTATACCGTTGCAACTCAGTGCAGAGACAATCGATAGGTCATCCTATCGCTCTCGCAAATACCGGGTCTTCAACACCGATCTTCGAATGCAATTCATAACGACGTATCACATATTCGGAATGGGTTATACGACCCCATGGTCCTTTCCCGGTTAACCCGAAAAGTGAGCGCTAATTCAAAAATAAGTGTGGCATTCAAATTCAACAAATCACATCAATTACCCATTCAAAGGGAAATATTGATAGTCGGTTATTGAACTATCAATGGATATGCACACATCACTAGTTTCCAAATAATTTTCCAAATTATTTACTTTCCCAAAATATCTTTACAAGATATATAATTTCAATACGTCAAAAATAAATCAATATTTATTTTTCTAAACCAATCCCACTTTCTTTTATAAATTCCATAGTGAATTTATATTTCACAATATCTATGAATATATGATTTTAATTATTCATTTTCAATTTATCTTCAAAAAGATAAATTCTCAACTTATTCACTTTGCATTGGAAAAACATTTCCATACTTACTTATTCATAAGTAATTCACAAATTTTATTTATTTTCAACACTTAGAAAATATTCAATATACTTAAATCGAGATTAAGTATATATTTCATTCTTTAAGGAAATCATTCTCTTAAAAATATTTATTTGGGCCAAAACGAATGTTACGTAAAACATCGTTACGACAACCCAAAATCACTAGTATAGGGATTCGAAATTAAAATAGATATATAAATCTCAATACTGTACAAAACATTTCCTTTCGGAAATCATTTACTATAACAACAGTGTTATAGTCCACCATTTCCTTTTATTCCTCGAAACATCTATTTCAACAATAAATGTTGAAATCTATGGTTTCGAATCTCAACATATTTAAAAACATCGCTAAATCGTTTTAATTCTATTTAAAACATCACATCTAAAACCTTTTCTTTAACATATTATTCATTATTCAAAAACGTGAATATACTTGTTAACCAAAATTTCATCCTTTCTATAGACTTTATTCTAAAGGATTATTCACTGTCTACAACGTGAATATAACTTCATAAACAAGTTATAACAATTTACTTATCAAAATAAGTCGTTTGCGAATTTATAAAACAATGTTTATAAATTCCTTTATTTACCTATTCAATTCATAACTCAATTATATATCAAACGTTCATATTATAAGTCAAATGCTTATAAAACGATTATTTTACAAAATCGTTCTTTTAAAGACTTTCCAAATCATAAATCTTATAACTTATAAGATTCATTTATTTAACCAAATCTATTCTTCAAATAACTTCACAAATTTATAAATCTTACTATTTATAAATTTCATTTATAACTTCACCATTTATAATTCTATAAATTTCATTCATTTATGAAATTCATTTTCACTTCATTCAAACACTTATAAAAACTCGTTTTATAATTCAAATGTTTTAATTTATAAATATCAGTTTATAGATCCTTTATAAAAATCAATTTATACTATTATTTTAAAACATATTTAATCTTCTCTATAATTTCACCATTCTCTTGATTTATAAAATAATCAATTTTATAGATTCTATTTTTAAACTTTTTATTATGAATTCAAAAATCCAATTTAATTATTTTATAAAAACATTAGCCTCATATTTTCAAAAATCAATCTTTAACTATATTTCTCAAAAACCATAATTTTTATAACATTAAAATTATAACGTTTATTTATTTATAATGGATCAATTCAAAAAATATTTTATAACTTACACTTTCAAAAATCTCTTTAAAAACATTTTAAAATTCCAAAATTTGGTCCAATGATGCCACACACCAAATAGTCAATCACGACGAACAACGATATCATATATCGATATGATAATCCATCAAATATCGAAATATCTGAAATCAAATAAATACTGTTGAGGAATCCAGTTGGATCCCTCCAACCTGTTTTCCTGCATCCACAAACATTAGCACAATACCAATTCCGCTCCAGTACGGAATTATCGCGGTATGCAGGATTTATAATATTATCCGCTTAATAGACGGCGAAATAGGGTCTCATCCGCTAAAAAATACGGGGAATCAACAACTGCAATATATACATATGCCAATATATATATATATTGCTATTATATATAATACCAATTTCACTGTTTATGAAATATTCGCGGTATATGTTTTTAATAAATAACATCCGCTTACTAACGGCGCATAATGTCTATTTTAACAATCAATAGATAACAATCATCATTCAAACATGCATTCAAATATTTTAAATCTAACTATTTAAAATAAAATCGAAACCGATTCGATTGAGTGAGAAGTTCTCACCTTGATTTCAATTTCGTTTTAGCGATTTATTTCGAATAGAATTAAACGGACGTTTAATTTTACCCAAAATTCTCACTAACTCCAAACGACTCCAATCCAATTCCATCGCGTAGTGCTCGTCCATACGATTCCAACGCAACTGGTTTCGCGCGTTTTCGACCTCGTATGAAAAAGTTATGAATTTTCAAAGATTGCACGAATTATATTTTATATAATTTACAACATTTTATTTATTTTAAAACCTACACTAGCTCATGGCCGTTGGATCCAACCTGCAGTGCATCACAGCCGTGCGCACCTTCATCTTCTCAAACTCGCGTCTACAGATCATATGAACGAAACCGAACCCATATAGTTGAAACTAGGGTTTAATACCACTCCCTCCACGATCAACTTCACCTCGATCAGAATACTTCATTTGAAAGCCCTGCGTGAGCTCTATCTTCGGCCACCATCTCAATGAGCTCGGTCGTGTCTTTCTGCCTAGAAACGCGTGCGACTTCCAGGCATTCACGCTCGATTTTTTGGAAAATCGAAGCCACTTCAACACGAATCCACCGTTGGATCTGTAGTTCTTGATGTGCTCTACCTTTTTGTAGTTGATAATTCTTGTTAAAAGTGAATGGATTTCGAGAAAAAGGAGGAGGAAGGAGGGATGATTTCGGCCTTCGGTTTTGTTGGTGGCGGCCTGAATAAAAATTAGGGTTTAGATTTTTATTTTATTTTTCTTGAGAATAATGGGCTATTTATAGGAAATTAAAACGACACTATTCATCCGGGTTTTCCAAACTCCGATTTACGCGCAGTGACCGACGTTTCTAGGGTTTATCCCGCGTTCCGGACACAATGGAACAGGTTTCGAAAGCAAATTCGGACATCCGTGCGAGTTATGGCAATAAACGCTCAATTTATATTAAACCGATTTAAATCGATTTCTAGGCGTTTTAATTCGTACCGGACAAACGGTAAATCCAATTGACACGAAATTTGAAACCATACAATAATATCACATTACGGATCCGATGAAACTGGTTTCGTCGAAATCCGAGACTGTTATCCTATTTTTTGGACAAAACTGGAATATCAATGTTGTGTGCATTTCCACCATGACCAAACTAAGAAGAAGCAAGCAAGCGTACAGCGAAGTCTCATTCGGCATCCAAGATGCCTTGGTTCATCCGGTGTTCCCAATACCAGAGCTCATTCGGCAAGAAGCATTCGGCATCACCATACCAAGCATAGCCGAACCATGCAACCACCGGACCATGCAACCACCGAACCTGCCTTCACCGAACCATGCTATCACCGAACCAGCTCCATCCTCACCATACTACTGCCGGTCCAGGAGTCAATGCCGAGTCAAAATCTTACCACCTCCCACCGAATCAACCTCCTTTCCATCTACTACCAAGTAAAGCACCGGTCCAACCATCCCAGCTACGACCGAACCAGAGTTGCCAGTCCAGATTGCTTCAGCCCAAGCCCACCAGCAGCTATAAACATCCAAGACCCCTGCCCCCAGCCTCACTCTATAAATAGAGGGGCAGGGGTACAACAATGGGGGACAAGTTTTGAGACAAGTTTGAGAGCTCAAGCCTGAAAGGAACTCTCGAACAACTTTAGATACTTGTAACCAAAGCTTTGTACTTGTAATCTGAAGAAAAAAGGAGAATAACATATAAAGTGGACGTAGGCACGTTCTGGCCGAACCACTATAAATTTGTGTGTCTTTTACAGTTTAGTCCCTGCTTTTTATATATTTGCATAAATCACCCAAATCACTAAATACAACATAAAATCAACCAACTCATACGACTTTGGGTGTTTGCGGCCATTTTTTACGCAAACAGAGACTGTTTGAAAAATGGCTATTTTAACTTGCCAAATTAATATTAAAAATAATTCGATGCGTTTCGAGCTGCCACGATCAAACGATAGCTCCGATTGACACGAAAATTGAAATCCGGTAATAACTAACTATTACGGATCCAATGGAACTGGTTTCGTTCAATTCTGAGACTGTTCAAAAATTGACTATTTTCACTAGTCGATTTAATATTAAAATATTCAATTTTCACAAATTAACTTTTAATTCGATTTTAAAAGTTCTAAAATATCATTCTAACTTCCATATGATAAAATAAAATTTTACAAATCATTTTCAATCATATTTAACTCAATTTTCAATTATTTCCATAATTTAACATATTAAATTATCGATTTAATTATTCAATTAAATCCAATTATTCGAAATAAAATTTATTCGACTTATAAATTCACTTATAAATATTTAAAATTAATTAAATATTCAAATTTTAATTAAATAAAATTCTGGGTCGTTACAATCTTCCCCCCTTAAAAGAATTTCGTCCTCGAAATTAATAAGTAAGAAAAGTTATAGAATTTATTAACTTTCCCAAAATCCATAGTTAAATTTCTTACAACAACTTTACTAAGTTTTCAAATCATACTTAGTTATCTTTTCAAAAACAATTACTATTGTTTAACTTTCAATTCCAAATAAAAGTTAAAGTTTTCAAAATTTTCCAATTTTCTCAAAAAAAAATTCTAACGCCTTAAATTTCCGGAAAAATTCGCCATAGTCTCCTTTGCGCGGCTCGATCCGAAAAAAAAATGACAGTATATATATCACAAATATACATCTCATCAAGTAATGAGGCATCCCGAAGGGAAAAAATGTAAAAGTACGATATTTAATCCGAGATATGTACCTTATATTTTATTAGCAAGCGTATACGGCTAAAATAGCACGAAAGCGAGCTCCAAATGCGAAGCAAACGCGATCCGCAACTACTAATCACTCAACAAACAACATGAGAATCATGCATATAGACAATAGTATCGATATACATCATATAGCAACATAATAACTATATATGTCAACATAGCAAATGAAATAAACAACAAATGCAACCATATTCAACCATCAACCAACTAACAATCATATAACAACCAATGTATATTAATTACAACCAAATTCCTTTGCTTATAAATTCATTCAATTATTATTATTATTATTTTTTTTTGAAACTAGGAAAAACCTGGTCAATCACTACCGACATGCGGTTCCTGAACAGTAAACCTAGGGAATAGATGGAAGGCCCGCCACAACCACTATTCCAGGCTAGCCAGACCTTTCGGTTGACTTGGTGCAAGAGCGCGAAAGTGAAACAACCTCCCATGTGAAAGGCATTTCTCCTCCCACACAAGGTGGGACTCGAACCTGAGACCTCCCACTTGGGAGGCGTATCACCCACCACCGCACCAAGCCCGCGGACAAAACTTTGGGGCCAAGGAAACTATGTTTGCCCTGGCCTTCGGTTAGCCGGTTTTATAAGTGGCCGTGCACTATGTCTCATTATTGTGGCCGCTGGGATTCGAACCGGTGCCACTACAACCACATGTAGCAACTCCACTATGTCTTAACCACTGGACCACTAGAACAATTCATTCAATTATTCAACTTCCAATAACATTAGATTTTAATGAATTAACACTTATATCCATTATTTCATACCAATTTTATTTACATGATTAACATTCCATTCACTCATTCAATTCAATTGGTAATTCATTTTTATTTACAACTCATATTCATAAATATATTCATATAGTTTCACTTCTTATATATATAAGTTTATTTCACAATTGTAAATTACTTTAATTATAATTCAATTCTTATAATTCTTTTGCTTATACAAGTATTCTTTTATTTAGATTATTCAAACATCTTATTCAATAACTAAACAATCTACTTATATATCCTTTAATAATTCTGAAAAATTATTCCTTTATATATAAAATATACTCAAGGTAAAATTATTCCATTTACCCAATTTAAAACAATATTGTGTCGAATTGTCCTATTCAAGTGTTTAGAAACCCCTTCGGCATAGTCTTGCGGACCATGCTGACGAAAGTTCATATGCCACTCAATAAACCAATCATCACAATATAAAACAATTTTATATATTCATTAACAAATACGCTCTCATATCTATTATTACTCTCAACTCATTCTAGAGTACTACTGACTCTATCTCTAATGAGTAATACCCAACAGAACCATGGTTGTCGCTTAACCATATGCTCTGATACCAAATGTAAGGCCCCGGAACTTTTCGACTTTCGAAAATTCAATATCGATACTCACTTTATCGACTGCCGAGAAATCGAAGGCCGGAAACCCGAAATGTTATGGTTTAAGAAAAGAAAAGAGAGAAGAAGAGAGGAGAAGATAGAGGATAGAGAGAAGAAAGAAATTAGAGGGAAAAGAAAATAGAACGGAACAGAAAACAACAGAATCTCACAATTCGCAGCGGAACAACATATAATAATAAATGAATAATCTTTAAACAAAGAACTATATCAGTTATTACATTTTATACATTACATTACATTACATTACATTACATCATCATCAGAGTGTACAACAACAAACAACAACAAACAATGCAGCGGAAAAAGAAATACTATATAAACTAGTAATACGCCATGCCATCCAGCTTGCCTCCAGTAATTCCAGAATATCCTGATAAACCTAACTCTTGACTGCCCGTGTGAAAATTGGCGGGCACCCAGAGTTTAGGAAGGAAAACAATAAACTCCGAGTCAGTCATGTGACTGGTGTGAGAACTCAAAACAGTTTATTTATCTTTAAAATCAAAATAGAGGAATATTTTTAAAGTCAATTCGCAATGCTTTTAAAAATGAGACTACCATAAGGCCTCCCGCACACACACACAATGCAAACGTAGAATCGGAGGAGATTTCTCCTTATGATAGTCAAAGATGCTTGATACGCATTTAAAAGAACATTTGATATTATTACTAGTGCATAGTGTAGAGAAAAATTCATTTCGAAAGTAGAATATAAATCTTAGCCAACATACGACCATTATCGTATGCCTACTATAGCTAACTATGTTCAATAGCAGATTACCGCCACATTCCATAGCAGGTTATACAACTAAAACCGTACAAGTCTCGTATTGTTTCTTTGGATTTCCAACGAATGATCAGGCCAAGGAACTTCCCATTGCCACATGAGAATGCCTCTTGATGGACATCCCCGAGAACCAAACCGGATCTCTACCAACACAAGGCCGGGTTACCCCTAACTGAGTAACAACTGACCGAATATGCCGTCCCCCGGTCCTTTGGGACCTTTCACCGAGCGCTCGCAATCAATTCACACAACATAAAGTGTTTTCAACATGAGTAAGTATCTGGGCTCCATACCATGATACCACCCTTTTCCAGAAGGAAATGCACATATCCTAAAGGGCGCTACCCCTCATAACCTTGCTGCATCTTTCTTGTTTTGACCATTCCCGGGGTGTGAGGCTCGACGAAGTCACGTCCACAAAAACATACTTTATACAAAAGCCATGCTTTGGGTCAACAAATGATCATAGAAATGATCACCAGGATAGACGATCAAACAAATGATCCTATCACAAATAATCAACACAATGATCATTTACAGCAACACTCAGCATGTCACATTACCAAATTGGGAATATATCGCTGATAACCTTCAACTACATAACCTCTGAGCTCGTACGTCTCAGAGAAGGGTGTTAAGCTAAAAGAATAAATTCTCCGCCACCAACAGAAATATATTTGAAAGAAATCTGCTTTATAGCTCAATTTGTAATGTCAGACATACAATCCATACAAGTCTGTTCCGGGCTCGAACAGAACCGAAGGCACTTCTCACGAAGCCCTTGCAATCCGGGTATTCACAATCCTGATCGGATTTCCCATCACTTAGGGAGTCTCTATACCGTTGCAACTCAGTGCAGAGACAATCGATAGGTCATCCTATCGCTCTCGCAAATACTGGGTCTTCAACACCGATCTTCAAATGCAATTCATAACGACGTATCACATATTCGGAATGGGTTATACGACCCCATGGTCCTTTCCCGGTTAACCCGAAAAGTGAGCGCTTATTCAAAAATAAGTGTGGCATTCAAATTCAACAAATCACATCAATTACCCGTTCAAAGGGAAATATTGATAGTCGGTTATTGAACTATCAATGGATATGCACACATCACTAGTTTCCAAATAATTTTCCAAATTATTTACTTTCCCAAAATATCTTTACAAGATTTATAATTTCAATACGTCAAAAATAAATCAATATTTATTTTTCTAAACCAATCCCACTTTCTTTTATAAATTCCATAGTGAATTTATATTTCACAATATCTATGAATATATGATTTTAATTATTCATTTTCAATTTATCTTCAAAACGATAAATTCTCAACTTATTCACTTTGCATTGGAAAAACATTTCCATACTTACTTATTCATAAGTAATTCACAAATTTTATTTATTTTCAACAGTTAAAAAATATTCAATATACTTAAATCGAGATTAAGTATATATTTCATTCTTTAAGGAAATCATTCTCTTAAACATATTTATTTGGGCCAAAACGAATGTTACGTAAAACATCGTTACGACAACCCAAAATCACTAGTATAGGGATTCGAAATTAAAATAGATATATAAATCTCAATACTATACAAAACATTTCCTTTCGGAAATCATTTACTATAACAACAGTGTTATAGTCCACCATTTCCTTTTATTCCTCGAAACATCTATTTCAACAATAAATGTTGAAATCTATGGTTTCGAATCTCAACATATTTAAAAACATCGCTAAATCGTTTTAATTCTATTTAAAACATCACATCTAAAACATTTTCTTTAACATATTATTCATTATTCAAAAACGTGAATATACTTGTTAACCAAAATTTCATCCTTTCTATAGACTTTATTCTAAAGGATTATTCACTGTCTACAACGTGAATATAACTTCATAAACAAGTTATAACAATTTACTTATCAAAATAAGTCGTTTGCGAATTTATAAAACAATGTTTATAAATTCCTTTATTTACCTATTCAATTCATAACTCAATTATATATCAAACGTTCATATTATAAGTCAAATGCTTATAAAACGATTATTTTACAAAATCGTTCTTTTAAAGACTTTCCAAATCATAAATCTTATAACTTATAAGATTCATTTATTTAACCAAATCTATTCTTCAAATAACTTCACAAATTTATAAATCTTACTATTTATAAATTTCATTTATAACTTAACCATTTATAATTCTATAAATTTCATTCATTTATGAAATTCATTTTCACTTCATTCAAACACTTATAAAAACTCATTTTATAATTCAAATGTTTTAATTTATAAATATCAGTTTATAGATCCTTTATAAAATCAATTTATACTATTATTTTAAAACATATTTAATCTCCTTTATAATTTCACCATTCTCTTGATTTATAAAATAATCAATTTTATAGATTCTATTTTTAAACTTTTTATTATGAATTCAAAAATCCAATTTAATTATTTTATAAAAACATTAGCCTCATATTTTCAAAAATCAATCTTTAACTATATTTCTCAAAAACCATAATTTTTATAACATTAAAATTATAACGTTTATTTATTTATAATGGATCAATTCAAAAAATATTTTATAACTTACACTTTCAAAAATCTCTTTAAAATCATTTTAAAATTCCAAAATTTGGTCCAATGATGCTACACACCAAATAGTCAATCACGACGAACAACGATATCATATATCGATATGATAATCCATCAAATATCAAAATATCTGAAATCAAATAAATACTGTTGAGGAATCCAGTTGGATCCCTCCAACCTGTTTTCCTGCATCCACAAACATTAGCACAATACCAATTCCGCTCCAGTACGGAATTATCGCGGTATATAAGATTTATAATATTATCCGCTTAATAGACGGCGAAATAGGGTCTCATCCGCTAAAAAATACGGGGAATCAACAACTGCAATATATACATATGCCAATATATATATATATATATATTGCTATTATATATAATACCAATTTCACTGTTTATGAAATATTCGCGGTATATGTTTTTAATATATAACATCCGCTTACTAACGGCGCATAATGTCTATTTTAACAATCAATAGATAACAATCATCATTCAAACATGCATTCAAATATTTTAAATCTAACTATTTAAAATAAAATCGAAACCGATTCGATTGAGTGAGAAGTTCTCACCTTGATTTCAATTTCGTTTTAGCGATTTATTTCGAATAAAATTAAACGTACGTTTAATTTTACCCAAAATTCTCACTAACTCCAAACGATTCCAATCCAATTTCATCGCGTAGTGCTCGTCCATACGATTCCAACGCAACTGGTTTCGCGCGTTTTCGACCTCGTATGAAAAAGTTATGAATTTTCAAAGATTGCACGAATTATATTTTATATAATTTACAACATTTTATTTATTTTAAAACCTACACTAGCTCATGGCCGTTGGATCCAACCTGCAGTGCATCGCAGCCGTGCGCACCTTCATCTTCTCAAACTCGCGTCTACAGATCATATGAACGAAACCGAACCCATATAGTTGAAACTAGGGTTTAATACCACTCCCTCCACGATCAACTTCACCTCGATCAGAATACTTCATTTGAAAGCCCTGCGTGAGCTCTATCTTCGGCCACCATCTCGATGAGCTCGGTCGTGTCTTTCTGCCTAGAAACGCGTGCGACTTCCAGGCATTCACGCTCGATTTTTGGAAAATCGAAGCCACTTCAACACGAATCCACCGTTGGATCTGTAGTTCTTGATGTGCTCTACCTTTTTGTAGTTGATAATTCTTGTTAAAAGTGAATGGATTTCGAGAAAAAGGAGGAAGGAGGGATGATTTCGGCCTTCGGTTTTGTTGGTGGCGGCCTGAATAAAAATTAGGGTTTAGATTTTTATTTTATTTTTCTTGAGAATAATGGGCTATTTATAGGAAATTAAAACGACACTATTCATCCGGGTTTTCCAAACTCCGATTTACGCGCGGTGACCGACGTTCCTAGGGTTTATCCCGCGTTCTGGACACAATGGAACAGGTTTCGAAAGCTAATTCGGACATCTGTGCGAGTTATGGCAATAAACGCTCAATTTAAATTAAACCGATTTAAATCGATTTCTAGGCGTTTTAATTCGTACCGGACAAACGGTAAATCCAATTGACACGAAATTTGAAACCATACAATAATATCACATTATGGATCCGATGAAACTGGTTTCGTCGAAATCCGAGACTGTTTGAAAAATGGCTATTTTAACTCGCCAAATTAATATTAAAAATAATTCGATGCGTTTCGAGCTGCCACGATCAAACGATAGCTCCGATTGACACGAAAATTGAAATCCTGTAATAACTAACTATTACGGATCTAATGGAACTGATTTCATTCAATTCTGAGACTGTTCAAAAATTGACTATTTTCACTAGTCGATTTAATATTAAAATATTCAATTTTCACAAATTAACTTTTAATTCGATTTTAAAAGTTCTAAAATATCATTCTAACTCCCATATGATAAAATAAAATTTTACAAATCATTTTCAATCATATTTAACTCAATTTTCAATTATTTCCATAATTTAACATATTAAATTATCGATTTAATTATTCAATTAAATCCAATTATTCGAAATAAAATTTATTCAACTTATAAATTCACTTATAAATATTTAAAATTAATTAAATATTCAAATTTTAATTAAATAAAATTCTAGGTCGTTACAATTTGTCACAGATAAATAAATCACAGTTCACAGCACAATTCAAAACAATTCACATCACAGAATATCATACATCAAGGATATCAAACAATTCAAAGTATTCGATACAATCCAAACATCCATAAGTAAGATCAATTAATCACTTGATTAATCTAAACCAGATTAATTACTTATGAATAAATTACTAATCCTGGTTAATTAATATTAATTAATTACAAGCCATTTTAATTAATTATCCTTTAATAATAAATTAATTCACCTTTAATAATAATTAATTAACCTTTAATTATTAATTAATCAACCTTAATTAATATTTCAATCAACCTTTAACAATTAAATAATTAACCTATAATTACTTAATTATTCTTTATTTAATAATCCTTAATTAACTACATTAATTAATTAATTACCACTTAATTAATTATCCTCAATTAATTACCATAGGTGATTATCCCTAATCACTTATATTAATAAATCACAAATTAATTACATTATGTAATTATCCTTTAATTACTTGATTAATTATCTTTAATTATTAATCAATTTTTTCTAGTTACTTTCATTAAGTAATTTATCTTTAAGTAATTAATAACCCTTTAATCATCGATTAAGAAATTAATTATTTATTTATTCTTTAATTACTATCATTAAGTAATTATCCTTTAAGTAATTCTCTTATAATTATTGTCATTCATTAATAAATCTTTAATTACTTAAATTTTAATTAATAAAAAATAGATAAATCATTTATCTTAATTAACCACTTAATTATTCAAAATCTCCATTTAAAGAACCTTGGAAGTTATTATTATTGACAAATAAATTAACTTGACTTTTAAGTGAATTAACAATTGAAAACATCTTTATCTGTTTTATTAACTCCTTAATTACATTTTTAAATTTGTTTTAAATACTTAAAGAATTAATAATGGTCACATAATTAAGTCATTAATTCTTAATTAATTCAAAATAATTTACTTTAAAACCTTTAACACATCCCAAACTTAACCAAAATAATTATTTTAAAAGAATTTACTAAGCATTGTTTAAACTTGATTTTGTTTTAAAGTTTTTAAAACTGTATTTATACTTCTCGAGACAAACCCGAGATCACCCCGAGCCAAGTACCAACTTTCTTCGAGTCATTCCCGAGCCACCATATTTTTTTCTTCGTTTGTGTTTTAAGTTTGAAATCTGGAAAACACTCGCGAACAACTCGGCAACAAACCCGAGACAAACACATTTTCCCCCGAAGTCCACTTCGAGCCCATCCCCTTTTTCTTCTTGCAGCACCCACTGACACCAACCCATCAACGTGCACGTGTACGCCTAAACGAGGCGATTCCGACCATCATTTTGACTACCAACATGTCGCCATGATCAGGCCGATCCACCTATGTATCCAGATTGACAAAATTTCACAAAAATCAAAATCGAGCTTATTCGATCCATTAGGAAACTCAAACTGATCACCAAGAAATCGTCTTGCGTCGACGATACGATTTCGTCCATCAACACCCTTGCCCTCACGACCATAGCTGCTCCACTACCCCAGGCTCCTTTTCCTCCTGGTGCGATCAACTCCAGCGCTTCATCAACGACGAACTTCCCTCTTAAACCTCGTCGAGCAAAACTGGGTTTAAAACCCTAAACCCTCGTCGTACCGTTGCCTTGACCCTTAATATATTCTACTATTTTTCTGGTGATCTCCTCCCTTCATACCTCCTCTGACATCAATCCCGGCCCATCACAATTCATCGATCACCGAAATTTGCCAAAAAACTGAATTCCGTTCAGCCCAAAATATCTCGACAATCCCATTCTTAAAAATCATGATTTCCTCACCTAAATTCATATTTTTACAACACGAATCATATCGTATAACCAAAACCATAACTATGAACATTGAATTCTAACTCATTTTTGATTTTATACTGTCATTTATATTTTTAGAAATAAATACTTAACACAAACACTTGAAACCATTTCTAAATTTAAATCAGGTAAATACAAATATTTTTCTTTTAAAGATCATTACCTAAATCCTTTTAGAGATTATTTATATTTTGAGTTTATAGTATAGAAGATTTACTAGGTTTATAGTATAGATGAGTTACTAGGTTTATCTTTTGATTTTTTTTGCTTCTGATTTATAATCTTTTGAAAATGAAGAAGAAAGAAGGTAGGAGAAGTAGAGATTGTTTATATAGCTTTGTTTCATAAATTTCAAAAAAAAAGAAATTAATTAACATCAAACTTGTTATTTTCATGAAATAATTGAATTACACTTGTATCTTACTTGTTTCAATTTGTTTACAAATATTTAAATGCATTTAAAATGGATTACGCTTGTAAATGCATGTTCATTTTCGGTTACACTTGTTAACAATAATTAAATTTATGTTTAAATCCATATTTTAAATTAATTTATAATTACGTTTTAAATCCCTACTATATTTTAATTTATGAAACATGTTTTATGTTTTTATTAATTAAGCATTATGAGATAAATTTTTTATATATACAAACTATGTTTATTTTAAAAGAAATGATCCTTTTATAAATCTTATTCAATTTCAAAAGATATATGTATATATTAAAACTTTTTATTCATTTTTGTCTTTATATTTATATTCATAAATTTTTACTATTATTTATACTTTTATAATTTTTTTAGAAGAAAAATGATTTTAAACTCTAATTATACATTTAATAAGTAATCACAAGAATTTTAACTTAAAATAGCCTTTTGAAAATTATTATATTAATCTCAAATCATAAGCTCCAAATATAGGTGTGTATGTATACATACATATTATATTAGAAAACAAAATTTATTAATCTTAAAATATAGAGTATTTAAATTCAACTTATTTTCTAAAATATTTATTTTTGAGTTTCAAATTCAAAACGCAATTTAAAATCAATCTATATACATATATATAAATAAACAACAAATATTATTTATTTTGGAAAAATTCAAGTTCAAATTTTCCAATTATAATCTATTTATATAAATAAACTGTAACATCCCGCCTTTTCGCACGCTTTAAATCGACACACGTGCCAATTCAAACCATACGGAAGGGCGGATTGTTATGGGGTAAATAAGAAAAATAAGAAAGAATAAAACAAAACAGAATCTCACAACGAAAGGATAAAATATAATAATAAATATATAGTTCATAAAACTATTTACAAACATTTGATTCTTCTTTATACAATAAATATCAGATGTAACAACCCAGAAATTTCTCACCAATTTGTAATCATCTTCATTTCGATTAATGGTGATAGTTATTGTTGTTGGAATTTTATTGGGTTGAAATTCTTTTAATATATGGTTAAAAGTGAATGCGGGCTTTAAAATAATGTTGGCCCATGTTTTTCTTGGGGTCGTGATGCTTATCCACTGTTATACCGTTCCCCTCTCTTTCTCGTTTCATTCATTTATTAAAACCCTAACAAAAGAAAAGAAAATAAATGGCGGCCTCAAATTTTTTTTACGTTGGATCAAATGAGGGCTTTCGCTCCTTCGTCCCAAATTAGGGTTTCGATTTCGCTCGTCTTCGGGAGGCCACGGCTTCGACTTCCTTGCTCTATCGGTTGCTCGTCTCTGAGAAGCTTCGGCCACTTGATTCGAGTTCGCCTTCGCTTCGATCTAGTTCAAGGTGAGTAATTCTCACATCTAATTCATTCTTAAGACTGTGCTTAGATCGTTCGACTTTGTTTCGATGTTGATGTCCTTTATCTGGCTTGGTTCGATTCCTTAAATATTTAGCTTCGGCCATGCTTGGTTATCACGTCGCTGTTGAAATTCGTGGCCACTATGGTCTGTTTTGCAATTGACTTTGGTCATATAATTTTGTGTATGTTTTTTCCCTAACTTGTCGTCCATGATTTTTGATATTTATCGAGCTTGTCTTTGTGTTGCTTGAATTTGAATCTGGGTTGCATTGATTATGCTACGCACTGTGTAATTGTATCTTGGTTCTAGAATTTTATGTGGTCTTGTTGACATGTTGAGTTTATTGCATTTCATGTTAGCACTGGCTAGTCTCGACTTCCTTCTGGTAATTGCTGTATTGAGTTGCACCAGTCTTTGCATTTATTCTGGGCATCGTGTCAATTGGGTTGGGCATTGTTTTGAACTGTAGTTCTTTGTTAAGACTATATTTGTGCATGATTCAATTCGAACCTGCATTGTTTAACTGGTTAGTCTGTTCTTTGTTCCACCTGTTGACAAGTTTTGTATCATCTTGAAGTCTGATTCATTGCGTGTTTGTGATGAACTCTTTGGTTTGGTCTAGTTACTGCTTTCTTGTATCCACACTTCAAGTTTTAGTTGTTTGATATTGTTTATGGATTTGAATTTGGTCTTGATTCCTGGTTTATGTGAGTCTATTGAATTTCACTTTATTGCTGCCTGGTCGACGTGTATATATGGATACTTTGACTATAGCATTCATATGTACACTGAGCTCAGGTAGTCCAGGTTACACATCATAATGATTGAGTTGCTGCCATTTGTTGTTGGCACTGATTTTATCATATGTGCATTTTGATGTAGTTGAGCCAATGTTATGGACAGAGAATTTCATTTTTATGTTCACCTGTCATCACTGGTTCAAGTGTAGTAGTACTTCTTGTACTCTGATTTCTCTATCTTTGATGCTGAGGACTGTGCTGCTGCATTGAGTTGTTTGGTTGACACACTTGGAGTTGTACATTCATGTATTTCTTCCATCATGTGGTCTGAATTTGCTATGAACTCATTACTGCTTTTCATTGGGTTATTTTGCACTGTTTTTTGTTTTGTGACATGTTGAATCTCGTTTGTCTCAGTTACTGCCACTGTTTTCCGTTGATTGATTTGAACTTGGGTCGAGACTTGATTGTTATGTCTTGACCATTTCAATTAAAATTGCTCCTGTGTTGAATCCAGTTTCACAACTCGGATTTGACCTTGTGTTTGATCGTGAATTTTCATTATGCCTTCGAGTGCACCTTGTTCATTGGATGGTTCATTTTGATTTGGGCTGATGCCATTTGTTTCGGGTTCATTGATCTTTTGCATATTTCATAAGCTGTAGTGGCCAGGCAGTATACGCGTGCGTGTGATGCAGCCCTACCCAAATTGACATTTTAAATTGATATTTCGATTGCTGGATTTGTTTCGTGTTACCAATTCAATAATTTGAAATCGTATTTTGATTGGTTTAATTTGCTGATTTGTTGTTTAACACTATTACGTGTTATGTTCACCGTTATCCGATTTTCTTGTTAAGGGATCGGATAGGAGAATTTATTTTGACTATCGTCTAATTGTTATTTAATTATCATTGCTTCCGTGCGTTAATAACTGAGTTTGAATTAGACTGACCCGTGTATTATTTTCTTTTGAATTTAATACTCGGGTTAGACCGAGTTATTACAGGTTGTAGATATCTTGTTTTGGGTTGCTGCTAGAGCTATGAAGTCCTTTCATACCTTTTGGAGTAGTCGTCGTCATTTTATAGCAGTCAGCGTATTTGTATAGGGTGATATGTATTCATGTATATTATTCACGATAATGTACTTGTATATATAACTTTCTGAGTCGACAGTTGTAGTTGTATCATATGTACTGTATCACGTGTATTGTAACTGACATCGGTTATTATATATATGAGACTTTTTGTTTTATCTGTGTTCCACATTTATATTATCTGTGTTATTATTATATCTACTGTTCTAAACTATTATGAACCATCATAGTTCGTTTTATACTGGAATTGGGGTATGTCGATGGGAGTAAATAAATCAGAGATGAAAAATGAAATAATATATATACCACTCCTATCGAGATAACCAAAACTAGTGTAAGGCCTAACTACGGATGGCCGCTCCTCAACAGCCTTATTCTCCGCGCTAGTTGACAGCATTACACCGTAGTGTTCTTGGCTAGCGTGGGTATAGAGGTGGGACGTCACAGCTTGGTATCTGAGCCTTGGGTTTATGGACATAATATAAAACATAACTTAGATGGAACATGTGTTACAACTATTTGTCGACGTTTTATCTCTCATCTTTGTCTATGATTATCTTTGCTTGTTAGATATGAATTCCTAACGCTTATTTATGCGCATTTGATTTTGATTTTGTGAAAGTATTTTGGCTTCGGCCTCCGTTTGCTTTGCGAACTCAAGTTGAGTTTTTGATGATGAGGATTTTGTTATTGTGTTTTCGGCTTTGAATTGATTTAGACGATGTTGATTTTGTTCGAATTTGGCCAATTAAAGCTATTTTGACCCCTGGACTTTGTTCCACTTTTGTGCTTTGCTATGGGTGTCATTGTGTACCTGTTACACTGTGATAAAAAATAGCTCGACCGATTGCAAATTGAGTGATTTTGATTTTCTCTCATATCTTAGTTCAAATCTCAGCGATTTTGAGCTTGATATTTTGTGTTTCCTCGGCTTGATTTCCATTCGACTTCGGTCACTTTGTTTTTGTGAAATTGCTAATTTCTTGATTTCCAAGACTCTAACTTTGTTTGCCGTTGAATTTTTTGATGATGATGTTGATTCGTTTTGTACTCGAGTGTGGCCATTAATTGTTGACTTCGACATTGACTTGATTTTTATTTTTGTTGTAGTCATTTATGCATTTATGCTCGTTTTGCTTTGTTTTTCCAATTGTTAATCGATTCTTCTTTTCCAATTAGTTGTTGTCACCTTTGTCGACTTTGATAACTTCTATTTCTGGAATTTTTGAGTATTTCTCTTTTGATGAATTTGGAATCGAATTCTTTGGATTTTATTCACGTCTTCGAATGTGAATTTTAGTGAATTGATTTGGTTTTCAAATATAATCGACTCTTGTTAATTCCCCGATTTGTTGTTATCATTTATTAGCAACTTTGATGACATTTTGTTCGGGATTTTTGTGAACATACTTTTTGAAGGATTCAGTATCAATTTCTTTGGATTCTATTCACATCTTTGTATGTGAATTCTCGTGATTGATTGTTTCTACAATCATTTTTGTGATTTGTCACTTTAAAAATATAAAGGTTTTCTATACTAGTGGTAAATATCAAAACCCTTTTCTCCAAACGATTTCAAAACTATTTTACTATAAAGCTCTTTTCCTAAACCGTTTTCCAATCTATTAGTATATACAAACCTTTACCTCACTCGTATGAGAAATTGAATTAAACGGCTTAGTAAAACAAGTGGTATGAAACACTTGCGTTTGCTTTGTCGGTTAGCTCTTGGACTTGTTCGATTGAATCTTTTGTGACAATTTTCTAGTGAAGATTTACAGTTTGTTCGTAAATATTTAAGTTAAGCAAGTGGTTGACATGAAGCTAAACTTTTATATTTACTAACTTAGTGTAATTGACACTTCTTGATGATCATGACGATCATTTTTGTGATTTAGACTAGCAACTGCGCGATGTCTCTTTGTCTACGAGGGAGACTAAACCCCGTTTGTGTGATGTTTCGCCATCACATATGTGGGGTAGCGCCCACGGTCTTCGGACCATTCATGTGTCAAAATTTAATTGTTAGCCACCATGAGATAGCGTCTCGTTTTGTGATACCGGTGTTGTGAGTTTTCATACTCCCGTTTTGTGATAGGCCTCCCCCCTCTTTATGTTTTCTGGATTTTTTGTGTAGATTTCTAGAATTTGTATTTTCTGGATTTCTTGTGATGATTTCTAGAATTTGTGCTTCACCAATTTTCGTGATTTCTATTGATAAGATTTATCAATTTTTGTGCATTTGTGAATTCGTGTGTCATTGACTTGTTATGAATACAAGTTTAGGGTATGATACCCCTTTCTATCTTTGAGAAGATTCTTGTGACATTTTTTATGAATGAAAATTCATTGGTATTATATTTTGATGCCAATTATTTTGATGAGATTTTGACGTATTAACTTCAGTAACCGTCAAATTTTAAAGTGGATTTTCAAGCGGTTATCCCGCAATGCTGATTTTGAGATCCGTTTCTACGGTGTTTTGAGAAGTGCAATTTCCTAGTCGAAATTGTCACTAATGTTGTTGTTTTTATCACGGATTTACAAATCTTTTCAAAAATAAAATTGTTTTCCAAAATTTTTATAGTTTACGCTTTCAAAAGAATGAGAAAGCGATTTAAACGATTCAGCAAAATCGAGGACTATGAACCCTTTCTTTTACTGATTCGCTTAATTCCGGACTTGTCCGTTTGAGAATGTAAATTATTACTTTTATAAAATAAATGAAATTGTTTTAAGAAGTTTTGCAGTTTGCGTTTTCAAAAGAATGAGAAAACGATTTAAACGTTTCAGCAAAATCGAGGACTATGACCCCTTTCTTTTACTGATTCGCTTAATTCCGGACTTTTCCGTTTGAGAATGTGAAATGTTATTTTTGAAATACACAATTTTACACTTTCAAGGAAACGATGAAGAGAATTAATTGATTTAGTAAAACTCGTGGTTATGGGACATGTGCGTTTGCTATTTTGGTTAATTCCGGACTCGTTAATTGAAATATTTGCTGTTTTGATGATTTTCGTGTGCTTTCGAGCCACTTTGTTGGACCTTCGGGTCATTTGTTGGACCTCCGGGTCATTTGTTGGGCGCCAAAAATATAGTACTTGGTAGGCTTCGGCCATTTGTTGATGCACGTGCGGCGTAGCTAAAACTCGCCATTTGTTGGGATCGATCCACCTTTTATGTTGATTTTGTAGATCATCTTAATTGATTTCTAGATATTTGTTGTTTCCAATTATCTACAGGTAATTGGGTATTTGTTGATATGAGTTCTGATTATCGCTTGTGATAATTAGATATTTGTTGATTTTGATTATCGTTTTTTATAATCGAATATTTGTTGTTTCTGATTATCGTTTTGATAATCAGATATTTGTTGATTTTGATTATCGTTTTTGATAATCGAATATTTGTTATTTCTGAGTATCGTTTTTGATAATCGGATATTTGTTGATTTTGATTATCGTTTTTGATAATCAAATATTTGTTGTTTCTGATTATCGTTTTGATAATCGGATATTTGTTGATTTTGATTATCGTTTTTTATAATCGAATATTTGTTGTTTCTGATTATCGTTTTGATAATCGGATATTTGTTGATTTTGATTATCGTTTTTGATAATCGAATATTTGTTGATTTTGATTATCGTTTTTGATAATCGAATATTTGTTGTTTCTGATTATCGTTTTTGATAATCGGATATTTGTTGATTTTGATTATCGCTTGTGATAATTAGATATTTGAGATTTAATTTTCGTTTTTGATAATCGGATGTTTGTGATTTCTGATTTATCGTTTTTGATAATCAGATATTTGTTGTTTCTGATTATCGCTTGTGATAATTAGATATTTGAGATTTAATTATCGTTTTTGATAATTAAATATTTGTTGAATTGAGATTTGATTATCATTTGTGATAATTAAATATTTGTGATTTAATATTTGATTATCATTTGTGATAATTAAATATTTGTGATTTAAGATTTGATTATCGTTTTTGATAATTAAATATTTGTTGTTTCCGATTATCGTATTTGATAATTGGATATTTGTTGATTTGAGATTTCTAATTATTTTTTTTGGTAATTAGATATTTTCAATTTTGCGACTTGTGATTTTTGTTTTCTAATTATCTTTGTTGATAATTAGATTTTGCTGTCTTCTAATTATCGTATCGATAATTAGATATTGCTGCTTTATGATTTCTGTATTCTGATTATCTATTTGATAATTAAATTTTGTAGAGAATTTGTGAATTTCTTTTATGAAATTAAAAGATTTCTTTGGTGTTTATATTGTACTACGCCGGTGTACCGGCTCAATTTTCTGCTATTCATGACGTTTTCCACGTCTTCCGATTACGGAAATGCCTTAGGGATTTCTGATTTTTATTCTTGAGCCAAGTGTTATTGAAGAAATGAAAGTTTTGCCTATTTGACTTTTGAGCAACCTTCTATTCACATCATTGCTTCGGGGGTGTGCACCTTCGAAATAAAGATGTTTTTCTTGCGGAAGTTCAATGGTTCTCAAATCCTAAGGATTGCACTTAGGAATCATCGAGCAAACACGTTCAGGCTTACTCTTTCAAGCTCTTTATAGTGAACTTCCTATTTCAAATTTCTTCATCTTGTGATGATGTTCTTTATGGTTGTTACCATTTGTTCATTTATTCCTTATGATTGCGAGGACGCAATTTCTTTAAGGAGGGGAGTCTGTAACAACCCAGGAATTTCTCACCAATTTGTAATCATCGTCATTTCGATTAATGGTGATAGTTATTGCTGTTGGAATTTTATTGGGTTGAAATTCTTTTAATATTTGGTTGAAAGTGAATGCGGGCTTTAAAATAATGTTGGCCCATGTTTTTCTTGGGGCCTGATGCTTATCCACTGTTATACCGTTCCCCTCTCTTTCTCGTTTCATTCAATCGTTAAAACCCTAACAAAAGAAAAGAAAATAAATGGCGGCCTCAAAAATTTTCTTCGTTGGATCAAATGAGGGCTTTCGCTCCTTCGTCCCAAATTAGGGTTTCGATTTCGATTTCGCTCGTCTTCGGGAGGCCACGGCTTCGACTTCCTTGCTCTATCGGTTGCTCGTCTCTGAGAAGCTTCGGCCACTTGATTCGAGTTCGCCTTCGCTTCGATCTAGTTCAAGGTGAGTAATTCTCACATCTAATTCATTCTTAAGACTGTGCTTAGATCGTTCGACTTTGTTTCCATGTTGATGTCTTTTATCTGACTTGGTTCGATTCCTTAAATATTTAGCTTCGGCCATGCTTGGTTATCACGTCACTGTTGAAATTCGTGGCCACTATGGTCTGTTTTGCAATTGACTTTGGTCATATAATTTTGTGTATGTGTTTTGCCTAACTTTTCGTCCATGATTTTTGATATTGTTCGAGCTTGTCTTTGTGTTGCTTGAATTTGAATCTGGGTTGCATTGATTATGCTACGCACTGTGTAATTGTATCTTGGTTCTGGAATTTTATGTGGTCTTGTTGACATGTTGAGTTTATTGCACTTCATGTTAGCACTGGCTAGTCTCGACTTCCTTCTGGTAGTTGCTGTATTGAGTTGCACCAGTCTTTGCATTTATTCTGGGCATCGTGTCAATTGGGTTGGGCATTGTTTTGCACTGTAGTTCTTTGTTAAGACTATATTTGTGCATGATTCAATTCGAACCTGCATTGTTTAACTGGTTAGTCTGTTCTTTGTTCCACCTGTTGACATGTTTTGTATCATCTTGAAGTCTGATTCATTGCGTGTTTGTGATGAACTCTTTGGTTTGGTCTAGTTGCTGCTTTCTTGTATCCACACTTCAAGTTTTAGTTGTTTGATATTGTTTATGGATTTGAATTTGGTCTTGATTCCTGGTTTGTGTGAGTCTGTTGAATTTCACTTTATTGCTGCCTGGTCGACGTGTATATATGGATACTTTGACTATAGCATTCATATGTACACTGAGTTCAGGTAGTCCAGGTTACACATCATAATGGTTGAGTTGCTGCCATTTGTTGTTGGCACTGATTTTATCATATGTGCATTTTGATGTAGTTGAGCCAATGTTGTGGACCGAGAATTTCATTTTGATGTTCACATGTCATCACTGGTTCAAGTGTAGTAGTACTTCTTGTACTTTGATTTCTCTATCTTTGATGCTGAGGGCTGTGCTGCTGCATTGAGTTGTTTGGTTGACACACTTGGAGTTGTACATTCATGTATTTCTTCCATCATGTGGTCTGAATTTTCTATGAACTCATTACTGGTTTTCATTGGGTTATTTTGCACTGTGTTTTGTTTTGTGACATGTTGAATCTCGTTTGTCTTAGTTGCAGCCACTGTTTTCCGTTGATTGATTTGAACTTGGGTCGAGACTTGATTGTTATGTCTTGACCATTTCAATTAAAATTGCACCTATGTTGAATCCAGTTTCACAACTCGGATTTGACCTTGCGTTTGATCGTGAATTTTCATTGTGCCTTCGTGTGCACCTTGTTCATTGGATGGTTCATTTTGATCTGGACTGATGCCATTTGTTTCGGGTTCATCGATCTTTTGCATATTTCATAAGCTGTAGTGGCGAGGCAGTACACGAGTCAGATGCTTCTTCTATTCTTTTCCCTGGCGCAGCTGGGCCATCCTGGACTTGAACCAGAGACCTCGCCCGTGAAGTAAATCATCGCACCTATGATCCAACCAATTGGGAGAGAATCAATAGATTCTTTTTCGGGAGCGATTCATCGCGTGCGTGTGCTGCAGCCCTACCCGAATTGACATTTTAAATTGATATTTCGATTGCTAGATTTGTTTCGTGTTACCAATTCAATAATTTGAAATCGTATTTTGATTTTTGATTGGTTTAATTTGCTGATTTGTTGTTTAACACTATTACGTGTTATGTTCACCGTTATCCGATTTTCTTGTTAAGGGATCGGATAGGAGAATTTATTTTGACTATCGTCTAATTGTTATTTAATTATCATTGCTTCCGTGCATTAATAACTGAGTTTGAATTAGACTGACCCGTGTATTATTTTCTTTTGAATTTAATACTCGGGTCAGACCGAGTTATTACAGGTTGTAGATATCTTGTTTTGGGTTGCTGCTAGAGCTATGAAGTCCTTTCATACCTTTTGGAGTAGTCGTCGTCATTTTATAGTAGTCGGTGTATTTGTATAGGATGATATGTATTCATGTATATTATTCACGATAATGTACTTGTATATGTAACTTTCTGAGTCGACGGTTGTAGTTGTATCATATGTACTGTATCACGTGTATTGTAACTGACATCGGCTATTATATATATGAGACTTTTTGTTTTATCTGTGTTCCACATTTATATTATCTGTGTTATTATTATATCTACTGTCCTAAACCATTATGAACGATCGTAGTTCGTTTTATACTGGAATTGGGGTATGTCGATGGGAGTAAATAAATCAGAGATGAAAAATGAAAGAATATATATACCACTCCTATCGAGATAACCAAAACTAGTGTAAGGCCTAACTACGGATGGCCGCTCCTCAACAGCCTTATTCTCCGCTAGTTGACAGCATTACACTGTAGTGTTCTTGGCTAGCGTGGGTATAGAGGTGGGGCGTCACATCAGAGTTCACATACCAATAATATTAATGCAGCGGAATACAGTGTACTGGAACCATATAATATATAATTATAATAGTAATGAAATCTTCATTTTCTTCCTCCAGAAAAATCTTCAAATCCTGAAACGCTCGGACTGTCCCGAGCGAATTGAAAAGACAAAACACTCGAGTCAGAACTAAAAGATCTTATGTAAATTAAATTAACAGAAATGAATATGAGTGCAGTAACTCAAGAGATGCTCGGGATTTACATCTCCTAAGGATCCGTTAAACTATTTACTATGTAGTATATTTCGCTATTATAATAGTGTCTAATTGTAAAATAAACTTACTTTTAAATAGCGTTAAGGCTTTACATTTTCCACTTTAACACTAATATATTCTCATAGTCTATACAGTACCGTAATCTCCCCCGTACTGGGCGTCGTCAGAGGGCACTCCATAGGTATGGTACAAAACCAAAATCTTATAAGGCACGATAGGATAGGTGACACAGCACAACTAGGCAATGCCAGGGTAGATATACCAATTACGCATCCGGGCTGGTGGTAACGCATAGCCGCAGCTACCGCTTACCTCGAACAAACTCCCCATAAAATCAAAAGTAAAGGTGGCCACCGAATCAATCCAAAGTCAGAGTAGTATCGAAGAGGAGTGTCCGATAAAGGGCGCTGACCCCCACGGACCGAGAATCGCCCCTGTTTTAGCCACCTTATGCCAACTCACGGGAGTCGGGTCCATGTATTTACCTTAAAGGAAACGCCGCCACCAACCTACTCCATTCTGGAATCTCCACCGCGTACACGGTTGTTAAAGTGGTTTTCGGAGTTGGCAGAGAGTATGACAACTTCCGATCCCGGTCTCTTCAACAACCAAACGTTATTATAACACCACGGTCATTTAAAAATAATTATGCTTTCAAAACCAGAATATAATTATCCATTTCAAAACCCATAAATACGATATCATTTCCTTTTAAAACCCAAATAAATATGATATCATTTTATTTCAAATATATTTCTTTTCCAAAATCATACCACTTTTAAGATTTATAATACCTCGAAACCAAATATTTGAAATTTAACTTTCCACATAATACTTCGAAATCCATAGTTTTAAAACCATAACTTTCAAAACTTAAATGGTTTGGATATTCAACAGTATATAAAATGAAACAGTTGAATTTAAAATTTCTTTATAAAGTAAATAATTTCCATGCCTTTACGATTTTATTTACTTTATATTCAGTCTAAACCCATAACCTTTAGATTCACTTTCAGTTTGAAGAAAAACACTTCGATTTCAATATTTTCAAACTTTAAGTATTTAATAACTTTCAAAACTAAGGTTAGGAATTTGTATTCAACAATTCATTGTCCTATTATTTAGTTTTGAAACATTTACATAATAGATCCATAACCATTTAAAATAAAATCCAATTTATTAACACTATATATTTTCTTCCATTTATTTATACTAGAATTATTCATTTAATTTATCTTGAATAAAAATCCAGTTATAAATATCGTACCTTTAAAATTTCCAAGATTAATAAGTTTACACCAACTTGTGGAGTTTAATTTTTAAATAAGCCCAATTCCAAATAAATTTCCAATTAAATTTCCAATCTTAATTGATTTGAACTATTTAAAACTCTATATATACACAATATCTTAAACCTGTACTTAATCATAAATATAAATTATCAAACTCCATTTTTCAACTTATTTATTTCCATTCAACCAATTCATACATAGCTTAAATTCAATAATTTAACAATATATGTATATATAAAATAAGATTTTATGTAAGATCAAAATTAATATTTATTTAACCGCATCCTATCCAAACCATAGAAATCATTTCAAAAATAATTATATATATATATATATATATATATATATATATATATATATATATATATATATATATATATATATATATATCGCGGTGCCTGTATAAAATTTTCTATCCTATGGTCAAGTGATACGGATATTTATCATTTCAATCTGCAATTTAAAAATAAAAATGCGGTTGTATATCATTTCAAACCGCAATCCCGAATGAAATGAGAATGCATAATAACTTGCAGTTTATATAATATGGGACACATCATCCATTCACCCAATATTAATCATCAACCAATCTAATTTCAATCATCGTCAATTTAAACAAACATCAATAGAGCATATAAAACATATCAGGTATCAACGAACAGTTTATATTCAAAATAAATAAATAAATAACTATTTAACTAGCAGTTTATATGCAAAATAAATAAATTTTAACTGTCAATTTATATGCAATAATAAAATTAATTAACAGTTAAATTAAATAAATGCGATTTAACTGAGATGATGAATAAAATATGCAAAACAGTCATAAATAAATTTCTACTCATATCTTAAATCAATTTAACAAACATATGATAACTTAGAAGTTGTGAGTGGGTTAAAACACTCACCTTTGGAATTTAAATTGAATCTAAATTCAATTTAAACCCAAAAATTTGACAGTCTCCAAATCCACCCTAACAAACGCCAAAATGTCTGGAATTCCGATACAATTCCGGCAAAATAAACCGTGCGTGAATCCGAGCTCGTACGCAAAAGTTATGAAAATTTGAAAATTGAAAAATTCTGGTACTATGTCAACTTCGGGTTCGACTTCGGTGCGCCGCCTCAAATCTCCGGTGCTTGCTTGGAGTTTTTGCCAAAACGACCCGGAGTGACCCGAGTCATTTTCTTCCTGACCCCAAGTAGATACATCGTTTTTGCCTCTGAAACTCAAAGCGTGACTCGAAGTGGCTGCAGATCCGATTTTTTTTTTTTTTGAAATTGAAATTAATTTTTGGAATTAGGTTTTTTTTCTGCCATTGGAATGAGGAGTTGAGAAGGAGATGTACGTATAGAAAAATGAAAATAAGGAGTGGCTAGGGTTTATAACGGGTTATACATAGACATGGCTGAAAAATAATAGATGGATCGGATTGGTATACGCGCTGAACGCTAAATGGCCCGAAAAGCCCGTTTCTACTCCGGAACGAAATTGGGTCAACCCATATATCAAAATATATGTTTAAAATATTTTAAACGCGATGAAAAAAGTTTCACGTCCAAATTCCATCGTATGAAGAAGTTATGCTAAATTCAATTTTTCCAAATTGATTTAGATTGATTTAAATTGCATAAATTTCAAGGCGTTTCGAGTCGGTACGATCAAACGACAAGTCCGATCGTTATGAAACTTGAAACACTATTATAATTCACCGTTACGGATCCGATGAAACTAGTTCCATCGAAATCCGAGTTAGTGGCCAAAATGGCTAATTTTATATTAGTTAAATAAATTAAAAATTCATCAATAAAATCCAATTTTTTTTAAATCTTAAATTTGACAAATTTTATTACCATTATATGTCTCAATCAAATTACAATATTTTAAACAATTTAAAGGTCAATTTAAAGTTGATTAACTTCCCATTTCAGTGTTAAATTTTCATTTTTATTAAATTTAGAAATTATCAATTAAATTTCCAAAAATTTCATTGAATTAAATCTTCATTCTTATTATTCAATCCATTATAGCCAATTGGATGAAATTAACATACATAAATATTTTTCAATTTCAACTAAATTTTCAATTAACGTAAAAAAAATGTTTAATTTTTACTTAATTGCAAAAACTCAATTACCTTAATTCTTAATATTCATATAAATAAACAAATCTTGATTTACAATCTTTTCATTCACCCATAGTCACATTATAAATGGAATTTACATTATCTTCAATTATTAATTACCATCAGTTAAGATCTTAACATTTGTTTCATAAATTTATTTGCCCTGAATTATTTACTGCATTTATCTAATTCCAATTTCATAATCACATTCAATCCATTAATTGGTATTGCATTGACATTTAACTTATTAGCTTATATCAACACTATTGTCATTAATTGCAAATGGATTACAAAATTTAGTCACTACCCTAAATAACTAACGTAAATTAATCTCCATTGATTCCACTGATTTAACTTTCATTCAATTAATTAATGATTCCCTCAGTTAGCAATAACGTAACATTTTCTTTATTTGTATTGCAAATAGTTCAAAATTCAATTCCTAATTCTTAATATCCTCTAATTTACAACTTCCAAACATGGTATTAATCATCATTTACGTACCTCTAATTATTTTAATTTACATTAACATAATAAATAAATTACCTTTAACGAAATCTATCCCCCAATTTATTATATGCAATAAATTTTGACCTTACAACAGTTTCAATTAATTATTTATATTTATTACGATTGAATACCAAAATTTATTTAACACATCAAATAAATGAACAATCTATATTCATTGTCACCTATTTTCTTTTAAATTCAGTTATAAGTTTGTTACTTACCAACCAGGTTATAATGACACTAATTTTTTTATTTCACTACTATATATGATATATTTGCATCGCATACTTGAATTTTTCAATTTCATCTTAATTCCAATTCATGGTAGTATAATTTCTTACTATAAACCCATTTATAATTTGCATACCAATTAATTAGTTTCAACTAAATAGATTGATTCAATTCAACTCTTTTATTAAGTCTATATAAATCAATATACTATTTCATTGGTAAATGTTTATTTCAATTATTCCATTATTACTTACAAATCTTATTTCATTCATGAATGCCATCATTTATCAATTATTACATAATTTCATTAAATTACATTCAGTTACAACTAAATTAATACACTGATTTCATTTGTAAATTAAATGCTTACAATTTATAAGCTTACATTCCAAACAATATTTCAATTTGTACCGGACATTGATTTAATTCAATTTACTATTTAATATTATTAATTCATTAACTAAATTCACTACTTACCTTTGTTCTCTTATATGCAACTCTTAGCCTAGTATAACAATTCACATTCACTTCAATTTATTCGTCATTTTGTTTCAACTGTAAATACTTAGCCTTATATTCCCATGGTTTCATTTCATTCTCAGCATTTGCTTCATTATTAATTATAAAATCTTTGTTTCTTCTAAATTAAATTTACGTAAATCTTATTAAATGGCAAATTTAATTAAAGAAAATTACAGGTTGTTACACTCTCCCCCACTCAAAACTTTTCGTCCCCGAAAAGGAAAAAGAAGGGAAAAGAAGAATTAAGAAATCAATATCATATCAAATATTAAATTTATAAACAAATAAATTTACAAAATTAATTTAGATAAAATATACTAATTTATAATCATTAATTTTTTTTATACTCAAACTAATAAAGTTTGGAAAACATTTTCAAAATATTTTCTAAGTCCAAAATTTACGGAAAATTTTGGCAGAGTCTCCTTTGTACGGGGAGGCTCGGGAGAAAATATAATATCAAATATATCAAAATATCACGTATAATATCCAAAATATAATATCCCAACATGGGAAAATATATAAAATAGCGCTATAAACCGTAATCCGAAACGTACCTATTTGTTGGGCAATTTACACTTAATTTATGGAACCAAATGCAGTAGCAATTGCTTCCATAACCTGCATTTCACTTATAAAATCCAAAGGGTTAACAATTTATATAAAGTGAAATATTTAAGTGGTTTAAATCACTAACAACAAATCAATACAACAACCATCAATTTCAACAAACAGCATACACAACCAATACAAAGCAACCATTCAATCAAACAAACAAATAGTTGTTCGGGTTCAAAACTTTTAAATTGTACGGAATGAAGAATAAACTACTAGCGCATCATTTACTCAACAGTCTTAGATAAAACTAAATAGATTATTCATTTATCCTAATCCAATTTTAAAGTATTCTTGCCCAAACAACCATCAACTAAACAACAACAAATCCAAACAACAAACAACTTAACTTATTATCAATTTTCTTTCATACCTTTGTTGTTTGATTTTCTTTTTATTTATACAGTGATTTATCTTTTAAATTTACATTTACCCATTAAATGTTTGCTTCTTTTGTTTTTACTTATTACTTACAATTATTCAGTTCCATTAACTCAGGTCATGCCAGTTCCTTTTATTTCGTTATAATTATTCATTCATTTATTATAGCATGACCTCTTTTATTTACATTCATTTATCAATAGTATTCATGTCCCATTCAATTTCTTAGCATTTCCATTTTGTTTACTTAAGTTTATAATCATCTATTTGTAATACTTACCTTTTATTATATTTACTAATAGTAAAATTTCAATTATAACTTAACTTATCCCGATATCATCACTTCTTATGAATAAAAGCGATTTATTGAACACCTTCATTACATACTTTTACTTGTATAATTTCCATTACATTTTCTTATTAAACATTTCAACTTTTAAATATTTGGTAAGTTATATATATATTTTTAAGAATGTAATTAAATCATACAAGTTTCTCTTATTTCTTTAATAAATTTACTGTTCAATAATAATCCTTTATTTCATAGATTACAATTTTAAATTTCATTTAATACCATTAATAACCTAGCATTAAACCTCTTATTTCATTTAGGGTTTCAATTATTAATTACTTAGATTCCATTTCACTAAAATAATTGAAACTATTTATTGTGGAAACTTAAGAACTAAACACCAGGTTAAATTTCAAATTATTTTAAAAATAATAGGTAAATATATATGCTTACAACTTATAAACCCAATTATATTTAAAACAAATTAAAAATTCACTTTTGTTTATCAAAATAAATCTGTAGTAAAACTACCACAGTGGCCTTCCCACTTCGAAACTCGAAAATGAAAGTCGATGATGCGTGCACTCATCACCGAAATTATTTTTCGACGACAGAGAGGGGAGTACATAACTTATTTCTTTTCAAAATTTCTTTTTAAACAATTCTTTCAAATTATATTGAAATATTTATATCAGAAAATACTTCTAATAGTATTATTATTATATCCAAAATCAATTGAAAGAATTTCCAAAACCCGGAACTTAAGTTCTAAATTTCCAATTTTATTTTCCATCTAATTTCATCTATTATTTATAAATTTTATTACCTAACAACCAATATATTGCAACCAAATATATATCTTATTTATAAAAAAAACTTTATTTTATATATAGAAAATATAATAGGCAAAATTATTTCATTCACCTATATTAAAACAAACATTATGTCAGTCTGTCCTATTAAGTGCTTAGAAATCCCTATTAGTGTCACATCGTCCCATGCATCAACCGGAATTTATAAATACAAAACGGAACAGATTAACACAATATTAAAACCCTTTTCTAACACTAACAAATACGCTCTCTCATATATATACACTCATCGACTCCCATAGGGTGTTTCTACCCTATTGATAAAGAGTCAGACCCCACAAAGCTAAGGTTTATCGCTAAACCAAAGCTCTGATAACAGATGTAGCATCCCGCCTTTTCGCACGCTTTAAATCGACACACGTGCCAATTCAAACCACACGGAAGGGCGGATTGTTATGGGGTAAATAAGAAAAACAAGAAAGAATAAAACAAACAGAATCTCACAGCGAATGGATAAAATATAATAATAAATATACAGTTCATAAAACTGTTTACAAACATTTGATTCTTCTTTATACAATAAATATCAGAGTTCACATACCAATAATATTAATGCAGCGGAATACAGTGTAGTGGAACCATATAATATATAATAATAATAGTAATGAAATCTTCGTCTTCTTCCTCCAGAAAAATCTTCAAATCCTGAAACGCTCGGACTGACCCGAGCGAATTGAAAAGACAAAACACTCGAGTCAGAACTAAAAGATCTTATGTAAGTTAAATTAACAGAAATGAATATGAGTGCAGTAACTCAAGAGATGCTCGGGATTTACATCTCCTAAGGATTCGTTAAACTATTTACTATGTAGTATATTTCGCTATTATAATAGTGTCTAATTGTAAAATAAACTTACTTTTAAATAGCGTTAAGGCTTTACATTTTCTACCTTAACACATAATATATTCCCATAGTCTATACAGTACCGTAATCTCCCCCGTACTGGGCGTCGTCAGAGGACACTCCATAGGTATGGTACAAAACCAAAATCGTATAAGGCGCGATAGGGTAGGTGACACGGCACAACTAGGCAATGCCAGGGTAGATATACCAATTACGCATCCGGGCTGGTGGTAACGCATAGCCGCAGCTACCACCCACCTCGAACAAGCTCCCCCTAAAATCAAAAGTAAAGGTGGCCACCGAATCAATCCAAAGTCAGAGTAGTATCGAAGAGGAGTGTCCGATAAAGGGCGCTAACCGCCTTGGCCCGAGAATTGCTCCTTTTTTAGCCACCTTATGCCAACTCACGAGAGTCGGGTCCACCTATTTACCTTAAAGGAAACGCCGCCACCAACCTACTCCATTCTGGAATCTCCACCGCGTACACGGTTGTTAAAGTGGTTTCGGAGTTGGCAGAGAGTATGACAACTTCCGATCCCGGTCTCTTCAACAACCAAACGTTATTATAACACCGCGGTCATTTAAAAATAATTATGCTTTCAAAACCAGAATATAATTATCCATTTCAAAACCCATAAATACGATATCATTTCCTTTTAAAACCCAAATAAATATGATATCGTTTTATTTCAAATATATTTCTTTTCCAAAATCATGCCACTTTTAAGATTTATAATACCTCGAAACCAAATATTTGAAAGTTAACTTTCCACATAATACTTCGAAATCCATAGTTTTAAAACCATAATCCATATGAAAATTTACTGCATTTATCTAATTCCAATTTCATAATCACATTCAATCCATTAATTGGTATTGCATTGACATTTAACTTATTAGCTTATATCAACACTATTGTCATTAATTGCAAATGGATTACAAAATTTAGTCACTACCCTAAATAACTAACGTAAATTAATCTCCATTGATTCCACTGATTTAACTTTCATTCAATTAATTAATGATTCCCTCAGTTAGCAATAACGTAACATTTTCTTTATTTGTATTGCAAATAGTTCAAAATTCAATTCCTAATTCTTAATATCCTCTAATTTACAACTTCCAAACATGGTATTAATCATCATTTACGTACCTCTAATTATTTTAATTTACATTAACATAATAAATAAATTACCTTTAACGAAATCTATCCCCCAATTTATTATATTTAATAAATTTTGACCTTACAACAGTTTCAATTAATTATTTATATTTATTGCGATTGAATACCAAAACTTATTTAACACATCAAATAAATGAACAATCTATATTCATTGTCACCTATTTTCTTTTAAATTCAGTTATAAGTTTGTTACTTACCAACCAGGTTATAATCACACTAATTTTTTTATTCCACTGCTATATATGATATATTTGCATCGCATACTTGAATTTTTCAATTTCATCTTAATTCCAATTCATGGTAGTATAATTTCTTACTATAAACCCATTTATAATTTGCATACCAATTAATTAGTTTCAACTAAATAGATTGATTCAATTCAACTCTTTTATTAAGTCTATATAAATCAATATACTATTTCATTGGTAAATGTTTATTTCAATTATTCCATTATTACTTACAAATCTTATTTCATTCATGAATGCCATCATTTATCAATTATTACATAATTTCATTAAATTACATTCAGTTACAACTAAATTAATACACTGATTTCATTTGTAAATTAAATGCTTACAATTTATAAGCTTACATTCCAAACAATATTTCAATTTGTATCGGACATTGATTTAATTCAATTTACTATTTAATATTATTAATTCATTAACTAAATTCACTACTTACCTTTGTTCTCTTATATGCAACTCTTAGCCTAGTATAACAATTCACATTCACTTCAATTTATTCGTCATTTTGTTTCAACTGTAAATACTTAGCCTTATATTCCCATGGTTTCATTTCATTCTCAGCATTTGCTTCATTATTAATTATAAAATCTTTATTTCTTCTAAATTAAATTTACGTAAATCTTATTAAAATGAAAATTTTAATTAACGAAAATTACGGATCGTTACATAAACATCACATATCTTATTTAATTTGAAAATTTCAAATTAATTCATAATCTAATCTAAAATTTTATATTAATTGCTAAATTTAATTTGACTCAAAACCAGGATCGTTATAGTGCATGTCTGTATATGTATTTATACATATACCTCTATTACATTATAGGTTCAAATCCACTAAATAATTCAATTTCTCTTCATACCTTCAATGTTAGGCTTTGATCTCAAAATGAAAATTGATTGTAAGACTATAACATCATTTTAAAAAAATGATTTCAAGAATATACATTAAGCAATTATTTTGAAAATACAGAATTAAAGTGGAAAAAAATTAAGGTCAGAAATCAATCATCATAATTCCATGCTTTGATTATCTAAACAAATTCGTAATAGTAAATGGTGATTTTTAGAAGTAAAATCACGATTTTTAATATTGCAAGTGATGGGATTTCTCGAGTTGAACTGAAATCAAATTTTCGTCGATTCACGGTGATCGAGGATGAGTTGGGAGTCGGGTTTGATCATGGTGATAGTTGGTGTGATGGAGAGTGTTGAAAAAATAGTGGATGAAGTTCTAGTCCACTATGGCGGCTGGACGACGGGGAAATAGGGTTTAGCAACCCATTTTGGTCATGATATAATCGAGACGATTTCATCGACGCTAGTGCATCAGGGGCGATCTGACCAGAGGGGATAGGAGTGTGGGATGGTGGCGTGGCTCTGGGTGGAATGGCGAGGTCTCAGGTGATAAGGATCGTCGGCACGAGGAGTTTTTTACGAACAAGTTGGGTTCCAGGTAAAGCTCGATAGCTCGTTTTCGATTCCCAGGTTATTTTGTCGGAGCTGGAATGTCGAGATCATCGGTGAGGTCATTGTCGACATGTTGAAGGTCACATTGAGGGTCGGAGATGTTCAGATCGTCGGTTCATGTGTGCACATGCACAGGCATTTAGGCGTCCGAGATTTTGAGAAGAAGGGTTGAGACTCGAAGAAGGACTCAAGGAAATCAGGGGATAGCTAGAGTTGGGTTACGGGTGATTTGAATGGGTTTTTTTAATAGGTTTTAAAGTTTTAAAATTTAAAAAAGTTTTTTTTAAAAAAAAAGGGGTAACACGGGGTGTTGCTCGGGGAGAACGAGAATGGACTCGGGTTTGCTTCGGGAATAACTCGGGTCTGTGGTTTTAGTGTAATAATGGCTTTTTTTAATTTTAAAACAAAATAAGTTTTACTTAAACAATCTTTAACCCATTTGTTTAAATAATAAATGTTTGTTTAAGTGATAAATTTGTTAAAGGTAAAAATGAAATGTTTTAACTTAAATAAATTAAGTTTAAAGTATTTTATTTTATATGTCCATTATTTAAAAATAAAAATTAGTTCATAAGTTTATTTTTAAATTAAATTAAATAGTGTAATTAATTAAGACAAAGGGTTTATCTTAATAATGTTTTTAATTATTAACCTAAAAGTCTTTAATTAATTTATGGATTAATAAATAATTAATTCCAAAGTTTTATTTAATAAGTTTTAAATGGTAATTTAAAGATGATTAATTAATGTGATTAATTATAGGATAACTAATTAATTAAGAATGGTTAACTTGAAGGATAATTACTCAATATAATTAATTAGTGATTAACTAATGTAAGTAATTAAGGGTAATTAATTACTTAAAGGTAAATTACTCAATGAAAGTAATTAGAGGATAATTAAAGGTTAATTATTTAATAACTAAAGGTTAATAAGTTGATTGATTAAAAGTTAATTAATTCATGATTAAAGGATAACTGATTAATGATTGAGGTTAATTAATCAAGTGATTATAGAATAATTATTAAAGGGTTAATTTGTTAGTTAATTAAGGGATAATTAATTAATGTAGGTAATTAAGGATAATTACTTAAGATGGATAATTAAGGGTCATTAATTGATTTCATTAATTAATTAAAGTAATAACAAATGGTTATAATTTGTTAATGTTAAGTAGGCATGATTTAAAGGAAAATTTAAGTAATTAATTTAATTGGAGAATAGATTGAATTAGTTAGGAATTGGATAATTAATTAATCTTGCTTATGGATGTTTGGATTATATTAAATGGCTTGAATTGTTTGCTATCTCTGATATGTATTTTTCTGTGATATGAATTGCTTTGGATTGAGTTATGAACTGTGATTTATTTATCTGTGAATGAAAGATAAGCGTTATAGGATTACACCGCTTATCGATATTGTTGTGCTTGGATTTATGATGGTTGTTTATTGTTTTTTTGAGGAAAATATGTGATCCTCTATAGAATAGAGGAGAGCACACATGCAACTATATATATAATACAAAAGCAAGGTGCTGCCAACATGCCTGGCAGGTAACAAAAACTAAAAACAAAGATACAAAAAAGAGAGAAAGATGCACAATACGTCTCAATATCTCCAAGCAACAAAAGAGCTCTGTGCATCTGGACTGGAATGATGCTCCAAAAAACCGGGAGACCCTGAGCAACTCAAGAAGCAAAAAACTCCATGCACCAAGATCAAAGAGGAAAGAGGAAGCCTCAACTCTGAAGTGAAGGCAAACGAGATGCAGGATAGGAAAATCTGCACTGGAATCTCTAAACAACGGAAGAAATGCCAAGCTGAAGCAAGGAACCTCTCCGAAAGTCTCTCAACAACCCAAAACATTCGCTTTGAAGATAAGTTGGCCCGAAAGAAGAACCTGGAAACCTCTCAATCAAATCTGCATCTGGGGGGGCGACTATGTAAAAAGTAAGAATTTTGCATATATATGTATATAATTATAAATAATTTACATCTATGTGTAAAAATAAAGAGAGAAAACATAAAAGAAAAACAAAAAGGAGACAAAACTAGCAACTACAGGATTAAAAATTTCAAAACAAATTCACCAAAAAAAGAACAAAAATAAAAAAACCAAAAATAAAAGAAAACTAAGAATCTGTACTCAAAAGAAGGTTATGATTAACCGATGGATGATGGTATGAATTTGAAAAAATATTCATAATAGTACCGATGTCATTAAAAAGACAATTATTCTTAAAATAATGAATATTGTAGCTAACCATTTTAAGATACCCCTTAAACGAATTACTGTTAGCTAATTTATATTTGGGATTAGAAATCCAACGAAAACAGAAAGAAGAAATTGTATAAATCAATTTATTAATATGACTACTATTATTATTAAAAATTCTTTGATTTCTTTCAAACCATATATACCAACTAATAATAGTGAATAAGGAGTCAAGTAGACATCTAATATTCTTTTTAAATCTAAATCTAAAATTATTCCAGTAAAAGTCACAATCCAAAATTTTAGTTATGATATTAAAATTGAAAATTTTGAGAACATTATTAAGAATGTAATAAGAATCCATGCAATCATAGTATAAATGCTTAATGTCTTCAAGATGCAGATTACAAAAATAACATTTATTATCATTGTGAATGTTCTTTCTTTTGAAGTTTTCAATTGTATTAAGTTTACCATGCAATATTAACCATATGTGAATTTTAGATTTAGGAGGGGCATTTGATTTCCAAACAAATTTGAACGAATTGTTTATAGTACCCAAAAAATTAATAAACCTATAAAAAGAGTTAGAAGTATAATTCTTACTTCTATCCCATTCCCAACAAAGAATGTCATTATCATTATCAATATTGTAAAGATTTAATCTTGCATAAAGAAAATGAAGAAGCCTAAGAGTTGTTCCTACCAAATTTCTGTTAAAGGTGAAATTCCAAGGAGGATCATTATCAGGAGAAAAAACCTCACTAATTAGAGCAAACTTAAAATTACAGATAACGTAAAGCTCTTTAAATTCCAGTTTAAGAGGTAAGACCGAAATCCAGCGGTCATGCCAAAAGGAAATACGGTTACCGGAATGAACAATAGTACTTATTCCTAAGTTAAAAATCTCAAGACATTTCAAATTGTTTTTCCAAAAATTAGAAAAATTATGAGTGGCTGGAGAACCAGTTTGATATAAATTAGTAGTACCATTATAGTAACATTTAGAAATAAGCTCTTTCCAAATAGCATTATCAATAATGTCTTTAAACTTCCACAACCATTTACCAAGCAATGATAAATTCATATTACGCAAGTTTATAACCCCTAAACCTCCTTCCTTCTTGGCTTTACAGATGGTCTCCCAATTAACTAAACATTTTATATTATTATTAGCATTTTCTCCACTCCAAAGGAAGTCTCTTCTAATTTTGTCAATTTTATCGATAACCCAATCCGGTAATAAATGCATGGACATCCAATAAATCGGAAGGGCTGATAAAACCGAATTAATTAAAACTAGCCTTCCTGCTCTGGATTAATATCTTCCATTCCAGTTAGAAATCTTATTCTTAATTTTATCAATAATAATAAACCAGTCTTCATGCTTGAGTTTTGAGGGTCTAATCACAAATCCAAGATAATTAAACGGAAAGCTCATAGTTTTGCAATTTAGAGTAAGAGCCACCGAGTTTTCAACATTTTCAAAATTGTTTAAGACTAAAACTGAACTTTTGTCAAAATTTATTTTTAAACATGATAAATGTTCAAAACTGTAAAGGATAAACTTGAGAGTTATAATGTGCCTAGGAAGATGGGAAGAAAAAAGTAAGGTATCATCGGCAAATTGGAGAACCGATATACCCTTGCGCGAAATATCATTCCCAACACTACCTAGAGAACCATTATCCACTGCTCTTTTAATAATTTTAGCAAAAACATCTGCAGCTAAATTAAATAATAAAGGCGATAAAGGATCTCCTTGCCTTAATCCTCTCTTGGATTGAATTTTATTACCTAAGATACCGTTAACCAAAATACTAGAGTTTCCGGTTCTAAGCAAAGACATAATCCAATTTATCCATCTAGGACCAAAACCTCTAGCCTGAAAAATATCAACAATAAAAATCCAATCTACCGAATCAAAAGCTTTAGCAAAATCAAGTTTCAAAATCGCACAAGTCATGTTATTCTTACAACAGAAATTGATATATTCCTGAACAACTGCCACTCCATCCGTGATATTTCTACCTTTGATAAAAGCTGATTAGGAACAATCAATTATTTCATTCATTCTTTTACTAAGTCTATTAGCTAAAACTTTAGAAAATATTTTAATTGGGAAGTTAATCAAAGAAATATGTCTAAAATCTTTTAAATTATTTGCACCTACCTTTTTATGAAGTAAAATAACATTTGCAAAATTAAATCTCCCTAATTGTAAATTACCATTATAGAAATCGATGAACATATTAATTAAATCGATTTTTAAAACATCCCAAAAAGTATTATAAAATAAAATAGGAAACCCATCTGGGCCCGGCGATTTATCGCTGGCATGTCTTTAATAGCTTTTCTAATTTCATCTTCAGAGAAAGGATACTTTAACTCTGATAAATCAACAATGGAATCAGGTGGGTAAAGATCCGACCATCTTACATTGATTCTATTGTTAATTTTAGAACCAAAGATATCCTTTTAGTAATCAGTAAAAGCCTTGTTAAGATCTCTTTGGTTAACAAGTTCTATATTATTAACAAAAATAGAGTAATTGTATTACTACATCTCCTACCATTGGATATATTATGAAAAACTTAGTATTGTTATCACCTTCGTTGATCCATTGAATTCTGGATCACTGTTTCCACATTACCTCCTCCTTTTGTAAAATTGAATTTAATTCCTCTTTTAAATTAGAAAGAACATTTCATTCGCCTAAGTTAAGAGGTCTAGATTCTTCAATCTTATTAATTTTAAGCATTTCATAAAGAATATTATCTTTTTAATTTTTAAATCACCAAAGACATTTCTGTTCCAATTTTTAAGGAAAATCCTAAGATCCCTAATCTTAGAAACAAAAGCTTTAGCAGAGTTATCCATATTTCTGATATTATGGAAGCTCAAAGAAACCCATTTACCTTTAACTAGATTCACAAAGTTATTTTCCAAAAGCCACATCGTTTCAAACTTAAAATTCTTTAAAATAGCTCTATGAAACTCACAAGTAAGTAAAATAGGACAATGATCCAATAAGGTAAAAGGAAAACCAGTTACTTTACAAATAGGAAATTTGGCTTCAATCTCATCACAGACAAAAAATCTATCGAGAAGAGCCAAGAAAGGAAGCTCTCTAGCGTTACTCCAAGTAAACTCTCTATTAGAAAGAGGAATTTCAATCAATTTAGAAGAGATGATAAATTGATCGAATTCCTCCATAGCAGAGTAATCCCCTTCCCTAGGATATCTGTCACTAATGAAATGCGTAACATTAAAATCACCCCCTAAAATCCAAGGCCCAGGGGCAAATGATCTAAATTCAAGGCATTCGTTCCATAAAATTCTCCTATTAAGTTTAGAGTTTGGCCCATAAACAATAGAGATACTTAAAAGAGAATTATCAGAAAGATTGATATGGATAACATGAAGAGAATGTTGCTTAAAAATACATTATAATAATTTAAAGAAGTTGTCGCGCCAACCTATCATTAAGCCCCCTGAAGAACCCACAGAAGGTAAAGAAACCCATTTACTGAAGTGATAACCACCTAATCTTCTAAAGAAACGAATGTCAGGGCAATTAATTTTGGTTTCTTGAATAAGAGCAATGTGAATAGAGTAATCTTTAAAGAACAATCTAACCTTATCGCATTTATTCAAATCGTTTAAACCCCTAATGTTTCAACTAATGATCCTCATAAACTAACTGTTCTAGCCCTCTCTAGTTCCTTACGTCTAATAAAATCCCTATCAAGCTCTAAGTCAGAAAAGAAAAAAGAAGTGTCTCTGGCTAACTGGCTAAACTCAACAGAGGAAAGACTGCCTAATGCATAAGTAGAATAGGTACTACCTAGAACAGAACTCATACCTGAGCCTGAGTTCGTAGTGCCAATCACAGCACTCGAACCAGGTAACTCACCTAACGACTGCAGCTGACAGCCACGAATCCTGGCACTCGTACGAACGGATCCACTAGAAGCAACTGATTTTCTGCCCTTGGCTATCTTCGACAAAGTGGCTGAGTCCTCTACAAAATTGCTCTTCTCTGACACCCCTGAGCTCACCGAAGCACCACAAACACTAGATGCCATTACTGGATCCACACCAAGAAAACTGGCAATTGGAAGCTCCTCCGATTGAATTGAACCGCAAACTGGAATATCTACACCCAGATCGGCACTTGGCCTAGAAACGTGCACACCCTCATATTTGTGCAAGTCAATAAGACTTATTCCCTACTCTCCTAATAAAAGTCAAAAGAAACAACTGCTTTTGATTCATGCACAAATGCAGATGAATCAGAGACCTCTAACCAATCCAACAAGAAATTGACAGTAGGAGAAGACGGATTACACGAGCAATTTAGATCAGGTTTCACAAAACTCTTAAAGATAAGAGCATCCTGGAAAGTCTCAATATCGCTTCTCTTCTCCGGAGATTGAAAGATGGTTGTTTATTGTTGTATACAAAACCCCTGGACTACACACAACACACATACATAAATATGGATTTCACGGGAAAATAGAGTCATGGGTTTTTAATTTAATATTATTTTATTCAAAATGGTAAAAGAATTTCAAAGTTGAATTTTGAATCCAAAATGGTTTGGAAGTGAAATCGGGTTTCGAAAAAGATGCTTTGAAATTAAAATTATTTATAATATGGTTTGTTAAAGTTTCGAAATTAAAATAATTCAATTTGAATTTGAATTCAAGATTTTGGAAGTTGGATTCTATACTTGGAAACTATGGTTTAAAGGGATAATACAGATTATAATGTACTTTTAAACTATTTTTTGAAGTAATTTAAATTGAATTATTTTAGGAATTTAAATTTAAACCCAAACAGAACTTGCCGAGGATACGACAGTTCGTTGATTTTTCAATTTATACTTTAAAAGGCTATAATTTGAACAAATTTAATCGAATTTTCCCGAAACTAAAGACCTTTTTTTCCAAATGATAATAGCTTTCATATAAAAAAAGAATTTCCAGTTTTTGTTTAAAGGATTTTAAGATTTTGGGTGAATCAAATTGGAAATGGTTTTAAAAGCTATGAATGAATCTTTTTTAAAGAGTTAGTAAATATTATTTCAAATTAAAGAGGATCTTAAAGGTGTATCTTTTGTTTAAAAGATTTGTTTAAACCATTCAAAAGGAAAGGTTTTGGAAATCAAGGTCTAAAAGTTGTGACTTAACTAAGATCCCAATATATCCATATGTTTGAAAATAAGCGTTCATTATTCGGATTAGCCAGGAGAGGACTTTATGTTATATAACCCATTCCGAACTAATGATACGACGAAATGGATAGCATTTGAAGACGGTGGTGAAGATCGGGTATTTTCGAAAGCGTAAGGATTAACTATCAAATGTCTCTACACCGAATGGCCCTGGTATAGAGATTTTGATTACCCTATGTGATGGGGAGTCCAGATGTGATTAAGGATTATCCGAATTTGCAAGGACTTCTTTGAAGTGCCTTCAGTTCCATTCAGACCTAGGATGGACTTGTATGGATATATGTCTAACGTTACACTTTGAGATGTAAATCCTGTTTCTATCAAATACATTTCTGTTTGGTGGCGGAGAATTTATTCTCTTAGTTTAACGCCCTTCTATGAGACGTATGAGCTCAGAGGTTATGTAGTTGATATTTACTAGTGATATATTCCCAATTTGGTAATGCGGCATGCTAAGTGCTGATCATTGGTTGATTTAAGCATGGCTTTTGTGAAAAACGTAGCTTTGTGGGACGAGACTTCATTGAACCTCACACCTTGAAAATGATCGAAACAGGAAGGATGCGGCAAGGTTACGGGGGTCACGCCTCTTAGGGTATGTACATTTCCTTCTGGATAAAAAGTGTTATCGTGGTATGGAGCCAAGATATTTAACTTATGTGGTTGTTGAAATTAGTTTGGTGTTGAGGATCCTCGAATAAAGGTCGATTACGACCGGGGAATGGCATACTCGTGACAGTTAATTACCTAGTTACAAAGGTAACTCGGCCTTGTGTTGGCACAGATCCGATTAGGTCTCGGGGCCTCCCTCCAGAGTTGTACCCTTTCGAATAAAGGAAGTTCCATAGCCTAGGCCATTTGTTGAAAATCCAATCACCCAATACGAGCCCTGTACGGTTTTAGTTGTATAACCTGCCATGTAACGTGGTGGTAACCTGCCATTTAACATGGTAGCTGTAGTAGGTATACTATAATGGTAGTATGCTGGCTAAGATTAATATTATACTTTCGAAATGTTTTCTATACTATGCACTAAAAATAATATCAAAAGGATTTTCGCGTAGCAAGCATGATTGACTATCATAAGGAGAAATATCCTCCAAGTGTGTGATTGCATTGTGAGTGTGGCTGGAGGCATTATGGTAGTTTCATTTTCCAAAAAGCATAGAGGATTTTTTTTAATTTTTTTTTGTTTTTGTTCAAACAACTATTTTTGTTTGCTCACACCAGTCTCATGACTGGCCTAGAGTTTATTGTTCCCTTTCTAAACTCTAGGTGCCCACAATTTTCCATAAGGGCGACCTAAAGTCAGGTTATTAGCTTGTCAGCTAATGGATGTAGCTTTTGGCAGTCTTTGAAGTCCGTTGGTTTGGGGATCGCATTTGCCATACTACCGTATGATGGTGGTTCGAGCTTGTTGGTTTGGGAGTTCTTTGAGCTTTTGGTTTTGGATATGAAAGTCTTTGGGAGTCCTTGGAGATTTGGCAATGAAGATTCAGAGTTGGATTCTCTTTTGAAAGGCCATTTGGTGTTATCTTTCTACTGCTGTTGTTTCCGTTGTTGCGTATTTTTGGCTCTTATATTGAAATTTCATTTGTATCAGATGTTGTATCTATTTGTGTATCAATAAAAATTCATTTTGTTTCCGCTGTGTAGTTATCACCTAATGTTGTTATAAGCTTCGGCGAACCAGACTCAATGTTTGAATCTGCGGAATTCGAATACGGGTGAAGTATGGATGTCGATTTTTGAAGGTCGAGTCAGAGTTGTTACAGAACCTCTGCCATTTTCTCTCTTTAATTAGATTTTGAAATTCTATCAGAGATTCAGGTAAGGATTCCAATCCATTCCTAATTATTCTTTTGATCTATTTTCTTCTCCCCAATCTCTCTAAATCTAGCAAAATTATATATATATATATATATGTATGTATGTATGTATGTATGCCTTTCCTTCACTATGTATATATATCAAAAGAAGTAAATCTGGAAAAGAGTTGCTTTGGATTTGCAAATCCACACAAGAAAAAGGATAATCTGTGGGTGAAAACCTTAGTATTTTTATTTCAGTAATTGATTAGTATATATCTATGGGTATGAATATGCCTTAAGGAATTTGGGATTGCGAAAAAGAATAGATAAAATCCCCTAAAATTCCTTTTTATTCCGAAATGTCAATTCTAGATGAAAATTCTCAATTATTTATGTTAATTTGATGGAATTTATATTGGTTTTGCAATTTTGATAATTTCACAGTCTGTTCACTTCTCCTTCTTTGATTCAAATTATGGGTTTTCAATAATGAAATAAATGGTGTAGAGCATGAATCTATTCGTATTTTATACCATTTATTCCATACAAAATTCCTTTATTTACTTTAATGTCAAAAAGGAACAGAATATGAAGTTAGGATTGTAATTCATGTTATTTAGTATAGTACATTAGATTGATATAATAAATTAGGTTTTTATGTCCATTTACAAATATATTTATTGCAGTTTTGGATATGAATATTCAATCCTTATTATGGATATTGAAATCTGAAGGGAAAGACCTGCATTAGTATTATGGTTAAAGGAATGAACATTTAACACTAGTTTAAGGCAAATGAACTGCAGCTTAGAAGTTATTAAGCGTGAATACACACACACACACACACATGTATGTATGTTTTTATTTCTATAGGCATAATAAATGTATAATTATAGCATATAATTGTGTAGTTAGTTAGGTAACAATTGTTATTGATTCCTCCTTAGAAAGGTAATTAATGTTTTAAGGTATAATAAGGAAGATTCCTTATAAAGCTTTAATTAACGGTGAGATAAGTATTATATATATTGAGAGTATTTAAATTAAGGCTAAGTCATAGGGATGTAAGGTCAGTAGAGTTGCACAACAGAAGTCTATCTTTCCCCCTGAGGCTACCAGTAGACGTGTACACTTCCTATTGATGTGAGACATCTCCTATGATAAATATTTATGATGATGTGAGGTTCGTCCCAAATTTTGTAAGTAAATCTGCCTAGCTATTCTGACTATCAGTTCCTACAAATAGTCGGACTAATGTGAGATGTCATTATAGGTATAGGCCATAGTACGAAGGGCCTGCTTCGAGGTCTTGAGGTATTAAGTGGTTATTTGTGGGCCCACATCTTTTTTCCAAATAAAGTATTAATTAACCAAAGGGCCAGTTATTATGCATGATAGGTGCTATCTCGATAGAGATCCGCTTTAGGATAAGGTATTAAGTGATTAATTGTGGGTCTTCCTTCCTATAAAGATGTATTAATTGGCTCAAGAGATTCAATGCAATGTCAGCTAGATAGTCACCATTGAGGTGTTCGCCTTGTGAATAGGTATTAAATGATGGGGTCATCCTCGATTGAGGTCTTAAATTGCCAGAGTCCACCTATTTCCAATAAAAGGTATTAAGTGGCTTAGGTGCTATCCCTTGCATTGTTAGATATTTATGACGTGGGATTTGGGATATGGGTTTAGAAACCTGCTTCGAGAATGGAAGGTATTAAGTGATTGATTGTGGACCTACCTCCAGCTCTTATAAGAAGTATTAAATGGTTTTTTGTATGCATGATATATTCTTATTTTAAAATATATTGTCCATGTACTGAAATGGTAAGACAAGAGCTTTTTATTCACGAGACATTTGTTGTTTTAACTCCCTCCTCAATACAACACAGGTTAAGGATAGAGTGGTGATGGTGTTTAAGATGAAGTGGCTTAAGCTTGTGGCATATCTTTTATGATGTTTTATGTTGTATCCATGTATTTTGGATAAATGATGTAATGGATTTTACTTGACAGTTTGATGATGTTTTGTATTATGACACTTCAATTGGTTTTGAAATAAATAGGTACAATTTGCTATTATATTTTATTCCATTCCCCGTGAGTTCTGAAAGAATAATTATTACTCTATATTTTTACTTTTTTTCTAACCAACCGCAAGCCATAGAATGGATATAACTTTTGATGCGCCATTTCTGGCTCGAAATTTATACCTGTTCCGAGGTGGGTTGCTACATTTGGCATCTGAGTTTAGGTTACCCAATCATCGGGGAAGCTATACATATGAGTGATATACTTGTTGATTTTCAAAATGATTTTAAGAAAGGATTTTAAAAAATTCTTACTATATACATATATATCCCCATTTCTTTGAACACACATTCATACACTAAGCAACCCTTTTCTTTCATCATATAATACTATCTTAGAAATTGTCACTAAAGATTGAACTTACAGATAGTTGATATAACTGATAATCAATCTTCTTTTGGAACTAGGATCCCCGCCCATGGAAGACCTTTTATTTATCGAATGCTCGAATGGTTTAAACAATTTCTTAGCACTGTTGAGCAATTTCCTATTCCTCCAGCTCACCAATGACATCTGCTGCTTTGCCTGCCGATGCTGCACCCCAACCTATTAACTTTTTAAATTGTGTAAGGACTTTCTTAATTTGGGAGGGAATATATAATCTAGATCTGAGGGATATCTGAAAGCTAAAGCATGGGTTAATGACTGCGAGAAAATACTTAAAGTGCTTCGTTGAGGAGATCAACTAAAGAGGTGGATAGCAGATAGGCACCTCAAAGGAGAAGTTGTAGATTGTCGGAACCTGGTACCTGCGGAAAACACCGGAAGGATTTTCTCATGGGATAAACTCCAAAACAGATTTGAGATAAGTCTTATGTCTAAGGCAGAAGTGAGTCTACAACTGGAGAAATTCATTCGGCTCGGGCAAGGAGACTCCACTTTAGAGGAGTACATAGCTAAGTTCGTATAGCTGGATAAATTTTGGATGGGCTTTATAGATACACCGATGAAAAAGGCCATGAAGTTTGTGAAGGGACTAAATTCCTCGTCGAGAGAAATGTTGTTGACCCAAGTGCCTATAGGTACTATGTATGAGATGTTGGTGGAGAGGGAAATGTTTCACCTGGCCAGTATAGATGATAAGGAGGTAGAAAATGAGAAGATGGCACCTACCTAAAAGCAAGGATGGTCATAGAAGGGAAGCTTTTAGGGTAACAAGAAGTCAAATGGAAAGTTTAAGAAGGATGGTAAGCTGTGCAAGCAATGCCAGGAGAAAGGTTGGTAAGCTAAAGGTCGTAGGGTGAGTTTGGTAAAGGGAACTTTTAAACGAAAGTGCTTTAATTGCCATGAGGAAGGGTACGTCACGAATCAATGACCTAAGTCGGCAAAGGAAGGATCAAACAAACAAGCTTTTGTTATTGAACCGAGAGACCGAGGGATGGCAGCATAAAAGGTATAACTCTTATTTTATAGGTTATAATTTGTACCCTATTTGAGTAAGGGGCATCACATTCCTTTATAGCTAAGAATGCAGTATACTTCTTAAACCTTCAAATCCAAATTGTCACCGGCCCAATACTAATCCTATTGGGTGTTTGATACATCTTTTTTTATTTACAAAGACCTAGTGTTGGACATATGCGATGTTGATTTCATATGTAATGCGAGCATTCTAAATTTTGAAGTGTATGGACTTATCTTGGGTATGGATTGGTTAGCATATTATCGAGAAATTCTTGATTGTGATAGGAGGGTTATACGATTAAGAAGTTATGGAGGCCATGACCTAGGAATTCTTTGTACATCCCAAGATTTAGTTGAGTTAAGCCATCTATACTCACTTAATCTTTCTATTGGAGAGCTTTTGTCCATACCCGTAGTTTGTGAATTTCTTGATGTCTTTGAATAAGTCTCTAGTCTCCCACCCCAAAGGAAGATTGAGTTTCAAATAGATTTGAAGAAAGATGCAAAGCCATTTTCCCTTCCTTTAAGACATATATCCCCCAAAGGAAGAAGAGAATTGGATAAGCTAATCTATGAGCTACTAAAGAAAGGTTTCATCCATCGAAGTACTTCGGAGTGGGATCCTCTGTTGTTTTCACCACTAAGGCAGAGGGTTCGTTGAGATTTTGCATCAACCATAGGGAATCGAATAAGTTGACAAGTAAGAATAATTACTCTTCGTCAAGGATAGGTGACTTGTTCAATCAACTTGGGACGATAGAAATTTAATCAAGAACATTGTAAGAATAGCAGCCCCTTAATCCATTTGACTAAGTAGAACCTAGTGTTTACTTGGGATGACAAATGCCCTAAGGATTTTGAGAAGCTTAGAGAATTATTGACTAATGCAACTATGCTCACTATTCCTGATGGAACCAAACCATTTATGGTTTCACAGATGCTTGTCGCACAGGGTTGGGAATAATTCTAATGTAAGAAGGAAAAGTAGTTGCTTATGCTAGTATGCAACTGAAGGATCATGATAAAAAATATCTAGTTCATGACTTAGAGTTAGCAGCTATATCTCTTAGGGAAAAGATTTAAATTATTCACTGATCATAAATGACTTAAATACTCATTTTCCAAAAAGATTTAAATCTTAGGCAGCAAAGATGTATGTATTATATATCATCGTTTGACTTTAGTATTCAACACACCCGTGGAAAAGGGATCGTAGTTGTCGACACTCAATCGAAGGCGAGCTACCCTAGGTACTATATATGAATGGAGGCAGTTGGAGTTCCTCTGAAATTTAAACTTCCAATCACTAACAGAACCCATCTAAGGGTTTTCAGTAGTCATGGAGATAAGACCAGCCTTGATAGACCACATAAGATTTGAGCAAGTGAAGGATGAGAAGTTAGTAGAGATTTTGGAAAAGTTAAGGAAGGGAGAGCAGTTTCTCCATGCTAGCGGGTACTCAATTGATGAGAAATGATGCTTAAGAAGAGATGGACGCCTTTGTGTCCCAATGGTTGATAGTTTGTTGAGAGATGTGTTTATGGAATGTCACCACTCAAAGATGACCATTCACCTCAGAGGAGATAAGATGTACAGGGATATTTATGGGATTTTTTTAGTCTGGAATGAAGAAGAGTGTAGCCGAGTTTGTTGCTAAGTGCTTGATATGTAAGAGGGTAAAAGCTAAGAAAGGGAAGCCTGGAGGGTTACCATTGCCATTTGAAATTCCAACTTGGAAGTGGGACCATATTTCGATTGATTTTTTGGAAGGATTGCCTAGAAGTCAAAAGGGGTGATGAAGCTAATTGGATTGTAATGGATAGACTCGCTAAGAGTGCCCATTTTATTCCAACTAGAAATAATAGAACTGTCACTTTGATTTCATGGAATTACTGTAGAGCATAGTTAGTGATAGGGATTCCTTGTTCACCAATGAGTTTTGGAGGAGCCTACAAGCAGTTTTGGGAACTTCTTTGAATCTTAGCACTGCATATCACTCACAGACTGATGGTCAAATGAAGAGGGTGAATAAGATTTTGGAAGACTTACTAAGGGCTTGTGTTTTGGATTTCAAAGGACATTGGGAGTAGCGTCTACCTTTAGTTGAGTTCGCATATAATAATAACTATCAAGCGACGATTATTATGGCCCCTTTTAAAGAAATTTATGGGAGGCCATGTAAATCGCAAGTTGTTAGTGGAAAACTACTAACAAAATGTTGCTTGAACCCGATCTAATCCGTGATACCATGGAAAAAGTATGGTTGATCAGGAAACGAGTGAAGGCAGCGCAAGACCGTCAGAAATCTTACATGGATAAAAGAAGGAAAGAGATTGAGTTTGAGGTTGGACATATGGTATTTTTCAAAGTCTCCCCTCTTAGAAAAGTGGTTGGGTTTGGCAAGTATGGCAAATTGGCATCTGATTTGTTGGGTCATTTAAAGTTTCAAAAAGGATAGAAAAACTTGCTTATCGCGTGGAGCTTCCTGACAGGTTAACAGGGGTCCATAATGATTTCCATGTTTCTTACCTTCGAAAATGCCTTCATGATATCACTATTAGGGTTATGCCTGATCAGTTGGGAAATTAGAGGCAGAGCCAATAGTACCCCATGCCATCGCACATATTATGGAGCACGGAACTAGGATACTCTGCAATAAAATCTTAGGCTAGTCTAAGGACAATGAGGAGACAACCCGACGAAAAGCACATGGGAAACCAAGGAGAAGATGAAATCATTCATTTAGAGCTTTTCACTGGTAAATTTTCTATCCAAAATTAGGATTTTGGTTGCATCGTGATTGCTAGATTAAACGGTAAAAGATGGTTGCCACACTTTTTCATAATCACTTTACACTAATTTAGAAATTTTTATGCATGTTTTAAAGTACTTGCATTCGACTTGCATGGCACAATTTACACACCCACGCTAGGATTGAGCGCATTCTAGTATGTCTGCGGTACATAATCACATTGCACTTTGGTTGAGTAGATGGTTGTGTATATAACTTGGTTGTGTAACATGGATGTTATTGCGCATAACGTTGTTTGTTCCTTGAAAGATTTGGAGACGAAATCCTTTAAGTGGGAAGAATGTAACATCCCGTAAAATAAACCATAAATGAATTAAGTGAATTAAATTAAATAAGATATGGTTGAAAATGGAAATTATATAAAATTTGGAATTTAACTATGAAAGTTATTCCATTGTGTTCGTGGCGAAATTCTTACCTATTTCAATATATAATATGCTTAAAACGAAGCTCAAAGAAGAAGTTATGAGCGTTTGAAGTTTCTAGATTTAAATTAATTTAGTTTGAATTCAAATTCAAATGAATATTTAAATTTAGTGTTAGAATTTCAAAAATTAACTATAGATTTAGCAGGGGTTATGTTAAATGTTAAATTAAACAATTAACGTTAAAAGTTAATTAGGGAATAAAATAATCAAGCAATGGTAATAAATTAATGTTACTGAAATAAGAGGAACGATTGACCTATAAGACCTAACAAGTCGACCCCTAGCGGTCGACTGGTCGAGCATAGGCAGTCGACTACTTCCTCGCGGTAGTAGCTTGGGATTTACGATGTTAAGTGGTCCAGATTAATCTATTTTTGATCTAATTTCATCCTATGGTTCTCGTACATTTCAATTTCTATAAATAGGACCCTATCCTCCTTACTTTTTATTCACAAATATTCGAGAATTCTGTGAACTTCCATTATTTTCTCTCTTCAGTTCGATTCAGAATTCTATTAGGGATTAAGTTAAGAATTCTAATCCTTTTCTACTTATTCTTTTGATCTATTTTCTTCTCCTATAACCTCTCTGAATCTAAAAAAATTATATATACACACACCTATCCTTCGTTATGTACATATATCAAAAGAAGGAGATCTGGAAAAGAGTTGTTTTGGCATTGCAAATCCATACAAGAAAAGCCCTGGACTGAGTCGCGTCGGTATAGAGACTACCGGTCGAATGTCTCTGCACTGAGTCACGCCGGTATAGAGATCTCCATATGTGATGGGGAGTCCGATCGGGATTGTGAATACCCAGATTGCAAGGGATTCTTCAAAGTGCCTTCGGTTCTTTTCGAACCTGGGACATACATGTATGGATGTATATCTCACATTACACTTTGAGATGTAAAACTGGTTTCTATCAAATACATTTCTGTTTGGTGGCTGTGACATCCCGGAATTTTGACCCTATTATTATAATAAGTTTTTGATCAAATTTAAAATAAATACTAGATTTTCATTTATAAAATATAAGATGTTGGACATTTTTAGTTGTATATGTGTTATAAAGGAATTTATAATTTCAAAATATAAAATAGACTCTTTTAACAATATTTAAAATTTAATCTGTGTTATTCTATTAAATTGAAAATTTTATATTAATGACATTTAATATCATAAGTATCAAAGTTGTTAATAATAATAAGTATAATAACACAATCATATTCATATAAATATAAAATACATTAGTGCAAATACATTATAAATCAAATATTGGAAAGATTAAACCTTTAAATAAATTTAAAAAAAATAAGATTAAGGAATGTTTCTAACAATTTTTATAATTTAAATAAAGTAAGCTTATAAATAAGATAAGTATAACTTAAATTATAGTGATAAATATAAGTCTGTGTGTACATAAGTACACACTATAATATGAATAAGACATAAATAAAAGTGTAATTATGTGAAGAAAAACATATAATTTTGTCAAGAACAAATGTATAGTTTGTCTTTAAGTTATAAGATAATAAAACAAAAAGGCAAAACTATTGTATAATTACACTAAACAAACAAATCTGCAAGTATCTTTAAACAAATTTAACTTGTTTGCAAATACTACTTATATGTGAACATAAGAGAACAAGTATTCATATCAAGATAATAAAACAAAACTCTCGTACAAAATTGGTCAGTAGAGCACTGTAACTGTAAACTTATATGTAAACATTTCAGTACAAACAAAACCTGAAATATCTTGTACAAAATGTTTATGTCAGTAAATACTAATTAGTGTAAACACATATGAAACATACTAGTATAAACATAAGCCTGCAATATCTTTGTACTAAATATTTGTGTCGGTAAATATAGATTGTGTTAGCATAAGTAAAAAACATAAGCATTAAATTAGCCCACTTTTCTGTCTAAAAGAAAACCTTCCAGCCGAAATTGTTGAATCACCTCAGGCCTTAGTGCAAATAAAAACAAAGCAAGATATTTTATCAACAAAGCTTGTTCAAGAAGAAATAACTGTTGAAAGTTATATATATGTATTCATCATGTCTTATTTCATTTAGTTCAGTCTTTAACTTATGAAGAAAAACCTGAGAAGATGTGAAAGAAAATAAACACAACTTTATATTTTCAAGTTCAAACAAATTCAGGAAAACAAGAAAAGTTAAAGGAATTCAAACTTCAATTATAGTTTTCTTTCTTCATCAAGCAACCTTGCCCTCTGTTCAAAGATTATTAGGTGAGTAAACATATTTTCTAAAAATTTAAAACTTGATACTTAGATCATGTACTCTTATGACTGCTATATACTGAGTATATGATACTCTGTGATAATGTTGTTACTGTAATTTTGAGTTGATCTGCAATATTTCAGACTCTTAAACAAAGAAAAATAGATAAAGAATTTATACTTTATCTTGTAAATCATTTTAAACTATGATTTTTAATCTTCAATTAGCACTCTAGACCTTGTTTGATACTTTACTGTAGGACATGAACTCTGCAACTTCAAATTTGCAGTAAGAAATCAATGTGTGCAAAACTCAAAGACTTTAAATTGTAAATTCAAATTCATATATTAAACAAACATGCAAAGTTAGGATTTTTAAAGGAGAAATGATAATTTTTAGATCAAAGTTTGAAGCGCGGTTTCAAGAGTAGCCGAGAATTGATTTATATCAATATTGGTTGATTAAAAAAAATTTAGTTATTGAAAATTCCTGTGAAGTAAGCTTAATGATAATTTAACATACGAAAATTGTCAAAATAATTTTCAAATGCATAGATTGATAGTTTGAATCAAAAGTAGGGCTTAGTGCATGTTTCTGATGGGTCTGTTTTGCTCGATGTTTTCTTCATCATCGAACGACCGAGTTGGAAGTGTGTTTGAGGGATGAAAGAATAGGACATGAGCGACGCGTGGCAGGAAGCGCAACTCGAAAGGTGGTCGGCGCTAGGAGGAGGAGGCAATTCCTCTGTCGCTGTTCAATTACAGTTCACCCAAAAGGGTATTTTTTTCGTTTCCGTGATCTTCGATTCGAGATAGCTGTTGAATTCGATTGGGGGTTCGAAATGGAGTTTGTGAGGACTGTCGTGGGTCGCCGGAGGCAAGGCGAACCACTGTGCACGTGCACGGTGGTGATGGATGTCCGGTTGCAGTGGCCTTAACGGTCATGTGATCACTTCCCCGAGTCGTGCTCGTGTAGTTGCTGGGTTTACTCCGGGTTCGCGTTCGAGTTCAAGGGGACTGACGCTAATTTAGTTTACCTTAAACTTAATTACTGAAGGAGGAAATAAAAATATGAAGAAGAAGATGTTGTTCAGAGGCGACTCAGGTAGTTGCGTGCGAAACTCGAAGGAACACTCGAGCGAGGATAGGGTTGCTCTCGGGTTTTTTAGTGGGAAGTCTCGGGTTCATTGATCTGCTGTATTCTGTGGAAATGTTTTACAAAATTTAGATAAAATTTAATACTGTTTTAATTATGAATTAACGTTTCACGATGTTTCAAAATTCTTAGCTGCTATTTAAAATATGGAACTAATTTAAATTAAGTATTAAGTTAACTAATAATTAAGGTTTTTAGTTGATACTATAATGGATTATCAAAATTTAAAACGAAAACTTTTACATGTTTAATCAAGTTGAACAAATAAGATAAATAAATTGTTTTAAAAGAAATTAAGAACACTTACTTTTAAAATGTAATTAGCGATAGATTAATTATTTTGGGAAGCGATTGGGAGTAATCACTTTAAAATTAGAGAACGAGTAAATAATTAAGAAAAGGGGTAAATTCGGAATCAATTACTTAAAGTCAATTTATGAATGGCGAAGAGCTAATTAATCGAGGAAATTAATTGAAAATAAATAAATGGTTAAGTAAGTAATTACCAGTAATTAAATGGGAAATTAATTTTGATAAATAGTTAAGACTGTTCATTAAAGTGATTAATTAAAGTAAAGGATTAATAAAGAGATCAATAATTAAACAAACTGGAATGAAATAAGTAATTGATAGTTAATTAATGATTAATTAAATAAAGTTAAGCGGTTAACTCTCAGGTAATTGATTCTAAATTGAATTAATTATAAATAAGACTTAAAGGTGATTGCTTATGGACTGTTGTGATTGAATATCTGATTGTGATATCTATTGATGATGTTCTGTGATGTTCTGTGACATGTTATGATATATCTATGATGCTTGTATATGTTTTTTCTGTGATAAATGCTATGTTAATTCAACTGTTAGATTTAAATTATTTAAACTGTTTAAGTTAATTAGACAACTTGACCCTTAAAATGGCGTTTGGATTCGATGAGACCGGGATCAGAAGAATCAAATTTGATTCTCCGAAAACCACATCAATCCAAATTAAACGTTAGGTCGTGAATCCTGAAATGAAGATCGAGATGGTGTATTCAGAATGCAAGGGTTATCGTCGTTGACTCTGAGGGTGATTCCAAAATGAGTGTAACGAGATAATGCCTTTGGTTTCGTTCGAACCCGGAACGAACTTGTATGGATTGAATGCTTTCAACACATCGTCAGGCGGACGATGAGCATTCTAAGTGATATGTTCTATAAAGGTAATCGCAGCCTCAAGCCTCGTCAACGGGGAATGGCTAAAACAGGGGAGATGCAGCAAGGTTAGGTGGGTCATGCCCAAGCAGGACAAGATATTACCCCTGTCTAGATGTCCCTTTATATTTCGGCTGTGTGGGCGGTTGCTAGCTACGACCGCGGGGTTTATCTTGTTCGGGACTGTTCAGTAAGGAATGGTTCTGGCCTTGTGTTGTAGGGGGTCGGGAGTGATCCTCGGTACGGTGATCTAGGCCCCGTACTGTGACGGGCGGTACCCCAGTAGCCCTGCGATTGTTGGAAATCCATTTTCCCTACGAGACCCTACGGTTTTGATTTGTATTACCCACTTTTGTGGCTAGTAGCTGGAATTTAATCATGTAACAATTTCGGCTATTTTCTATTTTCTTGAAAACCCTAGACACTATTATAATATCACTGGATTTCCTATGAAATGTTTTGGTTAGCGTAAGGTAAAAACTTACCCGTATTTATTTGTGGGGAGTCTTACGTGATACCTTTATTTTCAAATGTTTTTCAAAGTTAAACAACTTTAAACCGTTTACTCATACCAGACCCATGTCTGACCCGGAGTTTATATTTTGTGTTTTCATAAACTCTTGGGTACTCAAATTTTTATGAGTAGCCAAGTGATAGGTTTTGGACCTTGATTTCTGGAGGAGCTTGGAGAAGGAGATTCCAGACGTATATAGCTATATATGTAGTTCCGCTGTGTTAGTTGATGTGTATTGTACCTCTGATGTATGTAGTGATAGATGTAGGTATGATTGTCATGTGTATTGATATTGTATGACTCTGATATATGTAAAACTATGTAATATTTATGTGATATATTATATTTTGTTCCGTTCCGTTGTGAGATTCTGATGTTGCTGTTCTTTCTTTCTCTTTCTCTTCTATTTCTATCCCTTTCTTTCTAAATGATGATACGTCTTTCTGGTAGTAGAAGAGCGGGTCGTCACGGTTGGTATCAGAGCATAGGTTGGTAATAACCTTGGCTCTGGTAGTGATTACTCATAGAATAGAGTTTGTAAAACTCTAAAATGAGTTTGAGTGTATTAATATATATGAGTGCGTATTTGTTAGTGAATATAAAATTGTTTTTATATTATGTTGACTTATCTGTTGAGTGTTTATAGATTCTGGTCGATGTGTGGGACGCCATTTCATCGATAGGGATTTCTAAACTCTTAAACAGGATAGACCGACACGGTATTGTTTTAAAAAGTAGGGTAAATGAAATAATTTTACCCAAAATTATATTTTGATATAAAAGAAATATTTTTCTGAAATTATATATATATATGAGTGTCTGGTTGTTAATACTATAATTGAAAAAAAAAGGTTAAAATTTGAGTGGCTTATAACCAAATAAAATTATCTAATAAAAAGGAATATAACTAAAATTAGATTAAACCCGAATTTAAGTCCCGGAAATTTGAAAGGTGTTTAAATGAATTTAAACAAAAGGATTTGGGAATTTAAAAATCTTGGGAATGTTTGAAATGTTTTTTCCAAAGATTTGAAGGAAATAATGGAATATTGTTTTGGAAAATATTGTTGAATGGAAATTGTTTTGAGAGGAAATTGTGAAAGTAAGGAAGCACTGAATTCACTTCAGTCGCTAGAAAATAATCCTGAGGATGATGGCCACATCATCAGTATTCATTTTCGAGTTTCTAAAGTGATGGATTGCTACCAGGATAGTTGGTCATGATATTGTTTGGGGTTGTTCGGTACACAAGTTGTTTTAGAAATTTTCAAAAGAGAAAATTTGTTTTGGTGAAATCAAGTGTTTGGAATTTGAAAATTTGATTTGACGTACCAAATGAGTATGCGTAGTATCATTTCAAAATGGTTTGGAAATGAAACCGGGTAATTGAATTCTAAGAAATTTTTATTTAGATAATATGGGAAGTTTAAATGAATTAACTGTTGAACTTATGGAGTAAAGTTGATATTAATAGGAAGAAATTGGAAATTTTTAATCCGGGAATTAAAATTTAACTTAAGTAAATGAAAATAAGAAACATATTAGATTTTAACCTGAAGATAAGTTAAATGGAATTGAAGTTCAAAATGAACTTAATTGGATATAAAATTTGAAGGTAAAATGATTGTAATTGTAAGGTGGAAATTTATACCTTAAGATAGTAAATGTTATATATATGTAATTTGAGATTATGATCATAAGATGAAATGACTCAAATGAGTAATATAAGCTGTTAAGTAGATAAATAAGTTTTGAGCTCATATATTGAGAAATAAATTTAAGAAATGGTAAGTAGCTAAATTTAACTGAAGCTGAGTTAAAATAAAATTGAATTTAAATGAACTCAGTCGAGTTATAGATAAAATTGAATGAAATAAAATTCTTATGTAAATAAGTAAATATAAACCAAGTAAGCCTTGAATTTGGATAAAATACAATTGGAAGGAGTTGTAAACAAATCTAATTTAAGTATAAATTGAATAACCTTATTATGAATAAATTCAATAATGAATTGTTAATGTAAATTAAAAATTTAAGGATGGATAAAAGAATAAACTAATCAAATAGATTAGTAAATAGTTGGGATTTGATTAAAGGAGAATCAAATCAAGGATTTGAATGGAAATTGGTAAAATAGAATAAACCTAAGTTGTTGGGTGAAACGGTTTGAAGAAAATAAATGAATTAAGTAATAGTGAAATGATTATTTAACGCATTGGTTATCGAATTTAATAAAATGGTTTGGAATCAAACCTGATTGAAATGAAAGAAATGTAATGAAAAGATTGTGAATAAATTAAATGTGGTGGAGTCAAGTGTAAAATTGAGATGGAATCGATTTAAAATGGTCATAAAGCTTAAGTGATTATTTATTCACAATAATATGGTCAAACTGCATATAGAAATGAGTTTTTTAAAATAAACAAGATTAAATAAAATTCTATGAATTATTGGAAGCAAAATAGGATGATTTTGAATATGAGTTTGTATTGCTTAAGTGGATTATATAAGCAAGTAAGTGTAAATCACTTTAACTAAAAGGAATGATTTGAAAATCGATTGGAAATAATTGTAATAAGTGTTGGAAACCTTACATATGTGCTTTTGGAAATATGTAATGTTAAACAAATGGAAACTCTGTCAAAACTTTTCAGAATGGAAAAAAAAAAGATTAGCAACAAAACAATTTCAAATTGGAAATTAAAAGTAAACTAGTGGATGAGACTAATTGAAATAATAATAATAGGAATCAGTTTAAATGAGAGATAGACAACAAAATTAAATATTCAGAGTTGAAGATAAATTGAATTCACAAGAATTTGGAAATTCGGATTTAAATAAAAAGATATTAAACTTAAGAAATGAATGGTGAAATTCTTAAGTAATATTTGATATTGGGAAAAATTATTCCAAGTGGATAGAATCAGAATAATGTGAATAAAAGAAAATTGATATAGTTGATAATCAATGGATATAAATACGTAGGATGTACGTATATGATTTTATTCACATAACAATTAGATCCAGATTCGAGTACAGAATTTCGAGATAGTTATATCGATCCGAGTTAGGATTTTTCACTTGATTTTCGACGACGAACCATGGATTTGGATTTTGATTGATTCTGAGAATTCTCTATCGTAGTTGTGACTATGTAAGGAGAATGACAGTTTCTGATCAAGAAAACCAGTTCTGAGTCCGTACTAGGAAGTCGGGTGGACGATACTAGTTCGGAAGTGAAATTGTGTAATCGAGCGAGCGATCGAATTTGATATTGTGTACGAATGGTATATGTACATCGTACGGGCTTGATTGTGTAAATATTGAAATTCTATAGAGAACAAATAAATTGGGGAAGAATTAATACAGTAGATTTCAGAATTGAATTGCCAGAGTAGATATCTGGGATTTATTGTGTATTCTGTATATCCCATCTTGGAAATTGTTCATGATTCATCATGAGTGGTTAAGCTAGTAATTCTGGAATTTGGAAGTTAAATCAAATTTAACTGTGGTCGGGAATCCAGTTTGGATTGTTGATCAGCGAGAGACAAACTCCCCATAATTTTAGGGAAGCTTATCCGGATTCGTGTTCGGAAAACTAGTGATGTTTGTTAGGATTGACTGTTTGGTTGTTTGCAAATGTATGAATGGTATCTATGTTGAATGGTTGGTATAACAGCTTTTCAATTATCTTTGTTTTAAATTTCGGGGACGAAATTCTTTTAAGGGGGAAGGAATGTGACATCCCGGAATTTTGACCCTATTATTATAATAAGTTTTTGATCAAATTTAAAATAAATACGAGATTTTCATTTATAAAATATAAGATGTTGGACATTTTTAGTTGTATATGTGTTATAAAGGAATTTATAATTTCAAAATATAAAATAGACTCTTTTAACAATATTTAAAATTTAATCTGTGTTATTCTATTAAATTGAAAATTTTATATTAATGACATTTAACATCATAAGTATCAAAGTTGTTAATAATAATAAGTATAATAACACAATCATATTTATATAAATATAAAATACATTAGTGCAAATACATTATAAATCAAATATTGGAAAGATTAAACCTTTAAACAAATTAAAAAAATAAGATTAAGGAATGTTTCTAACAATTTTTATAATTTAAATAAAGTAAGCTTATAAATAAGATAAGTATAAATTAAATTATAGTGATAAATATAAGTCTGTGTGTACATAAGTACACACTATAATATGAATAAGACATAAATAAAAGTGTAATTATGTGAAGACAAACATATAATTCTGTCAAGAACAAATGTATAGTTTGTCTTTAAGTTATAAGATAATAAAACAAAAAGGCAAAACTATTGTATAATTACACTAAACAAACAAATCTGCAAGTATCTATAAACAAATTTAACTTGTTTGCAAATACTACTTATATGTGAACATAAGAGAACAAGTATTCATATCAAGATAATAAAACAAAACTCTCGTACAAAATTGGTCAGCAGAGCATTGTAAGTGTAAACTTATATGTAAACATTTCAGTACAAACAAAACCTGTAATATCTTGTACAAAATGTTTATGTCAGTAAATACTAATTAGTGTAAACACATATGAAACATACTAGTACAAACATAAGCCTGCAATATCTTTGTACTACATATTTGTGTCAGTAAATATAGATTGTGTTAGCATAAGTAAAAAACATAAGCATTGAATTAGCCCACTTTTCTGTCTAAAAGAAAACCTTCCAGCCGAAATTGTTGAATCACCTCAGGCCTTAGTGCAAATAAAAACAAAGCAAGATATTTTATCAACAAAGCTTGTTCAAGAAGACATAACTGTTGAAAGTTATATATATGTATTCATCATGTCTTATTTCATTTAGTTCAGTCTTTAACTTATGAAGAAAAACCTGAGAAGATGTGAAAGAAAATAAACACAACTTTATATTTTCAAGTTCAAACAAATTCAGGAAAACAAGAAAAGTTACAGGAATTCAAACTTCAATTACAGTTTTCTTTCTTCATCAAGCAACCTTGCCCTCTGTTCAAAGATTATTAGGTGAGTAAACATATTTTCTAAAAATTTAAAACTTGATACTTAGATCATGTACTCTTATGACTGCTATATACTGAGTATATGATACTCTGTGATAATGTTGTTACTTTAATTTTGAGTTGATCTGCAATATTTCAGACTCTTAAACAAAGAAAAGTAGATAAAGAATTTATACTTTATCTTGTAAATCATTTTAAACTATGATTTTTAATCTTCAATTAGCACTCTAGACCTTGTTTGATACTTTACTGTAGGACATGAACTCTGCAACTTCAAATTTGCAGTAAGAAATCAATGTGTGCAAAATTCAAAGACTTTAAATTGTAAATTAAAATTCATATATTAAACAAACGTGCAAAGTTAGGGTTTTTAAAGGAGAAATGATAATTTTTAGATCAAAGTTTGTAGCGCGGTTTCAAGAGTAGCCGAGAATTGTTTATATCAATATTGGTTGATTAAACAAAATTTAGTTATTGAAAATTCCTGTGAAGTAAGCTTGATGATAATTTAACATACGAAAATTGTCAAAATAATTTTCAAATGCATAGATTGATAGTTTGAATCAAAAGTAGGACTTAGTGCATGTTTCTGATGGGTCTGTTTTGCTCGATGTTTTCTTCATCATCGAACGACCGAGTTGGAAGTGTGTTTGTGGGATGAAAGAATAAGACATGAGCGACGCGTGGCAGGAAGCGCAACTCGAAAGGTGGTCGGCACTAGGAGGAGGAGGCAATTCCTCTGTCGATGTTCAATTACAGTTCACCCAAAAGGGTATTTTTTTTCGTTTCCGTGATCTTCGATTCGAGATAGCTGTTGAATTTGATTGGGGGTTCGAAATGGAGTTTGTGGGGACTGTCGTGGGTCGCCGGAGGCAAGGCGAACCACCGTGCACGTGCACGGTGGTGATGGATGTCCGGTTGCAGTGGCCTTAACGGTCGCGTGATCACTTCCCCGAGTCGTGCTCGTGTAGTTGCTGGGTTTACTCCGGGTTCGCGTTCGAGTGTAAGGGGCCTGACGCTAATTTTAGTTTACCTTAAACTTAATTACTGAAGGAGGAAATAATAATATGAAGAAGAAGATGTTGTTCAGAGGCGACTCAGGTAGTTGCGTGCGAAACTCGAAGGAACACTCGAGCGAGGATAGGGTTGCTCTCGGGTTTTTTAGTGGGAAGTCTTGGGTTCATTGATCTGCTGTATTCTGTGGAAATGTTTTACAAAATTTAGATAAAATTTAATACCGTTTTAATTATGAATTAACGTTTCACGATGTTTCAAAATTCTTAGCTGCTATTTAAAATATGGAACTAATTTAAATTAAGTATTAAGTTAACTAATAATTAAGGTTTGTAGTTGATACTATAATGGATTATCAAAATTTAAAAAGAAAACTTTTACATGTTTAATCAAGTTGAACATATAAGATAAATAAATTGTTTTAAAAGAAATTAAGAACACTTACTTTTAAATTGTAATTAGCGATAGATTAATTATTTTGGGAAGTGATTGGGAGTAATCACTTTAAAATTAGAGAACGAGTAAATAATTAAGAAAAGGGTTAAATTCGGAATCAATTACTTAAAGTCAATTTATGAATGGTGAAGAGCTAATTAATCGAGGAAATTAATTGAAAATAAATAAATGGTTAAGTAAGTAATTAGCAGTAATTAAATGGGAATTTAAGTTTGATAAATAGTTAAGACTGTTCATTAAAGTGATTAATTAAAGTAAAGGATTAATAAAGAAATCAATAATTAAACAAACTGGAATGAAATAAGTAATTGATAATTAATTAATGATTAATTAAATAAAGTTAAGCGGTTAACTCTCAGGTAATTGATTCTAAATTGAATTAATTATAAATGAGACTTAAAGGTGATGGCTTATGGACCGTTGTGATTGAATATCTGATTGTGATATCTATTGATGATGTACTGTGATGTTCTGTGACATGTTATGATGTATCTATGATGCTTGTATATGTTTTATCTGTGATAAATGCTATGTTAATTCAACTGTTAGATTTAAATTATTTAAACTGTTTAAGTTAATTAGACAACTTGACCCTTAAAATGGCGTTTGGATTCGATGAGACCGGGATCGGAAGAATCAAATTTGATTCTCCGAAAACCACATCAATCCAAATTAAATGTTAGGTCGTGAATCCTGAAATGAAGATCGAGATGGTGTATTCAGAATGCAAGGGTTATCGTCGTTGACTCTGAGGGTGATTCCAAAATGAGTGTAACAAGATAATGCCTTCGGTTTCGTTCGAACCCGGAACGAACTTGTATGGATTGAATGCTTTCAACACATCGTCAGGCGGACGATGAGCATTCTAAGTGATATGTTCTATAAAGGTAATCGCAGCCTCAAGCCTCGTCAACGGGGAATGGCTAAAACAGGGGAGATGCAGCAAGGTTAGGTGGGTCATGCCCAAGCAGGACAAGATATTACCCCTGTCTAGATGTCCCTTTATATTTCGGCTGTGTGGGCGGTTGCTAGCTACGACCGCGGGGTTTATCTTGTTCGGGACTGTTCAGTAAGGAATGATTCCGGCCTTGTGTTGTAGGGGGTCGGGAGTGATCCTCGGTACGGTGATCTAGGCCCCGTACTGTGACGGGCGGTACCCCAGTAGCCCTGCCATTGTTGGAAATCCATTTTCCCTACGAGACCCTACGGTTTTGATTTGTATTACCCACTTTTGTGGCTAGTAGCTGGAATTTAATCATGTAACAATTTCGGCTATTTTCTATTTACTTGAAAACCCTAGACACTATTATAATATCACTGGATTTCCTATGAAATGTTTTGGTTAGCGTAAGGTAAAAACTTACCCGTATTTATTTGTGGGGAGTCTTACGTGATACCTTTATTTTCAAATGTTTTTCAAAGTTAAACAACTTTAAACCGTTTACTCATACCAGAACCATGTCTGACCCGGAGTTTATATTTTGTGTTTTCATAAACTCTTGGGTACTCAAATTTTTATGAGTAGCCAAGTGATAGGTTTTGGACCTTGATTTCTGGAGGAGCTTGGAGCAGGAGATTCCAGACGTATATAGCTATATATGTAGTTCCGCTGTGTTAGTTGATGTGTATTGTACCTCTGATGTATGTAGTGATAGATGTAGGTATGATTGTCATGTGTATTGATATTGTATGACTCTGATATATGTAAAACTATGTAATATTTATGTGATATATTATATTTTGTTCCGTTCCGTTATGAGATTCTGATGTTGCTGTTCTTTCTTTCTCTTTCTCTTCTATTTCTATCCCTTTCTTTCTAAATGATGATACGTCTTTCTGGTAGTAGAAGGGCGGGTCGTCACAGTGGCGGAGAATTTATTCTCTTAGCTTAACACCATTCTCTAAGACGTACGAGCTCAGAGGTTATGTAGTTAATGGTTACTAGTGATACATTCCCAATTTGGTAATGTGGCATACGAAGTTTTGTTGATCATTTGTTGATCGAAGCATGACTTTTGCGAAAAGCGTAGTTTTGTGGACGAGACCTCGTCGAGCCTCACAACCCGGAAATGGTCGAAACACGAAGGATGCAGCAAGGTTATTGGGGGTAGTGCCCCTTAGGGTATGTCCATTTCCTTCTGGATAGAAGTAGTATCATGATATGGAGCCCAAATACTTAACTTATGTGGTTGTGAAATTATGTTGCTTTTTGGTTGTTGTTGTTGGGACCCCGGATAAAGGTTGGTTGTGACCGGGGGATGGCATGCTCGTGATAGTTAGTTACCAAGTTACAGAGGTAACCCAGCCTTGTGTTGGCAAAGAGCTAGTTAATTTCTCGGGGCATCCCTCCAGAGGCGTACCCATGTGGCCTAGGAAGTTCCTTTTCTTGACCATTTGTTGGAAATCTAATCATCAATACGTGCCTTGTACGGTTTTAGTTGTAGAACCTACCATCTAATATGGTAGCTATAGTAGGCATACTATAGTGGTACGTATGCTGGCTAAGATTTATGTTATACTTGCAAATGTTTTCTGCACTATGCCCTAATAATAATATCAAAAGGATTTTACGTATCAAGCATGTTTGACTATCATAAGGAGAAATCTCCCCCAAGTGTGTGATTGCATTGTGTGTGTGCCGGGAGGCCTTATGGTAGTTTCATAAAAGCATTGCAGATTTCCTTTATACTTCTTTTTATTTGTTTTGTTCAAATAAACAGTTTTCGTTTGCTCACACCAGTCACATGACTGACTTGGAGTTTATTTTTCCCTTTCTAAACTCTGGGTGTCCACAATTTTCCACACGGGCAGCCTAGATTCAGATTATCAATAGATAGTAGATATGGATCTAGAAGTCTTTGGATTTGTTCATCGAACTTGCTTAAGTCAACCCGATGGTGGTTCAAGCTTCTGGTTTGCAGTTTTGGAGTTTGGCATTCAAGATGGAGTTATCTCTTACGCTGTTATTTCTTCCACTGTTATCTTGTATTTCTAATATTGATATCATTTGTATCGATGTGTTGAATCAAATATTGTATACAATAAAATCATTCATTTTTCTTCCGTTGTGTTGTTGTACTAAATGTGTTATAAGCTCCGGCGAACCAGATTCGACGTTTGAATCTATGGCATTCGAATACGGGTGATGTATTTGGTGCCGATTTTCGAAGGTCGGGTCAGGGTCGTTACATACTGCCTGCCAATAAAGTCACAAAAAAAATTTAACTCAAAGTAGTGTATTTATTTTTTATAACGTTACTTAAAATACATGAGTGAAAAAAACAAGCGATATTTATAAAAGACAGAAAAACCATTAGCTCATAGAATCAAATGCAAAAAGGAAAAAACCTACTGTTTAAATATGGAAATTAAAAAGAAATGATAGATTAGTTATATGTCACGATATATGGAATGAAAAGATACATAAAGGTAGTCTTCTTGAATTTCTCATGAATGTTAGGTTTAAATTTCTTCAAAAAAGTCGCTAATTCAGAATTTTGCATCATAAACAATTGAGATTCCAACATAAAATTGACATTTTGCATTGAAGAAGTTTTAGGGATTTATAATATGATGTTTTTACAAACCAGAATTCCCCAAGAAATATTCAAACTCAAACTATACTAATCAACTACTAAAATAGAAAAGTTAAGATTTTCACTCACAATATATCTTTAACTTTGCCTACTTTGGATTTGACATGCCTTTAATAATCTCTACTGGATATCTTCCTTTTGATATATATACAGAAAGGGATTTTTATATACACATTAGATCCAGAATATTGAAGAGGAGTTGGTTGGGAAAATAAATAGAAAACAAAATAGATATATAGAATTTCTTACATGAAACCCTAATGGAGTTTTCTTGTATCTATAAAGAGATGAACCGACGAAGCATCTTTAGAGTTCCAAAATATTTTGTGAATAAAAGTGAGGGTGCTAGGCTCCTATTTATTATGGTTGAAATTCAGTAGAACCGTTGGATTAAGGTTGGTTGGAAATAATAGAATCGGGTACGCTAAATATCTAAATACCCTAGCTGTCACTCAATAGCATAGGTCGACGGTCGCTCCCTACTGGTCTACCGCCAACGACCGACTGGTCTAAGGGGAGCCATCAACCAATACGTGCTATTTTTGTAAGATTTTATGCCGTTGCTTTTTATTTTATTTTCATCCTTAAATATTATTTAACGTTAACGTTATTTTTAACGTTTATTTAACCCTCAAGCCTAATCACCATTAACTTTTAAATTTCAAATTTAAAAATTATTTGAATTTGAATTCAATTTAAATTATTTTGAATCCAAATACTTCAAACATCCATAATTTTTCCGTGTTACTCCGATTTAACATATTATATATGGAAATTGATCAGAATTTTGCACAAACATAACGACATACCTTTCGTGGTCAAATTATGACTGTTGCAAAATTTTCATTTTTAACCTTATCTTATTTAGTTAATTTACCTTACCTTATCTCATTTTATTTTATTTACTTCTTATCCATTTTTATATGATTTTACAAAGATACTATTAGGATTGTTCCAACCCATATACATAGATAACATGCTGAAAAGGTTCGGTATGGAAAATTCCAATGTAAAAATGTTCCAACCCATATACATAGATAACATGCTGAAAAGGAGGCTCAGAATAGACAGAAATCTTATGCCGATCATCGTAGGAAGCCTTTGGAATTTTCTGTTAGCAATCTTGTATTCATTCGTGTTTCCCCGATGAAGGGTGTGGTGCGTTTTAGTAGCTCTGGGAAATTGGCTCCTTGTTATATTGGACCGTTTCCTGTTACGGAACGCATTGGCCCTGTTGCTTATCGTGTATCGCTACCTATTCAGTTTTCGAGAGTTCGCGACGTATTTCATATATCTCATCGTCGATGTCTTCAAAATTTGGATTCTATTATTGATCCTCATATGTTGCAAGATCTTGAGATCTCACTCGACTTGTTTATTGTGGAAAATCCTATTCATATGTTAGCTACAGAGGAGAAACGCCTTCGGAACAAAGAAGTTCCGCTCGTGAAGATTCAATGGTCCGCAAACCCCAAGGATTGCACTTGGGAAATCAGAGAATTCATCGAGCGTTCTTATCCGGATTTTCTCTCCTCTTCGGGTGGGGGTGAGCCTTCATATCCATCTTTTCTTTTTTTTTAAATCTTTGTTGAGATGAATTATTTACGTTATTGACTGCTTCTAGTATGAAAATTGCGGGGACGCAATTTTTATAAGGGGGAGTCTGTAACGACCGTGATGTTATTACCATCATAATAAATATTTTTAAAATCTGTAACGACCGTAATTGTCGGATTACTGTCGGAGTGAATATTTTAAATAATAAACTTTTTTGAATTAAAATTGGAAGAAAATATAATGTTGCAAAGTCGGTTGAATTGCGTTACACTTTTATTCACCTTCACGTTGTTGTCGCCACATTTTTCAATTAGTTGGTACAATGACTGCACTATCTTTCATATACCAATGCTACTTACTAAAAGGAGGTAGCATTTGAAAAAAAATGACGGAGTGCGTGCAGCTCCTTATTTCGTGCATGCATGATAAGAATACTCAGGCCACCTTCTTTATTTATTATACACGTGAAAATGAATTCCTGAACTAAGTTACATGCGTAACAAAAAAATGAACCAGGTGTGAAAACACATTTTCATTGCAAACACTTGTTCACAGCTGCCCACATCTTTTCTGCTTGTCCTTTATATTCACTTAAGCACGTAGCATTAAATGAGAGTGTACTCAAAAGAGTTAGCCATCCTTGTTGCTTTGACTTATACTTTTATTTTTGAAAAAAAAGAAAAAGGCTGCATCATTTTTACTCTCTGCAATAGTTCCGCAAAGCACATTAATGGCCGCTCATGGAATTTAGCTTTGGTGAGTTTTGAAACTCACTTTTCTAATATAGCTCAGATAATTTATTGGTACGTGTCTGCATAATTTCCCTCTGCATTCACTATTACTTTGATTATCAGTGGTCTGCATACTATGGGGTATTTACACGCATCGGTGTCCAAAATATCGTATGTGTATGTTCAAGTTTGTAGTCTTCATGCATGACTTCATTTTAACCTTCAGCAACTTCATCATTTAATACAATAGAATTCACCCGGGAACTATTTATATTATGCATAACTTACTCAAGCTATATTTTTGTGGTGTGCATGTATGGCTTCATAGTTTACAAAGAAGTATGTGCTAGGTAATAAAATAAAAGGGTGCTTTCATGAAAATTATACATGTGCAAAGTTGCTTTTTAATATTTCTTGCATTCCTTTTTATTGAAAAAGTTTAGTTATTGGCCTCGATGAAGATATGAGCAAGCTAGTTTTGATGCGTTTTATGTAATGGGTCATGGATTCAAATTGCTTTCATTAGCATTTTGTTGAATACTTACTTATAGGTTACTTTATTAGTATTGGAATGACATCTTGTTTTGAATTACTACTTGGTTGTTGAACACAAGTATTGTGGTTTCTGATTTACTCAAAGGCCGAAACAAGTATTTTTTACAGATTCTAACAGCTATTTCGTTTACTAGAAAAAAATGTATTCTTGCTCCTTTTTTTTTGCGAAATGAAATCTAAGAATTTTATGAATAGGAAATGACATTGCATTGAAAAACTATTTTCTTCCCACAATTAGGTGAAATAACGAAATCTTTTATCATCCGAATATTTTCAGATTATATTCATAAAATGAATTTTGTCACCGTTATTTTTATAACGGAAATTTTTACGGCGGTATTAAATTTTGAAGCGTGTTGTTTTGACAACATTTTTGACGAATAAAAATTACTGTTATTTTAACGTCAGTAACCGTTAATTTAAAGTGACTTTTCAAGCGGTTAGCCCACAGCACTGATTTGGTATCCGTTTTTACAGTGTTTAGAAAAGTGCAATTTGTCGAAATTGCTACAGATGATGATGTTTTAATCACGTGTTTTAAAAGTTGTTTTAGAATAAAATTGTTTCCAAACGATTTTACAGTTTGCGCTTTCAAAAGAATGAGAAAGCGATTTAAACGCTTCAGAAAAATTAAGGACTATGAACCCTTACTTTTACTGATTCGCTTAATTCCGGACTTGTCCGTTTGAGAACGTAAAATGTTATTTATCTAAAACACACATTTTTGCACTTTCAAGGAAACGATGAAGAGATTTGAACGATTTAGCAAAGGTGCGGAGTATGGAACCACACTTTTACTATTTCGGTTAATTCCGGACTTGTTAATTGAAACATCTGATGTTTGATGATTTTGTTGGGCTTTCGAGCCACTCTGTTGGACCTTCAGGTCATTTGTTGGACCTTCGGGTCATCTGATGGACCTTCGGGTCAATTACCAGTACCAGACCTTCCGGTCACTCTGCGGACCTTCGGGTCATCTGATGGGCGCCAAAATTTATAGTACTTGGTAGGCTTCGTCCATCTGAGATGCATGTACGGCGTAGCTAAAACTCACCATCTGCTGGGATCGATCCACTTTTATGCTGATTTTTCTAGTTATCTTATTTTGATTTGTAGATTTTGCGACTGTTGATTTTCTAGTTATCTATTTTGATTTCTAGAGTTTGTGAATTACTGCTTTGAATTCAATTATGAATTTGGAAGTTGAGTTTGAGTATAATCTCATCTGAGATTATAAGTTTGCGTATTGCTGTTTTAAATTCAATTGTGAATTTGAAAACTGATTTTTATGGAGTTTAAATTGAGATTTCTTCATTTAAACTATGCTGATTATTTATGCTGTATAGTCTCATTCGAGACTATAATTATTTATTTAAGTGTTGTTTATCATTCACTTATTTCTGAGAATAAATTAGACTGATCCGTTTATTATTTTCTTTTAAATAATACTCGCGTCAGACCGAGTTATTTCAGGGTGATCTCTATCTTTGATTTCGTAGCAGTTTCAGCTTTTGGGATTCGCATCATCTTTTGTCTAGTCCTCGAGGAGTACTTTTGGTTTATTGACTCCTATCTTATGTATGTTGATGTATATGTATAAGTACATTTGGTTCATGTGAACTAGTGATGTTTGTAGCATGTATTCCAGACTTGTCTTCCGCTATATATCTGATATTTCTGTTCTGATGTGATTATTCTATCAGTGTTATTGTTATTATGAGTTGTTCTGGATTTTCCTTTAGCCACTGTAGTTTCGTTTTAGATATGGATTGAATTTATATCTTTGGGAGTAAATTTTACAACTCCTAACGATGTAATCAATGCTCTTCTAAGGCATAACATATGGATGGTCGCTTCTAACAAGCCTTATTCTTTGCAATAGCAGACGTTATTCCATATAATAACCTTTGTTATTGTGAGCATAGAGGTGGGGCGTCACAATATTGTAATTTAATTAACTCTGTAATCAATTCTATTCATAATAAAGGTGTTTTTCTTTCTGTTATATATTTGTTATAATGTATTATAAATTATTAAAATTTAATTAAAATATATTTAATAGAAAATCCAAAAATGGTGTGTTTGTGATAACAATTATAAATAGTTGTAATCACGAGTATTGTACCATAAAATAATAAACACATCATTTTAAATATTCCTAGTCAAGATGCATCTAGATTAGATATCCATATATCCGTTGAGACTAGAATCTATAAAGCACTCCAAACGTTGGGCAGTGTATTATTCATGATCGTGGGGGGGGGGGGAGGGCTACCAAGAGGTTACGTACCGATACTATTGGATAATTGTGGAATAACTACTTGATAGTTTTCTATTGGTTAATGTAACTAAGGTCAAACAAAAAATAACAATATGACTAATTTACACAATTTTCTGAACTTGAGAGTACTGTTAATCTTCACTATGAAAGCTACATTTTAATTATAATCAAATCATGGCATGATGTCCATTGAGTGAGATAGTTGGGTCGAGTGGGAGTATTTGAAGTGAAACACTATTTATGTGAGGATTTGTAATGATCCGTATCTTCAACCATTTAGAAATATTAAATTTAATATAATTGTTGTATAAAAATGGTTATAAATAAATATTTTACAATCTATTAATGGAAATGTTATTATATATATGTTATAATCTAAAATAAAATCCTTAAATAACAAATATCAATAAGTTAAAGTTCTTAAATAACAAATGTTAATGTTATAAAGAATGAAATGATTGTTTATTTCTAATAGGAATATTATTGTAAAGTTAATAAGAAATAAAATAAATAATGTATCAAAAAGTGATATCATATATTATTAATTGAATTGGTTGTAGCATAGAATAATAAGTCAATTATTTGGTAAGTAATTTATAATGCTTGTTGTAAACAATAAGTTAATAGCTATGAATTACTAATATATAACAATTATTTTATTTCTCATCTCATTATTTAATCCATTTTGAAATTAATTGGGTAATCAATTGGAATTAGTGTAATTGAAATATTATGGTTAATATAAGAAAAGGTGTAAACTGTAGAGTAATGAGTGTGATAGATGGAAACTTATGTTTAATTTATACATAAGGGAATTATTGAATAAATATAAAGGACTTTTAAATTAAAATAAAAAAAATTGAAATTAGAATGCAATGAACTAGGGTTTATTGTAAATTAAATGTTGGAATTAATTTAATATTTTGGGTTCAACATGAAAAATTGGAAGATCATTAAAATCTGATTTAATCAAGAATAATGATAGAAAACTTCTAATTTAGAATTTGAAAGTAATTTAATCAGTTTAATAATAATTCATTTTAACTGATGTGTAAAAATAAATATAATTTGATTTTATAGCTCGATTGTATATACAATAGAATTAGGGTTTCAAATTAGTTTCATTGAGTTTATAATCGAAAACCTACATTTCGATATATAGGATGATCTATTTCCATTTCGTGAATGAAACGGGTTTTCGAGCCTTTGTTATCACTTTGGCACAATCGATATCTGTTCTATCTATTCATGTTCCATCTTTTGTCTATATATATGTTGTTATGAAACCCTAGCAGCCTTCTGTTCTACTCTTTTGTACATAATTCCAGATCTAACTTGTTTATTCCCAATGGTGAATATCCTAAAACCTTAAATTTCCAATTTCACTTCTAATTCAAACTGCTCAAACCATATCAAATTATATATTGTCGTTAAGCTCTCGATGAATGCAATCAGTGTCTACCGTTCATTTTTGCAACCGAAGCTTGGTTTTGCTACAAATTGGCAATCCTTCTTAACCATCCGTTGTAGGGCTTTGCAAATTGACGATGGATCTTCATCCAATCGATAATTGGAGGGCACTGCATTGTAGGGGACAATTAGTGAAGTTCATACGTCGGATTGGATCGTGCAAAAGTGCCTCGAGTTGGCTAGAAATTTCAAGGAAAGATGGCATTTTAAACGGAGGCGCGGAGCTCCAGGCGATGGAAGAGGTGACCTCGTTCTCGGTGTGGGTAGAAGAGGCGGTGACACAACAGGTAGTGGTGTTCGATCATCGCATCATAGCCGGAGTTAGGTGCGGCGGCGATGTGAAAATCGATAGTTGTAGGTTTGGTCGCATTGTTATAGGATTTGAGGATGATGATTTAATTACTTTTTTTGCCCTTGTTTATTTTAAATTAAAATTAAATTTCAAATATTCTAACCTTCATAACTTTTTCATACGAGCTCTGATTGACACGCGATTTCTTCCGTTGGATTCATATTGAAATTCCGGACAATATGGTACTAGTTTAGTTGAATTTGGAGACTGTTGAGATTTTTGGCTTTTGTTGGATTTTTAATAGGCTATAAATCAAAGATGAGTGATTAAACTCACTCACGCAATACTAAATTTACCAATATTAGTCAAATTAAGATCATGAAGTGATAAAATTTATTGATTGTCATTTGGTAATTTAAATTGATATTTAAATTGAATTTGAATTTGATATTGAATTGACATTTAAATTGATATTGAAATTTATTTGCTAGTTAAACACCGACATTGACAACTAGTAATTATTGTGATATATTGATTGATTTGGATGTTGATTGCAATTGGATGCCTATTGATTGCTATGTTGGATGTATGGTTTTATTTATTTATTTGGATATATACCCGTTATTACCCTATTTATTATTTGACATCCTATGAGTTGTCAATTGAATTATTTGAAATGAAGTAAGAAATGGATTGAAATGATATATACCTATGTCATTTAATTATGGGTTGAAATGATATATGCCCATCCATGTAATTAAAATTGAAATAACTAATTACTTAGCCATAGGGTAGAAAATTATACGGACAGCAGATTTGGTTAAATTAAATGGTTACAAAACTTAAATTTAAATTGGTTTAAATTATATTGTTTTAAAGAAAATAAAATTTTGATTTATATGAATCAAATTATTTTCTACTTCGAGGTTTGAAATGTTGAAACTGAAACTGTTTAAATAAGATTGTTGTAGAATTTAATTCTGAATCTTAAAGTTGAGATTGAAATATGATGTAAATTTTATCAAAATTGTATTATTTTAAAGGTATGAAAATTTTGAATTTAACTCTGAAATTTATTAAATCAAAGGTTTAAATTGATATTTCGAATCTTGGATTTGAAATTGATTTCAACTAATTTTTTTTAAATGAGAATCTAAATTGGAATTGTCAGCCATTTGATTTGAACCGTTTAAATTGAATTTGAAGTAAAGTTGAAATCATTTTGAATTGAGGCTGGTTCAAATTGAAATTTAAATACAAAGTTGATTTGAACTGGAAGTCGAAAATTTTAATTCATTGTGATTTGAAATTGAAACATGAGTTCAAATTGTTATGAAAGAAGAAACATTTTTAATATAAATTATTTTAATATGTAAACAATTTTAACAATCAAACTATTTTCCAATATTCAAACAATCTTAATTATTCAAAACAAATTTCAATATTCAAACTATTTTATAATTGGGAATTATTTAGATTTAAATTATTGATTTAAATATGAATATTTCGATTTAAAAGTGTAACCTTTTTTCAAATTTGAAATGATTTTGAAGCGAGTCTGATATTTTGATATGAAGTATGATTTATACCGTTAAATTGAATTTGATATGAAGTGTGATTTATACTGTTAAAGTAAATTTGATATTTTGATATGAAGTATCCATTCTTGAAATTTAAAATAACTACCTAGTGTGAAAAATGATGTTTGGTTGTTCAAGAGACAGGACCGAATATTGGCTTACTCTCTATCAATACCAGAACCACTTTAACAACTGTGTATGCGGTGGATGATCTAAAATGAAGTAATTGGATTGGTGAACGTTTGCTGGATTTGAAGAAACACTTGTGTCAGTTGGAAATGACTCAAACATGACGACTTATCTTGGCCAGTAAGGCTAGCTAACTCTAGCGACATTTGTTCTTTATATTACGGTATTGATTTTTAACTTGATTTGATGCACCTTGATTTGATTATGGGATGGATGTCCGCGGTGGGCCATTAGGGGTTGGTAGTATCCTACCTTGGGCATTGCCTCACATGCCTTGTCATACTTCTATCCTTATACGCGACCACTATGATTTTGTTCTAGTGTTGTCTTATCACGGCGTCTCCCTGGCTACCGACGTTACTGGTGAGGCTATAAGGCAAACTGTAGGACAATGCTTAAAAATGTGTTAAAGTTGATAAATGTAAAGCCTAAACTATTTTAATACTTTACTTTATTGATAGACACTACATATCTAGCATATTTTACTACATATAGATAGTTTAGCAGATCCTTAGGAGATTAAAATCCCATAACATATCTTAAGTTATTGCACTCATGTTGTACACTTGATAGGAGTTGGAAAATCCCATAAACATCTCCAAAGCTATTACAGTCATATTTACTTGTTATCGATTTAACTTACACAAGAAATTTTAGTCCTGGCTCGGGTATTTTATCTTTTCATTACGCTCGGGTCAGCCTGAGTATTTCAGTGTTGAAGACATTATTCCTTCAAGATGAAGATGGAGTTGCTTGACCGTATTTACTATTATTATTCCACTGCATTATTTTGGTATATATTTTGATTGTACTCTGATTATGTTGTAAAAATTGAAATCAAATATATATTGTATAATTGCTTCATGAACTATTTATTTACTTATTATATTTTGTCATTCTGCTATGAGATTCTTTGTTTTCTTTCCTTCTTTTCTCTTATTTTCTTATTAAACCCCATTGATAATCTGCCTTTTTGAATGGTTTGAGTTAGACATGTGTAGTTTATTATCGACTTAAATCGTCTAAAAAGGTGGGTCATCACAGGATTCATCTCCTCGGATATATGTGATTGGTATCAATGTCGAATCAAGTGAACTCAAAGTCAAAATCTCCAATCATAATAGTTCGGTTAATAATAATTATTACTATTGAACCAAGGACTTTGTGTTTGGAATATATAGAGTTGAATATGGGCGATATTTTAATTATGAGCATCACCAAATTCCACAGGTCCAAAGCGATATAATTTTAACGAAGAGAAATAGTGTAAATAATAGTCACAATAGGGTAACACTTAACAAAGTAAAATTGGATTTTACCATAACCAAGCAAACAATACATCTGGCCAAAATGTCATACCTCTGCTAAGTGACATGTGAACGTTAATATTCGAATAATTCGATATTAATCGCTTACAACATTTACACCTAACGTGTCATACAACCGAAACATTGAGTATACTTTGACCAAAACAATTTGATTAATTTGTAATTACCATAAATTAATTAATATTTATAAAATATTAATTGTAAAATTGATTTCGATTTGATGAACAAATATTACTAAATATATTTATAATAGTTATAAATATACTAATCGATATATGACATTGATACGTGTTTAAATTGGGTTTAAAGGCAAAATACTTTATTCGAGCATTAAATGAGTTTAAAGCCAATATGAGGCGCTGGTTGGTTCAGCTCTAAAAGGCATGATAGGCGACCAAATGATGGCATAAAAATGGGCTAAGTCTGTATGGATAAGGGAAGGAGAACTAGTAAGAGGTATAGTTCCTAACTTGTCTCCATACTGTAACATCCCCTACTTGTGGCCCAAAACTAACGGTTATGGATGTTACATTCATCTATAGTTATTAATTCTTGGTGACCAAATACGCTTACTTTTAGATACATTGATATAACAGAAACACATGGATATGGAAAAAAATAAATTTAATAGACAACTTTCACATTCCATTTCAAAACATTACAAATTCATTACATCATCCTAATACGAGAACCATGTTAATTTAGAGAAAATATAATTATTACAACATAAGCCACGAGCGACATATGAAGATGCCCTCTTGGATGATCAGAGTATATATAGGCAATTAAACATTTTTGCCTTCACAACACAGACAACACGGAAGAATCAAAAATAGAAAAGAACTTTAAATAGCTAACATGCCTCCTGCACGTCTCCGGAAGCTTATTCGTCTAAAGAGGTACCTGAAAATCTCAACTCTCAAACTACTCAAAATCAATTGAAACCCGAGATTTTAAAGGGAAAAAATAAACTTCATGTTAGACAAAAACCTGATGAATAATAATCTACCATCTCAAACCAATTAGATATTCTAGTGAGACCATGCCGCTTAGCGGAACAGGATTTCCCTTCACTGGTATCTTATCCAAAACTTTATAAAACCATATAATGTGCTCCGACATCTATGATGGTTAAAAAATAGCAATTTAAAATATTATAATGATATGAAAATAAGTAAATCAATTTTGGATTACCCATCCCCATTCATTTTGACTATCTGTTTTAGTTATAGATTCTAGGGTCACTATTAACCTATTAGTTTTCACGGGCTGACTAATAACCTAATTAATACATATGGAACCCTGTTTGGTTTCATAGTTTTCATGGGATCACTAAGAACCTATTGGTCTATGCCAATAACTTCATTATTCATGGTTTCTCCCTAAACTTATTGGTATCTCCAATAACTTTCTTCTTATCCTAGTTTTCATTGGTTGACTAGGAACTTATTGACATCTATCAATAACTTAATCCAGATATAGTTTTCATGGGTTCACTACAAGCCTATTGGCCCCTGCCAATAACTTTTCTTAAACATAGTTTTCATGGGTTTACTATGAACCTATCTATCTGACAACTTATTTAATCAGTATTTAGGCATCATATATTTTGTTCTATCTGACCTCCTAGATACAATTATACTCATTCAGGAGTTAACTCAATTTATATTCATTACTGGGTCAACCTAGCTGGTTATTCTACCATTTCTTCCCAAAATACAGTTATGCGTCCAAATTAAAGTGAATATGTATACTAGAAAAAGAAACATAATCAAATTATAATACCAACACGTGTGGTTTAATTTGCTTGAAATTATTTACATATGAAATATGGTTAATCCATTTAACCTATTATTTTATCAACGAAGGCTTCTTCAAATACTCCATATTTAAAACACTTTCAAAGCTCCTTTTTCATTATGCCAAGGTTTTCCGTTAAAAATAATATTGGTTTATTTGCTTTGAAAACTAAGGCTTTCGAAACCTTCTACTTTCGCTTTCGAAACGATTGGATAACCTCCTACCAAAGAATTCAAATCTTCTTTTCAAAACACTAAGCATATTTTTTCCAAAACACTTTAAAACATCTCTTTCGAAACCATTAAACTATACCTTTCGAAATATTAGAGCATTACTTATTAACTCTTAGAAGCATAGCTTCGAAACTACTTGAAATGTGACGACCGCCCATGACTCCTGCACTAAACAAGGAAATAGTGCGCTGTAAAGAGTGCCAGGCAGCCATGGATGATCATCAAGGTAAGGTAAAACAATAAACTCTATCGTATTACTCACAGCGCATGGATAAAATACAATAGAGAAGTATACATAGTGAAGCTCCATAGAACAAAATCTCATCATATAAACTCATAATAGTTTGGTACAACAATCTGAAAAGTCAATACAGCAAGCCTCACTACATATCACTCAGAGAATCATACAAACAGCGGAACATCCAGTACATATAGTAAGAAAAACAATATGCAAAAGCCTCCAGCTCGTCTTCGTCATCAACAGCGTTGGTCACTAAGAACAGCACATGTCACCTGCTACCTAGTCTGCCCATCCCAAAATGGATGAACAGCCCAAGGTAATAAGAGTTGAACATAAAACCTTGAGTCAGACAAAAGTCCTAGTGAGCGGTAAATCAACTATCAAACATACCAAAAGAGCATAAAGGGGTAAAAAGGAATAGGAACCCAACCATCCCACTCCACCTATTTCTACAGTGATAGCCCCCAGACCCACTAAGCAGAAACAAACATAGCAAAGCAGACAATTAAAGTAAAGCAATTATCACTCGAGTCAAGGTCGATGTTTTCCAAGTACAAACCCCCAAGGCCTAAACCAAGATCAGATAAGCACCCAAAAAACATCGCTCTTGAGACCGAGTGACGATACAACCAAAGCATCCAAACATCCATGACTCTGGATATCACTGTTATCATTGCCTCGATATCACCGTTAATTGAATGACCGGCTCATTATTTCATCTGTCCGTCAAGGGCTAATGGTAACCCCGGTTCTAGACATAACTCCGCACGTCATCGTGACCCGTGCCTAGGACTATCGAATCTGCCCAGAGTACTAGACCATCAACTATTAGTCTTGGGACTATCAAATCTGCCCAGCGTACTCTTGCTTTGAGCATGCTAGAACCTTCAACAACGATGAGATCTCAGCCTCCTAGTCATCCTCCTTGACGACTATTCTCATACTAGCTCAAGCGCCTCTCAAGCCAACCATTATCCACAAACTCGTGCTTGGGATGACCCCGTCTGGATTAAACCAAGGCTATCTCACATCATGCTTTGCTTCATCGCATCATAGCAAAATCCCATCTCAACATCATGCTTTGCCTCATCGCACCATAGCAAAGTCCCATCTCAACATCATCATCAAATCTATCCATATGAGATTTATCATCCGCTTCATATGCCACAAGCAGCTTTCCTTATTCAAGAGCCTTTCCACTTAGCTTTTGAATCATCTTCGACCAACTTGTCCGAATCAAACCATAAATTAACTAATTTATAGCAATCAATCAGATCAATCATTAATCCAAGTAATTAATCATTCAAACAAGATCTAAATAAACAGTTATAACAATAATGGCAATTTCGTAAATAAAGAGTCCAAATCTAACAAGCATGAATTCTAAGTAATATCTTGATGAATGAACTAGCATAGGTTAACATGTAGTAAAGTGGATATCAAAACTTTATGAACAATGGATCTACATGAAGACTTAAGGAAAATGCATGAAATCACTATCTTTAACACACAAACAAGCCACCGATCCAATATACTCCTTTGGGCCCGTGTGAGAGATAACCACCACTCACCGAATCACCTAAACACCTCAAAAACAACTAACTTCAGATCTGGACAGCAAAGGATCTAGCTTGATCCGACAAGATTTCCCTTCAAACGATGAAGTCTCTCTTTGAAGAATGTAGATCTTCAACTTTGGCTCTTGGATCTTCGATTTGATCTTCAATCTTGGATGGAAGGAAGCACTAGATTAGAAAAGCGAAAAGAAGTGAAGAAGTGTTGTAGTCGAGCCCTCAAAATAGCAGCACTTCGTCTCTTCAAAATCCGGATCCCAAAAAGTGAGACAGGCACTTCTATTTATAGGCCAAACCTATGAGTCGTTCGCCCCCTTAAGTCGGTCACGACTTAACAATTCCCACGACTTACGACTCAACAACCCCACGGCCTACCGACTCAAGCCTCATGCGACTCACGACTTAACAACATTGCCGACCCAACGACCTAAAACTCCCCACGACCTACGACCTAACCATGAAGCCGACCCAACACATACGCACGTTCCTACCTAAGCCGTTTGGACGACTTAATGACTTAACAAAAGTCGCGACCTAACACACACGATCTAACACTTAGGCACGACCTAAGACTCAACAGGATATGACTTAGCGACCTAACACACTGCCACATTTCTACCTAAGTCCTAAGTCATTTGGACGACTCAACGAGTCAACACAGGAGACGACCTACCGACCTAACTACACTACCGATCCAACGACTTAACCTATTACCTTAAGTCGCTCGAACGACCTAACTATAACACGGCAAAGCCGACGTAACCTTAACTCGTTCACGACCTATCTACAAACACAGGGTCTCACGACCTAAGCCATCTTCTTTAAGCCGTTAACTCCTAAGTCGCTATTTCCCTTAAGTCGGCCAACACCTTAAGCTGTTAACCCTTAAGTCGGCAACCACTACCACTAACTCCTCTAAGTCGTCTAATATCTTAAGTCGCTCACCTCCTTAAGCCGTTCACTATTATAGGTCAGTCACCTACCTTAGGTTGCTCCATCCTCTAAGTTGCTCCACCGACTTATGCTATGACACGACCCAACCTTGGACGACTCATCTCTGGACGACTTAAGCTCCAAACAACTTAAATTCTAAACGACTTAACAACACTAACAACCTAATGACAACAGTTCTACGATCCTTCGATCCGTAAAAATACGGGTCGTTACATTCTCTCCCCCTTAGGAATTTCGCCCTCGAAATTCCAAACAAACAAGAGCAACCAAAACTATTCTGCATGCCTACCATCCATAGCAATCAACAAACCATGCATCTAATTACTAGCCTAGCATGCAGAATTCTAAGACTAGAACAAGTTACAAATTCATGAGATGTCACGACACCTTAGGGCCATACCTCGAAGAGTTCAGGATGAGCTGCCTTCATCCTCTCTTCCTCCTTCCATGTACAGTCGTTAACGTCATCACTCCATTGTACCTTGAGCAACCTGACTACCTTCCTCCTAAGCTGTTTCGTGTCGGTTTCCACAACACGAAGCGGCTTACGAGGTCTTCTAACAACTGGATCAACTTCTAAATCTTCATAGCTATCAGCAGAAACCACTGTATTCGAGTCATGCACATACTTCCGTAGATACGATACGTGAAAAACATTGTGCACACCCGACATCTTTTCTGGTAACTCCAACTTCTAAGCGAGCTTTCCAATTCGCTCGACGATCGGGAATGGTCCAACAAATCTCGGAGCCAATTTTCCTTTCTTCCCGAATCGAATAACATTCTTCAGAGGAGAAATCCTTACAAAAACCATATCTCCTACGTCGAATTCCAAATCCTTGCGACGCTTATCGGCATAACTTTTCTGACGGTCTTGGGCTGCCTTCATTCGTTGTCGAATGATCTCTATACAATCCGTAGTCTGTTGAATCATTTCTGGCCCAAGTATCAACTTTTCTCCTGTTTCCAACCAACATGTCGGAGAGTTACACAGTCTTCCATACAATGCCTCATATGGTGCCATACCAATACTCGACTGGTAACTGTTATTGTATGAAAATTCCACCAAATGAAGATGATCTTCCCATGATCCTCCGAAGTCCAAAACACATGCTCTGAGGAGATCTTCCAAAACTCGATTGACTCTCTCGGTCTGACCATCTGTTTGAGGGTGATAAGCTGTACTTAAACACAACTCGGTTCCCAAAACTTCCTGGAAGCTCTTCCAAAATCTACTAGTGAACAATGGGTCTCGATCGCTCACTATGCTTTTCGGAATACCATGGAATCGAACTATCCACTTAACATATAGCTCAGCCAATTTCGATGCAGTCCTAGTTGACCGAACAGGAATAAATCTTGCACTCTTAGTCAATCGATCTACGATGACCCAAATCCCTTCATTTCCTTCTCTGGTTCTAGGTAACCCATCAGTTAAATCCATCGATATTTTCTCCCACTTCCATGTAGGAACTTCTAACGGTTGAAGCTATCCACTTGGCTTCTTCTGTTCGGCTTTTACCAACTGGCAGTCCATACATTTGGAAATAAAATTTCCAACATCCTTCTTCATACCTTCCCAGCAATAGGTTCTCTTCATATCCCGATACATCTTATTTCCACCTGGATGAATTGTCAGCTTCGAGTGATGACTCTCCTTCAGAACTTCATCTCTCAATTCATCTATATCGGGAACAACCAGTCGTCCTTGTTTCCGAAGCCAACCCTCTCGATCGACCTCGAATCCTTTATCCTTTTCTGGATCCAATCCAGATTCCAAATCACGGATAATCTTGACAAGCTTATCGTCTCGCTTTTGGCACTCGCCAATTCTTTCCACCAGAGTAGGTCTTATTGATAAGTTTGCCAACATCTCAGGTTCCAATTCACATCTGGTCCTGAAGTCAAATCCAGCTAAATACTCGAGACTCTTCCATTCCGAAAACATGGCTCCCAATCCCGCATGTCTTCGACTTAACGCATCTGCCACTGCGTTACCTTTTCCCGGAGTATAGGCTATACCAAATCATATGATGCTAAAAACTCTAGCCATCGTTGCTGCCGGAGATTCAAATCTTTCTGGGAGAAAAGATACTTCAATGACTTATGATCTGTAAACAACTCAAATCGGACTCCCAATAGGTAATGTCTCCACATCTTCAGAGCAAATACAATCGCCGCTAACTCCAAATCATGAGTCGGATAATTCCTTTCATGCGGCTTCAGTTGTCGACTTGCATACGCAACAACTTTATCCTTCTGCATTAGCACTGCTCCAAGTCCAGTACCACATGCATTGGTGTAAACCACCATCTCATCATTTCCACTTGGAATAGTCAAAACAGGAGCACTTGTCAGTTGCTCTTTCAGGATTCCGAAAGCTTGTTCACACTTAGCATCCCATCTGAACACTTGGTTATTTTTCATCAATCTTGTTAATGGTGCAGCTATCTTGGAAAAGTCTTTGATAAATCGACGATAGTATCCTGCTAATCCAAGAAAACTTATCACATCAAATGCATTCTTAGGTCTAACCCAATCTTGGATCGCTGCCACCTTGGCGGAATCAACCGCTATTCCACTTCCAGAGATAATATGGCCTAAGAATCTCACTTCACTCTTCCAGAAGTGACATTTCGAAAACTTAGCCCTCAGTTGATGTTTCCGTAAGATTTCTAAAACAATCCGCAAGTGCGTCTTGTGCTCTTCTTCAGTTCTGTAATAAATCAAAATATCATCCACGAACACAAGTACGAACTTGTTCAACTGATCTCTGAACACTCTATTCATAAGATCCACAAAATATGCTGGTGCATTGGTCAATCCAAACGGCATTACCAGCCACTCATAGAAACCAGATGGTGTCCTAAAAGCAGTCTTCGGCACACTATCCTTTGCCACTCTCAACTGGTGAAATCCCGTTGCCAAATCCATCTGAGAAAACACCTTAGCTTCGTGAAGCTGATCAAACAAGTCATCTATTCTCGGCAATGGATACTTGTTCTTCTTAGTCACTTTATTCAGCTTACGATAATCCACACACAACCTCAACGATCCATCCGCTTTGGTTGCAAACACAACTGGTGCATCCCATTTGGACACACTACGCCGAATGAATCCTTTCTGTAAAAGGTCATCAACTTGCACCTTCAACTCTTGCTGTTCCCTAGGCGCCATTCGCCTAAGAGGCATCGCAACAGGTCTGGCTCCCTCAACTAGATCGATACGAAACTCGATCTCTCTATGCGGCGGTAACTCTTTGACCTCGTTAAGGACATCCTCAAATCCATTCACAATAGGCATCGATGACAGTCCATCCCGTGGAACAACCAGCGAATACATGAAGCTCATGAAGACGCCTTCTTCATGCTTACATCGTATCACAACCCTTCGCCCCTCCACATTCTCGATTGTCACCTCCAGCCTCTTACAATCAACCCTTGCCGCATACTTCCTAAGCCAGTCCATACCCAAAATAATTCCAAACCCCGCAAAGTTCAGAACAAAACAAACACAAACAAAAGAGCAATCATGACTCGATACAACTAGACCACGGCATACCATACACAAACAAGACGAACCCCCAACTGGATTAGTCACAACCAATGGTCTATCAACAATATCCGGTTCCAAACCCAACCGGCCTACAAGTTCACTACAAACAAAGGAGTGCGACGCCCCAGTATCAAATAACACTCTAACTGGAACACCACAAATGGAAAGAGTACCTTGAACCACCACACTCTTTCCTTTCTCTTCGGCAGTAGGAGCTTTCAAAGACGATGGCACAGCCCCCAAAGCATAAGCTTGCACAATCTGCTTGTCCTTCCTCGGTTCCGGACAATTCTTCCTGATATGCCCCAGCTTGTCACAGTTGTGGCACTTCGCCGACATTCTCGGATTCTTACAATCTCTGGAGAGATGACCCTTCTGCTGACAGTTGTAGCAGGTCACGTCACCCTTCGGCTTCTTCTAGCCATCCTTACCCTTCTGCTGCTGCTGCTTTCTCTTCTTGTTTCCACCCTGCTGTGGTTCAGATTCCTCCTTAGTCACAACAACAACAGATCCTTCTTTAGGAAACAGATTCTCATGCCTGAGAGCTTTCTCCACAAGCTTCTCAAATGGATCGTCCAAATGATCCACCAACTGCCTCCCGAGGTAAGTGTCCAAATCTGTCACAAACTTCTCATTCTTCTGATAAGGAGATTCAATATATGACCGAGCATACTTGGACAAGGCTTCAAACTCAGAAACATACTCAAGAACTGGTCTTCCACCTTGCTTGAGTTCCACAAACTTCTTAAACAGAACAGATTTCTGAGCTGTAGAAATGAACTTAGCCTCAAATCTGACTTGGAATTGCTCCCAAGTAATTTCTTCCTCCGGAGTATCAATGGTGATAGAGTTCCACCAATCAGAAGCTCTCCCTTGAAGCTGTCTTGATGCGAGCTTCCTTCTGGTTGCATCCTCAATTCCCAAATCACCAAAGATCCTTCTACAAGCATCTATCCATCTCTGGACTTCAATGGTTGATTCTGTTCTCAAGAAAACCTTCCCTCCAAGAGCAGTATAGTCTTTGCACAGCTTACCAAATCCACTGATTTTGGAGCTTGAACTAGAACTCCAACATCTATTGATGGCCCTCGAGCTGGCATCCTTCTCATGATCGAAGTCATCATAGCCTCGAACATAGAAGCATAATCAGCAGCCCCCTCAACAGCACGGCCTTCCCTAGCAACTGGTCTCCCCCTTCGACTCTTTCCTAATATCTAAAAGAAATGATTAATATACCTTGAGAAACAACTGCATAAGGAGTTCAAATCCTTCTAAGCTACTATATTATATATAGTAATCATCCATAAAAATACAATTACGTCTCTCATACGTAGTTACGTCAGCGAGCGTTGGCTAAAATCGATTAACCAAAGCTCTGATACCAAATGTGACGACCGCCCATGACTCCTGCACTAAACAAGGAAATAGTGCGCTGTAAAGAGTGCCAGGCAGCCATGGATGATCATCAAGGTAAGGTAAAACAATAAACTCTATCGTATTACTCACAGCGCATGGATAAAATACAATAGAGAAGTATACATAGTGAAACTCCATAGAACAAAATCTCATCATATAAACTCATAATAGTTTGGTACAACAATCTGAAAAGTCAATACAGCAAGCCTCACTACATATCACTCAGAGAACCATACAAACAGCGGAACATCCAGTACATATAGTAAGAAAAACAATATGCAAAAGCCTCCAGGTCGTCTTCGTCATCAACAGCATTGGTCACTAAGAACAGCACCTGTCACCTGCTACCTAGTCTGCCTATCCCAAAATGGATGAACAACCCAAGGTAATAAGAGTTGAACATAAAACCTTGAGTCAGACAAAAGTCCTATTGAGCGGTAAATCAACTATCAAACATACCAAAAGAGCATAAAGGGGTAAAAAGGAATAGGAACCCAACCATCCCACTCTACCTCTTTCTACAGTGATAGCCCCAAGACCCACTAAGCAGAAACAAACATAGCAAAGCAGACAATTAAAGTAAAGCAATTATCACTCGAGTCAAGGTCGATGTTTTCCAAGTACAAACCCCCAAGGCCTAAACCAAGATCGGATAAGCACCCACAAAACATCGCTCTTGAGACCGAGTGACGATACAACCAAAGCATCCAAACATCCATGACCCTGGCTATCACTGTTATCATTGCCTCGATATCACCGTTAATTGAATGACCGGCTCATTATTTCATCCGTTCGTCAAGGGCTAATGGTAACCCCGGTTCTAGACATAACTCCGCACGTCATCGTGACCCGCGCCTAGGACTATCGAATCTGCCCAGAGTACTAGACCATCAACTATTAGTCTTGGGACTATCGAATCTGCCCAGCGTACTCTTACTTTGAGCATGCTAGAACCTTCAACAACGATGAGATCTCAGCCTCCTAGTCATCCTCCTTGACGACTATTCTCATACTAGCTCAAGCGCCTCTCAAGCCAACCATTATCCACAAACTCGAACCATATCACCGAGTTATCAACATGCTTGGGATGATCCCGTCTGGATTAAACCAAGGCTATCTCACATCATGCTTTGCTTCATCGCATCATAGCAAAGTCCCATCTCAACATCATGCTTTGCCTCATCGCATCATAGCAAAGTCCCATCTCAACATCATCATCAAATCTATCCATATGAGCTTTATCATCCGCTTCATATGCCACAAGCAGCTTTCCTTATTCAAGAGCCTTTCCACTTAGCTTTTGAATCATCTTCGACCAACTTGTCCAAATCAAACCATCAATCAACTAATTTATAGCAATCAATCAGATCAATCATTAATCCAAGTAATCAATCATTCAAACAAGATCTAAATAAACAGTTATAACAATAATGGCAATTTCGTAAATAAAGAGTCCAAATCTAACAAGCATGAATTCTAAGTAATATCTTGATGAATGAACTAGCATAGGTTAACATGTAGTAAAGTGGATATCAAAACTTTATGAACAATGGATCTACATGCAGACTTAAGGAAAATGCATGAAATCACTATCTTTAACACACAAACAAGCCACCGATCCAATACACTCCTTTGGATCCGTGTGAGAGATAACCACCACTCACTAAATCACCTAAACACCTCAAAAGCAACTAACTTCAGATCTGGACAGCAAAGGATCTAGCTTGATCCGACAAGATTTCCCTTCAAAAGATGAAGTCTCTCTTTGAAGAATGTAGATCTTCAACTTTGGCTCTTGGATCTTTGATTTGATCTTCAATCTTGGATGGAAGGAAGCACTAGATTAGAGAAGAGAAAAGAAGTGAAGAAGTTTTGTAGTCGAGCCCTCAAAATAGCAGCACTTCGTCGCTTCAAAATCCGGATACCAAAAAGTGAGATAGGCACTTCTATTTATAGGCCAAACCTATGAGTCGTTCGCCCCCTTAAGTCGATCACGACTTAACAATTCCCACGACTTACGACTCAACAACCCCACGGCCTACCGACTCAAGCCTCATGCGACTCACGACTTAACAACATTGCCGACCCAACGACCTAAAACTCCCCACGACCTACGACCTAACCATGAAGCCGACCCAACACATACGCACGTTCCTACCTAAGCCGTTTGGACGACTTAACGACTTAACAAAAGTCGCGACTTAACACACACGATCTAACACTTAGGCACGACCTAAGACTCAGCAGGATACGACTTAGCGACCTAACACACTACCGCATTTCTACCCAAGTCCTAAGTCATTTGGACGACTCAACGACTCAACATAGGAGACGACCTACCGACCTAACTACACTGCCGATCCAACGACTTAACCTATTACCTTAAGTCGCTCGAACGACCTAACTATAACACGGCAAAGCCGACCTAACCTTAACTTGTTCACGACCTATCTACAAACACAGGGTCTCACGACCTAAGCCATCTTCCTTAAGCCGTTAACTCCTAAGTCGCTATTTCCCTTAGGTCGGCCAACACCTTAAGCCGTTAACCCTTAAGTCGGCAACCACTACCACTAACTCCTCTAAGTCGTCTAATATCTTAAGTCGCTCACCTCCTTAAGCCGTTCACTACTATAGGTCGGTCACCTACCTTAGGTCGCTCCATCCTCTAAGTTGCTCCACCGACTTATGCTACGACACGACCCAACCTTGGACGACTCATCTCTGGACGACTTAAGCTCCAAACAACTTAAATTCTAAACGACTTAACAACACTAACAACCTAATGACAACAGTTCTACGATCCTTCGATCCGTAAAAATACGGGTCGTTACATGAAAGTACCCCTTTCAAAAGCATTGGGTTTATCTTTAAAATATCTTTTTGGTCAAAGTGAATATATATGAAAGTACCCATCTCGAAACCTTTAATCTTCATAAAAAATCGTTTGGGGAAAATTGATGGCTTCAGAACCATCTTTTTGAAAGCTCAAAATTTTTAAGTAAAACATTTGAAGGATAGCTTCGAAACCCCCTTTCGAATCATTGCCTTCGAAACCCTTGAACCTTTTCAAATGCTTTAGGAAGTGGCTTAGTACAAGCATAAAACAAAGCTACCTTTCGAATTGGTTGATGACTTCAATCCATTCGAAAGGCATAGGGACGACAACAAGGTTTCCATTGGGTTGAGACTACCCTTTCGAAAGCATTAGTTTAAAACATAGGAACTCATTCGAAAGCTACACTTAAACAAAAAGGTGGCAACCACTAGAAGATCTTTTCCAAAGCATCTGTTTCGACTCCTATCGAAAGCATGTAGTAAAAAAAGCAAGCACATTTCATTGAAAAATAAAACAATGGTTTCGACCCTATAGAAAGCAGGGGTTTCGACACCATGTCATCAGCCCTTCTCCAATCCATTATGTACCAATCATATTGATACCTTGTGTATTGGTTTTGACTTGGTCGAGGCGGAAGCGTGGGGTCGAAAGGTGCTTCTGAATGAGGCAGAACCTATTTTCTGAATAAATACTAATTTAATGCCATTTAAAGTGAATGCTTTATAACTAACCTGCCTATTTGTAAACATTTTATTGGTTACCATTGCTTTTCAAATTCTTTACCAAAATAACCGCCGCATAATTTCAGATCTAATTAAAGATTAGTTTAACCAATAAGCCCTTACATTAAACAAAATAATTAAAATAGTTAATTCCTCCTTCTAAAATAAATTAAATTCCATAATTAATTATTTCAGAAAATTCTTCAAAAATTATAGAAATTCACTTTCAATATGTTATCTAAAAATTTCAGAGCCAAATTCCTTCACAAAATAACCGAAATTAATTCCTAAACCCAACTATTCATATTTTCCTTTGAAAATTCATAATAAATTTTGTATACCTTGAAAAAATATAAAAATAAAAACCCATCTCCAAAATAATATTTTACATAACAAATAATTTCCTCATGGCATTCGAAATTCAATTTAAAAGATTTTACCCCATAAACATTTACCAAAAAACCTTGTTTGAATCAAACATTATAAAATCCAAGTATATCATCAATCAAAAATCATCATAATGGATTTAAACTTAAATCCGAAAAATCAAATGGTCATAAAACAAAATAGAGATCGTTTTGATTATTATTCACCTTGATTATGATAAGGACTTTGAAATTTGATTGAGATTAATTCCCCTTGCTTAAATCCTTGGCTTTAATTTGATTTCCTCCTCTTTTCTTCCTTAGGCAATGGTCGGCTTCTCTCTTCTTTTCGTATGTTTTTATGTTTGTAAAAATGAACGTGAATGGACAGGAAACGAGAATATAAGGCAATGGGATTATGGTGCGTAATTATCCTAAATAGCCTTGCGTTAATTAAATCATATAAAACCATTCATAAGCCCATTTATTTAATTAAGCACAACCTCTAAATATTTATTCAAATCACAATCCCCTTATCGCTATAATATTTTGATTATTCTATTTAATTTATCTAATTAAATATCCTGAATAATGTCATTAAAAAATAGGGGTGTTACACATACCTCCTAAGCATCTCAACCCACACTTAGTAGATACTTTTTGAGGAGCCTCCATATACGCCTACTTCTGGTTTAATTCTTCATCCCCTACATCTCCATTTCCAAAGTCAAATCAAAGTAAATCAGATCATATTCGATAGTTGGTGGTCATCGATTGAGAGACTAGCACTCTATTGGATTAGAAACAATTTCAAGGAGTAGATCTCATCATTTCAAGATATACTCAAAGGAATTGGATATAGGTAATTTTTAATGTACTCATAAATATTAGTGTATGTGTATTATTTATATTATGTGTATTATATTGTTTGTTAGGCGATGATTCTACTGTATAAATATATTGCCGTAATTAGATTGGTTGTATATTTACATTTAATTTTTTTGACATATACACACCTATGATGTACACGGCTCAAATTAAAATACAATTTGTTTTAACTTAATTTAATATAAACATTTAATTATACATAAGCTTTGTAATTTCAATTCTATATCTTGCTCTATTCATATATAGTTTTAAAATTTTATATAAATAATTTCATTTCTACAATAATTTTGGCAGAAAAAAATAATTTTTACTTATACATTATTATTTAAGTAATTAATTAGGTAAATTAATTATAACAATATGTGTATGTGAGTGTATTATATAAATTATATTTTATATTTTATAAAATTAGATCTGTACTTAATGTACTTTCAAAAGAAATAAAATAACCTTTTTCATATTTAAATTAAATTTTAAATGCTAGCCAAAAATAAAAAATAGAATAAAAATTGTTTAAAAAATATAAAATTAGATTTTAAATGTTCAAACATTAAAATATCACTCAAATTTTTAACTAAAATTTTGAATTTTAAACTGTGTTTGAAAATAATATTTTGTTAGTTTTTATTAATTTAAAAAACATTTTTCCATGCGCAATAATAGGTACTTTTTTTAATATACGTATATTTTTATATTTTAATGACATTAGTATGTATATATTTATTATCACACTACAACAAAAATACCCTATTATAACGTTGTTCTTACAATGGCCTTTAAATGACTGTTGTAATAGAAATCTACTACGATGGTTTGTTCAGGCCTGTTGTAATAGGTACCACTTTTCAATAACTCTTTTCATTTGCACATTGTAATAGACAGCTATCACAACGTTTGTAATTTGTCCATTGTAATATATGCCCATTACAGCTGTTTTCTACCCGTTGTAATATATACTAGTTTTCATCCCTATTTTGCCTACTGTAATAGATGCCTATTAAAAACATTTTCTTCTGACCATTGTAATAGTTGCCAATTTTACAACTGTCACAAAATGTCCCTTGCAAATTTTTGATAATTAATAATTACAATATTTTCTTCAAAAATATTAATAATCATTATCTATTAATATTTAATAATTAATCATTTAATAATATTAATCATAGGTTAATTTTTCTAGGATACGTTCACCAGAGACGAAGACTGAATTACTTTTTTGAATATATTTACTATTGCATTAAATATTATACTAATTAATAATTTGTAATTTGTAACTGATAACTAGTAATACTTTCTTAATAATTTAGAAATGGTAATTTAGAAAAAATAATTATAAATGTCAACTTGTATAGACATTACCTATGATTTATAATAATTAATAATTATTAGTAAATAATTATTAATTACTAATTAATATCTATAATCAATAAATAATTTTTATAATTAATTAATTTTTATAGTCAATATTAATAATTAATAAATTACATTTAATATTTATTAATACATTTAATAATTTATAATTAATATTAAGTAATTAATATTTAATATTTAATATGAAATATTTATCATATTTAATATTTAATATTTGTTATTAATTATTTAATAGTAATTAAATAATAAATTATTAATATTTAACTATTCCTCCTAGCCTTTGCTAAAAAATTAATATTAAATATTACTATTAAATAATTAATATTTAATAATCAAAGTTTAATATTTAATTAATTTATAATTTTAATAATTGTTATTTAGTAATTTACTATAATTTAACAAATAATAATTAATAATCAATAATTACTGGTTAATTTACTGTTTAGTAATATGTTTAGTAATTAATAACTAATGATTAATAATTGCTATTACTAATTAACAAATATACATAAAACCAGTATTTAATTATTAATATTCAATTATAAAGAAGAAGTAATAGATAAAAACTGATAATTAATAATTAACAAATAAGAAGTAATTTTTAAGAATTAATAATTACTATAAAATAATTTTATTATATGGATCGAGAGAGTTCGTTTCCGATTTGAAGGGAAGATATGTTCAGTGGATCAACGATTGAAACTCTTCGAGATTGATGATCGTTTATAATTTGTACGACGACTTCAGCAATGAAATCTTTCTTCAGCTGATAGAGAGAATTTATTGAAATAGGGAATAAGTTGAGGGGATTCTGGATAGTTTTTCTTGCTAGCTCATGAATATTGAGGAAAAATGTGTTTTTGTCTTGGGCTGGGCCGGAGTTGATCGTAGGCAGTTGGAGGATCTTCTTTTATCAATTTTAATCTGTATACTCTTAAGTTTTTAATTTTTTCTGTTCTTTGGTGTAAAGTATTTCATCCGTAATAGAGTTGTACTCAAATAGTGGACATCGTGCTCTTTTTCTTTATCATAATGGTATTTATGGAGGCGAATTCTACTATTAATGTAACGACCCGATAATTTTTAATAATTTTATTTGTTTTATTTATTTAATTAGTTGAATTTTGTGAAATTTTAGATAATAAAAATTTGTAATAAAAATTTGATATTTGGAATATGTCTATTTAAACATAGCCACTGGTAAATTTTCATCAGAAAATATGGAAGTTATTTTTCTAATGCTATTTTATTTAAATCCATATCAGTTAATATTTGATGACAATTAAATGTTTTCCAAACCTGTATCTTTTTATATAGAAAAATTGTAAATCAACTTCTGAGCAAGACGTCATTTTTCGTTTTTTTTCAAATTCGGACTTCTTTAGCTCCGTCGATCTTTTTTTCTGCGTTTTGCCGCATTTTCCGCTAGTAGAAAATTCAAATTCTTATAATTCAATCGTACCACTGATATCCGTATACCGTTTTGATCATCTCATCGTGTTGATCCCTACTGTATATTCGATTGTCAAATACAGAGTCCAGTGTACATTGCACTTTGCGAAACGCCTTCCGTATCGATACCCGTTTTGAACTATTTATTTTCGTATCTTTTCATTTTGTTTGCTCACCTGTTATGCCAACAGCTATTTGCTTTTATAAACTTTCTGAATTTATGTCGTGACTTTAGCTTTCCCTGGTTTCAAATTTTATGCTGGCCTGTCTTTTCACCTTTCATTTCCATTCGACCTCTCTGCCTTCTCTTCTTTCTATGTGTGTTTACCAGAGAGAAATATATAATATTCATTCAAAGCTTTCACATTTTATTTGTTTGCTTGGTCGTGCAACCAATTTCCTAGAACGTACCGGTTGACCTTTTATTTTCATTTGCATATTTACTAGCGCCTCTTCCTTTAAACCACTCTCTCCCTTCATCTTCTCCTATACAGCTACGTTTAAATTTTACCAGGCTACATGCTCATTTTGTTTACACTCTAGTCCATTTTTTTTCAAACTCAAACCCATATGTTCCAACACTTCCACCGTCCCTCCACCAAGCCAGCATCCGGCCTCTGCTGCTCCAAGCACCGCAAGCACCCAAGTCCAGCCGAGCCACTACAAGCCGACACCAGTCACCCAAGTCCCGGCAGCTTTGACACCTCCGCCCTCCTCAAATCCGGCGCATCCTCTTTACCACCCCTGCCTTGCCGAAGTGCACCCATAAAGCCGTGGCCTTCCTCTCCGCCTACACCTCACCAAATCTCCAACTTCCCTCCTCTCTTTCCCCGCCTCTCTTCGCCTGATGCCAGCCGGTTTTCGTCGACGCGCCAAACAGCTACCTTTCTCGACCAAGCCTCCTCTTTTGCGCTATTATAGGTATATATATTGTTTGTTTAAAAATATTCTTATGTATATTTTAGTGAGAACTTATTTTATATACTGTTTTGGGTTGTGTATACATATGTACAGTATAGTAAAATAAATTACATTGATTTTTAGGTGCATATTGATTTGAAAGTAAGTATGTGTGATGAGCTGCATAAGTTTGATTGTTTGTTTATATATATAAAGTTTTGGTGTGTAGTGATGGGATATACTTTATAACAGTATTTTATTACCTTGTTTAAATATATATATATATATAAAAGTTTTGTTTATAAATATAAGAAGTTTGTTCAAGTTATTTGTTAATTATGAATTTCAAGTATATGTATATAAGACGTGCGTGTGTAGTATTATTATATATATACTTTGAAGTATGTTATATTATATTATATTATATGATTTCATAGTTTGAAAGGTATAAGGTGTTATAGTAGTCTATATATATTTATATTTTCTTATTAGGTTTTTTCAAAAAGCTGTATATCTTGCATCAGTACATATATAAATTAGGAATATACAAATTTATATGATATGTTCAGGTCCCTATAATTTTCCAATAAAGTTTATATATTGACTTTTGGTAATATAATAAACATTTGTTTATATTTGTTTGTGAGTGTTGTTTTGTTTATATTATAGTATAAGCTTTATATATACTGGGTTATATTATTAGTGTACAGGAATATGTATTATTGAATTGGCTGCAGTGTACCTATATAGATTATTAATATGTATTTGGTTTGAATATTTGTTTTAGAAAATGATTTCGTACACTGTATGTATAATATATATGAGTCGATATGTATATTTGGTTGTATTTTGTTCAATGTCTGGGTTATATGTATATATTTGTTTTAAAATGTGAAGTATTTTGCATTTACATGTATTTATCCCAAATTATAATGTATGTATATGTTGATTTTATGTGTATTTTAATTCGGAACAAAGGATTTGAAATACGTATGCATATTTAAATTTAAGAATGTGTTTGAATATAAAATACGATTTTATATATGTACATAGTTATATATCTGTTCACTTATACCAATTTTCTTCATCGATCTCGTTATGATGTGTTCCATCGATTTCTTTTATCAGCTTTTATCATTGAATTCGTGCCGATTTGCTTTGCTTCGATTTGTAATTCAATTTCGGTATCCGTATCAATGTACATATCCGTGTCGTCGTCTGTATTCTCTAGCCTCGAAAGGTGAGCAATCACTCACGATTAATGTTTTTATATTTATTAAATCTGATTTCAACTGAAACGACAATTGAAATATACTGCTGTTAGTTATTTATATTGTCACATATGCTATTACCTGTATCTGCTCATCTGTGACATCTGACACCATTATATGTTATTTACATTAATGATATACGCCTGTAATATTATTATCATATTTGTTATCACTCTGCAAGTTCGCTGTTAGTATAGAATCACTATGGGTTGAAATGATACATACCCGAACGGACTTTAGAATAGAAGAAAATCGTTATGGGTTGAAATGATAAACCCAAGCGATTTTTATTTGAATTGAATTTGGGATTGTAGGTTGAAATGATATATACCCGTATTTATATTTCAAAATTATGGATTGAAATGATAAATATCCATATCACTTGAGCTAGGATAGAAAATTATATACAAACATCGCTGGTCTATATATAAAAATATTTTGAAATGATTTCTATGGTTTTAGGAAGTATATGGTTCTATATAAATATAGATTTTTGATATGATATAAATGCTATTTTTTATGTATAGTTAAATTCTCGATTTAAGCTACGATAGCACTTTATAAATGCTGTTGTTGCTATAATTTGACAATATTTTGAAATGTTATAGATTTTACAGCTGTTTAAGTTATATTTTAAAGTGATAATGATTTAACTTTTGGAAATTGATTATTTGTGAAATTTAAGGAGTTTGAAATATATTTTACTAGGAATTTTAATTGAATTTGAATTCAAATAATGGTTTTGAATGGAATTTTTAAATGTGTTTTGTAATGGTATTTGGAATAACAAATGAATAACTTATTTGACTTAAAAATGATATTTAAATTTGAACATTTGACTTTGAATTCAAATAATGATTTGGTATTGAGGTTTTGAAAAGATATGATATTTTAATAACTGAAATGGTTTGGAAATAATTTGATCTTTATTCTGATAAAGAATATGAATTTGAGATGATATTTGATAAATGAATATTTGAAGGATATTTGGTTTACTTGTAATTTAAGCTTATTTAAATGATATTGGATTTATGAAATGAATATTTCAAACTAAGTAATAATGAAACTAGTCTTGAGATATATGAAATTATAAAGTTTAATTTTGGAATGTGGATATTAAAGCTTTGAAATATATTAAAAATTGAATAGTTTATTTTATAGATTGAATCTATGTTTGAAATATATGGAATTTGAAATATTTGTTTGAAGTTCAAATCTGTATTGGAATTGATATAAATTGAAATGGATTATTGAATTGAATTGAATTGAAATTGATAATTGATGATTTTATTAAAATTTGAATTCTGGAATTCGAATTGTTTTGGAAATTATTGAAAAATTGAAGAAGCTATTTTATTATATAAAGTACTTTTAATATCTAAATTGATTAAGTGGTGGATGTTATGATTTCTAATCGTGATTTTCAAAGTGTTATGATTTAAAATATTATGATTTATGAAGTGCTATGATTTTAGAATGTTATGATTTCCAAAGTGTATGATTTCAAAGTATTATGGTTTCCAAGATCTTATGGTTTCAAAGTATTTTGGTTTGAAACGTTATTACTTTGAAAGTAATATTAATTTGGAAGTAAAATATTTGAAATGGAAAGATAGCATATGAATTTGGTTTTCAAAATGGTAATGATATCGTATTTATTTGGATTTTGAAATAAAAATGGTTTGGTTTCGAAGTATAAACTATTTTAAAAGGGATATGATTATTTTGAAATGACCACGGCGTTATAATAACGTTTGGTCGTTAAACAGACTGGGATCGAAAGTTGTCATACTCTCTACCAACTCCGAAAACCACTTTAACAACTGTGTACACGGTGGAGATTCCAGGATGGAGTAGGATGGTGGCGACGTTCTTGAGGTATATTACGTGGACTCAACTCCCGTGAGTTGGTATAAGGTGACTAAAACATAAGCGATCTCGAGCCAAAAGGGGCAGCTCCTCTGGCCGGACACACTTCGTCGATACTATACTCTTACTTGTGGTTGATTTGATGGCCATCCTCCGATTTTGATTGGGAGTGTGTTCCGAGGTGGGCGCAGTGGCTGCTACGTTACCGCCAGCCCATGTGCGTAATTGGTATATCTACCCTAGCATTGCCTTGTGTGCCATGTCACCTACCATACCGAGCATTTACTACGAGTTCGTTTTTCTCCCGTAGCCCATGGAGTATTTAGGGTAGTCTCCCGATCTGGAGATACGCTGATACTGGATGGACTATTGGGACTACTATGTGTTAAGGGGAATATTGGGTCACACCTTAACGCTAATTCAAAGTAAGTTTATTTTTACTGTAGATATTATTATAATAGCGAAATACTACTACATAGTAAATAGTTTAACGGATCCTTAGAGGATGGTTATCCCAAACATCCTTTGAGTTACTTGTATTTCAATTATTATTTCACTTGAGTTGGATTTATTGATATAAGAATGTTAATCCTGACTCGAGTGTTTTGTGTTTTTTCTTTACGCACGGGTCAGACTGAGTGGTTCAGCATTCAAGACTCACCTTCGGGGTTGGAGCTTTGATTGAAGATCCAACCATCTATTTTGCTTTCAGTATCCAGTGATTCCACTGTTGTATTCTGATTTGTACCTGATGTATCTTGTTACTCTTCTGTTGTATCTTGTTTAACTCTGATGTATCTTATATTTTCTATAGTAGCTTCATGAAATACTATCTCTTTTAATTCCGCTGCTTTATTATTTACTCTGTGTTTGTGATATGTGATTATTTATTTATTGCATATTCTGAGGTTTGCCAAATTTTATTTACAACGCGGTATTTTGAGCAATTCAACTCCGACATGTGCGGATGCGAATGGTTGAAAATATCGGGTCATTACATTTGGTATCAGAGCTTTGATAGCTCTTGGCAAAACTCATCATATATGGTAAATGTATTTACAGAATCACTTTCATTCGAGTTTGAATCTCTTCCTTTTTGACTCGATTCCTTTGGATTTTTGGAACATTCCCCTCGGTTCCAAAATCCATTCTTATCTCTCCCTATTCGTATTTTGCTGATTCTAGAGCATCCCATAGCTCCAGTGAATGATTTGTGAGGGGGTAAAACTCCTTTACAATAGCATTGATTCACCGGAGATTTATATATCCTCGGTTTAGATGCTGATATCTCTTGTTAGGCCTGAATTCTATCTCTTGCGATCAAATGTCGGTTTGCCTTGGAATTCTACATCGATCTTATTCTTGAAGTCACAGTCGACCCGGTTAAGGTTGCCGCGATTTAACAAACTTATCTATTTTCCTATTTTGTATATAATCATCTTATCTTTGTTTTGAACCTATCTTCGAATCAAAATTTTCTTTGATTTGAGTCCATCAAAAATTTGAATCTCTATACCTGTTTTGAAATCCATTCTTGAATCGTCGAGCGAGGAAGTGTATTTGTGAAGTAATATAAAAAATGTTATATATATATATTGTGTTGTTTGAGTTGTTAATGTTGATTTGGATTTTCGATCGATTCGTCTGATCAACGCCATCAATGAGAATTCCAATACAGTTAAGCAGAGCAAACTGACACAATATTGTTTTCAAATTGGGTAAATAAAATAAATTTTGTATGATTATATTATATATAAATAAATTTTCTAAATTGTTAAATGGATGGGTTAAGAAAATGGTAATATTTGATTTTTATTTATTGTTTTGTAAACCACTCACTATTCCAATATGATAAATAAATGAAATTATCTGAAAATCGATATATTGCTAACTACAAACTTAAATATTAATAAATTCATACTCGTCTTGAAGTAATTGCTTAGCTTTAAGAAATAATTAAGTGTTAAAATATTGTTAAGTATTAACTATGATAGTCAAAACTTCTATTAAGTTTTAACTTAAACTGTTAAACATTATTTAATTCTGCAGTGTTTTAACTTGATGTAATCTGTTGTTTAACTTACCTCTAAACACACTACTGCAGTTAAAAAGGGAACCCGAGACTTCCCATGGTAAAACCTGAGGCCTTCCCTACGTTATACTCGAGTATTACTTCGAGTTCCTCACGCAACCTTCCCTGAGTCTTCCCCTGAAACCCCTTCTTCTCCTTCTCATCCTTTTTTTTATTTACAGTAAGTTTGTTAAAAACTTAAATATAAAACAATAATCAGGAATCAAAAATTGGCTTGCGATCGAAACTCGAAGCAAACCCCACTTCCACTCGAGCACGACACGAGACGACACGCGACAATTCTCCTCGCCGACACAGACACGACCATCCACCGCCGTACACGTGCACGGTGGCACCACTGCACCACGGCGATCACCAACAACCTCAACAAGTCGCAAATTATACGTATACACGAAAAACACCCTCGAATCATCTCAAGGAAGCTCGAATCAAAAATATGCCTTTTGCTCCAGAAACAAAACTTGCCTCTGTTGATAAAACGGCCTCGCCATCACTACAGAGACCACCTGAGCCCCTCCACCCTTGGCCACACCACGACAACACGGCCCTCTACCACTCCCTCGAAAATCGTGGAGCTCGATCACGCGTGGATGCCGTACGCGATTAATTAACAGAGAAGAGCAAAACTTCCAGTAAAAACCCTAATAAGGTCTCGTGTTCAAATTTCATTCAATAGAAAAATTAATTCCCATTTTTCCTGAGTTTATGGATGTATAAACTTGCTTCAATCCAAGTTTCATTCATTAAAATTGAACCAACCACTTGAAATAGGAAGAAATGCAAATATACTTTAATCCCAAACTGCTCTTTGAATATTAATTTATAAATCTTGATCTTTGTTTTAAAAATCCCACTTTGGAATTCAAGATTTGAATCCAAACCAACAAATTTAAACATTCGAATTTATCAAGTAATATGCGAATTACCTGTATAACATGTTACAGAGAAGTGCTCCCTTCAACATATTTAAAATTAGCTTTAGAAATCAAATCTTAATTTAGTTTTAACATTTTGTTGAGTTGAAATAATTACAGTTTTCAATATTGATGAGAAGAGCTTGAATTTTTTTGAACAAGAATAGGTAACTGTAACCACCCAGAACACATAGCAGAGGAGATAAATATGCAGTATAACATATACGGACTCATATTCAAACATAAAACCATATACAAATTATATTAGTTAAAGAATCATGACTATTTAATTAACTTAAACTATAAAAAAAATCTTAGTTTACTCACCTGCCATTTCCTTTGAACAGAACCATTTCTATTTCCATTTGAAAACCCTGAAGTTTGAACTGGCCTTGTATCTGCCTGATTTTAATTTGAATTCTAGTTGAATTTGCTCTTTTTTTTTCTTTCTTGCTTTAATTTTTCTCAGGTTTCTATGGTTAATTTATGTTCTGAACGAACTAAATACAAGATGAATACATATACATATAAAAGAGAGTGGATTGTAAGGGAAGGTGTTTTCTATTTCTGATGTTTTCTCCCTATTGTTTATGACATGCTCAGATTTTTATACATATTTGAAATGACAAAATGCATGCTGAGCTGATGGCAATAAATGCCTTGGCTTCATAACATGGTTACATAAATATTATTATGTTTATACTGTAGATAATTGTATGAAAGTGTACAACTTGCAGGTCAAAGTTTGGCTTGTGTGAGAAGCTTTGCTTATGAAGATAATTTGTTTTGTATTAAAAATCTTGTCTTGTATCTTAATTAGTTGTATACTTATAAAAATGTTACTGTGTATTGTTATTTCTAGTTTGAACCTGCAGGCAAACATTTGGGCTTTATGAGTGAAGATATTATGTGTATTAAAATGTTTGTAGTTACATTTGTATTTGTACTTTAGCTATAAATATTTAAATTGGGTTCATATAATTTATTTACATTTATATTTATATTTTATATTTGTTTCCAATTGTATTTTAACTATAAATATTAAACTTAGATTCATGAGTTCTTTATATTTGTATATATTTTTTTGACTTACATTAATATTAATATTTTATATTGAACATTATCATCTATTTATGTTTTATATTTTATATGTTTAGACCTTGATCTTATTTTAAACACTATCATCCATATGTATTCATTTATCAAACGTTAGCAATGTAAAACATTTTAATTTAATTATATAAGGTAAATTTTATCAAAAATATTGTTAAGAACCTTTTATTTTAGAATTTTCAAACATTATTATCTATATGCATTATTTTATACTAAATATAAACAAAGTAAAGTATTTTAATTAAATTATATAAGACAAATTTTATTATAAATATTATTAAAAGATTTAATTTTAAATGCTCCAAATCAATCTCGTTTTTAAATTACAAATTTATATAAACAAATGGTAAATATCTCCAAAATCATGTTCATTTTAAGATAGTCAGTTTACTTTTCATCTAATCAGATTAAATATTTATTAAAATAACCGGGGCCAAAATCCAGGGTCGTTACATTCCCCCCCTAAAAGAATTTCGTCCCCGAAATTTAAAACAAAGATAATTTTAAAAGCTGTTATGCCAATCATTCAAACATAGATATCATTCATATATTTACAAAAAATCAAATAGTCTATCCTATCAAACAACACTAGCTATCTGAACATGAATCTGGATAAGTTTTCCCAAACTATCCAGAGTTGTCTCTCGATGATCAACAATCCGAACTGGATTCCTGACCACAGTCGAATTCGACTCAACTTCCAAATTTCTGAACTACCGGTTTTACAACAAATGATGAATCATGAACAATTTCTAAGATGGGATATATGGAATACACAATGAATTCCAGGCATCTGTTCTGGCAATTCAATTCTGAAAGCTATAGCACCAACTCTTTCCCAATTTTATTGACTTCTTTACGGAATTTCAATATCTATTCAATCAAGCCCGTACGATGTACATATACCATTCGTACGCAATATCAAATCCGATCGATCGCTCGATCACACAGTTTCTCTTTCGAACTAGTATCGTTCACTCGACTTCCTAGTACGGACTCAGATCTGGTTTCTTGACCAGAAACTGTCATTCTCCTTGCATAGCCACCACTATGATAGAGAATTTCCAGAATCAATCAAAATCCATATCCATGGTTCGTCGTCGAAAATCGAGTGAAAAATCCCAACTCAGATCGATATAACTATCTCAAAATTATGTGCTCGAATCTGGATCAAATTGTCATGCGAATAAAATAATCTATGTACATCCTACGTATTTAAATCCATTGATTATCAACTATATCAATTTTCTTTTATTCACATTATTTTGATTTATATTCACTTGGAACAATTTTCTCCGTACCAAATTTACTTTAGAGTTTCACCATTCATTCCTTAAATTTAATATTATATGTACTCTTATATTATTACTCTACCACTTGAGCCTTTATATCCTCTTATTTAAATCTAAATTTCCAATTCCCTGTGAATTTCAATTTATCTTCAACTCTGAATATTGAAACTTATTGACTATTTTCCATTTATAACTGATTTCTATCATTAGTTTCATCCACTAGTTTATTTCAATCTCCAATTTAAAATCGTTTTGTTGCTAAAGTTTTAATTTTTTTAATTTCTGGTTCCCAAATTTTTTTGAAAAGTTTTGGCAGAGTCACCATTTGTTTAGCATTACATATTTTCATAGGCACATATGTATAGTTTCGACACTTATTACAATTACTTCCATCCAATTCGCAAATCATTCCCTTCAGTTTAAGTGATTTACAACTACTTGCTTATACATAATTCATTTAAGCAAAACAAACTCATATTCATTCTAATTGATTTCAAAGTTATCCTATTTTGCTTTTAATGATTCATAGAATTTTATCTAATCTCATTTACTTCAAACGACCCATTTTCTGTATGCAATTCGATAATATCATTGTGAATAAATAATTACTTAAGCTTTATAACAATTTTAAACCGATTCCAACTCAATTTACACTTGATTCCATCCCAATTAATTTATTCACAATCTTTCCATTGCATTTTCTTTCATTTCAAAAGTTTTAATTCCAAATCATTTATTTAAATCCGTCAACCAATATTTTAAACAATCATCTCATAATTTACTTAAGTTATTTATTTTCTTCAAACTGTTCCTCCTAACAACTTAAGTTTATTCTATTCAACCAACTTCCATTTAAATCTTTGATTTGATTTTACTTTAATCAAATCCCAACTATTTACTAATTTATTTGATTAGTTCATTCTTTTATCCATTCTTAAATTTATATTAACAATTCATTATTGAATTTATTTATGATAAGGTCATTCAATTTATGCCTGAATTAGATTTGTTTACAACTCACTCCAATTCTAATTTAATCCAACTCAATACTTACTTATTTACTTAAGAATTTTATTCCATTCAATATTATTTGTAACTCGATTGAATTCATTTACATTCAGTTTTATTCCAACTCAATTCAGTTAAATTTAGCTACTTACCATTCTTATTTCTCAATATGAGCTCAAAACTTATTTATTTACTTAAAGCTTATATTGCTCATCTGAGTCATTTCATCTTATAACCACAATTTCAGATTATATATAACACTTACTATCTTAAGGTATAAATTTTCATTTCACCTTTCAATTTAGTTCACTTTAATTCAGTTCCAATTTTATTTTATCTAACTTATCTCAGGGTAAATTCAAATATATTTTCTTCACTTTCATTTACTTGAATTAACTTTTAATTCCTAGATTAAAATTCCTAATTTCTTCTTATTAATATTAACTTTACTTCATAAGTTCAATAGTTGATCCATTTAAACTTTTCACATTATTAAATAGAATTTCTTAAAATTCAATTGCCCGGTTTTCATTTCCAAAACCATTTTGAAATGATAACTACACATACCCACTTGGTATGTCAAATCAAATTTTCAAATTCCAAACACTTGTTTTCACCAAAACAAATTTTCCCTTTTGAAATTTCTAAAACACTTGTATACCAAACAAGCCCAAACAATATCATGACCAACTATCCTGGTAGCAATCCATCACTTAGAAACTCGAAAATGAATACTGATGATGTGGCCATCATCATCAGGATTATTTTCCAGCGACTAAAGTGAGTTCAGTGCTTCCTTACTTCCACAATTTCCTCCCAAAACAATTTCCATTCAACAATATTTTCCTAAAACAATACTCCATTATTGCCTTCAAATCTTTGGCAAAACATTTCAAACATTCCCAAGATTTTTAAATTCCCAAATCCTTTTGTTTAAATTCATTTAAACACCTTTCAAATTTCCGAGACTTAAATTCTGGTTTAATCAAATTTTAGTTATATTCCTTTTTATTTAAACCATACTTAGACAATTTTATTTGGTTATAAACCACTCAAATTTTAAATTTTTATTCAATTTTAGTATTAACAACCAAACATCCAAATATATATAATAATTTCAGAAAATATTTCTTGTGACGCCCCACCTCTATACCCGAACTAGACAAGAACATTTCGGTGAATGCTGTCGACTAGCACGGAGAATAAGGCTGTTGAGGAGCGACCATCCGTGTAATTGCTTTGTGCGAGCATCGATTTGTCAGATAGTATAACACGCAATACTTTATCAAGAGGAAATCCGACATACCGACACAAACTCAAAGCTACTACACAGTGGCTATAATATCTTTGGAAACAAATACAGAAATAAACATAACATAAATCAGTCACAGATAATTCATATCACAAAGGCGGAAGAAGATATGAATATATAATTAACACATAAAAGTGTACATCAGAGTAGTGGTCAGAAAGATCTACAATATCACAAAAGAATAGTTACAAGAACTACACAAAAGAATAAGTATACATAATGGAGTCTATGTCTCGAATGTATACACCAAAATAAACTACTAATCTAAGTAGTAAGCCAAAAGTCAGAGAAATCAATCCCAAGAGAGAAGTCAAGCAGAAGCACCTGTAACATCTCGGTCTGACCCGAGTATTATTTAATAAGAAAATAATAAACGGATCAGTCTAACTATAGATATCAGATGAAACGATATAGAATAAGAGATATGACTAAACACATAATAATCACAATTCCAAGCTGTGATATATATAAGTAATTGAAAATCAACGAGAGATTAATCAATATCACCAAATCTACACAAGAATCAAAGAAATGCCATACTCCTTATTTCGTTCATCAAACCACAAATATTGACTATTATATCAATGTCAATCACAAAAGTCAATGACACACAAATTCACCAATGCACAAATATTGACAATAATATCAATGTCAATCACAAAAGTCAATGACACACAAATTCCAGAATTCAATACGCGAAATCCAGAAATCACAAAAGTCAATGACGCACAAATTCACCAATGCATAAATATTGATAAAACTTATCAATGGAAATCACGAAAATTGGTGGAACACAAATTCTAGAAATCATCTCAAGAAATCCAGAAATCACAAAGGGGGGGAGGCCTATCACAAACGGGAGCATAAAGCCCACCAACACGTGTATCACAAACGGAATGCTAATTCCATGGTTGCTAACCATCACAAATTGAGCCGAAGCTCCACAAACGGCCCGAAGACCATGGGTTGCTACCCCACCAAATTGAGTCGAAACTCCACAAAACGGGGTTTAGTCTCCCTCGCAGACAAAGAAACATCGCACATTGCTAGTCTAAATCACAAAGATGATCGTCATGATCAACGAGAAGTGTCGATTACAGTAAGCTAGTAAATATATGAGCTTAGCATCATGTCCCATAACCACTAGCTTAACTTAAATATTTACGAACAAATTATAGATCTCCACTAGAAAATTGTCACAAGAGTTTCAATCGAACAAGTCCAAGAATTAACCAACAAAGTGAACGCAAGCGTTTCATACCACTTGTTTTACTAAGTCGTTTAATTAGATTTCTCATACGAGTGAGGTAAAGGTTTGTATATACTAATAGATTGGAAAACGGTTTTATAAACGAATTCGGTATTAAAATAGTATTGAAATCGTTTCAGGAAAGAGTTTTGATATTTACTACTAGTATAGAAAACCTTTATATTTTTAAAGTGACAAATCACGAAGAAGATTGTAAGAACAATCAATCACTAAAATTCACATACGAAGACGTGAATAAAATCCAAAGAAATCGATAAAGGATCCATCGAAATGGATATTCAAAAATCCCTAAAAAGAGTCATCAAAGTCATAATAGATGATAACAACAACTAGGAAACAACTCGAATCGATCAAAGTTGGAAATTCACGCGACTAGGCGAAAATAGGCAAAATGCATCAGGTCGGTCGGCCGGCTACAGAGCTCGGTCGACCGAACCCTGTTTTGAAAACTTCTCGGGCATCAGGTCGGTCGACCGAACCAGGGGGGTCGGTCGGCCGAACCAGAAACAGAGAAGTGCAACTGCACTTTTACTAGCAGGTCGGTCGACCGGACCAGGGGGGTCGGTCGGCCGAACCTGATGCTCTGCAAATTGATGCCCATAAATTGATATGCAACCTCCACCAATTCGCAACCGAACGAGCACGGACGCTAGGGAATTATGCCTAACGGCTACCCGGCCCTATTGGCTCCTCGATGCATCACCAAAAACACATTTGAACCTCAAAGCTATGATTTTTAAGGATTTGGCTTTCAAACACTAAGATTGGAATATTCTCAAAAGCAATCCAAATCAAAAGCAATTGCACAAGAATAAGTGTTAGGAATTTATACCTAACAATCGAAGATAATTCATAGACTTAGACGTGAGATTAAAAATCTCACCTTTTTACAAAATCAAACAAGAAGAAGCTTGAAAGCAAATGGAGAATCAACCTCTCTTCAACACAACCCAAATGAGCTTGAATCTATGCTCAAAACAAGATCATTCCCAAAATTAGGTTTAGGAATTTTCTGAAATTGGTAAGAGAATAAGTTGGAGAAGAAGAAGAGAATGCTTACCAATGGGTTCTCTTGAATTTGGGGCTAGGAATTTGAAGTTGCAAAAGGAACTAGAGTTTTGGAGTTTTAATTTCCAATCTCTCCCACCATTAATACTTTAAAAACTGAAAAGAGAAGAGAATGAGGGTGAATGGGGAAGAGTGGCTCAGATTTGAGCATAAGTTAAACATAGGGCTGAGCCCAAACCCAAACCCAAAGTGAAAAGTAGCAAAAATCAACTTTCTCCAAACATATCGAAGCTTATACTCAAAAAGGTCGCAAACGGCATTTTAAACCCAATGGGAGTGGTCCCGAGTCCTAATTCGACCGTATGCAAAAAGTAGCTTTTCGGACTAAAATCCGACTAACGATAAAATATTTAAATAAAATATTTAAATATAAAATCGATAAATATGCGGGTTGTTACAGACTACCCTCCTTAAAGAAATTGCGTCCTCGCAATATTTAAGAAGAGAACATAAAGTAACAACCATAAAAGCATATTCAACACAAAAGAAATTTGAGATAAAAGGTTCACCTTAAAGAGCACGGGAAAGCAAGTCCGGATGTGATCGCTCGATGAATTCCCTAGACTCCCAAGAACAATCCTTAGGATTTGAAGACCATTGAACTTTAACAAGCGGAACATCTTTATTTCGAAGTCGTTTGACTTCCGAAGCAATGATACGAATAGGATGTTGCTCATAAGTTAAATTAGGCGAAACTTCAATCTCTTCCACAACACCGGGCTCAAGAATAGAATCGAAATCTCGAAGACATTTCCGAAGTTGAGAAACGTGAAACACGTCATGGATAGCAGAAAATTTAGCTGGTAATAAAAGACGATAAGCCATGGAACCAATACGTTCGGTGATAGGAAATGGCCCAATATATCGAGGCGCTAGTTTTCCCGATCGACTGAATCGCACAACACCCTTCATAGGCGAAACACGAACAAACACGAGATCTCCCTCAGAAAATTCTAATTTCCTTCTCCGGTTATCGGCATAGGATTTTTGTCTACTCTGGGCTTCTTTCATCCTATGACGAATAAGGTCAATCTTTTCTGTGGAATCACGAATAAAATCTGGACCTAAAACCAGCTTCTCACCGGTCTCAAGCCAACAAGAAGGAGATCGGCATGGCCTTCCGTAGAGTGCCTCGAAAGGTGCCATACCAATACTAGATTGGAAGCTATTATTATAGGAAAATTCAACAAGTGAAATGTGATCTTCCCAACTTCCACCAAAATCAAGAACACAAGCACGAAGAAGATCTTCAAGAGTTTGATTCACACGCTCGGTTTGTCCATCGGACTGAGGATGATAAGCGGTGCTAAAATTAAGCTTCGTTCCCAAAGCTTTTTGAAGACTCTTCCAAAATCCACTAGTAAACAATGGATCGCGATCACTAACAATAGAAGTAGGAACACCATGTAATTTAACAATCTCTTTAACAAAGAGTTTGGCCAAAAGAGGAACGGTTCGGTTAGACCGAACGGGAATAAAATGGGCGGATTTAGTAAGTCTATCAACGATCACCCACAAGCTATCATGACCCGAACGAGAACGGGGAAGGCCATCTATAAAACCATGGAAATTTGGTCCCACTTCCAAATTGGAATTTCTAAAGGTTGCAATAACCCACCGGGCCTTTGATGTTCGGCCTTAACGAGTTGGCAAGTCATGCAACACTTAACAAAGTTAGCAATATCGAATTTCATTCCCTCCCAATAATATAGTCGCTTCATATCCGTGTACATTTTACTACTACCGGGATGAATGGTAAATTTAGAACGATGTGAATCTTCTAAAATATCTTTACGAAGATCACTAATATTTGGCACGATAAGTCTACCAAATCTTCGAATGCCGCCACGAGAATCGATATCAAAGTCCTTCAAACCTTCAATATCAATCTTATCCTTAATATTTTGGCCAAGAAGCGCCAATTCGGGATCTAGCCTTTGAGCTTCAAGAATGCGGTCTAAAAGAGAAGGATGAGCCTCAAGGCTACATAAAACAAATGATGAGCATAACTCGGATACGCGGTCTCGAATCTCACAAGTGGATAAGATCTCGAGATCGTTCCATTCAGATATCATCATAGAAACAACAGCTTGTTGTTTACGGCTAAGGGCATCGGCGACACGATTACCCTTACCGGGAGTATAAAGAATATCAAGATCATATGGTGCAAGAAATTCGAGCCAACGCTGTTGACGCAAATTAAGTTCCTTTTGAGAGAATAAATACTTCAAAGATTTATGATCGGTATAAAGAACGAATTTCTCTCCCAAAAGATAATGACGCCAAATCCGAAGAGCAAAAACAATAGCCGCGAGCTCTAAATCATGAGTGGCATATCTAGTCTCAGCAGGCTTTAATTGCCTAGAAGCATAAGCAATAACACGTTCTTTTTGCATAAGAACGGCACCCAAACCAACGCGACTAGCATCAGTATAAACAACGAAATCCTGATTCCCCTCGGGAATAACGAGAATAGGAGCATCAGAAAGAAGTTCTTTTAATTTCTGAAAAGAAGCTTCACATTTGTCCGACCAAATGTATTTAACACCTTTCTTAGTCAAGCTAGTGAGAGGCACGACAATCTTAGAAAAGTCTTGGATAAAACGACGGTAATAGCCCGCCAATCCGAGAAAACTACGAATCTCTGTCACACTCTCCTGTCTCTTCCAATCTTGAATCGCTTCAATCTTTGAAGAATCCACGGAAATTCCGAATTCGGAAATAATGTGACTAAGGAACTTTACCCGAGATTGCCAAAAATGGCATCGCCTTTAATTGATTACTCCTAAGAGTTTCCAACACAATCCGAAGATGTTTTTCATGCTCCTCCTCGGTTTTAGAATACACAAGAATATCATCGATAAAGATAAGAACAAACCGGTCGAGGAAGTCTTTGAAAACTCTATTCATAAGGTCAACGAAATACGCCGGAGCATTCGTCAAACCAAATGGCATGACAAGCCATTCATAAGATCCATAACGAGTACGGAACGAGGTCAATGGAATACTATCCTATGCAATACGAAGCTGATGAAATCCAGTAGCTAAGTCTAATTGTGAAAAGACCTTAGCACCACTAAGATGATCGAATAGATCATCAATCCGAGGTAAAGGATATTTATTTTTGATAGTAAGATCATTAAGCTTGCGGTAGTCAACGCAAAGCCTAAGTGTACCATCGGATTTCTTCACAAAAATAGCCGAAGCTCCCCAAGGCGAGGAACTAGAGCGAATAAATTGCTTCGTCTCCAATTCGGATAATTGTTTACGCATCTCCTCGTTTTCTTTATTGGACATACGATACGGAGGACGAGTGATAGGTTGAGCTCCAGGAATAAGATTAATTATGAACTCAATTGCTCGCTTAGGTGGTAATCCTAAAACGGGTTCAAATATGTCGGAAAATTCACGAACGACGTGAATAAGAGAAATAATATCACCCTCATCATCATCATCATCACGAGGATTTAAAGAATATAAAGATGCGACCAAGCTGGAAACTGAATCTTGAAGATTAATAGAAATCTGCTTAACAGATTGTGGATGTCGAAGATGAATAGTCCGCTCAGGACATAGGATATGAGCTTCATAACGGTTAAGCCAATCCATTCCCAAAATCATTCCAAAGCCTAAATAACGCATGACATGCAAATCGGCTCGGAAAGAAAAATCACACAAAATAATCTCGACATCTTTACACAATAAACTGATTGTTGCGGATCCACCAACCGGATTCGCAATTCTCAAAGAAGTCATTAAACACAAAACATCCAAAGAAAAAGCATCAACAAGTTCTTTTGATATAAAAGAATGGGACGCACCCGTATCAAAAAGAACTCGAATAGGATGATCACGAAATAAAATAATTCCATCAAGGATAGAATGAGGCATACCTTGACCACGAGATGTGTTGCCAGGGGCTTGAGCAACATTTAACTTTCCCTCCTTCCTACCCTGAAGCTTGGGGCATGAAGATATAACATGACCGGGAACTTTGCAGTAGGGACAAGAGAGAGACTTTGGGCACTTGTTCGCATAATGGTCCTTCGAACCACAATTATAGCATTCCCCACGGCCAAAGGAAGAAGTCTTTGCCACGGAGGTTGCTTGCTTCCCTTTCTTATTGGGATAAGGTCCTTTGAATTTACTGGGCCTCTTCTTGCTGTTGAAGTTTGGTTTGGAACCCACCACTTCAACATCATTCTCCTTATCCGCCTCTTCAAGACGAAGAGCGATATCAATGAGTTGGTCGAAAGAAACTTCTAATTTTAGAAGTAATGGCTTCTTGAGATTTTTGTTCAAGCCATAGACGAACCTCTGGTTCTTCTTAAAAGGGGTGTTGATGTATTCAACCCCATATTTGGAAAGCGACTCGAAGGAGGCGACATAATCAGTCACGGAGGACTCACCTTGAACAAGGTCTATAAATCGTCGAGCCAATGTCACTTTCTCAGCTTCCGGTACGAACTTCAACTCGAAGCGTTCCCGGAATTGCTCCCAGGTGAGATCCGCTTCATTAATCTCAGAAATAAGAAGCTCGTACCAGTCCAATGCTCTTTCTCGGAGCATACTAGAGGCCACCTGAACTCGGTGAAGGTCAATAAGATTCATGCGAGAAAAGATTCGATCGCATGACCTTAGCCAAGCCTGTACTTCAATAATAGTTTCGGAACCTTTGAATGGCTCCCCACCCAAATTAGTGTAATCGCTGCACAAGCGTGCAAAACCCGACTTTGGGTGAGTAGGTTCCGGGTTAGCTCCAGCTGCTTGAGCATTCGTCACTAAATCAAGAAGCTGTTGAGCAGTCATAAAAACTCCGTCCTGGGGTAGGGTACTAGATGGTACGGCTCTGGGGCGGCCTGGTCTAGACATTTCTCTCCCTTTAGAAAGAAAGAAGAAGAAGAAAAAGGTTATTCACCAAATTGAATATCAAGCAATCTTGATAGATAAACAAGGAATCATAAGGAAAATAGGATGAATCGGTACGAAGACTCGAATTAAATCCTAAAGCACGACTCCTAAGAAAGACTTAGGACGATGATCCTTGTTATAATATTCCATATTGTTCCGAAGTTTGGCTCTGATACCAAGCTGTGACGCCCCACCTCTATACCCACTAGACAAGAACATTTCGGTGAATGCTGTCGACTAGCACGGAGAATAAGGCTGTTGAGGAGCGACCATCCGTGTAATTGCTTTGTGCGAGCATCGATATGTCAGATAGTATAACATGCAATACTTTATCAAGAGGAAATCCGACATATCGACACAAACTCAAAGCTACTACACAGTGGCTATAATATCTTCGGAAACAAATACAGAAATAAACATAACATAAATCAGTCACAGATAATTCATATCACAAAGGCGGAAGAAGATATGAATATATAATTAACACATAAAAGTGTACATCAGAGTAGTGGTCAGAAAGATCCACAATATCACAAAAGAATAGTTACAAGAACTACACAAAAGAATAAGTATACATAATGGAGTCTATATCTCGAATGTATACACCAAAATAAACTACTAATCTAAGTAGTAAGCCAAAAGTCAGAGAAATCAATCCCAAGAGAGAAGTCAAGCAGAAGCACCTGTAACATCTCGGTCTGACTCGAGTATTATTTAATAAGAAAATAATAAACGGATCAGTCTAACTATAGATATCAGATGAAACGATATAGAATAAGAGATATGACTAAACACATAATAATCACAATTCCAAGCTGTGATATATGTAAGTAATTGAAAATCAACGAGAGATTAATCAATATCACCAAATCTACACAAGAATCAAAGAAATGCCATACTCCTTACTTCGTTCATCAAACCACAAATATTGACTATTATATCAATGTCAATCACAAAAGTCAATGACACACAAATTCACCAATGCACAAATATTGACAATAATATCAATGTCAATCACAAAAGTCAATGACACACAAATTCCAGAATTCAATACGCGAAATCCAGAAATCACAAAAGTCAATGACACACAAATTCACCAATGCATAAATATTGATAAAACTTATCAATGGAAATCACGAAAATTGGTGAAACACAAATTCTAGAAATCATCTCAAGAAATCCAGAAATCACAAAGGGGGGGAGGCCTATCACAAACGGGAGCATAAAGCCCACCAACACGTGTATCACAAACGGAATGCTAATTCCATGGTTGCTAACCATCACAAATTGAGCCGAAGCTCCACAAACGGCCCGAAGACCATGGGTTGCTACCCCACCAAATTGAGTCGAAACTCCACAAAACGGGGTTTAGTCTCCCTCGCAGACAAAGAGACATCGCACATTGCTAGTCTAAATCACAAAGATGATCGTCATGATCAACGAGAAGTGTCGATTACAGTAAGCTAGTAAATATATGAGCTTAGCATCATGTCCCATAACCACTAGCTTAACTTAAATATTTACGAACAAATTGTAGATCTCCACTAGAAAATTGTCACAAGAGTTTCAATCGAACAAGTCCAAGAATTAACCAACAAAGTGAACGCAAGCGTTTCATACCACTTGTTTTACTAAGTCGTTTAATTAGATTTCTCATACGAGTGGGGTAAAGGTTTGTATATACTAATAGATTGGAAAACGGTTTTATAAACGAATTTGGTATTAAAATAGTATTGAAATCGTTTGAGGAAAGAGTTTTGATATTTACTACTAGTATAGAAAACCTTTATATTTTTAAAGTGACAAATCACGAAGAAGATTGTAAGAACAATCAATCACTAAAATTCACGTATGAAGACGTGAATAAAATCCAAAGAAATCGATAAAGGATCCATCGAAATGGATATTCAAAAATCCCTAAAAAGAGTCATCAAAGTCATAATAGATGATAACAACAACTAGGAAACAACTCGAATCGATCAAAGTTGGAAATTCACGCGACTAGGCGAAAATAGGCAAAATGCATCAGGTCGGTCGGCCGGCTACAGAGCTCGGTCGACCGAACCCTGTTTTGAAAACTTCTCGGGCATCAGGTCGGTCGACCGAACCAGGGGGGTCGGTCGGCCGAACCAGAAACAGAGAAGTGCAACTGCACTTTTACTAGCAGGTCGGTCGACCGGACCAGGGGGGTCGGTCGGCCGAACTTGATGCTCTGCAAATTGATGCCCATAAATTGATATGCAACCTCCACCAATTCGCAACCGAACGAGCACGGACGCTAGGGAATTATGCCTAATGGCTACCCGGCCCTATTGGCTCCTCGATGCATCACCAAAAACACATTTGAACCTCAAAGCTATGATTTTTAAGGATTTGGCTTTCAAACACTAAAATTGGAATATTCTCAAAAGCAATCCAAATCAAAAGCAATTGCACAAGAATAAGTGTTAGGAATTTATACCTAACAATCGAAGATAATTCATAGACTTAGATGTGAGATTAAAAATCTCACCTTTTTACAAAATCAAACAAGAAGAAGCTTGAAAGCAAATGGAGAATCAACCTCTCTTCAACATAACCCAAATGATCTTGAATCTATGCTCAAAACAAGATCATTCCCAAAATTAGGTTTAGGAATTTTCTGAAATTGGTAAGAGAATAAGTTGGAGAAGAAGAAGAGAATGCTTACCAATGGGTTCTCTTGAATTTGGAGCTAGGAATTTGAAGTTGCAAAAGGAACTAGGGTTTTGGAGTTTTAATTTCCAATCTCTCCCACCATTAATACTTTAAAAACTGAAAAGAGAAGAGAATGAGGGTGAATGGGGAAGAGTGGCTCAGATTTGAGCATAAGTTAAACATAGGGCTGAGCCCAAACCCAAACCCAAAGTGAAAAGTAGCAAAAATCAACTTTCTCCAAACATATCGAAGCTTATACTCAAAAAGGTCGCAAACGGCATTTTAAACTCAATGGGAGTGGTCCCGAGTCCTAATTCGACCGTATGCAAAAAGTAGATTTTCGGACTAAAATCCGACTAACGATAAAAGATTTAAATAAAATATTTAAATATAAAATTGATAAATATGCGGGTTGTTACATTTCTTGTATGTCAAAATATAATTTTGGGTAAAATTATTTCATTTACCCTACTTAAAAAAAACGATACTGTGTCGGTCTATCTTGTTTAAGAGTTTAGAAATCCCTATCGATGAAATGACGTCCCACACATCGACCAGAATCCATAAACACTCAACAGATAAGTCAACACAATATAAAATAATTTTATATTCACTAACAAATACGCGCTCATATCTATTAATACACTCAAACTCATTTTAGAGTTCTACAAACTCTATTCTATGAGTAATTCCTACCAGAGCCAAGGTTATCACCAAACCATGCTCTGATACCAAACGTGATGACCGAATTTCTGAGCACAGAAATCCGTATCATCTAAAGAAAGAAATGGATAGAAATAGAAAAGAAAGAGAAAGAAAGAACAACAATATCAGAATCTCACAGAGGAACGGAACAAAATATAATATATCACATAAATAATACAAAGTTTTACATATATCAGAGTTATAGAATATCAGTACACATGACAGTTATACATTCATCTATCACTATATACATCAGAGGTACATTATACATCAATCAACACAGCGACACTAGATAAGTAGCTACATACGTCTGGAAACTCCTGCTCCAAGCTCCTCCAGAAATCAAAGTCCAAAACCTATCACTTGGCTACTCATAAAAATTTGATTACCCAAGGGTTTATGAAAAACAAAATATAAACTCCGGGTCAGACATGGGTCTGGTATGAGTAAACGGTTTAAAGTTGTTTAACTTCGAAAACATTTGAAAATAAAAGTATCACGTAAGACTCCCCACAAATAAATACGGGAAAGTTTTTACCTTACGCTAACCAAAACATTTCATAGGAAATCCAATGATATTATAATAGTGTCTAGGGTTTTCAAGTAAATAGAATATAGCCGAAATTGTTACATGATTAAATTCCAGCTACTAGCCACGAAAGTTGGTAATACAAATCAAAACCGTAGGGTCTCGTAGGAAAAATGGGTTTCCAAAATTGGCAGGGCTACTGGGGTACCGCCCGTCACAGTACGGGGCCTAGACCACCGTACCGAGGATCACTCCCGACCCCCTACAACACAAGGCCGAAACCATTCCTTACTAAATAGTCCCGAACAAGATAAACCCCGCGGTTTTAGCTAGCAACCGCCACACAGCCGAAATGGTGTCTAGACTAACCTTGCGGACAAAGAGATATGTGTGAGTTGGAATCACACCCATGAGGTCTAGTCTAACCTTGCAAACAAAGAGACATCGCACAATTGCTAATCTAAATCATAAAATGATGGTCATGATCAACGAGAAGTGTCAATTACACTAAGCTAGTAAATGTAAGTTTATCTTCGTGTCCCATAACCACTTGCTTAACTTAAATATTTACGGACAAACTGTAAATCTTCACTAGAAAATTGTCACAAGAGGTTCAATCGAACAAGTCCAAGAATTAACTGACGAAGTGAACGCAAGCGTTTCATACCACTTGTTTTACTAAGCCGTTTAATTAGATTTCTCATCCGACTGAGGTAAAGGTTTGTATATACTAGTAGATTGGAAAACGGTTTAAGTAAAGAGCTTTGTTATTGAAAATAGAGTTGAAATCATTTTGTTGAAAGAGTTTTGATATTTACTACTAGTATTGAAACCTTCATATTTCTAAAGATGTTATCCCGCCTTTTTAGCAAGGCCGTGATACCATAAAATCGACCGAGAAGCCAAAGATAGTTTGTCTCGAAGAATGGTCAACTCAGCATCTTAACAAAGAAAGTTCTGTTGAATGTTTTTCAGATAAGATCCCTACGGAGGGGGGGGGGGGTCCAGGGGGGTGGCAACCCCCCAAGGTGGGAGTGCGGAGGCAACACCCCCGCTACGGGTGAGGACCTAAGGGAGAATAGGATCGAGCGACCTAATGGTTGTGACCTAGGGGTCTAAAGGGTCAAGCGACCTAGTGGTTGCGACCTAGAGGTGCTCGCGAGTTAGCAGAAGCGAGCGACCTAACAGAGGCGAGCGACTTAAGGGGTCATGCGACCTAACGGGCTCACGACCTAACATGGGAACGACCTAAAGAGGCACGCGACCTAGTGGTTGAACGACCTAAAGTTGCAATGGCCAAAGTGGAACGACTGTCGCGACCTAGCGATCTAATGTGCCACGCGACCTAACGACCTAACTAGGTCGAGCGAGTTAAGGCCTTAACGACCTAAAGGAATTAAGGCGTCACGACCTAAGGGATAAAGGACCTGCGACCTAGAGGGGAAATAAGGTCTAACGGCCTAGGGTGTATAGGTCAAGCGACCTAACGGTTTATAAGGTCATGCGACCTAACTGGGTGAAGGTCATGCGACCTAACAGGGAGGCCACCAAGCAACCAAATGAAGAACAGGGCATGCGACCTATGACCTAGCTGCACACGACCTACGACCTAGCGTCACACGACCTACGACCTAGCGTCACACGACCTACGACCTAGCGTCACACGACCTATGACCTAGCGACCTAACTCCAAACAACAATTTGTGCCAGTGCGACCTAAGTACAGAAAATCACCAAAAACGCTAAAAATTGGAGATTTTCGCCAATCCAAATCAAATGCAAATGTACATGCTAAAGTGATAGGAAATCATTCCCAAACATCCATGATAGATATAGGCAAGAACGTGAGATAAAAATCTCACCTTTGTACCAAAAATCAATGAAAATGAAGACCAAAGCAAAGCAAGAATCAATCCACTTCAATCTCAACACAAGAAGCTTGAATCCAATGTCTTCACTTTGATTTTGGAGTTGGATGTTGAATTTGCTAATGAACTTAGGCTTGGAATTTTAATTTCCCTTTCCACTCACCATTAATGCTAAAACTAGAGTTAGGTAGGAATTTATGAAGAGATGAGGAGAAGGGGTTGGAACTTAGGTTTAATAGGCTAAACCAACCCAAAGTCCAAAGCGGGAAAAGTTAGTGAAATTCCACTAACCCCAAACATATCAAAGTTTATACTTAAAAAGATTGTAAACGGCATTTCGAACTCAATGGAAGTGGTCTCGAGTCCTAATTTGACTGTTTGCAAAAAGTAGCTTTTCGGACCAATATCCGATTAACGACAAAATATTTAAATATAAAATCGATAAATATGCGGGTTGTTACATATTGATTATTCTATGATATTATGTTGAAAATTAAATTATTTGATGTTTATATATTGCTGGATATATTGTGGCATTTTAAAAATATAAATGTTGAATTTTCAAAAGGGAAAATTTGAAGCAAGAAATTTATAGTAAAGATGGATAAATTTAAAAGTAATGAATTCGAGAAAAATAAATAGTTTGATTTTAAAATCTTACTTGATAATTTCCAAATATGGAGAGATAGAGATTTTGAAATAATGAACTAAAAGGATTAAATAATGAGACTCAAGCAATTGTTTAAGTATGAAAGTATTTATTTTAAATCCGTGGTTTAAAATGGATTTTGAGGGAACAAAATGGAAGTTTGGAAAGGAAAAATAAAATATAGAATAGATGTTTCGTATTTAAATTAGTGTTTAAATAATTATAAAGAAGTGAAGCTGAGATAAATGGGTTTTTGGAAAAAAATTGGGTAAGTAAAGGAATTTATTTTAAAGGGAATTTAATTCAACAAATCGATTTGAAATCGACTAAGTGTTTTGAAAATAGTGATTAAAGGGAGAATGAGACTAATTGATTTATAAACGGGGTTTATAAATAAAGTGAATATTTATCAGTGGATAAATTTAGATTTATGAATTCACGGTGGGAATTTATAAGGGTAGGGAAATTTGTTTTAAATATAAAAGAGTAGTTTATTTTTAAGGATAGAATAGAATTTATGGGATTGGGACGTAAATTAAACTGGAAATAAATCGAGAAGCATTTATAAATGATTTGATGAGCTATATTGGAATGGAAAGTGCATTTTCCTGAAAAGCCAAGTATAATTTCAAAGGAGATTTTTAAGTATATATTAGAAGTATTAAAAGTGGGTTTTGAAAGAATGTTTTAGAAAAAAATTAGTATTTAGTTGTTTTAAAACTGTTAAAGTAAATATTTATATAAGTTAATTATAGTAGTAATTATTTTTAAAAGGTTAAATTAGTATATGGTTTAAAGGATAATAGTTTTATTTTAAAAAAGTAGTTTTAGCTAAAGTTTTACTTGTGAAACTATTATGGAATTTCATAACTAATATTTTAAATAAAGTGTTTTAAGTAGTTTTTATTTTAAATGTTTTAAATGTATTTTTTTCAAAAAAAGTTATTTAATTTATTTGAAAGCTATATTTATAAAGGCTTGGTGCTTTTCAAGGGAAATAAAATAATCGATGGAATGATTATTTAGTTTGATAGTTAAATAGCCGACTATCAATATTGGCCATTGCGTTGATCGTTTCGAAGAGGCCGGGATCAGATTTGCTTCGTTACAGCATGATAGGGGTTTCTCGCTTCTTATTAGGTAGAGAACGGATGATTCTTCCTCCTACATGTCCCGGAGTGGTTGGTTGTAGTCGAGAGGCTGACCATAAAAGCAAATTCGAGCTACCAATGTGTGCTACGGTGGAGAGTGGCCACAGTTCGGATGGTTGAAAAGCCTGCGGATCTCTACACTTGGTATCAGAGCTAAAGGTTAAGCGAGAAGGGATTACTCATTAGAGATGGGGTAAGTAGCACCCTAGAATGAGTTTGAGTGTATTAATAGATATGAACGTGTATTTGTTTGTGAATATAAAATCATTTTATATTGTGTTGATTGGTTTGTTAAGTGGCTTATGGATTTTGGTCAATACAGGTAATTAACGTTAATGACAGGAATCTCTAAATACTTGAATAGAACAACTTGACATAATATTGTTTTAAAATAGGGCAAATGAAATAATTTTAGCCAAATTATTTTTCTATATGAAGGAAATAATTTTTCATAAATTATTATAAGTATACGTGGTTGTTTGGTTGTTAGAGAATGATAATATTAAATTATTTTCATTGTTAAGTGGGAATTGATATGGAATTGAAATTATAACCAAAGCTAAGAACAGAATGGAATTTGTAAATGTGATTTATCAATTGAAATAGAATAAAATTCTAGAGCAATGTTCGAATATAGATTTTAAAGGATTTGAAAATTGAAAATTTGTGAAATTTAATTTCCTTTGGGTTTGAAAATGATTTTTCAAAGGCTTTGGAGGAATAATGGTGATATTATTCGGAAATGTTTTTGAATTGGTTATGAAATCTGGAAGGATTTGGAATTAAAAATATTTGAAAATGTTTTTTTAAAGAGATAAAAGCACTAAACTCTTTTCGGTCGCTGGAAAATAATTTCGGTGATGACTGCAGCATCATCAATGTTCATTTTCGAGTTTCCAAGAGAGGGATTGCTACCTAAATGTTATGGACGTTTTAAATTGGAGTTGTTCGAAGAAAAAAAATCTGTTTTGTTTTTGAAATGCAAAGAAAAAATTGGTTTTGGATTTTCAAAGGTGATTTTGAAATGGTGAGAAATTGCTTAAACTCTAGAAGTCATTTAAAAATATTTATGGAATATATATGAGTTGGGAAGTTATAAAATTTGAAATCCGAAAGATAAAATTTAACTTAAAGAAGAGTTAAAATTAAAATAAGTGTGAAAACGAAATAAGTAAGAAAGTAAAATAACTAGACAAAGTAAATTTAAAGGATTAGCGAATGGAATGTAAATAAGTTAGGAAAACTTATAGAAGTTTAAAATTTTAAAGTGGCTCAGAATGTAAGTGAATCTAGTTAAACAAAAGTGAATTTGAGAAAAAGACTACTTAGACTAAGTGAAATGGTTACTTACGTAAAAATTTATAAGTTGGAAATAAATTTATGAATGAACAAATGAATTTACATTTGTAAGTAAATGGGAAATTGGTCAAGTTGGACTAAATAAAAAAAAAATTGAAATTAAAATTAGTAAGTAAACTAATTGATTTAAATGGTAAAAAAATGAATGGAAATTAAATATTGAGATGATATTTAATTTAAATTGTGAAAAGTAAAGCGAAGTTGAAGAATTAGTTCAAAGTGGACTAAAATGTTAAAAGTTTGGATATAAAATTATTAAGATTTGAAATTAATTAGTAAATTGAAGCAAATTGAAATCGAATGAAATTGAAAATGCAAAGTGAATGAAAATGGACATAAAACCAAGTGGAGTGAAAATAAATATAGGAAGTGTACAAAATAAGTATAATAAACTTAAGAAAAGTTAATGCTAAATTCATAATTAAAAATTGGTATTGAAAAAAAATATACATTGGGAAGTATGTGAATGGAGATTTAATAAAAGTTAGGTAAATGGGAAATTGTGAATAAGTGAAGGGAATCCATAGTAAATGTGAATAAAAAGAAATAGATATAAATAATAATCAATTGGAAATTAATACATAGGATGTACGTATATTATTTTATTTTATTCGCATAGAGATTTGATCCAGGTTCGAGCATAGAATTCTGAGATATTTATGTCGATCCGAGTTAGGACTTTTCAGTCGATTTTCGACGGTGAACCCTGGATATGGATTTTTGATTGAGTCTAGAAATTCTCTATCATAGTATATGACTATGCAAGGAGAATGACGGTTCTGATCAGGAAACCAGATCAGAGTCCGTGCTAGGAGGTTGGGTGGACGATACTAGTTTGGAAGTGAAATTGCGTGATCGAGTTAGCGGTCAGATTTGATTTTGCGTACAGATGATATGTGTACATCGTACGGACTTAAGTAAAGCAAATATTGAAATTTTGTAAAAGAAATGAATAAAATGATTTTTGAATTTTGTGATGGGATGTTATTGCTAAGTAGGATATACATGTGTTTTAAAAGCAAAAGGAAATTGATTTTTTTGATTTCAGAAGATAAACTGAATTTCCTGATAAAAAGGTATGTATTATAAATTGTCATATGAAATTTGATGATTTTCTGATCAAGCCACATGTCGTTTTGTTTTCTTTTGAAAATTTGGGGCCCATAGAGGCATTTTATATTTTTCCCAAGCTAGCCGTGCAAAGGAGACGCTGACGAAATTTTTCGAAAATTTAAAGAGTTAAATTTTTTTTAAAGAAATTTTGATAATATAAAATTTGGTTTTAAACTACAATTTGATTGGTTAGGCAAATAATATTATTAGAAACCTATGGATGAGTTTGGAAAATTAGTAAGAATGATGGCGTGTCTTTATTAAAAAGTTTGTTTTGGAAAGTTGCCAATGCGCTGATCGTTTCGAAGAGATTGAGATCGGATTTAATTATCCGCAAACCACTTCGATCTGGTTTGAAGGTTTGCAAATGAAGATCGTGAAGATGATGAAGATGGTGTTTCGGTTTGACCAGACCCAGGGCAACTTGTATGGACGAATGTTATCAGATCATCGTCTGGAGGACGATGAGCATTCTAAGTGAAATGTGTTCTAAAAAGGTAATGAATAGCCTCAAACCTCATCAACCAGGAATGGCTAAAACAGGGGAGCTGCAACAAGGCTAAGTTGGTAGCACCCAATTAGGGTAAGGTCATCCCTGTCTAGATATCCCTTTTTGATCTCGGCTTATTGGGAGGTTGTTGATCACAACCACAGGGTGATCTTATTCGGACTATCCAGTAAAGGGTAGCTTCTATCTTGTGTTGCAGGGGGTTGAGAGTGGTCCTCGGTACGCTGATCTAGGCCAGGTATTGTGACGAGTAGTACCCCAGTAGTCCTGCCATTGTATGGAATCCAATCTCCAATAAGCGCCTATACGGTTTTAATTGTGCCCAACTATGCTGGAATGTGAGATGCAAGCATTTCAGCCAGATTCCATTTTCCTTTCTATAGACACTATTATAATATCAGACGAATTTGATAAAAATGTTTTAGGTTATCGTAAGGTAAAAACTCGACATGTTTGTTTGTGGCATGGTCTTACGAGATACCTTTGATTTCAAAGGATTTTGAAAACTTTAATAATCCAATTGAGTGTGTTTTCTCACGCTGGTTTTCAAAACTGACTCGGGTATTATTTTATTATAATGCTTGGGTCAGACCAAGTATTATAGATATAGGATAGGCTGCTGTGGAGCCCAAGAGACGAGCTGGATGACGAGGCGTATTTCCGTAGATCTGTATATTCCGGTGTGTAAGACAAGTTACTAAACTGTCCAGATTTGATGTGATGATTGTGTACTCTGATGATTGTAATATTATATAGTCATAGATTCTTTTGTATGAAATCTGTTGTTATATAATACATGTTGTTCCACTGCGATTGTGAGATTCTGATGTTGTTTTCTTGTAACAACCCGCATATTTATCGATTGTATATTTAAATATTTTATTTAAATATTTCATCGTTAGTCGGATTTTAATTCGAAAAGCTACTTTTTGCAAACAATCGAATTAGGACTCGAGACCCCCCCATTGAGTTCAAAATGATGTTTGCGATCTTTTTGAGTATAAACTTCAATATGTTTGGTGTAAGTCGAATTTCGCTACTTTTTCTATTATGTTTTGGATTTGGGTTCAGCCCACTAGCTAACTTAATACCCTAACTCAGCCCTCTCCTCTCCATTCACTCATTCCAACTCCTCAAACTCAAGCTAAAACTGAAAATGGTGGAAAGGAAAGGGAATTAGAAATTCCAAGCCCTAGTTTCTTCTTGCAAACTTGAATTCTTGCTCCAAAAATCAAAGAGAAGCCATTGGTAAGCTTCCTCTTCATCTTCTCCAACTCTTTCTCTCTTTAAATTCCAGAAAATTCCTAAACCTAATTTGGGAAATGTTTCTCTTTTAAGCTTAGATTAAAGCTTCTTGTGTTGAGATTGTAGTGTGGTTGATCTTCCCTTGTCTTCAAGCTTCTCATTCATTGTTTTTGGGTTCAAAGGTGAGATTTTTATCTCACATCTATGACTATAGTTATCTTTGGTTGTTAGGTATGAATTCCTAACACTTATTCATGTGCATTTGCTTTTGGTTTGGGTTGAATTGGTGAACATTCCAATTTTTAGTGTTTTGGGTTCAAATCTTTAAAATCCTAACTATGATGTTTTGATCATGTTTTGGTGATGCATCGAGGAGCATATAGGGCCAGGTTGCCTATTGGCATAAACCCTTAGAGCCAATGTTCGTCCGGTTGCATTTTGGAAGAGTTTGCTCTTCATTTGGATAAGCTGAAAAATAGCCCAGGCATGGTTTAATCGACTGAATTCTCTGTTTAGTCGACTGAACCTGGAAACAGAAAGTTTCCAGGCAAGATTCAGTCGACTGAATTCTCTGTTTAGTCGACTGAACCTGGAAACAGAATGTTTTCAGGCAGAATTCAGTCAACTGAAAATCTCTGTTTAGTCAACTGAATTTGCTGTTTAGTCAACTGAAAATTCTGTTTAGTCAACTGAATTTGCTGTTTCAGCCCACTTTGCCTTTTGGGATTGAATTTCCAATTAGAATCGATTCGTGATGATCCTATTTGTTGTTATCATTTATTACGACTTTGATGACTCCCTTTTTTGGGATTTTTTAATATCCATTTCGATGGTTTCTTTATCGGTTTTTTTGAATTTGATTCACGTCTTCGTATGTGGATTTTAATGATTGATTGTTTCTACAATCATTTTTATGGTTTATCACTTTAAAATACAATGGTTTCTATACTAGTAGTAAATATTCAAACTCTTTATCAAAGATTATTTAAACTCTATTTTCAATATCAAACTCGTTTATAAACCATTTTCTAACCTATTAGTATATACAAGCCTTTAACTCACTCGTATGAGAAATCTAATTAAACGACTTAGTAAAACATGTGGTATGACACGCTTGCGTTTACTTCGTCGGTTAATTCTTGGACTTGTTCGATTGAATCTCTTATGACAATTTTCTAGTGGAGATCTACAATTTGTTCGCAAATATTTAAGTTAAGCTAGTGGTTATGGGACATGATGCTAAACTCATATATTTACTAGCTTATTGTAATTGACACTTCTTGATGATCGAAGATGATCATTTTATGGTTTAGACTAGCAATGCGCGATGTCTCTTTGATTCGGTTCATCGGACGTTACGTTGTACGACGTCGTTGTTCCGTTTTATTGTGTTTTGGTTAATCGAACGTTACACTGTACGACGTCGTTGTTCCTTTTTATTATGCTTTGGTTCATCGGACGTTACGCTGTACGACGTCATTGTTCCTTTTTAATATATTTTGGTTCATCGAACGTTACGCTGTACGACGTCGTTGTTCCTTTTTATTATGCTTTGGTTCATCGGACGTTACGCTATACGACGTCGTTGTTCCTTTTCATTGTGCTTTGGTTCATCGGACGTTACGCTGTACGACGTCGTTGTTCCTCTTTATTGTGCTTTGATTCATCGGACGTTACGCTGTACGACGTCGTTGTTCCTGTTTATTGTGTTTCTAAATCATCGGACGTTGCGCTGTACGACGTCGTTGCTCTGAATTATTTGATCTCTGGATTTCTAATGGTTGACTTCTGGAATTTATGTTTTCACCAACTTTTACAAATTGGCATTAATATGTTTGTCGTTATTCGTGGCTTGGTGATTTAAATTAAGAATATGACATTCTTTTTAATCATTGTGAAGATTCTTGTGATATTGATTGATCTCTGAATTGATTTTCAATTACATACTTATCACAGTATGGCTTTATGGTTATCATACGTTTTGTCATATCTCATATTCTATATCATTTTATCTGATAATTATAGCTAGACTGATCCGTTTATTATTTTCTTCTAAATAATACTCGGGTCAGACTGTGATTTTACAGGTGCTTCTGCTTGACTCCTTATCGGACCATCATCTGATCTTTTGGCTAACTACTATAGTTTAGTAGTTTTTATTGTATACAATTGAGATATAGACTCCTTGATGTATACATATTCTTTTTTCTAGCACTTGTATCTATTCTTTTGCGATTGTGGATCTTGTTAGACCACTACTCTGATGAACACTTCTATGTGTTATATTCATATCTATTTCCGCTTTTGTGATATGAACTTTTGTGACTGATTTGTGTTATGTTTATTTCTATATTTGTTTCCGAAGATTACATATAGCCACTGTGTAGTAGCTTTGTGTTTATGTCGGCATGTCGGATTTCCTCTTGAGATGAAAAGTTATATTTTTATCTGGCATATCGGTACTCGCACAAAGCAATTAGACAGATGGTCGCTCCTCAACAGTCTTATTCTCCGTGCTAGTTGACGGCATTACTCCGTAGTGTCCTTGGCTAGCGTGGGTATAGAGGTGGGGCGTCACATTTCTATTTCTTCTTCTACCTCTTTCTTCTTTAACCCTAATGGTTTGTATTTCCGTCCACTTTGAATTGATTTGATGGAGAATATTGTCGACTCAAAGGGGTATGGATTTGCGGGATGTTACAAATTACCTATAATTATTCTATTAAATAAATTATTAAATAATATAAACTTAATGTCTTTTTATGTTACTAATTAAGTTTGAAAACATTTGCAAAACAATTCCAAGATGAACCACTTAAAGATGGAAGTCGTGAATTTTTGTCGAGCTCCATCCATAGCGACAATCGCTATGAGCGTAGTTCGCTTGATCTTATTTTACGTGAAACACTTCACTCAATTTATTACTCCGAAATATGTTGAAATAACATTTAAAAAGTTTTTGAAAACTTAAACCAAGATAAAACTTAAAACCATTTCCAAATTTTGAAACTAGAAATCATAATTTTAATTTCAAATTGGATGTCACATCTGTCGCAATACACAAAGTTGTTAACTTTGTTTCAACTCAACATACTTGATTCTTATATCACATCGATACATACATGATACCCTACTGTTGACATCACAATGAAACACACATACAAACATAAGGTTATAGCTTACTAACTCGACAACATCACATTCAAATCTTAAATTCAATACCAAACAAAACATCCATCAAATCACCATCGACCAACTTAATAACAATTCAATTTTATCATCATATTATCATCACAATAACACATCATAATAAAGTGATTTTTTTTTCAAATCAAAGTATTTTTACTCACCGAAAATCTTTGAAACCTTAAATGCCTTAGACACACAAAATTCATCCAAAATTATGCCATCTTCTACATGATTTTTGGACATATTACTCTTGGATTTTGAAAATGTGATCAAAAGAATAATTTTATAAAATTATTTTCCCTACAGTTTAAAAAAAAGAGTCACTCAAATCAGATTATTTTTGAGTTAGATATGGTCAAAAGAAGAAGAGCTATTTTCGGACCTTAATTTCTGAGTTTAAAAGTACACTTCAAAGAAATGAGATTTTGACATATATAAGCTTGAAACTAGGTAAACGGGTAAAAAAGAAAATTTTAGCTATAGAAATTTTATACAATTTGAGAAAACATTAAGTCTTTATTTTGAAAGAGGCTATGCGGTAGGATCGTATAATATGGAATAGTGCATGGTATAGGTAAATAACAATAAGCAAGAAGTAAAGTAAACACTAGGATTTTATACTGGTTCGGACCTCTAGTCCTATGTCCAGTCCCTAAATTTTACTTAGGAATTCTACTAACTAAAACCCTCTCTTAACCCGGAGGAATAGGTTTACAACTTACCCGAACAACCGAACGGGATTTCTTGCCTCAACCACCGAAGAGGACTTCAACTCAATTACTAATAACAATTATTCTACCTGTTGTGTTCTTGTAACACTAATGAGTCCAATGTAGTACAATATTCCTATAATCTTATCCTTGAAAGTATGCAATGTGTTTGTGAAGATTTGGGAAATGCGAATTGCTATAAATCAAAAGAATGTTATAAACAAAGCAGAGATTCAAGCAATAGATTGGTGATTGCTTTGAAAACTTTTAGAGAATATAAAATATGTTCAAGAAAGTAGTGAGATTAAAGCATAAGAAAATTGGTAAATTGAAGATGTTAGAAACATGTATATATAGGTGTAGAAGAGAAGCATTTATTAGCTAGAGATGCAGACAAGAGATGCTTCCATTTCCATTGGAGAATGGTTGCAACTCTTGGGAGGAAGAAGGTGTCCATTTAGAGAAAATTCGCAGGTTTAAATTCAGTCGACTGAGCAGGGATTTCAGTCGACTGGAAATGTAATTTTTTTTCAGGAATAGATTCAGTCGACTGAGCAGGTTGTTTCAGTCGACTGGAACTATGCATGTTTGTATATGTGTAACAGGTTCAGTCGACTGGGCTTACCTATTCAGTCGACTGAACTATTGGTTATTGCACAGTGAATGTTTATCTAGAAAATGAAGTTTATAAAACGTGTTCTAGTGTTTGTGCAAGCTTCTTGAGGATAGATTTTAATAATAAATCTAAACTAAGACCTATATTTAAATTATACTCATGCTATCCTCGGTCTTCATCGTTCTTCCTTTAGCTTTGCACACATCTCTTCCTTTTTATTGAAGCACATTGTCATTGATCAAAATATAGTGTATCAACATTCTCCCCCTTTTTGATTGATGACAATACTGAAACGTGTAGAGATGTAATTATTTCCTCCCCCTGAATATATGCACTGTCTTTCCTACAAAACAAGGTTAGTAATATAGATTTCTCCCCCTTTGTCATCGACAAAAAGGAAGTAATAATTGCATAAGTATATTATCAAAACAATCACTGATATGCATAACTATAGTTTCAAAAACTTAGAATGTAGCATAAATAAATGAAACATAGAAGGCTATTTATACAAGCCTTTTGAATAGTGTTCTTTTTTGAAATAGAAAATCAAACCATAAGAGAGTTATTCATCTTTATCCTAGTCATATGAGCCTTCTCTCCCTCCCTCCGGTTCGCGAATAACGGGTCCACCAGTGGGTGGTCTATAAGCTTTTCCACCTTGACCACTTCTATTCCCACTTGTGCAGCTGCTTGGATTTTCTTCGGATGACGTCCATGTGAAAGTTGGTGCCAGACGCTTGCCACGGGAGGTCGAAGCAGTAGTGGAGCTCGTGCATGAGATGGCATTCCATAATTTGTTGAAGAACCCTTTAATTCTATCAAGTTTATGATCTACCTTCCTGAGGCGATTATCAAGAATTTGTTGATTTCTTGATAGAACTCGTAACGATTGATTTGTAGTAAAACTTGGTTCAACGATACGAATTTCATCATCTTGATCAAAAGATTCTTCATGTTGGGCTTGAGGAGGTTGTTGTGGTTCTTGATGTCTAGCTTCCCATTCGGCAAGAGATATGATGCGAGAAGGTCTAGCCGGAAGTTGCATAAGGCTTATAGTCCGATGGTTAATTTGATGAACCATTGTATTTTTGGACTCTGGTAATGGCGTATCAATGTTGAGGAGCAGTCGCATGATATACTCGTCAAAATATGTTGTTTGCATTTTGCCATTATTGAAAGTAAGAAATTCATCAAGAATTAATTTGACCCAATTAACTTGAATATTGCCCCAAATAGCATATAGTGCTCTATAATTGTTTGGGTATACAATTTCATATGAGCCCGTTCGAGGAGTGATGGTTCGCATAAGAGCTTTGTGGGGAAGCCTTGCTCTTGGTCGTAAGGAAGTTGATTTAATATCTTGGATGTTGATGTTATCATCCCAAAATTGATGATTTATGTTGTCTCGAATATGTGGATTAAATTCGATTTCTTCAAGCTTCCTTCCCATGTTAGGAGATCCTAAAATGTGTGCAATTCGGTCTAAAGAAAACCATATCCTTTTGCCGCACACCATACTCCAAACACTATCGTTTGGATTTCTTGGAGTTTGGTGTCCAAGGTTAAGATTTGCATAGAACAATTTGACCATAATATGATTGATTTCATGGTCATTTCGTTTTATGTCTAAGAGAGATGTTAAACCTGCTTGATCCGTCAAAGCTTATATGTTGTACGTTTGAAGACTCTGAAAATCAATGAAGAAGTGTTCAAAGATTCGTGAATTCTTCATTTTGTTCCACCTTGTGACCGCCACTCCATCATAAAGCCATTGAGCAATTTGAGCGTCAATTGGCTCGGAGGAGGTTGAAGTAGAAGCCCTTGATCTTTTTGGAGCCATTGTTGTGTGAGTTTTGAGAGGGATTTGAAAAAAATGAAGATTGGGGGCTAGGGTTTTGAAGAATAATGGTGAAGTAGGAGCTTTTGGAATGATAAAAGTAAAGAATAAAGGTAGAAATTGGTGCTAAAAAGAGAAAAGGTAGCTTGGGAAACGACGTTCAGTCGACTGAATTGATAGCCGAAAATTTTCTGTGTTAAATTCAGTCGACTGAACAGTATTTTTAGTCGACTGAACCATTGTCCGAAAGTTTCTGTGGTAAATTTGGTTGACTGTGCAGAGCAATTAGTCGACTGAGCTATTGGAAATTGTTTTCTGCCTTATGTTCAGTTGACTGAGCGGTAAGGTTCAGTCGACTGAACCTTGTGTTTTTGGTGTTCTAAATTTTTAAAGCAAAAGATTTTGATTGAAAGAAATGATTACAATTGTATAGACATATTACAATATAACAACATGATTTGACCAAAAATAAAAAATAATAATTTCTTTGCAGATGGACTATTTTTCTTTTGCGATTTATTTCCTTCATTCGCTATATAGTTTTTGTCCCAAAAATTTGGACTATATTGAGGAGTTTTTGGCGACATCCAAGGATTCAATGGATCGGCTGGTGTACGGTATGATGAAGATGGATCATACGAACTAACTGGTTGAGGTAGGGGCTCAGTCACATCGTTTTTCTTCGAGCTACAAAAACGTAAAACGATTTGCTCAAGAAAGCTAATCGTCTAGCCGTTACTTTTTGTTCAAAATATAATTCACGTTGAAGGTCAATTTGTTGCTGTTGAAAATGATGAATTTCATCAATCTTTCTTTTCGTATCAGGAGAGATAAAAGTCCACGTTTTGCCTTCTTCGAATCCGGTGTATAGCCAGTTCGATAGTTTTCCCATTTATAAAACGGCTCATGCTTTGGTGTAGGCATAGGAAGTTGTGGTAATGTAGGTGAGTTATCGACTGAGGAGGTAATGTTGATTGGAGAGTATGAATTGTTGGAAGACATTTTTACATTGGATTTTCAAAGTTTGTAATTTTTTGAAAATAACATATGTATAGATGTATATATATAGTATGAAAGTTCCAAAAAGAACGTGGTGTTAAATCATCAAGAATTTATAACAGAAATTAAATTAATGGTTAATATTTTCTTTGAAAATGGATGGTTATGTAATATTAGCTAATGGATGGTTAATATTTTCTTTGAAAATGGTTAATATAGGTTTAGTGTATAAAATCTTAGCTACTTCAAAATATCTTTGAAAGATATTATTCCTAATTCTCGTCGTAATTTTATGAATGAGTTTTCTAGTAATGGTTTAGTAAATATATCGGCAATTTGATTTTCGGTAGAAATATATTCTAAATTTATGATTCCTTTTTCGATATTGTCAAGTAGAAAATGGTGACGAATATCAATATGTTTTGCACGAGAATGATTTACCAGATTTTTAGATAAATTTATTGTACTTGTATTATCACAATATATTGTAGAATTTGTTAAATTTATATTAAAATATTTAAGTGTTTGTTGCATATAGATGACTTGAGTGCAAGCTAAAGCGGCTGATATATATTCCGCTTCACACGTGGAAAGCGAAACATAATTTTGTTTCTTACTAAACCAAGATACAAGTGATTTTCCAATGAAATGGCACGTACCACTTGTACTTTTTCTATCTGTTTGAGATCCACCAAAATCAGCATCACTAAACGATACTAACTCGAATGGACACTCTTTTGGATAGAAAAGACCAAAATCTTTCGTATAATTAAGATATCACATAATTCGTTTTACAGCTCTTAAATGTGATTCTTTAGGGTTAGATTGAAAACGTGCACATAGACATACACTCATCATTATGTCTGGTCTACTAGTGGTTAAGTGAAGTAAGGAGCCCATCATACTTCTAAACAATTTTTGGTCCACACTTTTGCCATTTTCATCTCGACGAGGTGAGTAGTGGTACTCATAGGAGTAGGTTTAGCAGAAGTGTTTTCCATTCCAAATTATTTAATTAGATTAGCACAATATTTTTCCTGGTTTATGAAAATTCCATTTGTTAATTGTTTAATTTGAAGTCTGAGAAAATAGGATAACTCTCCCATATGAGACATTTCAAACTCCTTAGTCATTATATTTGAAAATTCTTTACATAAGTTTTTATTTGTCGAACCGAATATAATATCATCTACATATATTTGAATTATTAGAATATCTTTAGTAGTATTTTTAATGAAAAGAGTTTGATCTACTATTCCAATTTCAAATCCCGAATCTAGTAGATAGCTCTTAAGTCTCTCATACCAAGCACGAGGTGCTTGTTTAAGACCATATAAGGCTTTCTTTAATTTATATACATGATCCGGATATTTTTCATGAGAGAATAAAGAGGGTTGTTCTATATATACATTTTCTTTTATAAAACCATTTAAAAATGCACTTTTAGCATCCATTTGATAAAGTTTAAAATTGTGAAAACATGCGAAGGCTAATAGAATACGTATTGCTTCAAGTCTTGCAACGGGAGCAAAAGTTTCTTCAAAATCAATACCTTCTTCTTGATTATATCCTTGTGCTAGTAGCCTAGCTTTATTCCTAGTTATATTACCTTGTTCGTCTAATTTATTTTTGTAAACTCATTTTGTTCCTATAACTGATTGATTATTAGTACGGGGAACTAACTCCCAAACATTGTTACGTTCAAATTGATTTAATTTTTCTTGCATAGCAACAATCCAGTAATCGTCTATTGATGTTTCTTTAGGATTTTTAGGTTCTATTGTTGAAATGAAAGCAACATGTCCCATTTGATTTAGTTGACTTCCTGTTTTAACTTAAGAATTCATTTCACCTATTATATTTTGTGCTGGGTGATCTCGTAATATTCTTGGTGGAGATCTCAGTTCATTATTACAATTTTCAAGGTTTGTATTTTCTATATTTATAAATTCTTCATCATCTTTTATACTCAAAATTTTATTAAAATTTTCATCAAAAGATATATGTAAAGTTTCTTCAATTATGTTTGTTTGTTTATTAAATACTCGATATGCCTTACTTCGTTCTTAGTAGCCTACAAAAATTCCTTCGTCGGCTTTTGGATCAAATTTTCCAAGTTTACCTTTTGTATTTAAAATAAAACATTTTGATCCAAAATTTTAAAATAAGATATATTTGTATTTTTGTTATTAAATAGTTCATATGAAGTATTTTTAGTTAATGGTCTAATTGATATACGGTTTAATACATAACATGCAGTAGCTACGGCTTCTGCCCAAAAATGTTTTGGTATAAAACTTCCATTTAATAATGTTCTTGCACATTCTTGTAATGTTTTATTCTTTCTTTCTACAACTCCGTTTTGTTGATGAGTTCTAGGAAATGAAAAATTATGATTTATTCATTTCTTTTTACAAAAAGATTCAAAAGCTTCGTTTTCAAATTCGCCTACATGATCGCTTCGTATAGTTTTAATCTTCAAATCTTTAGTGTTTTGAATTCTTTTGACAAATGTTTTAAAATGCTCAAAAGTATCACTTTTATTTTTCATAAAAATAGTCCATGTATATCTTGAGAAATCATCAACTATTACAAATACATATCGATTATGATTAATGGATTGAACCTGTGTTGGTCCGAATAGATCCATATGAAGTAATTCTAGTGGTTGTAAAGTAGAAATATTTTTCTTAGATTTGAAAGACGACTTTGTTAATTTTCCTTTTTGACAATCATCACAAAGATTTTTTATTTTAAAGTTTATCATGGGTAAACCTCTTACTAATTCATTTTTAGAAAGTTTTCTAATAGTTTTAAAATTAATATGACAAAATCTTTTGTGCCATAACCAATGATCATTATCTTTGGCTAGTAAACACATATTTGTATTATGATTAATTTTCATATTTAGAACATAAATATTCCTATCTCTATTTCCCTCAAAAACAAGATTTTGGTTTTGATCAAAAATACTACATTTATTGTCCGAAAAAGTTATTTTAAAACCCTTGTCACAAAGTTGACTTATGCTTAGTAGAATAGGTTTTAGATTTTCAACTAATGAAACATTTGTTATAAAAGGTAAATTCGATGTACCGTAATTGCTCACATGTCCTATGCCAATGATATAACCTTTTGAATTATCTCTGAAGGTAACCGAGCCACCATCAAAGTATGTGATGTTTGTAAGCATATCTTTGTCGCCGGTCATGTGTTTTGGGCAATCACTGTCTAGTATCCATTTCTTCTTTTTGAGTGGGACCTGAAAATAAATATGAAATTATTGGTACCCACTTTTTAATAGGGTCCTAAAGTTAGAGCTTAGGAAACCAAACCCAATTCGGTTCAGTATCCTTTTTATAAATATAGTTTTTATTATTATGAACACTATCCATAGATGTTTTAATATATTTATTCCTAATTAAAATATTGTTAGTTTTGGCACACAAATTTTGACTATCATGGTTTCTACTTTTGTTTTAATAGGTTCTCTTAATAACATTTATTGTTTTGAATCAATATTCCTCTTAAAATTTGTATTTTTCTTTTTAGGAATTTTTGACTCCTTTTTATATCCTAATCCATGTTTATTTGAAGAGAATTGAGAATTTTATAAAATCTTAGATAAATTTTCTCTTCCTTTGTTAAAGTTAGAAACATTTTTAGTGATGTTATCTAATCTAGCTTGAAGACTATTATTTTCTAACTCAACTTGTCTAATCTTAGTTTTTAACTCATGATTTTCAGAAACAATTATATCATTCTTTGTCTTTTGTGTTTCAATTTCTTGACTTAAAAGTGATAATTGAGTTTCCGAATTTGAATGAGATTCTTGAACTTTTTCAAGTTCTTCTTCTAGAATTTTCTTTTCATCTTTTAACATATCCCTTTCAAATTCATCTTTTTTTTTTCACGAGTTTCCTTGAGTTTCTTTTTAAGAGTTTTTATCGTGCTCAAAAGTTCAGTGTTTACTTCAATTAAATCATCGAAAGTTAAATTACTAACCTCAGATTCTTGAGCCATAAAGCATACATTCGCCTGTTCATTGTCGCTATCATTTTCACTTTCAGATGAAGAAGAATCTGAATCGTCCCATGTTACAGAGAATGCCTTCTTTTTAAATTTCTCTCTCTTGTTTTTATTATTGAGAGCTTTCCGATTCTCCTTCTTTTTCTCTGGACAATCCTTGTGCATGTGACCTTTCTTGTGATAGTTGAAACATTTTATATTCGAGGATATAGGTTTGTTCAAGAAATTCTTATTGAATCCGTTTTTATTTCCTTTTCTATATCTTAAGAATTTCTTGAAATTTTTGGCTATAAATGCTAAATCCTCATCTTCAAACTCTGATTCTTCCTTTTCCGCATGAAAAGCTACATTCTTTCTTTCTTGAGCTTGATCTTTCTTAGCTTGCATTTACTTCATACGACATAAGATTTCCAATTAATTCCTCTGGTTTCATTGTAGATAGATCATTTGCTTCCTCGATTGCTAGTACTTTTCTCTCCCATTCATCAGTGAGTGAATTTAGAACTTTAGACACAATGTCAAAGTCTGTGTATTTTTCTCCTAGTCCTATTAAGGCATGATGTATGTCTTGAAATCTCGAGTACATGTCATTGATGGATTCATTTTGTCGCATTCTAAAGCTTTGGAATTGGTTCTTCAACATGGATATCTTTGTTTGTTTGACCTTGTTTGTGCCTTCATGTATGACTCTAAGTGTTTCCCATATCTGATATGCAGTAGTACATATGCTAACACGGTTGAATTCATTTCTATCCAGGGCGCAAAATAGCATATTCATAGCTTTGGCATTTGCACTAGCTTCATTCTTCTGAGTTTGTGTCCATGTAGGATAATCGGTCGTGGGTACAACGAACTCTGCTTGAGTGGCATTCCATGCTTCGAAACTTGTTGCTTGCATATAAATCCTCATCCTTGTAGCCTAATAGTTATAGTTTAGTCCATTGATTAGGGGGGGTCTTTGGGTAGATTGTCCTTCCGCAAATGTAGAACTATAAGCAGATGTTGTGCTTGTACTTGCGTTATTTTCCATATTATCAATATGTCTAATAGCGGTGTTATGGTTATAGGATGGCCTAGCTCTGATACCAATTGAAAGAAGATATGCGGTAGGATCGTATAATATGGAATAGTGGATGGTATAGGTAAATAACAATAAGCAATAAGTAAAGTAGACACCAAGATTTTATACTGGTTCGGAACTCTAGTCCTACGTCCAGTCCCTAAGCTTCACTTAGGAATTCTACTAACTAAAACCCTCACTTAACCTGGAGGAATAGGTTTACAACTTACCGGAACAACCGAACGGGATTTCTTGCCTCAACTACCGAAGAGGACTTCAACTCAATTACTAAAAACAATTATTCGACTTGTTGTGTTCTTGTCAACACTAATGAGTCCAATGCAGTACAATATTCCTATAATATTATCCTCGAGAGTATGCAATGTGTTTGTGAAGATTTAGGAAATGTGATTTGCTATGAATCAAAAGAATGTTATAAACAAAGCAGAGATCAAAGCAATAGATAGGTGATTGCTTTGAAAAATTTTAGAGAATATAAAATATGTTCAAGAAAGTAGTGAGATTAAAGCATAAGAAAATTGGTAAATTGAAGATGTTAGAACCATGTATATATAGGTGTAGAAGAGATGCATTTGTTGGCTAGAGATGCAGACAAGAGATGCTTCCATTTCCATTGGAGATTGGTTGCAACTCTTGGGAGGAAGAAGGTGTCCATTAAGAGAAAATTCGCAGGTATAAATTCAGTCGACTGAGTAGGGATTTCAGTCGACTGCAAATGTAAAGAATTTTTTTTCAGGAATAGATTCAGTCGACTGAGCAGGTTGTTTCAGTCGACTGGAACCGTGCATGTTTGTATATGTGTAACAGGTTCAATCGACTGGGCTTACCTTTTCAGTCGATTGAACTATTGGTTTTTGCGCAAAGAATGTTTATCTAGAAAATGAAGTTTATAAAACGTGTTCTAGTGTTTGTGCAAGCCTCTTGAGGATAGATTTTAATAATAAATCTGAACTAAGACCTATATTTTAAATTATACTCATGCTATCCTCGGTCTTCATCGTTCTTCCTTTAGCTTTGCACATATCTCTTCCTTTTTGTTGAAGCACATTGTCATTGATCAAAATATAGCGTATCAACAGATTTGTTGTAAAATATAGGAAATTATGGTCGAATAAAAAGGGAAAGACGGAGAAGAAAGAGTTTAAAAACAAGTTTACATCTTTTAAACAATTTAAAACTTTTGATTTAAAAAAACTTAAAATAAAATAAGAAGTAATGAAATTATGAAGAAAGATATAGGAAAATGGATATGGATAAGTAAATGAAAATATAGTGAAAGGGATGTGTATTTGTAGATGAAAGAATATAGGAAAATTACCATTTTAACCTTAGTTTTAAAATATCTAACTTGTCATTATTTTGACAAGTCACATCACCATCTTTTTCCCCCTCATATTTCACATCCCCCTTCTCTAGTCACATCCTCTAGGTCATGATGGAAAATGATGACAAGGCTAAGATATGACAAGAGATAATGAGTATGTACTTTGTATATATATAAGTATATATATGTTATTTTTTTGAAACCATGACTCCTCAAATAACTTCATAACCATATTTTACATAAGATAAAACATAATTAAGTATATTATTATATGGTTAATTAGCATAAAGGCGAACAACGTTCCCGACAACTTTCCAGTGTCGAAAAGTCGAAATTCCAGAATACGTTCTTCGATCACATTTTCTATTCTTCTACGAACTATCTATTTTGGTAACCAAAATTTAAAAAATCTGACCATCATTACTATACAATAAAAATAGGTTTATTTGTAAATATAAACCTATTTGTTTAATATTTAAACTTAACTTGAATTTCCAAAGAAATATATAAAACCGATTATATCAACGGTCGATGTCATAAATGCATTTTATTTTTCAAAAATAAAATAAAATATTTATTTCATAATCTAGTTTGAATATATATATTAGTATATGAATACAGAGCTGTGCACGATTCTTATCGTTTAAAAGCATTTTATGGATAAAACAACTTTTGGCTGTTTTACCGATATTTTACCAAGGACGATATTTACAAATTTTCAATATATTACCTAGGTGATATGTCCGGAAATATTTTTTCCAAACAAAATAGCTATTATTATTTACCACTTAAAACATGATTATTTCTTACTTTTAAACCCATATCTATATTTTTTAGAAATAAGTATATTTTATCCGAGTGATAAATTTACGGGTCGTTACATTAATATATTTAGTTTCGTATAAAATTTCCAAGGAAATATAATTATTCTTTTATATTTTAAGTAATTTCAATCGATTTGGAAAAGGATTGATTTAATTTTTGTCTTAGCACATAAAAACCACCATCTTTAAATTCCCAAACTTGAAAAAGTACTATTTAACATCCATTTATTTGTTTCTCGTCATTAGAACATCAAAAATGCATACAATCCTAATATTTTATGGATTCGAAAGGTTTTAGAGAAAAGATTGCTCACCTAATGTTGTTTTGATCTTGATTAAATGTGTTCTTACATATGAAAACTCCTTCCTTGATCCTAATTTCCTTCTTCTTTCCTTTAGGGTTATGGCTGACTAGCTTACTTTTCCTTTTAATAGTTTGTAGGAAATGAGAGAATGAATGAAAAGTTGGAATATAAGGGTTTAGTAACTTGGGCTTTGGGCTAAAACCAAATTCAAGCTTATTCTTTTTCAATCCCTAAATCTGCATCCTACATTCATTCACTCTCTATTAATTAATTTTTCTTTATTTTATTTCATAAGTTACTTTAAGTAGTCATTCATTTAATTAATTTCCTTATACTATGGTGCTCAAAAATATTGTGTGTTACATTCTCCCCTCCTTATAAGAATTTTATCCACGAATTTCAAGGTAGGATAAAAACTATTGTCATCAATCCAGGTATACACAATACAATAATTGCAGTAATTCTCCACTAATGCAAATCATCAATCATCAAGTTTAATGTATTAGTATCACTACCAACAAATTCAAAAATCATGTCATAATACCATACCAGTGTCACTACTAGTCTATACATCAAAACATACATGTCTAATTATACATGTCAAAACAAATCAATATATATATATATATATATATATATATATATATATATTTGATCTTATCCTCTACATCTTAGGTAAAATAAGTTTTATAACCTTGTTTCTTAACTCTTTCGTATCATGATCTACTATCTCCTTTGGTTATCCAACATAAGTCAAATCTGGCTCTATAGATATACCTTTAACCGTCCTCGGTTCCACCATTGAATTCGGATCATGCACGCATTTTCGATAATATGATATGTGAAAAACGTTATGTACACCCACTAAATTATTCGGTAATTCGAATTGATATGTGAGTTTACCCATCAACTCAATCTTCGAAATGGTCCTACATATCTGGGTGTCGATTTCCCGGCCTTACCAAAGTGAATAACTTTTGCATGGGAGAAACCTTTACAAACACAAAGTCTCCTACCTTGAACTTAAGATCTTTTCTCCTATTATCGACATAACTCTTCTGCCTTGATTTTTCTACTTGCATTCTAGCGTGAGACAACTCTACCTTCTTGATAGCATCCCTTTCCAAATTGAGCCTAAATACTAGTCTATCCCCCAGGTCCAACCAACAAAATGACGATTTACATGGCCTATCATACAACGATGGTGCCACCTCGATACTCATATGGTAACTATTATTGTAGGCAAACTCTATCAGATGCAAATGATCTTCTCAAGATCCTCCGAAATCAAAAAACATGCACTTAGCAAATTCTTAAGTATATGTTCACCCACACAGTTTGACCATTAGTTTGTGGGTGGTAAGCTACACACAAGTTCAACTCTATACTCAATGCACTCTGCAAACTTCTTTAGAACTCATGTAACGTTCCAGAAATTTATCGCTTTGATTTGTGAATATTTAATTAATTTTAAATATTTAAATAATGATTTTAATAATAAGATAACCATCTTTTAATTTATAACCAATAATGTAAAATTCCGTTTTGAATTTGGTTCAAAAATAATTAGTTAAAATCAAATTAGAAAATGTGGCTGGAAAGCTTTTTCAAAATCCTAATTTTTAATCATTTAAAAGCTGTTTTAATGGTTGTGAATAACTTAATATATTTAAATAAACACTTATAAAATTAATTTGTATTTAATTAAGTGTGTTAAAGATGTAAATATATATGTGTAAGGAAGAGATGTGACATTTAACCAAAATTTTAAATAAGAAAATATTATAAGTATGAAATGTGACATCCCTCTTACATAAGTACACTTAAGGTATTTGCACATTGGATAAAAAGGGTTAACCATTGGTTTAGTTGTGTAAATCATGTGGTGAGGATGAATGTGATGACATGTTCAAAAATTAGTGGAAGATAGTGTATTTAAGGCTACTTTAGTAATTCTGTAATTTCAATTTATATAAAACCATTTCCATTTTTTCACTTTCATTTTCCCATTCACTTTTCATTTTTTTCAACTTCATTTTATCTCCTAAGCTTTTTCAAAAACCTGTTAATGGCCTCCACTTTTATTTCCAAGTTTTAAAAATCAAAACGTTTCCTTTAATTCTTTTAATTTTTTTTTAAGTCTTTATTTCTTCTTCTACATCCCTTCTTCTTTCAAAATCAAGCACACACATGCCCTTACAATCATGCCCGAGCCCTATAAGGCCTAGGACGAGCTCATTTTGGGTTGCTTGGTCCTAAAAAAATCAGGTTTTTTGTTTTGTAGTGCAAGATCCAGAGTTTATTCTAAAGTTTTAAAAAGGAATTGGTTTTCTTTCAAAATTTTGGTGCATAAAGGTCACATGTTTAACAGGATTTAACCCTTTTATTTTGCTTTACTTATTACTATGTTTAGTTGGATGATTGGTTGTAATTTATTGTTGTTTTATGTGATTATACATGTGTTAATATGTGCTTGTATGTGGTATTGGTTATTGACTCAGAATGAAATAATTTTTTTGCAAGTTGTGATCTTTATGTGATAAAATTTGGATCTTTATATGTGTTTGTGGTTTGTGATATGATTTGTAGGCTATGGACATGAATATGTAGTTATATGTTGAGGAAGTTAGTACTTTTGTATGATTAAGCGATAAGTAATCCATGTGTGAAACTATGATTTTAGTTTTTAAAAATCAAATCTTTTCCAAAGCTCTAAACTTATTTTACTTTTAAAAAAACTTTCCTTATTATTGTAAAAAATTAGTGAGCTTCCAAAAGCAATTATTTTTCAAAGAAATTTAACAAACAATGGATGCAGGTTCGTTATGGATGCGGTTTCGCTAAAAAACTTTTTGCAAATTAAGTTTTTACACTTAAAACATTTTGGAAATGTTTTACGAAACTTAATTAATAATGATTAAGAAGTTAACTAAGGATTAACTAATCAATTATTTAGTAATTAAATTTGGTAATTAATAATTAGTTAAGTATTAAACATTGTTTATGAAATATAATTAAGTGAAGATTAATTACTAATTGATTATCTTTTAAAAGTTAGATTAATTTTAATAATCTTAGATTCAATTAGATTATTTTTAAATAAATAAAAATTAAGTATAGGATTTATTTTTAATTAACTATTAATTACGTATGACGTTAATTATTGATTAATTATAAAGTAAGTATGCAATTATTATAATTATAAATTAGTTAAGCATTTAATTTATAAATAAATTATTTATTAAAGGTTAATTATTTATTAATTAATATTTAAGCTAATTTATGACTTAATCAGGATTAAATTATGTTTGTAAAAATGATTAACTTGTAATTAATTATTTAAAAAGAGGTGTTGTCGCTTAACCAAATGCTTTGATACCACAATGTCAAGACCTGATTCTTCGACTTCTGAAAATCGACATCAATACGTCCACTGTATCAATTGCCGAGCAATCAAATGCCGAAAAATCGAACCATGAGGGTTTAAGAAGAAGACAGAACAGAAACAATAACAAAATCTCACAGTCGCAGCGGAATAACATATAATAGATAAATGAATAATCTTTAAAACAAAGAACTATCTCAGTTATTACATCACATCACATCATCATCAGAGGGTACAACACCAATATACAACACAACAAAACAATGGACAGCTATACAAAACATGTCCTTACAAGTGAAATACACAGCGGAAAGATAATATCATATACAAGTAATACGTCTCGCCATCCAGCTCGCCACTTGAGCTCCAAAGCACTTCTGAATCCAGAATGACCTGCTAACCTGACTCTAGACTGCCCGTATGGAAAATTTTGGGCACACAGAGTTTAGGAAGGGAACAATAAACTCCAGGTCGGTCATGGGATTGGTGTGAGAACTCAAAACAGTTATTTATCTTTTAAAACAACAACAACAACAAGGGAAGTGGAAAAATATCTGCAATGCTTTTGGAAAATGAAACTACCATAAGGCCTCGCCGCACACACACAATGCAAACGCAGAATTGGAGGAGATTTCTCCTTATGATAGTCAAAGATGCTTACTATGCAAAACAAATCATTTTTTATATTATTATTAGTGCATAGTGATGAAAGCATTTTGAAAATAGAATATAAATCTTAGCCGGCATAGGTACCATTATAGTATGCCTACTATAGCTGCCACATTAAATGGCAGGTTCTACAACTAAAACCGTACAAGGCTCGTACTGTTTCTTTGGATTTCCAACAAATGGTCAGCTAAGGAACTTCCTACTGCCACATGGGAACGCCTCTGGCGGGACGCCCCGAGAACCTACCCAACTCTCTGCCAACACAAGGCTGGGTTCCTCCCTGCCCGGGAGTAATATCTATAGATATGCCATCCCCGGTCCTTTGGGACCTTTATCCGAGGGCTCTCAATACCAACAACATCACACAGTAATAAATATACTACAGTGCCCACACGAGTAATATCTGGGCTCCATACCATGATACTACCCTTTTCCAGAAGGAATGGTCACACCCTAAGGGAGCTACCCCTGAAACCTTGCCGCATCATTCCTGTTTCGACCATTACCGGTTTGTAAGGCTCGACGAGGTTTCATCCACAAAGCTACGCTTTTTCACAAAGCCACGCTTTGATCAACAAATGATCAATAAATAATCATCACACAGCAACACTCAGCATGCCACATTACCAAATTGGGAGTATATCGCTGATAACCTTCAACTACAAAACCTCTAAGCTCATACGTCTCAGAGAAGGGTGTTAAGCTAAGAGAATAAATTCTCCGCCACCAACAGAGATGTATTTGAAAGAAATCTGCTTTATATCTCAAATTGCAATGTTAGACACGTAACCATACAAGTCTATTCCGGGTTCGAACAGAACCAAAGGCACTTCGAAAAGAAGCCCTTGCAATCTAGGTATTCACAATCCCGATCGAATTTCCCATCACAAAGGAAATCTCCATACCGTAGCTAACGGTGCAGAGACAATCGATAGGTCATCCTATCGTTTTCACAAATACCCGGTCTTCACCACCGGTCTTCAATGCTATCCATTATGTCGTATCACTATTCGGAATGGGTAAACCGAATAACGAGCACAATAATTTAAAAATAAGTGTAGCATTCAATTTCAACCAATTCACAACAAATAGCCATTTAAGGGACAATATTGATAGTCGGTCAATTAACTATCAATCAATATCAACAACATAACCCGATTTCAAATAATTTCCCAAATTATTTATTTTCAAAAATATATTTACAAGATATAATTTCCACACTTCAACCATTTGAAAACAAATTTCAAATCAATTTTCACGTTTACAACTTTCATTTCAAAATGGTTCATTTAAGCCAATCAAATAAATCCTTACCGATTTATTTAATTTACGTTCCAAATCCGTAATCCATTTCCACACTTTTAAAAATAAATCAATGTTTATTTTTAAAACAAATTTCCTTATAAATTTCCATTGTGAATTTAAATTTCCAAATATTCACCTTTTATACGATTTTTCAAATCGATTTCAATTATTCACTTTCAATTTATCTTTAAAAGATATAATCTCAAAACATTCACTTCATATTGGAAAACATTTCCATACTTATTTAATAATAAGTAATTCACCAATCTATTTATTTTCAACATTTGAAAAATATTCAATATACTTAAATCCAAATTTACTATATATTTTATTCTGTAAGGAAAACTTCTCTTAAACACATTTATTTGAGTCAAAACGAATGTTGCGTAAAACATCGTTATGACAACCCAAAATCACTAGTATAGGGATTCGAAATTAAGATAGATATATAAACCCCAATACTATACAAAACTTTTCCTTTCGAAAATCATTTACTATAACAACAGTGTTATAGTCCATCATTTCCTTCTATTTCTCGAAAACGTCTATTTCAACAATGAATGTTGAAATTTATGGTTTCGATACTTAATACATTTAAAAAACATTTTTTTAGTCGCTTTAAATTCTATTTAAAATATCACTTTCCCAAAATATTTCTTTAATATATTATTCACTATCCAAAATCGTGAATATATTTCCTTTAATGAGCTATACTAATTAAACTTATCAAAATAAGTCGATTTCGGATTTATAAAACAACGTTTATAAATACCATTTATACTTTATAACAACTTCAACTTATAATATCACTGTATTAACAAATTCTATCCATATCCCATTTACACGCCAAAATCCAATTTATAAGTTAATTTATTATAAATCTTTTATTTTACAAAATCTATTCATTTTATAACTTCATAATTTATAAATCTATAGATTTCACCCACTTATGAAATCCATTTATACTTCATTTTAATTCTTATAAAAACTCGTTTTATAATTTCAGTATTTTAATTTATAAATATCAATGTTATAAATCTTTTATATAAAGTCATTTATAATAATTCAAAAATCCCAATATAAACCATTTCATAAATTAATCAACTACTTATTTCAAAAATCACATTTCGGTTATATTTAACAAAAATCATAATTTTTATAACATAAAAATTTCAACGTTTATTAATTTAAAATGAATAAATTCTAAAATTAAATTTTATTATGAATTCTCAACTTAAATTTTCAAAAATCAAATTTTATTTATTTTCGGCATCTAACGATACCAAAAATACATTCGGCTAAAATTTAGCCTTTAACGATTTCAATCACAAAGATAATCAAGCAGATTATAAATAGATCAACACACAACATTGAAACTAATTCAATCATTTGAGGAATTCAGTTGGATCCCTCCAACCTGTTTCCCTGCATCCAAAGATGTTAGCACAATACCAATTCCGCTTCTAGACGGAATATCGCGGTATATGGGATTTATAAAATACTATCCGCTATTATATGGCGCAATAGGGTCTCATCCGCTATATAATGCGGGAATATCAACTCCAAATACATATATAATACCAATTCCATATCAAATTGGAATTATCGCGGTATATGTTTTTAATAAATAACATCCGCTTAATATGCAGCGTATAGGGTCTATTTCAAAACAACAGATAATAAATTATCATCCAACCATACAATCAAGCAATTTTAAATTTAAATATTTAAATTTTAAATCGAAATAATTCGATTGAGTGAGAAGTTTTCACCTTGAGTTTCCGATAACAGTTGTAGCGTTTTGTTTCGAATAAAACTAAACGTGCGTTTAATTTTACCCGAAATCATCACTAGCTCCAAACGATTCCAACCTAGCTCCATTACGTAGTGCTCGCGAATACGATCCCAACGCAATTTGATTTGCGCGTTTTCGACCTCGTATGAACAAGTTACAATGTTTTAAAGATTACACAATTTAATGTACAATTTATTTCCAATTTCTTTTTAAAATTTTACCTTAACTAATCGTGGCCGCACGATCTATTTTCTTCCATTAGGGCCGCACTTCCTCCTTTCTTCCCCCACGCGAAAAACTTCCCAGGTAATAAAAAAACCCAAAAGCATGCCACCAAACCCTAATTCGCGTGGCCACCACGTTGACTTCGAAGACGATCGTCGAGTGCCATTCGAACGAGCTACACGAGCTCCACCTTCGGCTGGAGTATAAAGGAGCTCGGCCCTCCCTGCTGCACGCGAAACGAGAACAAACACGCCTACTTTGAACTCGATTTTCCGTTGATTTTCTCAATGAAAATTGATCATCACCGTTGGATTGAAGGATCCTCTACAACTTTCATGTTGGAAGTTTGTTGTCATTGCTTACGGATTTGAAGATTTTAAGGGGAGAAGAAATCAAAGTTTTCGGCCATTGATGTAAATAGAAGCGGCGGCCTGACATTGAAACCCTAGGCTCGGTTTTCTTTTGTGAAAATAGTGAAAAAAATGGGCTTTTATAGAAAATTTCCAAAAACACTATTCATCCCAAATTTTCCGAACTCCAAATCTCGCACGGTGACTGACGTTTCTAGAGTTTACCCCGTGTTCTGGACACAATGGAATAGTTTTCGGAGGCTAATTCGATCATCTGTGCGAGTTACGGAAATAAACGATCAAATTTAAATTAAATCGATTTAAACTAATTTCTATGCGTTTTGGCTTGCCCCGGACAAACGGTAAATCCGATTGACACGAAATTTGAAACCATGCAATAAATTAACATTACAGATGTTTCTTCGAAATCCGAGACTATTTGAAAAATGACTATTTTCACTAGTCGATTAAATATTAAAATATTCAATTTTAACAAATTAACTTTTAATTCAATTTTAAAAGTTCACAAACATTGTTCTAACTCCAATATGATGTAATATAACATATGATGTAATATAACATTATAAATCATTTTTAATCACATTAAACCCAAATTCCAATTATTTACGCTATTTCAAATATTAAATTGATTTAATTATCCAATTAAATCTAAATATTCGAAAAAATAAATTTTTCGACTTACAAATTTTACTTGTTGATATTTAAAATCAATTAAATATCTGAATTTCAAATGATAGAAATTCTGGGTCATTACAAGAGTATAAGTTTATTTATTGCCTTGATTTATCTTTTATTAAAAGTAAAAAGAAAATAAAAAATTTATGACACTTGTTAAATTGTATACACTTGTTAATTGCATGTATTCCTAAGCTTACATTTGTTAAATTGTATATATTTAACTTACATTTGTAATTTCCATCTACTAATATGTTTTAATATATATTTATATCATATTATCAATTTGTTCTTATATTTAAATATGTTTTTATTTTTTAATATTTAAACTTTTCCATTATGTTAATATTTATAAAACCTTTAAAGAAAATGATTTTAAAACAAATTATACATTAATAAATAATTATATATATATATACACTAATTTATAAAATATAGAGTTTCTAATCCCAATTTATTTTTAAAATGTTTATCTTTGAATTTCAAATTGAAATTCAAATTCAATTTAAAAATCTACTTATATATGTATACACATACATACAACAAACACATATTTAAATTTGTTTGAAAAGAAATTTTTTGTTCATTTTGAATAATTTATAAAAGATATTATCACATTTTATTTGCTTGAAATTTCTGGGATATCACATTCCTTCCCCCTTAAAAAGAATTTCATCCTCGAAATTTAAAAGAAAAAGATAATCCAAAAGCTTTTATTTCAAACAATCCAAGCATACTTATCAACCATACACTAACATCCAAACAAACATTACTAGCTATCCGGACACAAATCTAGATAAGCTTTCCTAAAACCATCCAGAGTTTCTCGGGTACAATCTCTGGGATCCTCGCTCCATTGAACCTTGACTAGCTTCACCGCTTTGTTTCTGAGCTGCTTCTCATCTTGATCAACTATCTGGACTAGATGCCTGACTACAGTTAAGTCCAGTTCGATCTCTAAATCTTCCTGCACTGCCGGCTCCACAACTAGAGATTGGTCGTACACAAACTTCCTCGGATGAGATACGTGGAAAACATTGTGAATTCCAGCCATCCGGACTGGTAATTCAATCCTGTAGGCCAAAGCACAAATTCTCTCGAGCACTCGAAAGGGTCCAATGTGCCTCGGGGAAAGCTTTCCTGTCTTTCCAAATCTGATCGCTCCTTTTATCGGGGAAACCTTAACAAAAACCAAATCTCTGACTTCGAATTCCAATTGCCTTCGTCTCTTGTCTGCGTAAATCTTCTGGTGATCCTGGGCTATTTTCATCCTCTTCTTGATTAGCTCCACCTTTGTAGATGCCTCTCGGATCAAATCTGGACAAAGAACAAGAAAATCTCCTGATTCTACCCAACAGGATGGTGATCTACAAGGTCTCTCGTACAAAGCTTCATAGGTAGCCATCTTAATAGTCGCCAGATAACTATTAGTGTACGAGAATTCCACTAAATGCAGATGGTCCTCCCAAGATCCACCGATATCCAAAACATAAGCCATCGACATATCCTCTAGAATACGATTCAGCCTTTCTGTTTGTCCGTCGGTTTGGGAATGATAGGTTGTACTCAAACTCAATCTTATACCCAAAGCTGTCTGCAAAGCCTTCCAAAATTTACTGGTAAAAATTGGATCACGGTCACTTACTATGCTGACAGGAACACCATGCAGTCTAATAATCTCCTTCAAGAAAATATCTGCTAAAGATGTTGCAGTTCTGTTCGCCTTATCTGGAATAAAATAGACGCTCTTGGTAAGCCGATCTACGATTACCCATATTCCTTCATTTCCTTTTCTAGTCCTTGGAAAACCGTTGACGAATTCCATTGATATCATTTCCCACTTCCACTTAGGGACTTCTAGATGCTGCAACAATCCTATGATCTTCTGTTGATCATCCTTCACCTGCTAATAGATCGCACATCCATTCACGAAAGCAGCAATATCCTTCTTCATGCCTGGCACTAGAAAACTCTCTTCGGATCCTTATACATCTTTGAAATCCCTGGATGGATACTCAACCTTGATTTGTGACCTTCCTGCAATACATCCTGCCTCATGCCATCCACATCTGGCACACACAGGCATCCGTTGATCCTCAAAGCTCCCTGATCGTCTATCTTGAAATCCGAATATCGACCATCCTTGGCTCTAAGAATCAATTCCTCAAAAGTTCTATCCTTCATCAGACTTCTTATGATACTTTCCTATAGAGACGGAAAAACTTCCAAAATAGATAGAATTGCATTCCTACTCAAAGCCTCGGCCACTACATTCGCTTTCCCTAGAGTATAAAGGATATCCAAATCATAAGATCCTAAAAATTCTACCCACCTCTGCTGCCTCAAATTCAGATCCTTCTAGAGAAAAGATACTTTAAAGGTTTGTGATCCGTTAAAAGCTCAAACTTCTCTCCCAACAGATAGTTCCTCCAAATCTACAAAGCAAAGACGATGGCCAACAATTCCGGATCATGCGTAGTGTAATTCTTTTCATGTGGCTTCAACTGTATGCTTGCATACGCAATCACTTTTCCATTCTGCATCAGCACTACACCCAGCCCAACTCCACAAGCATCCATGTAGACTTCAAACTTACTCTTATCATCAGGAATAGCTAGAATAGGTGCACTGGTTAGCCTTGCCTTCAAATCCAAGAAAGCTTCTTCACACTTGGGGGTCCACTTAAACTTTGCTCCTTTCCTAATCAACTTAGTTAAGTGCGAAAAAATCTTAGAGTAGACCCGGATAAATTTCTTGTAGCACCCTGTCGAACCCAGAAAACTAGGACTTTCGTAGGAGTCTGCGGTTGCTGCCACTCTTGAATAGCTACTACCTTGGCCAGATCTACAGAAATACCTCACCAGAAACAATATGCCCCAAAAAATCTAACTTTCGACTTCCAAAAATGGCACTTTGAAAACTTAGCCTTTAGGACATGCCTCCTCAAAGTCTCCAATACTATCTCCAAATGTTGCTTATGCTCCTCTTCAGACTTAGAGTAGACGAGAATGTCAACTATGAATACAAGTATGAACTTGTTCAGCACATCTTGAAAAACTCGGTTTATCAAATCCATAAAATAAGTAGGAGCGTTGGTTAGCGCAAAGGCATAACCAACCACTCATAAAAATAATTGGGTCCCCTGAACGCAGTCAAGAGTATACTGTCCTCGGCTACTTTTAGCTGGAGATAGCTGGAGAGAACCCGAAGCTAAATCCAACTGGGCGAAAACAAAAGATCCATGGAGTTGATCAAATAGATCATCTATACGAGGCAAGGGATACTTACTCCTAATAGTAACCTTATTCAACTCCCGATAATCCACACAGAATCTCAATGACCCATCTGATTTGGTCGCAAAGACTACAGCAGAACCCCAACTGGGAAAACTAGGCCGAATCAAACCTTTCTCTAAGAAATCTTGGGTTTGCTTCATCAGCTCTTCTCCCTCTCTCGGCACCATCCTTCTACTGGGTTGAACAACAGGTATTGATCTCGGAACCAAGTTGATCCGAAACTCTATCTCCCGATGCGGGGGCAAACCTTTTACTTCCTCGAAGACATGTGGAAAATCTATGACTACTTCAATGGATTTTACACCTTCTAGAGATGCCTCGATTCAAAAGATTACTCAAGCGAACTCTAGAACTATCGCAAGTCACTTTTGCGATCCTTCCCAATTCAGTTTCCAAAGACACAATTCTCTCTTCATTAATCAAAACAGCCTTATATTTATCCAACCAATCCATTCCCATAATAAGGTCAAACCCTTTGAAATCCAATACAAATGGGTCGCAAGAGAAACAATGAAACAGATAAGAAATCCTTTGTCCTCTACAGATCTTATCTAACTTGGTTACTCCCCCTATATGATTAGATACAAAAATAGGGCAGTCTGCCACACTAGGGGAAAAATGAAACTTCTCTACCGATTCCAAAGAAATAAAACTAAGAGATGCACTGGAATCGAACAGAACTCTAATAAAAATGTCATCTAAAAGCAAAGTACCTTCCAAAACGCCTTTGCCTTTAGAAGATGAAGTTGATGGTCCACCTTCAAGAGCAAACACCTTGTTCTATTGGGCCTTCTGAAGAAGCGGGCAAGCCTTCACCATGTGCCTCGGCTGATGACAATTGAAACACAATGATTTCTAAACCAATACTGAACCGGGTCCACTCTAACGCTGTTGCTGCTGCTGGGATCTACCTCTAGGACACTACTTAGCCAAATGACCCTCTTGCTGACACACATAACACTTACGAGGTCCATTGTTTCCTCTCTTTTTTCCTTTGCCTTGCTTTTTCCAGTTTGGTTTGAATTTCCTTTTGTTCCAGTTGGAAGAAGTTCCACTCGGTACTGCTGCAGATGCCAAAGGTTTCTTATTCATAAACTCATTATACCTCAATGTCATGTAGATCATTTCCATGAAAGATCCCTTAAGATGAGTCATCATCTTCTCATGGAACTCAGGCCTTATTCCCAGCACAAACATCTCATTCTTCTTGAGGGGCGTGTCAATCAGACCAGGTCCATAGTGAGATAATTCATTGAACTTGGTCTCATATTCTGATACATACATACTCCCTTGCTTCAAATCCAAAATATCTCTATACAAACGAGTCTTTCGAACTGTACGCATAAACTGTTCCCTAAATAGTTCCTTAAACATGCTCCAAGAAATATCATCATTTGAAATATTCACTTTAACTGCATCCCACCAACCTACAGCTCCTTCTTGAAGTTGCCACGATGCCATCACTCTCTTTTGCTCTTATGACAGATCCAAACTTTTAAAAATTCGCTCATATGAGCGCAACCAAGCCTGAACTTCAATGATGAACTCTGATGCTTAAAAGGTCTTCCTCTCAGATTGGTGAAATCCTTGCACAAAGCAGCAAAACTTACTCGAGGCGACGTTGGATTTACACCCTCACTAGCAGTCGGACTTCTTCCATTAGTGGTCATCGTGCTGCCCATAACTCTGCCTCTCCTTCCTCTAGAATTCATCTTGGAAACCTGGATAGGTAACCCAAAAATTTAGATAGGTATATAGTTATATAAAAATTAAAAGTACGCGCTCTCAAGATTGATACTATTCCAAAGCCTAGGTATTATCTCAAACTAGCGCTCCGATACCAACTGTGACGACCCGCCTTTCATTCCACAAAAATACGTATCGTCATAAAGAAAGAAATAGGTAGAAAAGAGAATAGATAGAAGAAAGAAAAAACAATATCAGAATCTTACGGCGGAAATGGAAAAAATATAATATATCACATAACTATTACATAGTCAATACATATCAGAGTCAACTCAGTTACATATCATCACATTAGACAGTCGTAAAGACCTGTCTATCCATTACATTCCAAAATACAACAGACAAAAGACTCCAACACCGTGGAAATAGATATATAGATATGCCAAGGCTCCTGCTCCAAGCTTCCCAAAATTCGTCAAGTCAGACCTGATCATGGCTACTCATAATAATTTGAGTACCCAAGAGTTTAAGAAAAACAGAATAAACTTCAGGTCAGACATGGGTCTGGTGTGAGTAAACGGTTAAGTTTTTTAACTTGAAATCCATTTGAAATAAAAGGTATCTCGTAAGACTCTCCGCAAATAAACACGGACAAGTTTTTCCCTTACGATTACCAAAACATTTGATAGGAAATCTGGTTATATTATAATAGCGTCTAGGGTTTTCAATATAAAATACAGAAATAGTTGGAATGCTTACATCTCACGCTCCAACATAGTTGGACACAATCAAAAACGTACACACACTTATTGGAGATTGGATTCCATATAATGGTAGGGCTACGGGGGTAACGGCCGTCATAGTACGTGGTCAAGATCACTATACCGAGGATCTACCCTGATCCCCTACAACACAAGACCGAAGCTACCCCTTATTGGATAGTCCGAATAAGACAACCCCATGGTTGTGGCCAACAACAGCCCACACAGCCGAATAAAGGAACCTCTAGACAGGGGAAAAACTTATCCTACTTGGGTGCTACCCACTTAGCCTTGCGTGCACCTACTCTGTTTTAGCCATTCCCGGTTGATGAGGCTTGAGGCTACGATTACCTTTTTAGAACACATATCTTGGAATGCTCATCGTCCTTCATTGACAATGGTCTGATATCATTAATCCATACAAGTTCGTTTCGAGTTTGAACGAAACCAAAGGCACTATCTCGCTACACTCATTTTAGAATCACCCTTAGAGTTAACGATAATAGCCCTTGCACTCTGAAACTTCATCTTGATCTTCACTTGAGATTTCACGACCTATCGTTTAACTTGGATCGATGTGGTTTTCGGATAACAAATTCGATATCCAATCCTGGTATCATCGAAATCCAAACGTTGTCTTAAAGATTAAGTGTTTAAGTAAAACAGTTTAATTCAATTCAGAACTTTGTATACACACAGCAATTTAGCACAGATAAACAACACACACTTATCACAACTATATCCAAAGTATATCACATCACAGAATATCACAGATTATCATACTATAAATATCAATCCAGACATTCTATACAATCAATCATCCATAAGCAAGGCATATTAATCCATACTATAATTAATTTAATTAACTCAAATTAAATTAATTACTTAAGAATTAATCACCTAACCCTACTTAATTTAGTAACTATAAACCATTTAATTAATTATCTAATTAATTAATCATTCTCTAATTACTTTTATAAATTAATTAATTAATTTTTAATTACTGACTAATCATCCTTTAATTATTAATCCTAATCAATAATTAATTAAGCCTAATTATTAATTAATAAATCCTTAATTATCAGTTAATTAATCCTTAATTACGAATTAATTAATCTCTAATTACTTAATTAATTAATCCTTAATTACAAATTAATTAATTTCTAATTACTTAATTAATTAATCCTTAATTAATATTTAATTAATATTTAAATATTAATTAATTAATTTCTCTTTAATTACTTTATTAATTTAATTAATCTTTAATTCTCCAAGTTCTTAATTAAATTTAAGATAAACCATTTATCTTTATTAGTTTCCAAATCATTAACAAATAAATTTAAATCACTTTAACTTTTAATTAGCTACTTAATTACATTTCTAAATTAAGTTAATATAACTTAAGAATTTAACTTAACTAATTTAATCAAAATAAATCATACAACTTCTCGAACCAATTATTTAAAACATTCTATTATAAAAGAAAATTTTGTTTAAGAAAAATGTTTAAACTTGAATTATTATAAATTTTAAAAACTTGTTTATTTATATTTTAAAAACTATTATAATACTTGCTTCGGGTTTAACCCGGTATATACACGAGCCCAGCTCCGAGAAAATTCACTTTTTTTAAACTTGTTAAAACTTTAAACTGTTAACATATATTTACACTCATGTTTACCTAAAACAAACACCGAGCAAACCCTGTTTTCCCCGAGTTCTCACCCGAGGATGCCTCTTCTACCTTGAAACAAAAATAGACACCAGACCTCGTGTATGTGCACGCCTGAACCTCGCTACACCGACCACCGCCGATACCCCCAACATGTCGACGTTCACTTACACCTTCGATCCCGACCAACCAAAGTTCAACACAAACCCCAAATCGAATTCGAGATACCTTGAACAAATCTGGAACCGAACCCGTCGCCTAAAAACCCCTCGACCCAACACTTCCGATAACCAACGACCACGAAACCTTTCCTACACCTTCGCCAATCAATCATGCTTCACTTCCTCCATGACCTATCGTCTCCGATGCTCCAGAGACGACGCAGCAATCAAATTCTAACCTCGACCAAACCTGGGTTTTAAACCCTACTCTGATGATCTGTCGTCGCCATGGTGGTTTAAAAATCCACCTACCATTTTCCCTAGCTCGCCTACTTCCTAGCTACCTCCAGTAGCAAACTCGAGACCTCACCACCCTCCGACCACCAGTATTTGCCCAAACCCCAAATCCGATCAACCACGAAAATCTTCCTCGATTCAACACTAAAAATCATGATTTAACTTTTAAAATTCATGATTTTTGAAAACAAAATAGACTATATACCTGAAAACATAAATTATTTAGATCGAGATTTTGATATGTTTTAAATTTCACTATCTTTCTTAATTTTCTAGAAAATATTCAAACTAATCTTGCTTACAAATATTTTTAAAACTTAGTTTATGTGAAAACAATGGTAACTTATTGAAATACCAAAGCCTATAAGAGATTAGATAAGGAGATTTTGAATTTTTACTAGATTTTTAGCCTGTAAATATAAAATAAGGATATATATATATATGTGTGTGTGTGTGTGTGTGTGTGTGTGTGTGTGTATGTATGTATGTATACAGACATGCACACTTAACAACTTCGTATTTATAAACATGCAAGCCTAATTTTCGCTCATGCAAACAATTTATCACATCATTCTTTTACATATTCAACACATGCAACAATTAAAACATGAATTAGTTTGTTTACTCACTGTTAAAATGATGAGAAGAGAAGTTTGAAACTGGGTATTCTGTGATTTTTAAACTGGAAACTTGAAAATGCTTGAAATCTTTTTAAAACTGGATAATGCTTGATGCTCTAAAGCTTAGTTGTTGAGATGATCTTGTTTTAAAACTGAGTTAAATTTACTTGATCAAGTTGAAGGAGTGGTTGTTTTAATTTTCTGGTTTGCTTATTATTGTTTACAGGCTTTTGATTTTCTTTGTTTTGATAAATGAAGATAGAAAAGAAAATGAGAGAGTAGAGCATAAGTTTATTTATAGCCTTGATTTATCTTTTACTAAAAATAAAAAGAAAATAAAAAAAATTATGACACTTGTTAAAATTTTATACACTTGTTAATTGCATGTACTTCTAAGCTTACATTTGTTAAATTGTATATATTTAACTTACATTTGTAATTTCCATGTTTTAATATGTTTTAATATATATTTATATCATATTATCAATTTGTTCTTATATTTAAATATGTTTTTATGTTTTAATATTTAAACTTTTCCCTCATGTTAATATTTATAAAACCTTCAAAGAAAATGATTTTAAAACAAATTATACATTAAGAAATAATTATATATGTATATATACACTAATTTATAAAATACAGAGTTTTTAATCCTAATTTATTTTTAAAATGTTTAAATTTGAATTTCAAATTCAAATTCAAATTCAATTTAAAAATCTACTTATATATATATATATATGCATACACACACATATAACAAACACATATTTAAGTTTGTTTGAGAAGAAATTTTTTGTTCATTTTAAATAATTTATAAAAGAGATTATCACATTTTATTTGCTTGAAATTTCCGGGATATCACACGTGGGTTTTGAATTTCGAAATCGAACGAAGTTTAAATGAAATTTCATAGATGCTTGATTTATGCTGAAGGGGAAGATAAATACGATATTGTTTGGTTGCCAGAGGAAAAGGAATACCGCCATTTTAAATTTTTTCACCACGTTCAAGCAAATAAAGAGAAGAACATGAGATGTACGTGATTTTAAAACGAGTGAAGTTTGGCATTTTCTTTTTTGATTGCACTGATGGCATTTTCTTTTTTGATTGCACTGATGGGAGGGAACAGATGAGAGTGATTTAAAATAAAGGAGACGTGATTTGAAATGTTTTACATGAAGAAATTGCTTTGCTACAGTGGCTTGAAAAGTGTTGATACAATTTGTTTTTGACCGATCACAATATAAAACTATATAATTTAAATTTAAACGTCTCAAAATCGAGCTTAAAATTTTGACATCCTATCGATGCGTGCCGCTAGACATTTATAATGTTATACCCCTATTTCGAGCGCAATGGAAAAGGTTTCGCATCCTAATTCGATCGTATGGAGAAGATAGCTTTTTGACCAAATAATTATATTGAATTTTCAATATAAATTTCAGTGTGTTTATATCTCGTACGATCACACGAAAACTCTTAACGTTACGAAATTTGCAATCCAATAACAATATATTATTACGGATCCAAAAAATCCGAGACTATGCCTCGGAAGACTATTTTAAAATGTCAATTTAAATGATATATTTTTAGATTGAACAAATCAATTCCAAATCCATTTTAAAACTTTTATTATCTTCAATATTATCAATATGAATTTTTTAAGCCTCTAAATTATTTTTAACAAGCTTAAAACAAAGATTCCATATCCTACCCATTTTCAATTATTAAATTCAATAATTTAAATTAACCAATAAATTATGATATTTGAAATTCAAGTTAAAAATTAACTTTTAAATATTTAAAATCAATTAAATATTCCAATTTCAAATATCCAAAATTCTAGGTCGTTACATATGGATTTTCTATTAAATAAACTTTTTGGTTAAATTGACTAATTATTATAACACATTATATCTAGTATCTTACAGAAGGAAAATACATTTTATTTTGAAAAAGATTTATCAACAAGCAAGATATATGTAACAAATTACATAATTTCATTTAGGGAATACCCTGAAGTACATCATATATATAGGTATATATATCATTATTATATTGATAGTTATGTGAGATTCTTATATATATCATCAATGTCTCAAATATTAGATTGGTTATGTGTACGTTTTAATTTATTAAAAATAAAAAAACACATTTTTATATATAGATATGAAGTGCATAGCCACATAAATTTTATTTTAATTACTATCATTTTATTATTTAATATATATAATATATGTATGTATGTATGTATGTATGTATGTATGTATGTATGTATGTATGTATGTATTTAATAATAAACTACATAATTTTAATTATATGACTTGTATTTAATTATATTATCGTTTCATGTTAATAGTTGAACTTATATTTTATAAATGAATATCCACGTAGATTATATTTTTTGATGGCTGCAAATTAATTTCTAATATTTATTTACTATGATTTAATATTAATTAAATCAATACACTAATTAAGTGAATCATATAAAATAAAATATATATGTTTCAAATATTGAATTTTATAAACTTTTATTATCATCGTATAAACCCTTGGCCAAAAAATGAGAATTTAAAAATTATCACTTATATTTTTTTAAAGTAAATTTAATAAACTACCGAAATTAATTAATTAATTAATCAAAAATATTATTCTGATTGAGAAAATTCTGGAAAAAATTTCACAACTTTAAATATACTACTAGATTTTCTGAAAGTTTAAAATTTGAATAAGTGTTCATAGGCCCAATAGGATATCCTGCTAGATTTTCACAATTATAAGAAAATATTTTTTTATTATTTTTTTGTTGAGATTTTGAATAATTAATATATGTGTGTGTGTGTGTATTAATGCAATAAAATATAAATATATTTTTTTTGTTTCTGAACACATATGGTGTCCCAAGGACTAGGGCAATGCTTTAGTCCATTTTGATAATGCTAGTTATTACTACGTTCTTTGAATATGAAATACAGCAGATGGACGTTGAGATGGCATTTCTAAATGGCGATTTAGAAATGATTGTCTATATGTCACAATCCGAGGGTTTCGAGGTTAGTGGGAGTGAGGGTAAGGCTCCCAAGTTGTTAAAGTCTATTTATGGACTTAAACATGCTTTAAGAAGTTGGAAAGTGTTCTGATAAAGTAATCAAACAGTTTGTTTTCATTAGAACATAGAGGAAACATGCATATACTGAAAGGAACAAGGAAATGCTATAATGTTCTTAGTTTTATACGTCGATGATCTACTATTGATTGGAATATTGTTTCTTTATTACAATGAGTAAAAGCTTTGCTTTCCAAGAATTTCTCCATGAAGGATTTGGAAAAGGCAACCTTTGTACTAGTAAAGACCCATAGAGATAACTAAGAGGCTATTAGGATTGCCCCAGTCCCAATACATAGATACCACACTAAAAAAGTTCGGTATGGAGAGTTCCAAGAGAAAAAATGTTCAAATGCAATATGGAATTGTCCTTCCAAAGAAGGGTGCTTCTCAAACTATCAAGGAGGAAGATCATATGAAGAGGATATTTTATGCTTCGATGCTCATTTCCATAATGTAAGTTATGCTATGCACTAGATCGGATATGGCATATATTGGATCTAGGCCAGCACACAACGGGATAAATAGGTAAATTTCGACAAAAAAAATTATTCCATTAGATCTTATTGGGCCTATGAAGTCTAAGCTAATTTAGATCTTATTTAAGTTTTGTTTTAAATAAAATTAATATTTTATTTTATTTATAAGTAAAGTTTTACCTAATGTGAACTTTATATTATAATATAATATGTGCATCGTATACATATATGTGTCTATGTGCACATGCAACAATAAATGGTATGCGTGGCTTAGCATGTCCACATACAAATGTTTGGATTTACATCGTAACAGACACATATGCTCCTTTATATACATTTATGCTGTCAATATAAATATATACATATAAATGATATATAATATATGTATAGTTTTGCATATCATCAAACACTATTTATAAATGTGAAATTTATATTATATATATATATAATTACATTGCAAAATAATTATAAATTTTAATATAATAATTTGTAATTCTAAAGTCAAATTTATATTTAAATTTTATTCTTTAGATCTAGATCTACACATTTTCAAATTTAATTTAACAATTAATTTAAAAATAAATATATGAATATTTTATAGTTCAGGGCCAATTTTTTTAAAACATATGCAATATATATAAGTTTTGAATAATAATTAAAGTATTATATATTATATATACACATATAAATATTTCATAATCTAAAATAATAATTAAACACTCTCAGTCATATAATGTTTTATTTTCTTATTCATTATTTTTTTATTTCTCTATGGAAATAACTAAATTCATATAAAATTAAAAAAATCTTTTATAATTTCTTAAAGTAATTTTAATCATGTACTTGTACATTAAATAGTTTTCGTAATATCTTATGAAATTTAGGTCCATATGAATAAATTATTTACATAATCAATACTATAGTAAATAATATATATATATATATATATACACGAATTTAAAATAGGGAGAATAGAGAGAAAAACAAACTTTGTAAAAAAGATTGGCTGAATGACATCAGGTTTTATTTTTAGGCTAAAAAAAATGCTAGATAAAATTAGCATATATTCAACTTTTACACTGTACAGACTGCTAGTTATAACTAGCATTGTATGCAGTATTACACTATACAAAACGCTAATTATAATTAGCATATCCTTCAGTCCAATACAAACTTGTTTTTCAGCCTAATTTTTTTCAAAGTTTAGTCTTGTGCCTATTTTCCAATTTAAAATATATATGTATAAAAAAATTCAATTTTCGAAAACACTAAACATATTAGTAAATATTTATAAGATGTAATTCATGCTTTATGTATCGATTTTAGTATTGAAATTAATTTTTAATTTAAATAATTTAATATTATTTTATTTAAAAAAAATTAATTATTGCGCATGAATAAATATATGTAAATATATAAAAAAAATTAGTACATGCATATATATATACTCCACCTAATGAAGACAACACAATGTTATACAGATTCGTTATATATTTAACACACACAATATATATATGTACATATAAATATAAATATATATATATGTGATGCAATAAAAATTATATACATAGATGTATCACTGTAAAAAAAGAATTTTACATTTAGCCTATTGCCTAGATAGTACACCTTAAAATGTAGAAATAAAACTCCTTAAATGATACCATAATCCAAAAATTGCTACCATTCTAAATGCAGCTACCACCGATCTTTGAATTTGACTTAATTTAGTGTTTAAGAGCTTGAATTTTTAAGAGCAAAGGGAGATTAAGAGGCCGACTTTGTCTGGTCTATAATAGAGGAAAAAATGATAGAAATAAATAATAGGGTCGGAGACAAATAAATAGCTAGAATCAAGGAGTGAAGGAAGGATCCAGATCTTCTTTTCCTCTTACCAAATTTCCTCCTTTAGAACTTAGAATTCCACCCCTCCCTTTGTTTGGCCGGCCTCCTAAAGGTCCAATATGGGCTTCAAAACAACTTCAAGCCCGATAAATAAATAACACATTTAAATCTAATATAAATGTGTGTTGATATCATATATCGATAAGTTTATCTATAACTATTATATACACTCTATTTAATATTGATCAACATAAATAAAATAAAATTTATAATTAATGTTTAATAAATATCAATTAATTTAATTAATTTATAATAATTTATAATTAATTTAATTAATTTAATTAGGTGGTAATAGGAGTATTCAAAATTTTGATTATGTGACTCTTAGGTGTAAATTCAGTCAACTGTTAATATCGAACAATTTGAACATGAATGTTCATTATAGTTTGAGGACTTCTGGAATTTGGTAATGGTCAAAATTCTAATATCATCCATATTCAACTTTATAGTCCAAACATAAAGTGCTTAGTTCAATAATAACGATTATTATCAACCAAGGTAATTTGGCCAGAGATTTTGACTTTAAGTTGACTTCAGTTGACCTCAGTTGACCGTGATATTAACCTCATATAGCTAATGAGACAAATCCTCTCTTGAATCATGTTTCGCATCCAATACTTCCACTTGACCCAACAGTAGTCTTTTGATGGATTCCATGCTAAGATTTAACTATGATAAAAGCGGACCTTTTATATTGAAGATCAAAAATATTCTCAAGTCAAGAAAACTCACATTGATATTTTCTATTTGATCTCAGTCGCATTAACCTACAAAAAGCTATTGAGTGAGTCATTTCATAGTTATCTAATAACAATTACTACATAACCCTTTGGTGCCACCAGCGGTCATGAGTAATCTACCGCCCAACATTTGGAGAGCGTTACGTAGTTTTGTCTCGACGGATGCATCGATATCCAATCTCGATACATCTTGACTAGGATTATTTAAAATGACATGTTTATTATATTATGATAAAATACTTAGATTACAACTACTTGTAATTACTATCACTAACACACCATTTATTAATTTTCTATTAAATACACTTAGATTAAATAATTAATTAATTATAATATATTATAACAAGTATATAATAGAAAGAAAACATCTTTTATTACGAATGGGAATTGATTATGGAATTAATAATTTACAACAGATTATAAAATTGGCCCTAGGAGCAACCCCTAACTCAATCAATCTTCCACTTGCACTTTTGGCCAATTATGGACTATCAATCCCATCCCTTCATTCAGCTTGTCAAGAACTAACCGAGTTAGACCATTTATGAATGAATCTGCTATATTGTCTTTGGTATTTAATCTTTATATCACAACCTCTTTCTTGGTTATGAAATAATATTTTTACGATCCGTTGATATATAGAAACGCAAAGAGAATGTAGGTTATTACATTTCCCTCTAATTTCTAAGTTAAAGTTCAACACTTAGAAATAAGTCCAGCCAAGGGCTAAATACCGAGCTGTTTTATGGTGGACAAATTACCCTGAACCAAAAAATCTGTTTGATGGTCATCACAGGGAAGAATTGCGCTAAGCAAATATTGTTAGATATGGAAAGTGGCTATTTTACAAGATATATCAAGGATCAATAGCTTAATTAGAAAGTGATAAATGCTCTAGGCTTAGCCTCTAGTGATCTTGGATGTGAATCATTGAGACAAAATGAATGCTTTGGCTGAAGAAAGTACCACCCTTTTTCTAGAAAATTACTTGTAAATGCCCTAAACATAAGTAATAAAGGCAACCAAATTTCTGCTCCATGAAAAAATCAATGATAAACTCTCAAAAATATTTTGGAAGATCATAATTTTTAGTTCTTTTGATAAATATATCATTGTATTTTATATTTTTGCATTGTATTTTAGATCTATAAGTAAAGTAATGATAAATCATAGCGGTTGTGGGCATATCTTGGGGGAAATTGATATAAAACCTCTACGTGGTCTTATTTTCTTCATTTTTGTTCAATGTCTATCTGGGATTTTCTTAAGCATTCATACAAAATTCCATATAATAAACAACCACAGAATACATCAACTATCTATAGTTTTTCATAATTTTTAGGGGTGTTTCCCCAATTTTTGTGCGAATAATTGAGTAAGAAAACATAATTGTGGTGTTGGGATGTATGATGTTATTAAACTAAACTAGTATTATCAAACATCTACAGATGCCAAATAGGGTTGGCTCATTTGTTGGCAGTTCAGACTACGAGATTAAAGTTCATAAGTTCGATCTTCGAAATCGATCATTGTTGGCATCAATGAACTGTGTAAAAAAACCACGAATGCCCCTTCTTGATTTGAAAATTTTCCCATTTTGATTGTCTCTTCTACATGTTACTCTCTTCCTCATCTTGCACATGTCCTCAATTACTAGTTTATTCTCCAACTCATTTCATCAACAAATCTTACTTCAATTTTTTAACTTTCTCTTCCTCAAATCTAGTTTTAGATCGCCCTCTCTCTTGTCCAAATTAAATCTAAGCAACATTATTACATTAATTTATATGTAACTTAGGATAAATAGAAGAATTATAAACGAAATCCAAAACTAATTTTGAAAGAAAAAAATAAGGTTGCGTTCACGGACAAATTGAATTAAAGGTTAGAAGTTAGATGTTATAATGTTTACAGACAACTTTTTTGAATAGAAGTTGAGTATGATACAAAAATTGTTTATATTTTTTTATTTGAAGATAATTTAACTTGATTTTGTAGTAATTAATAATTAATTAATTACTAATTAATATTTAATAATTTATAAACTACGAATGATATATTGAAATACAATAGTACATGGAACTTTAACCGAAATACAACAGTAAAACATTACACAGATCAATGTCATCCTGTGATAATCAAAGTGTCTCTAATTTCATGATGTGTTGCAACAATCTGCTGGGTATTTGATGAACATGCACCACTATTGTTTTGTTAAAGATGATGATGCTAACTTTTAGCATAACTTTATGGAACTTCTTCATTAACTATTTCTTCAAAATCAGCATGATCGATACGTTAAATTTTCTTATAAAATTATGGATAGCACAACTTGCAATAGCAAACTATGCTTGTTTGGCGAAACTATATGTCGACATACTCCATAAAATGTTGAATTTTTTTTCAAATATTTCTTTCCATGGCCATGCACGAACTTGAATGGTAAAGATTAAAAATTTCATTATGTGATTTTGAAACATTCTGGCTTTGTTAAAAGTCTAGAATGTGGTAGCATTCATTATGATATGGTGGTAAATAATAATTTCTAAGCTTGTATCATGAATCTACAAGGTAATACTTACCAAGTGGCGAATGTGGAAATGTTTCAACTACTTCAATAGCATGAATTAACAATCTACTATCATGGGTAGAGCCTTCCCAACCAGACATTACGAATTTAAATGTTACATCAAAATCAATAGCAGAAAGAATATTTTGTGTTGGAAAATTCTTTCTACCTATAAATGTTGGTAATTCTTGTTTACTAACCTCACAGGAATATTTGTTCCCTCTATAGCTCCAATAGCATTTTGAAAAAAAGGTTGATACCATGTATCATACCTAATTTCATTAGTAATTTCACTGAAATCCAGTGGTTTTGTAACGAACCTGAATTTCACTTCTTTGATTTGTGATTATTTAATTAATTTTAAATAAACAAATAAAAGGTTTTATAATGAAAATAAAACTCTTTCAAATGATAAATAATAATGGTGAAATAGTTTTCTAAATTAGTTTACAAAAATAAATAGTTCGATGAAAAACAGGAAATGTGTTCGTAATTCATTATTCGAATTTTCGACTTTTCATCAGCTAGAATTTGTCGGAACGTTGTGAAATTTAATGGACACATATAAACATTCAAAATGAAAATAAATGTGTATATGTATTTTTACCCGGCACCTTGGCCCGACTACAAGATGGTGATTGTAGAAGTTGTAATTAAACGTGAGTAGGTGTGAAGTCGAGTGTTGGTCATCCAGGTTGGACTCGATGAATAGGGGATGGTGTGTAATGTATGATGGGTCGGCATTGGATGATGGGGTCACCACAAAATTGTGGGTCGATGCTTGGAGGCTGGATCGGCTATCCTCGGTCGGTTATCCTCGATCAGTTGTCTTCGATCGATTATGTGCAACCGGTTGCTTACAATCAATCCTAAGAGTTTGGGATCGGCGACCTTCGTTCGGTCAGAGTTGGTCGACAATAGTGGGAGGACTATATTGAGATCAACTTTGATGGGGTCGGCCTCAAGGGAATGGCATAATCTCGTTGGATCGGTCTTGATAGGTTCGATAATGGCAAATCGCAGAGTCTGATGGAATCAGCTCTGATAGAGTCGTCCTTTGTGGGTCGGCATGTGTTGTTCGGTTAGGGGAGACAAACCAATGTGGGTCGGCACGTAGTGGTTTGGTCTAGGTGGCTTGGTGTAAATGGGGATCGGCCTAAAGAGGATTGGTATATGTGGATCGGCATTCATGTGCTGTTAGGCCTATGTATATGGTTCGGCATGTATGGGTCGGCATGGGTGGCTCGGTCAACGAAGGAAGCTCGAAGTGGGTTGGTCAAGGTGGTTCGACAATTGTGGTTCGGCCTTGGTTGTTCAACATGTGTGGTTCGGTGCATGTGGGTCGACAATTTGGGATCAGTTGCAGTTGTTCGACAAAATAGCAGGAGAATTAGCAAGACTACTATAAGGCGATACGATCGATACTGTTTCGCTTCGAGTCACACCCATAATTGCTCCGAGTTGCTTGAGGGTTTGCTTCAAGTCGTCTACAAGGAGACCTTAGATCGTCATTAGGTGGATCGATGGTAGTGGGGCCTGGTTCGTTCTACCTAACCTACCGGCTATGGGCCGAGCTATCTTGGTCATGGGCCTACACAGGGAAGCCAGGCTAACTCCGTCTACAAGTACAGGGGCTGGGGTCCAAGTTGAAGGGAACTTTTTTTGAGAATTCCAGAGAGACTCTGCCATTTTGGACACTCACTTCCTTTCTACTACAACTTGTATTTAAGCTGTTTGTTTACGAATTGTATATGTATTCAAGTATTTGGAAAATCAGTAAAGATTATATTCAAAGTGGATGAAGGCAGTTACGCCGAACCACTATAAATCTAATGTTCCTGTTTCTTTTATTTTTGCATTCTATTGTGATATTCCTCTGTTTTAATTTACCATCTTCATTAATCTCTACATAAATCTATTCAAGGGTGTTAGTGACCAATTTTGGTGCTAACTTTTTGGTGCTTTCACCGAGAGTTGAATTCTCAGCTTGATTGGATCTCATCGTCTACTAATGGATTTCCATATCCACGAGATAGATCAAGTTGTTTACTAGAAAACTTCTTATTCTACTCAGTTTGAAAGAGATCTAAAGGAAGCTATTAGCCATGGGATTGGATTCACTGATGTACACAATTTTTTGGGATTGGATGTTGAATTTTGCACTGGAGTTACACGAAGATTGACCGCTCTCCGAAGGAAATTCGTCCAATCTCTCATATTGCTAACCTTTCACTCAATGCAGATATCGGATCGCTCATAAAAAAATCTTACATATCAATCCCTTTGAAAAGCTTGTATACCGATCACTCCAAAACCATATGTCCCGATCGCTCCTAAAACCATATGTCCTTATCGCTCCTAAAACCATATATCCTGATCACTCCTAAAACTGTATGCGTCGATCGCTTCAAGAACCACATGCACCGAACAACCCAGTTATACCGACCTAGTGTATACCGACCCGGTGTATACCGACCCAGAGTATACCAACTCAGTGTTTCCGAACCAGTTATACCGATCTAGTGTATACCGACTTAAAGTATGCCGACCCAGTGTATACCGACCCAGTGTTATCGATTGCATGTTACCGATCCATCCACTATATGCTGATCGCTCTACCGTATACCGATCTCTCTCTTAAAAAACCATCTGACTGGTCCCTATACCCAAAAAAATTATGGATCGGGTATGATCCATATTTTCATACAAACCTTTTTCGGGTACGACCCAAATTTAAGAAAAAGGCTCAAAAATTTTTTTTGCCGTCCGCATAATGAATTCGAAACTCAACTTAATGAAGGAACATTCTATCCACTTCCCTTGCATCCTATGACCGATTAGGGCATAGACGATCAAGCGGTAGCTTCTGAATGGAAACAAGGGAATGGACAAGCAACCGCTACTCAATACTTCCAAAGGTTGGAGAACATAGATGATCTAACTTTAGGAAAACGCCAAGATGACTCCAAGCACCATTCCTCACCGACCCAGCACTTCGAATTTAGCGACTCCAAGAAAACCAATGTTTGACCCTAAGAAATTTTTCCAAATTTAGATGGAGTGCCTCCTAAAACCACAGATCGCTTCTGTTACAAAATGAATCAGAACCAAAGTGACAAGAAGTGGAGTAGACTAGGAAAATTAAAAATGCAGGCCCATTGGCTATGGACTCTGATTCTAGTAGACAAAACAAGATCTCAAAATTCGACTCATATGCTCTGCGATTCAATCGATAGCCTCTACTTGGTAGTCGCGACTCAAAGTGGTATTGAAAACAAACATCCAGAGATTCCACCGAAGTCCAAAGAAAATCACGGGAATGTTGTACACTCTAAGATGCACACTGATCCTAACACTGGTGATTACAAACACCTCTGAGGAATGATCGAAAAGCTGATTCGAAAAGGAAAGCTTTAATAGTATGTGCAGGCCTTACAGAATGGCGAGTTCATATGCCCATCAATAAAGAACTCTAATCATAAATTGGACCTTTGGCAGTCGACATCCCGATAGAAGGGGCTAGGGGCAGAGTTGAATAGTGAGCACACGATGCCGCTCCACTTATCAATGAGATTACACCAATCTTCTTTGGATTATTTCTGTTTTAATTTCAATAATGCTTTGAATTACGACCGACTGGAACTAAACTTCTTCCAAAACGATGTTGGTGACTAAGTACTCAGAGTTGGCCACCAACCAATCCACGCAGACCTTGATCGGACTTGTGAAGTTTCATCAAGACGAGCATGATTTGATCGCTCATCATCAACCATGTTGTAACGGCCCGTAATTTTCGATAATTAAAAAGTGTTAATTTAATAAGATTTTTTGTGATTTAATGCTGTGAGATATAAAATCTTATGATTTAATAAATATAATATAATTGGATGATATGTGATAGTACTAATTTAAGCTAATATCAATTAAGGCAACCTATAATTGCTTTAAATGTGATTCCAATTAAATAAAATGATTAAAGGTTATAATTGGTTATAGAGTGTAAATTAATGGTAATAATATGTGTATTAATTGATAATCGAATTTAAAGGAGAAATTGATAATTTAAATGTTATATTGATCTAATGAATTAATATGTAATAAATTGCAATTGCCTAAAATTTATGTTGTATCAATAACTATATTATTTGTTTGTAAATAATAAACTTACAAATGTTATTAAATGTAGAAATGGTGACAATTGGTACTTGTTAATGTAATTAATTAGTTACAAGTAAATGTAAATAAATATTACATTAATGTGAGTTAAGACAATAACTGCAAAATAGTAATGTAATAAAATGTATAGAACGTTAATTATATTCACAGGGGAATAATCGATCTAATAACAAGAGCGAAACAAAGATAAATTAATTTATTGGTATTTTGAATTATAATAAAAATTACATAAATTCGATGTAATTGAAATATTGCAACTAGTGTGTTAAAGAATGATAATTGTAGAATATTAGTGTAATATTAGCGTAACAAGATATAAACAATGATAACTATGTTTGTAGAGTAATAATTGTTAGAATAAAAGATTGAAATCTAATTAAATCAATTTATTGGAATTAGAATATAATTAGTGAGAATTTAATATAATCAAATATTGTGATTAATGTAAAAAAAGGCGTCAATTGTAGAAAATGAGGATAACAAGAAAGAAACTTATGTTAACAATTTCATAACGTATTGGTTAATTTAATAGTAGGAGTGAATCAAAATAAAAGAATAAAAATGAATAAGTTAAGTAAAATAGTAAACATATGTTTATTTATTTGAAATATTTGGTAGCTAAAAGATTGATTATAGAGATGAGAAACTATTATTCTGTAACGACCTGAAATTCTCGACCCCGAAAATTCGACACTAATACGTTCACTGTAGGAGTGCCGAGCAATCGAACGTCGGAAATTCCATATTGTTAGGGTAAAGAAGAAAAGGAGGTAGAAGAAGAAACAGAAAACAATAGCACAGAATCTCACAATCGCAGCGGAACAAAATATAATATTAAATAACAGCATCTATACAACAAAAAGCTGTGACTGCCAATTTACGAACAATATATCAGAGCATAATCATTCACAGATAAACTGGACAGTTGTAACAACTTGTCCCTGACTACTATCAATACAAAATCTAATAAATAGCGGAATATACTCCATACGTCACTGCCATCCAGCTTGGCTCCTGAGCTCCAGAACGTCCTAACCTATAAATCTATAATACACGATCTAACCCGAGCATTACAATAAAGTAACACCCGAGTCAGGCTGAAAAACAGCGTGAGTAAACCTATATAACTTGAAATACTAAGTTATAAAATCTTCTTTGAAAACCAGGGTAGCTTGTACCTCAATACGAGTTCTTATCTTGTTATAGACCAACACTTATTTCACAAAATAATATCTAAGTACCCTTACTTAGTTTAAATGGTCAGGTTTACTTAATTTGTTTCATTCCAGCCTATTTGGTTTAGAAATCAAATATATAAAGAATTTTGGTAGTTACTAGTCGAAGTGGTTCCAGATATCGCTGATATCCGACCTCGATCCCTTCGAATCCATCTCCATCCTTTAAGTCAAGTTGTTTAGGTGAATACAATTCAATTTTAAATTCAGAATGTCATATTCACGCAGCAATTTTCATCACAGATAACTTATCCAAATAAATGGCTCACATTAATCAACCGTTTAATCCTAGCATTTCATATCACATAATATCACAAATTACCAGACCAGAGATATTAATCAATCCAAGCATTCAATAAAATTTAATCATCCATAAGCAAGATAATTGGTCACATCATTATAATAAATTTAATTTAATTAACACAAAATAAATTAATTACTTTTAAATCCTGTTTAATTGTAACGTCCCGCCTTTTCGTACGCTTTAAATCGACACACGTGCCAGTTCAAACCGTTCGGAAGGGCGGATTGTTATGGGGTAAATAAGAAAACGAGAAAGAAATAAAATAAAACAGAATCTCACAGCGGAAGGATAAAATATAATAATTAAATATACAGTTTATAAAGCTATTTTTAAAAATATTTGATTATACTTATACAACATATATCAGAGTTACACATACCATATAACAATGCAACGAACAATATGAGTGTGGTGGAATATAATAAATAATAATAATAGAAATCTTCGTCTTCGTCCTCCAGAGCTAAAGTCTTCGATCCTGAAACGGTCGGACTGACCCGAGCGAATTGAAAAGACAAAACACTCGAGTCAGAACTAAAAGATTTTATGTAAGTTAAACCAACAGAAATAAATATGAGTGCAGTAGCTCAATAGATGCTCGGGATTTACATCTCATAAGGATCTGTTAAACTATTTACCATATAGTATATTTCGCTATTATAATAGTGTCTAATTGTAAAATAAACTTACTTAAAAATAGCGTTAAGGCTTTACATTTTCCACCTTAACACGTAATAGTGCCAATATTCTATACAGTGCCTGCATATCGCTTGATCGGGAGACTACGAGAAGACACTCCATAGGTACGACATAAATAGAAACTCGTAGTAAAGGCTCGGTGTGGTAGGTGACACGGCACAACTAGGCAATGCCAGGGTAGATATACCAATTACGCTTCCGGGTCAGTGGTAACGCGTAGCGCGTAGCTACCGCCCACCTCGGACAAACTCCCTTAAATCAAAGAAATCAAAAGTGAAGGTGGCCACCGAATCAATCCAAAGTCAAAGTATAGTATCGAAGGGAAGTGTCCGATCAAAGGTGCTACCTTATTAACCCGTCGATCGCTCTTGTTTTAGCCACCTTATGCCAACTCATGGGAGTTGGGTCCACGTATTTACCTTAAAGGAAATGCCACCGCCATCCTACTTCATTCTGGAATCTCCACCGCGTACACGGTTGTTAAAGTGGTTTTCGGAGTTGGCAGAGAGTATGACAACTTTCGATTCCGGTCTCTTCAACAACCAAACGTTATTATAACACCGCGGTTATTTCAAAATAATTTATACTTTAAAACCAGAATATAATATCTCTTTCAAACCATATAAATACGATATCATTTATAAAATTTTAAAACCCCAAATCAATATGATATCATTTTTGTTTTATAAATATCCCTTTCCCAAAATCATAATATTTTCAAATATATATACATTGAAACCACAGCTTTGAAACCTAACTTTTAATACTTAATGGTTTAAAAACTATATTACTTTATAAAATAAAACAGCTTCTTTAAATTTCACAATAAATTCACAATATCAATTTAAACCTCCAAATAAACCATTTTTATTCCCATATATTTCAAAGCTTAAATATTCCATATTTCAAAACAGATTCTTTGATAAATTAATATATATCAATATCTAATTCTCATTATTTAAATTTGAAATGTTTACTTAATAAAACAAATATTATTTAAGTAAAACCCTTAAACTTCAATAACAGGATATTCTTTTAATAAAATTAACTTGATAATATTCTTTAAATCAATTTGATATTCATTTAACTTTTCAAATCAAAAATCAAGTTATAAAATTTCACCCTTTTTAAAGCTTAATTTATTTACATTTCAAAACAACTTTTTCGAAGAAAATTCTTAAATACTTTAATTCAAATCATATCCACATTTATCTTCAACCTTACCTTTATTTTGAGTTATTATAAACTCTATATACAATAGAATTTTAAATATATACTTAACCATATTATATAAACGAAATCAACTTCATTATTTAGCTTATTTTAAAATTCGAAACAAATTATACATAGCTAAATTTAAGAATTTTAATATATATATATATATATATATATATATATCAAAATTTAATATATATTAAACTGTCTTCTTTCCAAAACCATAAAAAAATTATTTCAAAAATTATTATATATATATATACCGCGGTGCCTGTATATAATTTTCTATCCTATGGTCAAGTGATACGGATATTTATCATTTCAATCCGCAATTTAAAAATAAAAAATGCGGTTGTGTATCATTTCAAACCGCAATCCCGAATGAAATGAAAATGCATAATAACTTGCAGTTTATACAATAAATACAGCATCCATGCATTCATCATATCAATCATCAAGCATTCGTCAATCTATCCCAATTCAAACAATCACAACAATAAATAAAAATTAATTACTGATAGTTAAATTTTCAATAATGAATTAAATAACTGTTTAACTGTAGTTTATATGCAATAATAAATAAATTTAACTAGCAGGTTATATGAAATAATAAATTAAACTAAAATTTTAACTGGCAAATTTAAATGCAATGAATAAATTAATTAACAATTAACTGGTAGTTTTAAATGCAATGAATAAATTAATTAACAATTAACTGGCAGTTTTAAATGCAACAATGAATTAAATAACGCGTAAATTAAATGAATGCAATTTAACTGAGAAAAGGATGAAATATATGCCAAACAGCTATAAATAAAATTTTAAACACAACATAAATCAATTTAACCAACATAAGACACCGTAGAAGTTATAAGTAGGTTAAAACACTCACCTTTTTTAATTTAGATTGAATTTAAATCCAATTTAAACCCAAAAATTTGAACGTCTCAAAATTCGTCCAAACCAGCGTCATCAAGTCCGGAATTTCAATAAGATCCTAACAAAAGAAACCGCGCGTAAAATGGAGTTTGTATGTGAAATATGTAGCGAAAATTGCGATTGAATTACAATTAAAAAAATAAAAGTGGACACATCTCACCCCTTATATGCCACGTCATCCCTTCCTTATCTCCCCAGGCAAGTCACGCAAAATGATTCCCAGAACCCACAGAAGCATGCGCGAACACTGCAGAACGACCGCCAACTCCTTGCTAAATCCAACGCCTTCGACCTCCATACGCCCCGCCGACGTCGCCTCCAAGCTCGCCAATGCCTCTTCTACCTGCCGCCGAAGTCCGACCCCACCAGGAGTCAGTAGCCGCCGCCGAGAATTGAAACCCTAAACGAATTAAATAGCTCGATCCAGCCGTCAATTCGCGACACAAACCATATAGATGAAATCCCCTCGGCTTCCTCTCCAAAACCGAGAAAGGGTTTCTCGATCCGACGAATTTTATCGCGGTGATGATGAACGGCTGTGAATAAACCTTTAATTTGTGATCAAATGCTAACTCCAATTGAAAAACGAATTACACCATTGAATTACGCTCATCGAGAGCTTCATCATACATTTTTTCTAGATTTTTCTGAGGACTATGAAATTTTAGCTTTTGATTTGATTTGCAATTGTGTTTGGATCTAGGGTTTGCATCCATTGAGGAAGAGAAAGAGTTGATGAATTTTTTTCACGCAGATAAATGAGAATAGGTGGAGGCTAGGGTTTAGCATGGTGTTTATAGGCAAATTGAAATAAATATATGGATCGGGTTGATAGATGTACGTGTTAACGCTAACGTGGCCCAAAAAGCCCGTTTTGACCCGGAACGAAATTTGGTAAACCCATATATCAAAATAGGTGTTTTAAAATATTTCAAACGCGATGGAAAAATTTTCACCTAAATTTCATCGTATGAAAAAGTTATGCTGAAATCAATATTTTCGAAATTGATTTCAATTAATCTCAATTGCATAAATTTCAAGGCGTTCGAGTCCGTACGATCAAACTACAAGTCCGATCGCTATGAAACCTGAAACACTATTATAATTCACCATTACAGATCCTATGAAAATAGTTTCGTCGAAATCCGAGTCAGTGGCCAAAATGGCTATTTTTATATTAGTTAAATAAATTAAAATTCATAACTTTTTTTTTAAAATCTTAAATTTGACAAATTTTCTCACCTTTATTATTTCTCAATCATTTAAAATGTTTCAAACCAGTTAAAAGCCAATTTAAAGTTGATTAACTTCCCATTTTAGTGTCAAATTTTCAATTTTATTAAATTTAGCAATTATCAATTAAGTTTCCAAAAATTTCATTGAATTAAATCTTCATTCTTATTATTCAATCCATTATAGCCAAATGGATGAAATTAACATACATAAAAAATTTCAATTTCAACTAAATTTTCAATTAACGTAATAATAAATGTTTAATTTTACTTAATTGCAAAACTCAATTACCTTAATTCTTTATATTCAAATAAATTAATAAATCTTGATTTACAATGCTACATCGACACATAGTTATATTATAAATGGAATTGACATAAATTTCAAATATTACTTCAATTAACGTTAATGTAATAATTAGTTTTATTTATTGCAATTGACTATCAGTTATAATTTAATATACTAAATAGATGGTTAATCTTAAAATACTTGTTATCATTAACGTTTTATTTCCACTCAAAAGCTATTTATAACAAGCCAAATGTTGCTATCTGATTGAGACTTAATTCAATGCATTAATGAATGGGTAAATAATTAAAGTTTTGCACTATTTCCACAATTCTCATTGATATACATTAAGGTTTATTAAGTTCTAATTGACTCTCATTTAATTATTACAATAATTACTACCCTTGCTTCAAATTTCCAAAATTTAGAAATTACAAATTTTATTTTCAATATTTCCATTTAATAGACTTTCCATTCTATCATAAATCTAATTGCCCTATCATGGATAATATTACATTATTGAATCGATTATCAATTTATGGGAAGAATTTTTATTGGCCTACTCTTATTACATTACAATTTATCATCTTATCCCACTATTCAATTAATATAGAAATAAATTTCATCCACTTACAAATAAATGAAACTGTTACATATTTCTTTCTTAGTTAATAACCTTCCTATTTCCATTTATTATATCTTAGCAAATTATATCCATTAATTACGATTAACTATTCTAAATAAATTGATTCACTTGGTTTCACGCCTTTTTATTACATCAATCATCCTATTATGAACCTTGGTTACATCTTATTGAATCCAACATTTCTCGCTTACCAATTTATTCCACATTAACTGCAATAATTTAGTGAATTAATTGAAATTGATTACAAATTAAACTTAACAACCAAATAAAATAAGTAGCGTACAATAAATATTGTCATTAACTCTAAATCACACTTTTATAGGTTCATTATTTACACCCCAATATTATAATTACTCACATAATACTGGTTTTACTTAATTACCATTTATTACAAACTATTCCAAAAATTTATTCAATATTTATATTAGTTCTCTTATATTCAATTTATAACCAAGTGTAACATTTAACTTGAATTGGTTGAATTCCTTTCAAGTTATTAATAATTAATTTATATTGACATACTTCCTTAATTTATTCCAATTACCGTTAACAATGGTTTATTACATAAATCAATTAAATACTTTCCTCTCTCATATTCAATTTATACACAGGTAAAAATCTTTTCCACTATTATCATTCATTAGAATTCTATTTAACTTTCTATTTTTTGCAATAACTCATTTATTATACTTTTTCATTAGCAATAAATGAGGTTCCAATAAATAGGATTTCATTTATTCAACCTTTTTAATTAAGTCCATTTTAATCAATATAATATTTAATATGTTAATTCTTAATATTTACTGCATTACACATTATAACAATTATATTTCTTTATAAATTTCTTTCCAAAATCTTATAAATAAGGCAAATTTAATTACCGAAATTCACGGGTCGTTACATTAATTAACATTAATTAATTACAATCCAGTTATTATTATTTTAGTCAATTATTGACATTAATTAATTATCCTTTAATTACTTAAGACCCTAATTAATTAAAGATAAACCCATTTATCTTAATTATTTACTTAATTATCATTTAGGTTTATTTAATAGACCTTGGAATTAATTTATCATTAACATATGAATTAACTTAAGACCTTTAAGTTAATTAATAATTAAAAACATTTACCTTCTTTAATTAACTACTTAATTATAGTATTTAATTTTATTTAAATAAACTTAAGAATTAGTTATAAATAATGGACACATAATAAAATACTTTAACTTAACTAATTTAAAATAATTTATTTTACAACCTTTAACTATTCCAACTTAAATAAACAATTATTATTTAAAAGAATTAGTTAAGAAATTGTTTAAACTTGTTTTATTTTAACTTTTAAAAACCTTTGTAAAAAACAATTCCCTTCCTAAAAACACTCGGGTCAGACCCAAAGAAATCCCGATCCATTATTCGCGCAAAATTCCATCTTTCCCGACCCATTCCTTCTTCTTCCCTTTATTTTTTTTAAAACTTGTTTGTTTTAAATTTTAAAAATTGTTACAACAGTTAAAAACACACGCGAACAACCCGATCAAACCCTGATGTTTCCCAGAGATCCCACCCGAGCTCTCTCTCACACAAAAATTCTACAGCAACTACTTAAACATTGATACACTACTGACACATGTTCACGTGCACAGACGAACGCCACTACTCCGACCATCGCCGCCACCACCAGCACGTCGACGACAACCACTCCTTCGATTCCGATCACCCAGATCCTAGAAACGATCTTGAAATCGAAATCGAGCCACAACGAATCCCATTAGAACGAACCGATCACCCAAAAACCACCTTGAGTTGCCACCTTCGGTCATCAGAACCCTCGCTACTGCATCCAGAGCTTCGTCGTTGACCCACGCTTCCATTCCCCTACTCTGGTCAAGTCCGATGCTTTGACGATGATGCAGCAGCCTGGAATTCGACAGCGACCAAACCTGGGTCTAAACTCTACTATGACGTCGTGCTGCCACCACGATGATCAGAAAATCCAAAGATCATTTTTCCCGAGTGCCTCAACCTCTGAGCTACATCAAGCAGCAACTTCAGCACTCCCCCTTACTCCGATCATCAGAAATTACCAAAACCCCCCTTCCCGTCCAATCCGAGATTCTTAATCAAAACTTAGATAAAAATCTTGATTTTATTTTTAAAATTCATGGTTTTCGAAATCTATTTAGATTATATAAGTGAAACAAAAAATCATGAAATTTGAAATTTTGACATGCTTTGAATTTTACTTTATTTCTTTCCTCTAGTTAAAACTACTTTCTAACTATACTTAAAGTATTTATAAATTAAGATCTTGTTAATTTAAACACATTTTGTTTATACATCATAACCTAGAGGAGATTAGGGGAAGAGAAATTGATTTTTGAAATTGTTTGTAGCCTGTAAAGCTTAGAACAGAGGCATACATACTTGTACACAAACATGCACACAATATAACTTCATACATATAGACATGCAAGCATTTTTATACATTCATGCAAACATTCTTCACAACACTTCAAAAATTTATCACACGCTTCAAGAATTGAACAAATTTAAGCTTTTTAAAAGGTAGTTTACTCACCTTTAGAATGTTGAATGATTTGAAAATATGGAAACTGCAAGCTTGAATTGATCTGATCTTGTATTATGTTGAGATGAATTTGAATCTACTTGAAGCTTTAGCTCGATTGAAATTTGAAAGAAGTTTTGATTGTTTTTAGTTTTACTTTTGGAAAATGAAAAGAAGAAAGGATTGAGAAATAAGTATACGGCCTGGTTTCTCATTTCATTATTATTTATATTTAGTTTTAGAAAAAAGGAAATATATTGCCACTTGTATTCGCATGGCATACACAAGCTTACAAATGTCTAAATCTTTATGTTATATTTATTTATTTATTTATGCTTTTATTATTTTCATTTATTTATGTTTATGTTTTATTTATATATATGTATATATATATACACACAAATTATATCTATTTCATGTATAATTTTAAAAGAAAGCATGTTAAAACTTTTATTAAATCCTATTTTAAACTTAAACTATTATATTTTAAATTAATAAATATTTATCTTTAGTGTTTTAATATATAGAATTTAACTTTAACTAGCTTTTGAAAATTATTACATTGAATTCAAATCAATGCTTCCTAATCACATTATATATACATATAAATATACATATACATATATACACACATATATATACATACATATATATTATAATCAGAAATATCTTATGTGAATTTTTGATATTATATATATATATATATATATATATATCCACACTTTTATAAACTTCCTTATATTTTTACTTCTCATGGCATGTACACACACACTTATATGCTTTTATATGTATATACTTAAAATTTTCAACATCATAAAGTTTGCATATATCTATTTATATATTTATTAATTTATTATAAGATTTATCATATCCTGAGATTTATAATTCAACATTTATTATAGTTTCTAATCCATTATATATATATAGATATTTTTAATTATCAGAATTTTATTTGTTCAACTAAATGAAATTAGTATCTCAACAGTAAAAATTAGTTAATTATCCAATTATCGAATGTCCGAAAATCCAGGTTATCACATTCCTCCCCCTTTAGAACTTTTCGTCCTCGAAAAGGAATGAAGCCAGAATTTTATTAAGATGTTTATTATTAGTTAAATTATCCTTTAAACATTTTAAACTCTCAACTCCCTTTATTTAAAAAATTTAAAACACTTTTAAAGTCTACATAACATTGCCAAAATAGCTTTATAAAAATACTTTTTATAACTCGATGACTCAACAAGTCCATCCTTGTTCTCACAGAAATTCGGTCATACATTGATCAGACATAGGATTGAAAATCTATAAGTACTTGGTAAACCCGTTTTCAACGCCCGGTGAAAATACTTGGAAAATATTTTTGTGAAAATATATAAAAAAAATTTGGTGAGAATGCTCTGAAAATCATCGCCCCCTCCATGGTCGCAGTTAGCCCGATGATTACGTCGTCATCCCGGCAAAACCATAGAAAACTGTAGGCCTCCGCGCCCCTCGATTACACCATGGAACCGCCACAGATCGCAGCTACACCCAGTGTTTCGTTGCCATCAGGCAAAAACCATATAACTTTAGGCATCAGCGTCCTCGAATTTCACAGCCAACTGAAACTTCACCACACAAACCACATAGATTGCAGACTACATTAGTCGAGTCCCAATGTAGCCTACAGGCACTCACTTCCACATGATTTCTGCTATGTCTTCATAGATCGCAATCTACCGATGTTACACCGCTCTCCCAGTGAAATCGAATGCAGACCTTAGGCAATCGCTGCCCCCACGACTTCCGCTATGGTGCGCAGTTGATCCCAGTTACATTGAGTTACACATAACCCAATGTCTCTATAGGCATCAGCGCCCTCGACTTTCGCTACCCATACCACAATCCTCAGGAACTTCAGTTTTTTCGGACAGCCTCTTAGGATTAAATTTAGAAACCCCTTAGAGCTTAAGGCAGAACCACCCCGTGGATCTTCTACTAGAAGTTTCAACTCAAATGGGAGCGCCTTTTTCCCCATAGCATTCTCAAAACATTTTATACTTTATAAAAATATTATCTTTCAAATCATACTCTTTATATGATTCATATATAAATCTCCTTTTACACAAAATTGATATCTCAAAATCGGTAGTTTCCAAACTTGGCTTTCCAAATTCCCAAAATTAAATTTTTTCCAAAAATCAAAAGCCTTTCAAAATCAATGGGTTCCAAAAACCTTTTTCTCCATTCATAAAATCATTTATATATGGATATATATAAGTTTATTCTTTTAACTAGAACAAAATACTTTTGGACCACTTCCTACTTATAAATTCCTTTTGATACTTCAAATATTTTTCAAAAATCTTTCTTCTGGTTATAGATTCAATAAGGAAGTATATCATATATAAGAAATATATATATATATATATATGTATGTATAACTTTATTTATGCCCAATCAAATATTCAAGTTTGATTTCTTTTATAAAGTTATTTACTACCTTACTTTTTATAAAATGAGTTTTAGTTATAATGATATCCAACTTCTACTTTTATTCATCATATATTTCTCAAAATATACTATTCCATTTCAAAATCATTTTTATATTTCTTTTCAAAATTTTCAATATCTATTTCATTCAAACACGTATGATGTACACATATCATCTGTACGCAATATCAAATTTGATTGCTCACTCGATCACACATTTTCACTTCCGAACTAGTATCGTCCACCCGACTTCCTAATGCGGACTCAGATCTGGTTTCTTGATCAGAAACCATCATTCTCCTTGCATAACCATAACTATGATAAAGAATTTTCAGAACCAATCAAAAATACATATCCAGGGTTCGCCGTCGAAAATCGAGTGAAAAATCTTAACTCAGATCGATATACTATCTCGAAATTCTATGCTCGAATCTGGATCAAATCATCATGCGAATAGAATAATATGCGTACATCCTACGTATTTATATTCATTGATTATTAATTAAATCAATTTTCCTTTTATTCATATTCATTTTGATTTCTATTCACTTATTCACAGTTGCTTTAATTTCCACTTGGGTTATCACTTCAATTCTAAACTTTTACACTTTGACCAACTTGAATTTAGAAAATAGATTGAAAAGGTTTAAAATAGACAAGTAGTTGTAAAATAGTTATTAGTTGTAAAATAGCTGTAGAATATTTCAGTAATTATAAAATAGTTGTAAAATAGTTAGATAGTTGCAAAATAGTTATAAAATAGTAATAGTTTGTAAAATAGATGTAAAATTGTTGAAAAATAGTAATTAGTTTTCAAAATAATTGTAAAATAAGTATAAGATAGTTTGGGTTTTAAAAAGAAAGGTTGTATAGTAAATAACTAGAAAAGATAGATTTAGGATGGTTTATTTTAAAGCATTTTATTTGAAAATAGTTTCAGAGTCAAACTGGTTCAATTTCCCAATCTCCCACTTCCATTTAAATTGATTCAATTCCAATTCAATTTGAATTAACCTCGATTCCCATTCCAAATTCAAATCAATTCCCATTTGAATTAAACTTATTCAACTTCGATTACAATTCCAATTAATACAAATCAAATTTCAATTTGAACTAATTTCTATTTTATTTCCCAAAATCAAAATCATTTAAATGGTTTCAAAATAAAGTTTAATCCCATTTAATTTCAGTAATGGATATATATTATCTCAATCTACTGCTTAATTCATTCAAAATAATTCAATTCACAGTTTTATAGATTATTAATTGCAACAGGATGCTAGCAGGATAAGTTAAGGTAAATAAACATCCAAATCATCAAAAACATCCATCAATAGCATCCAATACCTAACTCAAACCCATTTTGAGATCACACATAACTCCCATTTCAATTCAATCCATTTAACTTCCCAAAGTTAAACCCCAATTCACTTAACCAGTCATCTTTACTCAATCTGAATTCTCCATTTCAAATTTTAAACTTCTTATCAATATCCTTTCCCACTTATAAGTTTAAAAGCTTATTTTTCTTTAGGTTTTACATCACACTCCAGGGGAAATTCAAAACTCAACACTTAGTGTTTATCTCAAATCAACTTTGATATTATGAATATCCCACATATATACATATACATATTTATTTATTTTCATAACAAGTCGTATTTCAAAATTTAAACCATGTTTGGTTTTTAATTCAAACAAATTCCTTTAAAAAAAATAACAACTCTTGTTTTTAAAATAAGATTTCTACATTCAAAATATTCTGAATAATATTATTTATTATATCTTTTAATATTTTAAAACAATTCGAATTTTTAGGCTTAGATTTTAGAATTTTCCAATTTAAATCCTTTTCAATTTATATGTCATACTTATCTAAATTGTTATTTCCTTAAAATATTCCATTTTGCTTTATCATTAATTGTTATTAGGGAACAAACATCCCATTATTAGACACAACAACCATTTTATGATAATAACCAAGATTATCATATCTGGAAACCAATTCACCATATATTATCTCACAATTTATAGGAAAATAAAATCAAGGTAACTTAATTTAACATTCTGAAAACATTTCTACAAAGTTTAGGATTTTATTCTTTGGTTTGAGTCCATTTCTAGCTTATCTTATTTGTATAGTTCATATTATCCAAATCCTATTTGGTTGTGTATTTATTACCACTTAATTCTTACTATTATATTTAATTTCAATAATCAACAACCAATTACCCTAATATATATAATAATTAGAAAGATTATTGCTTTATATATCAAAATATAAGGTTATATAAAAACTACTTTTAAAACCCATTTTTTAATCATTATATAGGAAAATAGTAAGTACGCCCTCATATAATACTCTCAACTCATTCTAGGGTACTACTGACCTTATTTAAATGAGTAACCCCCACTAGAGCCAAGATTCTCGCTTAACCTTTAGCTCCAATACCAAATGTAATGACCCGAAATTTTCGACCTCGAAAATTCGACACTAATACGTTCATTGTAGGAGTGCCGAGCAATCGAACGTCGAAAATTCTAGATTGTTAGGTTAAAGAAGAAAAGGAGGTAGAAGAAGAAACAGAAAACAACAGCACAGAATCTCACAATCGCAGTGGAACAAATATAATATTAAATAACAACATTATACAAAGAAAAGATGTAACTGCCAATTTACAAACAATATATCAGAGTACAATCATTCATAGATAAACTGGACAGTTTTAACAACTTGTCCCTGACTATTATCAATACAAAATCTAATACACAGCGGAATATACTCCATACGTCCCTACCATCTAGCTCGCCTCCTGGGCTTCAGAACGTCCTAAACTGAAAATCTGTCATACTCAGTCTGACCCGAGCATTACAATAAAGTAACACTCGAGTCAGGCTGGAAACCAACGTGAGTAAACCCACATAACTTGAAATACTAAGTTATAAAGACTTCTTTGAAAACCAGGGTAACTCGCACCTTGATACAAGTTCTTATCTTGTATAGACCAATACGTATTTCACAAAATAATATCAAAACACCGTTGCTTAGTTTAAATGGTCAGGTTTACTTAATTTGTTTCATTCCAGCCTATTTGATTCAAAAATCAAATCTATAAAGAATTATGGTAGTTACTATTTGAAGTGGTTCCGGATATTACTGATATCCGGCCCCGATCCCTTCGAAACCGTCGCCATCCTTTAAGCCAAGTTGTTTAAGTGACTACAATTCAATTCTAAATTCAAAATGTCATATTCACACAGCAATTTTCATCACAGATAACTTATCCAAATAAATGGCTCACATTTATCAACCATTTAATCCAGGCATTTCATATCACAGAATATCACAAATTATCAGACTAGAGATATTAATCAATCCATGCATTCAAGAAAAATTTAATCATCCATAAGCAAGATAATTGGTCACACCATTCTAATTAATTTAATTTAATTAACACAAAATAAATTAATTACTTTTAAATCCTGGTTAATTAACGTTAATTAGTTACAATCCACTTATTATTATTTTAATTAATTCTCGACATTAATTAATTATCCTTTAATTACTTAAGACCCTAATTAATTAAAGATAAACCTATTTATCTTAATTATTTACTTAATTATCATTTAAGTTTATTTAATAGACCTTGGAATTAATTTATCATAATGATATGAATTAACATAAGATCTTTAAGTTAATTAATAATTAAAAACATTTACCTTCTTTAATTAGCTACTTAATTACACTATTTAATTTTATTTAAATAAACTTAAGAATTAATCATAAATAATGGATACATAATAAAAAACTTTAACTTAACTAATTTAAAATAATTTATTGTACAACCTTTAACTAATCTAACTTAAATAAAACAATTATTATTTAAAAGAATTAGTTAAGAAATTGTTCAAAATTGTTTTATTTTAACTTTTAAAAACGTTGGTAAAAAACAATTCCCTTCATAAAAACACTCGGGCCAGGCCCAAAGAAATCCCGATCCGCTACTCAAGCAAAACTCCATCTTTCCCGACCCTTTCCATCTTCTTCCCTTTATTTTTTAAACTTGTTTGTTTAAAATTTTAAAAACTGTTACAAAAGTTAAAACATATGCGAACAACCTGATCCAACCCCGATGTTTCCCCGAGATCCCACTCGAGCTGTCTCTCTCTCACTAAAATCCTACAGCAACTACCTAAACACTGGTACACTACTGACACATGTTCACGTACACAGATGAAAGCCACTGCTTCGACCATCACTGCCACCACCAGCACGTCGATGACAACCATTCCTTAGATTCCGACTACCTAGATCCTAGAAACGGTCTCGAAATCGAAATCGAGCCACAACGAAACCCACTGGAACGAACCGATAACAAAAAAACCACCTAGAGTTGCCACCTTCGGTCATCAATATCCTCGCCACCGCGTCCAGAGCTTTGCCGTTGACCCACGCTTCCATCCCCTTTACTTCGGTCAAGTCCGATGCTTTGATGACGACACAGTAGCCTGGAATTCGACAACAACCAAGCCTAGATCTAAAACCCTACTACGACGTCGTGCTGCCACCACAATGATTCGAAAATCCAGAGATCATTTTTCCTGAGTGCCTCAACCTCTGAGCTATCTCCAGCAGCAACTTCGACACTCCCTCTTGCTCGGATCATCAGAAATCGCCAAAATCCCACTTCCCATCCAACCTGAGATTCCTCAATCAAAACTTATATAAATGTCTTGATTTTCTTTTTAAAATTCAAGGTTTTCGAAATCGATTTAGATTATACAAGTGAAACAAAAAATCATGGAAGTTCAAATTTTGACATGCTTTGAATTTTACTGTATTTCTTCTTCATGTTAAAACTACTTTCTAATTGTACTTAAAAGTATTTTTAAAATTAAGATCTTGTTAATTTAAACATATTTTGTTTATACGTCATAACCTATAGGAGATTAGGGGAAGAGAAATTGATTTTTGAAATTGTTTAAAGCCTGTAAAACTTAGAACAGAGGCAAACATACTTGTACACAGATATGCACACAATATAACTTCATACATATAGACATGCAAGCATTTTTAGACATTCATGCAAACATTCTTGCAACATCACTTCAAAAATTTATCACATGCATCAAGATTTGAATAGATTTAAGCTTTTTAAAAGTTAGTTTACTCACTTTTAAAATGTTGAACAGAGAATGATTTGAAAATCTGAAACTGCAAGCTTGAATTGATCTGATCTTGATCTTACTTTATGCTGAGATGAATTTGAATCTACTGGAAGCTTCAGCTCAGTTGAAATTTGAAAGAAGTTCTGATTTTTCTTTTTAGTTTTCGTTTTGGAAAATGAAATGAACAAAGGATTGAGAAATAAGTATACAGCCTGGTCATTTCATTATTATTTATATTTAGTTTTAAAAGAAAAGAAATATTGCCGCTTGTATTTGCATGGCATGCACAAGCTTATAAATGTCTAAATCTTTATGTTATATTTATTTATTTATGCTTTTATTATTATCATTTATTTATCTACATGTTTTATTTATATATATATAACTATACCTATTTCATGTATAATTTTAAAAGAAAGTATATTAAACCTTTTATTAAATCCTATTTAAGCTTAAACTATTATATTTTAAATTGATGAATATTTATCTTTAGTGTTTTAATACATAGAATTTAACTTTAACTAGCTTTTGAAAATTATTACACTGAAATCAAACCAATGCTTCCTAATCACAATATACATATACATATATATATATATATATATATTATAATTAGAAATATCTTAAGTGAATTTTTTATATTGTATATATATCGACACTTTTACGAACTTCCTTATATTTTTACTTCTCATGGCATATATACACACGCGCACTCTTATATGCTTATATATGTATATACTTAAAATTTTCAACATCATAAAGTTCACATATATCTATTTATATAGTTATTAATTTATTATAAGATTTATCATTTCTGTAGATTTATAATTCAACATTTATTATAGTTTCTAATCCATTATATATATCCAGATATTTTTAATTATCAGAATTTTACTTGTTCAACTAAACAAAATCAATATCTCAATAGTAAAAATCAGTTAATTATCCAAGTATCAGATGTCCAAAAATCCAAGTTATCACATATTTAGTAAGAAATGTGTAATTACTGTTCGTATCCAATAGTGTATAAATATGTTTAAATTATTATTAGATAGGAAATAATTGTTCTACTTCTCATTTCGTTCATTTAGTCCATTTTGAAAATTAATCAAATGCAATTAATGTAATTGGAAATTTTCAATTTATAGGAGAGAGAATACAAAATTGTAGATTAATAGGTGTAATTAAAAGTAGCTTACATTTTGTGAAATATGAGGAAAGTTTGATTTAATGAAAAGAACACTTACATCAAATAAAATGATAGTTTCATTTGTGAATGTGGGTTTAATTTTTATTAAAATAAAGAATAGAATGATTAATTCTAAATGAAGAAATATATGTTTATTTGAACTGTATTTTATCTTATAGATTGATTACAGGAATAGAAAAGTAATCTATTTCATTAAGTTATTTATTACTCCTGTGTATTGTAACGACCCATAAATTTTAATAATTTTATTTGTTTTACTTATTTAATTAATTGATTTTTGTGAAATTTTGGATAATTGAATTTTGAAATAAAAATTTATTATTTGAAATACGTCTGTTTAAACATAGCAAACGACAAATTTTGGTCTAATAATATAGATGTTCTATCTATCGCTAGAAATTCAGTTTAAATCAGTTAATAACAGTTGAATTTAAAAGTGTTTCGAAACCTAAATATGTAAACATGAGAAAATTTATTTAGAACACTCCGAATAGGACTGTGCAATTCATTTCGTAAATTTCAGACGTTTCTAGCTCCGTTTGGATTTTTTCGTACGGAATAGCAACGTATATCAGTGTCCGGTATCAACTTTTGATTGGATGATCGTTCCACTGATCTCTGTATACCGTTTTGATCGTCTCGTCGTGTGGATCTTAGCGGTATATTCATTTCTTTTTTTTGAACCATGCTACACGATGGAAAACACGAAATGGGTAATCGTATCGGTACGCCATTTTGCTTCTTTGTGACCGTTCAGTTTCCACCGTTTAGATCCTATGGCCATTAGATGTTTATTATTTCAAATGTAATTTTTTTTTCCAGAAAGTATAGCTAACTTTTGGTTTTCTCTTAACTTTAGCAATTCCTTTTGTATTCAATGTTTTAGTCAGACCCATTCTCTTCCATTTTCCAGTAACCAGTTAGTTCCACCCTCATAATTTTTCCCCATATCTTCGTTCTGTTTCTATTCAAATTATATAGGTTGTAAAATACAAGTTATACAAAGGTTCTACCAGAGAAACTAGATCAGCCATTTTTCCTCTTGTTGAAAAAAAATTATATTGCCTGGAAATCCATGCGACTCCATCCACGTCCACTCTTTCACCTTTGCTGTCAAAATTTTGCTTGCGATTTGAAGGCCACTTCCCCTACGCACTTACCCAGATCCGTGTGAACAACCTCAGCCGAAACTCTCCCCTTTGCTCGGCAAAGCCATCGCCTTGATTACAACAACAAAACCGCATCCTTCCTCTCTCACTGGCCGTACGCCTCTGCCAACCTACCATGCCTTCCCCTCTCTTTGGCGAGCACCTTTCCCCCCTAGCCCAACTCACCCATGCCCCTACACCCTGTCACTTCCCTCCAAACGTTCATCCTACCCACCACGCTACTCGCCACATGCAACCCGAACCCACTCACTTCCTCTCTCTCCCATCGCCAGCCTTCAACCTCCTCCCCGAGCTTTTCACCTGGCCAAGCTTAGTCTCCACGTGTGCATCTCCTTCATACGAGAGCTGCGCTTGCAAAATTCGATTGTTGTATGCATAAATGTTAAGCATACATATTATATCTTTGGTTTACAGTATATATATTATATTGTTATTTTATTCTTTATTCTGTTATATATATATATATATATATATGTGTGTGTGTTTCATTGAAAGTTTCATAGTAGCCCACATACATATTTTCTATATATTTATATAGTAGAGTCTACATACACTCGGTTGTATAATATAAGTAATTTATATATGTTTTATATCTTGTAGTTGGATATTATATGTTAAGCATTTTATGATTTGTTAAGTTGACAGTATCGGCCTATATATATATATATATATATATATATATCTGTGTGTGTAACTAAACTAAGATTTACATACTTGTCGATCTCAGTTTATAAGTTTATGAAAATATATAAACTATAAGATTTTTCTCTCTCTAAAGTCATATAAGTTTACAAACTGTTTCAATAAAATATGATATGTATTTAGTATTAATTACAAAGTGTATAAATTACAACCTGCTTTCAATAAACTATAACTTGCCGTACATTTATAAAGTATAAATTCATTTCAGGTTTATGGATGTGCGTATATGTACATTGAGTTTGTATAAATCTTGGCTGTAGATCCTTTTTTATATTAATATATAAATATCAGTTTCATATGTGACGCCGCACCTCTATACCCACACTAGCCAAGAACACTACGGAGTAATGCTGTCCACTAGCACGGAGAATAAGGCTGTTGAGGAGCGACCTTCCGTGTAATTTCTTTGTGCGAGCACCGATATGTCAGATAATAAAGCAGGGAATCCGACATACCGATACAAACTCAAAGCTATGACACAGTGGCTATATATAACTTCGGAAACAAATATAGAAATAGACATAACATAAATCAATCACATATAATTCATATCACAAAGGCGGAAAAAGATATGAATATATAACTAACACATGAAAGTGTACATCAGAGTAGTGGTCAAAAAGATCCACAATAATACAAAAGAATAGCAACACGTGCTATACAAAAGAATACAACTATGAGTCTATATCTCAAGTGTATACAACAAAAACTGCTAATCTATGTGGTAAGCCAAAAGTCAGAGTAATGAATCCCTGGGGATAAGTCAAGCAGAAGCACCTGCAACACCTCGGTCTGACCCGAGTATTTTTTATAAGAAAATAATAAACGGATCAGTCTAGCTATAAATATCAGATGACATGATATAAAGTAAAAAAATATGGCATAAACATATAATATCCATAATGGCATACTACTATAAGCATGCAAATGATGATCAACAAAAGATCGTTCAATACCACAAAAATCTTCACAAAGATCTAAAAAGGGTTTCATACCCAAAACTTGTATTCACAACAAGTCAATGACACACGAATTCACCAATGCACAAAAATTGATAAATCATATCAATGAAAATCACTAAAATTGGTGAAGCATAAATTCCAGAATTCAACATACGAAATCCAGAAATCATAAAAAGGGGGGAGGAGGCCTATCACATGAACGGGAGCATGAAAACTCACCAACATATGTATCACACGAACGAGATGCTATCTCATGGTAGCTAGCCATTAATTTTTGACACACGAACGGCCCGAAGACCATGGGGTGCTACCCCACATGTGTGAGTCGAAATCACACTGAAACGGGGTCTAGTCTCCCGCGCAGACAAAGAGACATCGCACAATTGCCAGTCTAAATCATGAAAATGATCGTCATGATCATCAAGAAGTGTCAATTACAGTAAGCTAGTAAATATATGAGCTTAGCTTCATGTCCCATAACCACTAGCTTAACTTAAATATTTACGAACAAATTGTAGATCTCCACTAGAAAATTATCACAAGAGATTCAATCGAACAAGTCCAAGAATTAATCGACGAAGTAAACGCAAGCATTTCATACCACTTGCTTTACTAAGTCGTTTAATTAGATTTCTCATACAAATGAGGTAAAGGTTTGTATATACTAATAGATTGGAAATCGGTTTGAGAAAACGAGCTTTGTTATAAAATAGTGTTGAAATCATTTGAAGAAAGAGTTTTGATATTTACTACTAGTATAGAAAACCTTTATATTTTAAAGTGACAAATCATAAAAATGATTGTAGAAACAATCAATCATAAAAATTCACATTCGACGACGTGAATAAAATCCAAAAAGGCAAACTGGACTGAAACAGCAGGTTCAGTCGACTAAACAGAGTTTTCAGTCGACTGACCCTGTACCTGGAAATTTTCTAGGTTCAGGAAACTTTCTGTTTCCAGGTTCAGTCGACTGAACAGAGGATTCAGTCGACTGAATCATGCCTGGAAACCTTCGGGTTCCAGGTTCAGTCGACTGAACAGACTTTTCAGTCGACTGAATCTTGCTTGAGTTGTTTTTCAGCCTATCCAAATGAAGAGAAAACTCTTCCAAAATGCAACCGGACGAACATTGGCTCTAAGGGTTTATGCCAATCAGCAACCCAACCCTATATGCTCCTAGATGCATCATCCAAAACATGATCAAACATCCTTAAAAGGATTTTTACACAAATTTGACTTAAAAACCCAAAAATTGGAATATTCACAAAACCAATCCAAATCAATAGCAAATTCACACGAAGAAGTGTTAGGAATTCATACCTAACAACCAAAGAAAATTATAGTCATAGATGTGAGATAAAAATCTCACCTTTGAACCCAAACAATTGAAGAAGAAGCTTGAAGGCAAAGGAGAATCAACCACTCTTCAAATCCAACACAAGAAGCTTGATTCTAAGCTTTAAAAGAAGAACATTCCCAAAGTTAGGTTTAGGAATTTCTGAAATTGATAAGAGAATGAGTTGGAGAAGAAGAAGAGAAGGCTTACCAATGGGTTCTCTTGAATTTGGAGCTAGAAGTTGGATTTGCTAATGAAGACTAGGGCTTGGAGTTTTAATTTCCTCTTCCACTCTCCATTGTTATAAAAGCTTGAGTATTAGGAAATGAGGAATGAAGTAATGAAAAGGAGAAGTGGTTGGGACTGAGTTAGTAAGTGGGTTCAGCCCAAACCAAAGCCCTAAGTAAAAAGTGGAAAAATTCCTCTAACTCCAAACATATCCAAGTTTACACTTAAAAAGATCGCAAACGTCATTTTGAACTCAATGGAAGTGGTCCCGAATCCTAATTCGACCGTATGCAAAAAGTAGCTTTTCGGACTAAATTCCGAGTATCGATAAAATATTTAAATATAAAACCGATAAATATGCGGGTTGTTACAGACTCCCCTCCTTAAAGAAATTGCGTCCTCGCAATATTTAAGAAGAAGATATAAAGTAACAACCATAAAAGCATATTAACACAAAAGAATTTTGAAGTAAGAAGTTCACCTTAAAGAGCATGAGAAAGTAAATCAGGATGCGTTCGCTTGATGAATTCTCTAGATTCCCAAGAGCAATCCTTAGGATTTGAGGACCATTGAACTTTCATAAGCGGAACATCTTTATTTCGAAGGCGCTTAACCTCTGAAGCAATAATACGAATAGGATGTTGCTCATAAGTTAGATTGGGCGAAACTTCAATCTCTTCACAACACCGGGCTCAAGAATAGAATCGGAATCTCGAAGGCACTTCCATAATTAAGAGACATGAAACACGTCATGCATAGCAGAAAACTGAGCCCGTAATGATAGGTGATAAGCCATGGAACCAATACGTTCAGTGATAGGAAATGGCCCAATATATCGAGGCGCTAATTTTCCTGATCGACTGAAACGTACAACACCTTTCATAGGTGAAACACGAATAAAAACAAGATCTCCAACAGAAAATTCTAATCTACTTCTTCGATTATCGGCATAGGATTTTTGTCTGCTCTGGGCTTCTTTCATCCTATGTCGAATAAGTTCAATCTTTTCTGTGGAATCACGAATAAAATCTGGACCTAAAACCAGCTTCTCACCGGCCTCAAGCCAACAAGAAGGAGATCGGCATGGCCTTCCATAGAGTGCCTCGAAAGGTGTCATACCAATACTAGATTGGAAGCTATTATTATAGGAAAATTCAACAAGAGGAATATGATCTTCCCAGCCTCCACCGAAATCAAGCACACAAGCACGAAGAAGATCTTCAAGAGTTTGATTCACACGCTCGGTTTGTCCATCGGACTGAGGGTGATAAGCAGTGCTAAAATTAAGCTTTGTTCCTAAAGCTTTTTGAAGATTCTTCCAAAGTCCACTAGTAAACAATGGATCTTGGTCGCTAACAATAGAAGTAGGAACTCCATGCAATTTAACAATTTCTTTAACAAAGAGTTTGGCCAAAAGAGGAATGGTTCGGTTAGACCGAACGGGAATAAAATGGGTGGATTTAGTAAGTCTATCAACAATCACCCATAAGCTATCATGACCCAAACGAGAACGGGGAAGGCCGTCAATAAAATCCATGGAAATTTGATCCCACTTCCAAATTGAAATTTCTAAAGGTTGCAATAACCCATCGGGCCTTTGATGTTCGGCATTAACGAGTTGGCAAGTCATGCAACACTTAACGAAGTTAGCGATGTCAAGTTTCATTCCCTCCCAATAATAAAGTCGCTTCATATCCGCGTACATTTTACTACTACAGGGATGAATGGTAAATTTTGAACGATGTGAATCTTCTAAAACATCTTTACGAAGATCACTAATATTTGGCACGATCAGTCTACCAAATTTCTGAATGCCGCCACGAGAATCGATATTAAAGTCTTTCAAATCTTCAATATCAATTTTATCCTTAATATTTTGGCCAAGAAAAGCCAATTCGTGTCTAGCCTTTGAGCTTCAAGAATGCAGTCTAAAAGAGAAGGATGAGCCTCAAGGCTACATAAAACAAGAGATGAACATAAATCGGAAACACGGTCTCGAATTTCACAAGTGGATAAAATCTCGAGATCGTTCCATTCGGATATCATCACAGAAACAACAGCTTGTTGCTTACGGCTAAGAGCATCGGCGACACGATTACCCTTACCGGGGTTATAAAGAATACAAGATCATAAGGAGCAAGGAACTCGAGCCAACGTTGTTGACGCAAATTAAGTTCCTTTTGAGAGAATAAATATTTCAAAGACTTATGATCCGTATAAAGAATAAATTTCTCTCCCGATAGATAATGACGCCAAATTCGAAGGGCGAAAACAATAGTCGCGGGGTCTAAATCACGAGTGGCGTATCTAGCCCCAGCCGGCTTCAATTGCCTAGAAGCATAAGCAATAACACTTTCTTTTTGCATAAGAACAGCACCCAAACCAACGCGACTAGCATCGGTATAAACAACAAAATCTTGATTCCCATCGGGAATCACAAGAATAGGAGCATCGGAAAGGAGTTCTTTCAATTTCTGAAAAGAGGCTTCACATTTGTCCGGCCAAATGTATTTCACTCCCTTCTTAGTCAAGCCAGTAAGAGGCACGACAATCTTAGAAAAGTCCTTGATAAAACGACGGTAATAACCCGCCAATCCAAGGAAGCTACGGATTTCCGTCACACTCTCCGGTCTCTACCAATCTTGAATCGCTTCAATCTTTGAAGGATCTACGGAAATTCCGGATTCGGAAATAATATGACCGAGAAACTTCACACGAGATTGCCAAAAGTGGCATTTAGAAAATTTTGCTTTTAATTGATTACTCCTAAGAGTTGCAATAAAATCCGAAGATGCTTTTCATGCTCCTCCTCGGTTTTAGAATACATAAAAGTATCATCAATAAAGATGAGAACAAATCGATCGAGGAAATCTTTGAAAACTCGATTCATAAGGTCAACGAAATAAGTCGGAGCATTCGTTAAACCAAATGGCATAACAAGCCATTCATAAGATCCATAACGAGTACGGAACGATGTCAAAGGAATGCTATCCTCTGCAATACGAAGCTGATGAAAACCGGTAGCCAAGTCCAATTGTGAGAAGATTCTAGCACCACTAAGTTGATCGAATAGATAATCAATCCGAGGTAAAGGATATTTATTTTTGATAGTAAGATCATTAAACTTGCGGTAGTCAACGCAAAATCTAAGTGTACCATCGGATTTCTTCACGAAAATAGCCGAAGCTCCCCAAGGCGAGGAACTTGAGCGAATAAATTGCTTCGTTTCCAAATCGGATAATTGTATGCGCATCTCCTCATTTTCTTTATTGGACAAACAATAAGGAGGACGAGTAATAGGTTGAGCTCCAGGGGTAAGATTAATTCTGAACTCAATTGCCCGCTTAGGTGGCAATCCTAAAACGGGCTCAAATATGTCGGAAAATTCACGAACAACGTGAATAAGAGAAATAATGTCATCTTCATCATCATTATCATCATCTCGAGGATTTAAAGAATATAAAGATGCAGATAAAGTGGAATCCGAATCTTTGAGAATAATAGAAATTTGCTTAACAGATTGAGAATGTCGAAGATGAATAGTCCGCTCAGGACATAGGATATGAGCTTCGTAACGGTTAAGCCAATCCATTCCCAAAATCATCCCAAAGCCTAAATAACGCATGACATGCAAATCGGCTAGGAAAGGGAAATCACATAAAATAATCTCCACATCTTTACAAAGCAAACTAAGCGTTGCGGATCCACCAACCGGATTCGCAATTCTCAAGGAAGTCATTAAAGCAACAACACTTAAAGAAAAAGTATCAACAAGCTCTTTTGATATAAAAGAATGGGATGCTCCCGTATCAAAAAGAACTCGAATAGGTTGACCACAAAATATAATAATACCATCAAGGATAGAATGAGAAATACCTTGACCACGAGATGTGTTGCCAGGGGCTTGAGCAACATTAAGCTTTCCCTCCTTCCTATTTTGAAGTTTGGGACAAGAAGATAAATAATGATCCGGGCTTTTGCAATAGCGACAAGTACGAGGCTTTGAACACTTGTTCGCAAAATGGTCTCTGGAACCACTGTTAAAGCATTTCCCATCGGTAGAGGTAAAAGTCTTCGCAGCGGGAGTTGCTTTCTTACCCTTTTTGTTGGGATACGAACCTTTGGATTTGTTTGGCCTCTTCTTGTTGTTGAAGTTTGGTCTGGAACCCGCCACTTCAACATCACTTTCCCTATCCGCCTCTTCAAGACGAAGAGCGATATCAATGAGTTGGTCGAAGGGAACTTCTAATTTTAGAAGTAATGGCTTCTTGAGATTTTTGTTTAAGCCATAGACAAATCTTTGGTTCTTCTTCAATGGGGTGTTGATGTATTCAACCCCATATTTGGAAAGTGACTCGAAGGATGCAACATAATCAGTCACGGAGGCTTCACCCTGAACAAGGTCTATGAAACGTCGAGCCAATGTCACTTTCTCTGCTTCTGGCATGAATTTTAATTCGAAGTGTTCCCGGAATTGCTCCCAGGTGAGATCCGCTTCATTAATCTCAGAAATAAGAAGTTCGTACCAGTCCAATGCTCTCTCTTGGAGCATACTGGAAGCCACTGGAACACGGTGAAGATCGACGAGATTCATGCGAACGAAGATTCGATCACAGGTCCTCAATCAGGCCCGGACCACGATGACAGTTTCAGAACCTTTAAATGGCTTCCCACCCAGGTTGGTGTAATCATTGCACAAACGTGCAAACCCAGATTTAGGGTGAGTAGGTTTCGGATTAGAACCAGCTGCTTGAGCATTCGTGACAAGGTCAAGAAGTTGCTGGGTAGTCATAAAAACTCCATCATGGGGTGGAGCACTAGATGGTCCGGCTCTGGGATGACCAGGTCTAACCATTTCTCTCCCTTAAGAAAGAAAGAAGGAAGAAGAAGAAGGTTATTCACAAAATGAATATCAAGCAATCTTGATAGATAAAACAAGGAATCATAAAGAAAATAGGATAAATCGGTACGAAGACTCGAATTAAATCCTAAATCACGACTCTTAAGATAGACTTAGGACGATGATCCTTACTAAGTTATTCTACATTGTTCCGAAGTTTGGCTCTGATACCAAGCCTGTGACGCCCCACCTCTATACCCACGCTAGCCAAGAACACTACGGAGTAATGCTGTCAACTAGCACGGAGAATAAGGCTGTTGAGGAGCGACCATCCGTGTAATTTCTTTGTGCGAGCACCAATATGTCAGATAATAAAGCAGGGAATCCGACATACCGATACAAACTCAAAGCTATGACACAGTGGCTATATATAATCTTCGGAAACAAATATAGAAATAGAGATAACATAAATCAGTCACAGATAATTCATATCACAAAGGCGGAAAAAGATATGAATATATAACTAACACATGAAAGTGTACATCAGAGTAGTGATCAAAAAGATCCACAATAATACAAAAGAATAGCAACACGTGCTATACAAAAGAATACAACTATGAGTCTATATCTCAAGTGTATACAACAAAAACTGCTAATCTATGTGGTAAGCCAAAAGTCAGAGTAATGAATCCCTGGGGATAAGTCAAGCAGAAGCACTTGCAACACCTCGGTCTGACCCGAGTATTATTTATAAGAAAATAATAAACGGATCAGCCTAGCTATAAATATCAGATGGCATGATATAAAGTAAAAAAATATGGCATAAACATATAATATCCATAATGGCATACTACTATACATGCAAATGATGATCAACAAAAGATCGTTCAATACCACAAAAATCTTCACAAAGATCTAAAAAGGGTTTCATACCCAAAACTTGTATTCACAACAAGTCAATGACACACTAATTCACCAATGCACAAAAATTGATAAATCATATCAATGAAAATCACTAAAATTGGTGAGGCATAAATTCCAGAATTCAACACACGAAATCAAGGAATCATAAAAGGGGGGGGGGAGGAGGCCTATCACACGAACGGGAGCATGAAAACTCACCAACATATGTATCACACGAACGAGATGCTATATCATGGTAGCTAGCCATTAATTTTTGACACACGAATGGCCCGAAGACCATGGGGTGCTACCCCACATGTGTGAGTCGAAATCACACTGAAACGGGGTCTAGTCTCCCTCGCAGACAAAGAGACATCGCACAATTGCTAGTCTAAATCACGAAAATGATCGTCATGATCATCAAGAAGTGTCAATTACAGTAAGCTAGTAAATATATGAGCTTAGCTTCATGTCCCATAACCACTAGCTTAACTTAAATATTTACGAACAAATTGTAGATCTCCACTAGAAAATTGTCGCAAGAGATTCAATCGAACAAGTCCAAGAATTAACCGACGAAGTAAACGCAAGCGTTTCATACCACTTGTTTTACTAAGCCGTTTAATTAGATTTCTCATATGAATGAGGTAAAGGCTTGTATATACTAATAGATTGGAAATCGGTTTGAGAAAACGAGCTTTGTTATAAAATAGTGTTGAAATCATTTGAAGAAAGAGTTTTGATATTTACTACTAGTATAGAAAACCTTTATATTTTAAAGTGACAAATCATAGAAATGATTGTAGAAACAATCAATCATAAAATTCACATTCGAAGACGTGAATAAAATCCAAAAAGGCAAACTGGACTGAAACAGCAGGTTCAGTCGACTGAACAGAGTTTTCAGTCGACTGACCCTGTACCTGGAAATTTTCCAGGTTCAGGAAACTTTCTGTTTCCAGGTTCAGTCGACTGAACAGAGGATTCAGTCGACCGAATCATGCTTGGAAACCTTCGGGTTCCAGGTTCAGTCGACTGAACAGACTTTTCAGTCGACTGAATCTTGCCTGGGTTGTTTTTCAGCCTATCCAAATGAAGAGCAAACTCTTCCAAAATGCAATCGGACGAACATTGGCTCTAAGGGTTTATGCCAATCGGCAAACCGGCCCTATATGCTCCTAGATGCATCATCCAAAACATGATCAAACATCCTTAAAAGGATTTTCACACAAATTTGACTTAAAAACCCAAAAATTGGAATATTCACAAAACCAATCCAAATCAAAAGCAAATTCACACGAAGAAGTGTTAGGAATTCATACCTAACAACCAAAGATAATTATAGTCATAGATGTGAGATAAAAATCTCACCTTTGAACCCAAACAATTGAAGAAGAAGCTTGAAGGCAAAGGTGAATCAACCACTCTACAAATCCAACACAAGAAGCTTGATTCTAAGCTTTAAAAGAAGAACATTCCCAAGGTTAGGTTTAGGAATTTCTGAAGTTGATAAGAGAATGAGTTGGAGAAGAAGAAGAGAAGGCTTACCAATGGGTTCTCTTGAATTTGGAGCTAGAAGTTGGATTTGCTAATGAAGACTAGGGCTTGGAGTTTTAATTTCCTCTTCCACTCTCCATTGTTATAAAAGCTTGAGTATAAGGAAATGAGGAATGAAGTAATGAAGAGGAGAAGGGGTTGGGATGAGTTAGTAAGTGGGTTCAGCCCAAACCAAAGCCCTAAGTAAAAAGTGGCAAAATTCCTCTAACTCCAAACATATCCAAGTTTACACTTAAAAAGATCGCAAACGTCATTTTGAACTCAACGGAAGAGGTCCCGAGTCCTAATTCGACCGTATGCAAAAAGTAGCTTTTCGGACTAAATTCCGAGTATCGATAAAAATATTTAAATAAAATATTTAAATATAAAACCGATAAATATATGGGTTGTTACACATATATATATTTGGTATATTTAGTTATAATGCTTAAATGCTTATATTTTGGTTTATATGCATTTTGTTTACGTACGTATGTTTCAACTGGTACGTATTATGTGATTAGTTATATTATATATGTAAACTATCTAGGTACAAATTTAAAGTGTGGTTATATATAAAATATGTTATCTTCTCTAGAGATTGTTCAGAATATATATGTATACTTGGAATACATTATTAGAAAAAGAAAAGTATCTATACGATAGTTATGCCTATGCGTATGTTATGCAAGTGGCATATTTTACATCAGTAGGTTATATTATATATTGTAGGTCAACTACATGCACAGGTTACTGTGTTGTAATATATATATATATATATATATGAGATATATATTAGCTTGTTGAATTTTGAATGTATAAATTTATATATGTTGAGTTTTGTTTCAGTGGTGATATAGGGGTTATGTTTTAAATTCTAATATGTTTTTAAATTTAGTAATGATTTGGGTAGTATAATTTATACATATTTTGTGTAATTTATTTAATATCGATTTTTTTATTTATATAATAAGTATTGCTGGTATATATAAATATTTATGTCCTGAAATGCTTGCTTGAGTCAGTTATGTTAGTATAACAGTAAGATTTGTTAGGAAATGATTTAGTGTACTATGTATATAATGTAATATATATATATATGTGTGTGTTTTAAATATAGGTATTAACAATTTATAACGATCTTGAATATGCATAAAGATTTTGATTATTGGCATATGTATATCTGTTTAAAATCCAATATTAATTTTTCAATATACATTATATTAAAGATTTTATTTGAACACATGTTTAAAAAATTTATTGTGAACTATATGGCTGTATATATATTTCATCGATCGCTTGTCCATTTTTGACTAACATAATCAATATCAAAATCTATCGCAGCAGACTCCTGGCTCGTCGCAGCCCTGCTCGCTTGATTTGTATGCTTGTCTTTGTCTATTCGTCCCATTCTCGTTCATACCTCTAGCCTCGAAAGGTGAGCAATCACTCACGATTAATATTCTTATATTTATTAAATTTGATTTCAATTGAAACGACAATTGAAATATGTTGTTGTTAGTTATTTACATTACTATATATATGATGTTATCTATATCTGTTCACCTGTGACATCGGACACCATTATCTGTTATTTATATTGATGATATATGCATGTTATATTATTACCATATCTGTTATCACTCTGCAAGTTCTTTATTAGTATAGAATTCACTATGGGTTAAAATGATACATACCCGAACAGACTTTAGAATGGAAGAAAATCATTATGGGTTGAAATGATAGACCCAAGCGGTTTTCATATGAATTGAATTTGGGATTGTGGGTTGAAATGATATATACTCGTATTTTTATTTAAATTACGGATTGAAATGATAAATATCTGTATCACTTGACCTAGGTTAGGAAATTATATACAGACACCACTAGTCTATATATAAATATTTTGAAAATGATTTCTATGGTTTGGACAGAAATATATGGTTTTTTATATATATTTATTGATTTTAGATATTATACAAATGTGTTTAACATAAAATAACTTTAATAATAAAGTTTACTTTTATTAAAATATAATATGGTTGAGTATTTATTTCAATTATATTTTAATATAGAGTTTATAATGATTTTTTTAAATTAAGGTTGAGAAGATAGTTTTGAAATTGATTTGAAATTTTATTTTATTAAGAATTATAATTACTAAGAATCCATTTGGAACTTATCGAAATTGAGATTTTAAAAGAATATGGTTTTATAACTTAATTCTAGTTTAAGGTGATTTAAATGAATACATCAAGTTTAAATAAATTGAAGGAATATTCCGTTATTGGAAATTGAAGTTTTATTTAAAAGGATATTGAATTTATTAAATAAATATTTCAAAACTAAATATAGTAAAGTGAATTTGAAATATTGAAGTTAAGCTTTGAAATATATGGAATTTAGAATGGTTTATTTAAGGATTCAAATCTACGTTTGAAATCGATATAAATGGAAATGGTTTTGTTGAAAACTGAATTAAGTTGAAATTTATGAATTGAGATTTTATTTAAATTGAATTTTTGAATTCAAGTTGATTTGAATCAATTTGTGAAGTTGAGGAAATTATTTTTATAATGCAATTTTAAATTTAAACAATTTTATTGTATATACTATTTGAATATCTAAACTGTTTAAGTGGCGAAAGTTATGGTTTCGAAGCTTTGAATTTCAAAGTATTATGTTTTGAAATGTTATATTTTCAAGTGTTTGGTTTCGAAAATGTTAGGTATGAAATGATATTGTGTTTGGTTTTGAAATGGCAATGATATTTTGGTTTTGAAGTATAAATTATTTTGAAATGACTGCGGTGTAATAATAACGTTTGGTTGTTAAAGAGACCGGGATCGAAAGTTGTCATACTCTCTGCCAACCCCGAAAACCACTTTAACAACCGTGTACGCAGTGGAGATTCCACAATGAAGCAGGATGGTGGCGATGTTCTATTGAGGTATGTACATGGACCGACTCACGTGAGTTGGCATAAGATGGCTAAAATAGGAGCAATTGACGGGCTAATGAGGTCACTCCTCTTATCTGACACACTTCTTCGATACCATTCTATTACTTTGTGATTGATTGGGTGCACCTTTGATTTTTGGGAGTGTGGCTCGAGGTGGGCGGTAGTAGCTGCTACTCATTACCACTGGTCCGAAAGTGCAATTGGTATATCTACCTTGGCATTGCCTAGTTTTCCGTGTCACCTACCCTAACGCGCCTTGTACGATTTTGGTTTTATGCCGTAGCTTGTGGAGTATCCTCTGGTGGCTTCCAGATTAGGAGGGACTGTGATACTAGATAGACTACTAGCACTATTTATGCGTTAAGGAGAATATTGGTTCACTCCTTAACGCTATTTTAAAGTAAGTTTATTTTACTTTAGACACTATTATAATAGCGTATATTACTGCGCAGTAGATAGTTTAACGGATCCTTAGAGGATAGTTATCTCTAACATCCTTTGAGTTACTTTTATTTCAGTTGTTATTTCACTTGAGTTGGATTTATTGATATAAGAATGTTGATCCTGACTCGAGTATTTTGTGTTTTGCTTTACGCTCGGGTCAGACTGAGCGATACAACTTTTGAGACTCACTTTTCGAGTTGGTGCTTCACTTGGAGATCCAGCTATCTATCTAGCTTTCAATTATTCAGTTGATTCCGGTGTTGTATTCTGATCTTGTATTTGACTATTGTATTTGAAACTTCTGTTGTATCTGATTTAACTCTGATATGTATATAGCAGCTTCATGAACTACTATTCTCTTGTTTCCGATGCATTATTGTTATATTACTCTGTGTTTATCATTCTATGATTTATTTAATGACTGGATATGCTGAGTTTTGCCAAACATAAATTAACAACTTGATATTTTGAGCAATTCAAATCCGGCATAAGTGGATGCGAATGGTTGAAAATACATAGGTCGTTACATTTGGTATTAGTGCCAGGTTTTAGGCAAAACTAAACATGTAAGGTCAATTTAATTACAGAATTGCTTTCGTTCGAGCTTGAATTCTTTCTTTTGATTCGGTTCCTTTGAATTTGGAACATTCCCCTCGGTTCCAAAATCCATTCTTTCTTTTCCGTATTCGTGTTTCCTTGATTCTAGAGTATCTTATAACTTTACTTCGAATGAATTTTATAATAACTCGGCGGCCTCACCAAATTTCGAATGATTTGTAAAGGGGTGAAACTCCTTTACAATAGGCATTGATTTACCAAAGATTTCTGTATCCTCAGTTTACGATGCTATCTATCTCCTGCTATGCTTGAATTCTATCTTTTGGGATCGTATGTCTATTTGCCTCAGAATTCTGCATCGATCTTATTCTTGTAGTCACGGTCGACCCAGTTGAGGTTGCCCATGATTTATATAAACTTATCCATCTTCCTATTTTGTTATTTAATTATCTTATCTTTGTTTCAAATCTATCTTCAAATCAAAATTCTCTTTGATTTGAGTCCATCAAATTTGAATCTCTATCCTTGTTTTAAGATCCATTCCTGTATCGTCAAGCGAGGAAGTGTATTTGTAAATTAATAAAAAAATGTTTATATATATATATATATATTGTGTTGTTTGAGTTGTTGATGTTGATTTGGGTTTCCGATCGATTCGTCTGATCAGCGCTATCGATATGATTTCCAAACACTTGAGCGGAGCAAACTGACACAATATTGTTTTCAAATTTGGTAAATAAAATAATTTTGTAGGATTATATTATATATAAGTATAATTTTTTTGAAATTAAATTGTAAATGAATTTATTATCAGAAATGATAATATTTTATTTTCGTTTATTGTTTTGTAAACCATTGACTATTACATAATATAAATAAATGAATTTATAAAATATGGTTTATAATTTGACATGGAAATTTAAATGAACTAAAAGTAAGAATTTGAGAATTTAATTTTCGAAAATTTCAAACTTTGGTTTTAAAGTTTAAAAATGTATTATCTAAAGCATTTTCGAATAGGAATTGTTTCCAAAGAATTTTAAATGTTTAAATCAGTGCTCTCTTCTATTCTCGCTGTAAAATAATTTCGATAATGACTGCAGCATCATCGACATTCATTTTTGAGTTTTAGAGTAGGGAGACCACTCAGTAGCTTTGCTACATTTTTGTTTTGGAAAAAATAAATTGATTTGAATTTCTAAAGTATGATTTGATCTATAATATATTACATACAGGCATATGATTATGTATATATTTGATTTGATATATATAGATAAATTTGTCTCTAAATTGTTGAAGTGAATTCAGAAATAGAATTCTTAAATTTTTTTAATGGATAATTTCAAATTTATAAAAATGGAATAAAAATTTGAAATAAATATTTAAACTTGAAATAACTGAATAAGGAAATTTTACTTGTATAATACTCAATTGCATTCCAATATAACTTACCTAAATTATTCAAAAGTAGCTTTGTAATTGAATAATATACAATGTAAAATTATGTTACAGGATTTTACAAATAAAATTTGAGTGGTTATAATAAATGTTATAAACTTAAATTTCAATTATAAAAATGTTAATTGAGATATATAGAATAATAAGTTGATTGAATAGTAAATGAGACAAATTAAATAAAACCTTGTTTTGAAAGAAACCTTTGGGTATCAAATATTAGTAAATTGAAGTTAAACCAACTCAATGAAATACATTGAATTTAAAATCAATCATTGAATATTAATTTATTTAAAATTGAAATTAATATGGTTTTAAATTAATTGTTTTATTTTGTTTTTCAATTTATTTTCTTTCTGGATGGTTCCATTCTTCTACTTCCTTTTCGGGGAGGAAAAGTTTTGAGTGGGGGAGAGTGTAACGACCTGTAAATTTTAATAATTTTATTTGTTTTATTTATTTAATTAATTGAATTTTTGTGAATTTTTGGATAATTGCATTTTGAAATAAAAATTTAATATTTGGAATACGTCTGTTTAAACATAGCAAATGGCAAAATTTTGTCGAATAATATAGATGTTCTACCCGTCGCTAGAAATTCAGTTAAATCAGTTAATAATAGTTGAATTTAAAAGTGTTCCGAAACCAAAATATGTCAACATGAGAAAATTTATTTAGAACAATCCGAATAGGACTACGTAATTCGTTTCGCAAATTTTTGACGTTTCTAGCTCGTTTTGGATTTTTTCGAACGGAATAGCAACGTATATCAGTGTCCGAAATCGAATTTTGATTGGATGATCATGCCACTGATCTCTGCTACGGTTTCGATCGTCTCATCGTGGTGATATCAGCGGTATATTCATTTCTATTTTTGAACCGCGGTATGCGATGGAAAACACGAAATGTACACCATTTTGTTTCTTTGTGACCGTTCAGTTTCCACCGTTTAGATCCAATGGCCACTAGATGTTTATTAATTCATACGTGATTTTTTTTCCACAAAGTATAGCTAACTTTTGATTTTCTCTTGACTTTAGCAATTCCTTTTGTATTCAATGTTTTAGTCAGACCCGTTCTCTTCCATTTTCTAGTAACCGGTTCATTCCACCCTCATAATTTTCCCCATATCTTAGTTCTGTTTCTATTCAAATTATATAGGTTATAAAATACAAGTTATACAAAGGTTCTACCAGAGAAATTAGATCGGCCATTTTTTCCTCTTGCTTGAAAAAAAAATTTATGTTTCCTGGAAATCCATGTGGCCCCATCCCCGTAACCTCTTTCACCTTTGCTGTCAAAATTTTGCTTGCGATTTAAAGGCCATTTCCCCTTTGCGCTTACCCAGATCCACACGAACCACCTCAGGCGAAACTCTCCCCTTCGCTCAGAGCCATCGCCTTGATTACAACACACAAACCGCAGCCTTCCCCTTTCATTGGCCGTACGCCTCTGCCACCTCACCATGCCTTCCCCTCTCTTTGGCGAGCACCTTTCCCCCTTAGCCCAGATCACCTATGCCCCTACACCTTGTCACTTCCCTCCAAACGTTCGTCCTACCCACCACGCTACTCTCCGCATGCAACCCGAACCCGCTCACTTTCTCTCTCTCTCTCCCATCGCCAGCCTTCAACATACTCCCCGAGCTTTTCACCTGGCCGAGCTTAGTCTCCGTGTGTGCATCTCTTTCATATGAGAGCTATGCCTGCAAAATTCGATTGTTGTATGCATATATGGTAAGCATACATATTATAACTTCGGTTTACAGTATATATGTTATATTTTTATTTTATTCTTTATTCTGTTACATATATATTTCATTGAAAGTTTCATAGTAGCCTACAAACATATTTTCTATATATTTATATAGTAGAGTCTGCATACGCTCAATTTTATAATATAATTTATATATGTTTTATATCTTGTAGTTGGATATGATATGTTAAGGATTTTATGATTTGTTATGTTGACAGTATCGGCATATATATATATGTGTGTGTATCTGTAACATCCCGCCTTTTCGCACACTTTAAACCGACACACGTGCCAATTCAAAACATACGCAAGGGCGGATTGTTATGGGGTAAATAAGAAAAATAGAGAAGAAATAAAACGAAAATAGAATCTCACAGCGGAAGGATAAAATATAATAACAAATATACAGATCATAAACAGTTTACAAAAGCTTGATTCTTCTTTTACATTAAATATCAGAGTTACACATACAAATATAAGCAATGCAGCGGAATAGAAAGAGTGTGGTGTAATACTATATATAAAATAATACTGATTCTTCGTCTTCGTCCTCCAAAGCTAAAATCTGCTATCCTGAAACGCTCGGACTGACCCGAGCGAATTTGAAAAGACAAAAACACTCGAGTCAGACTAGAAATTCTTATGTGAGTTAAATAAACAGAAATAAATATGAGTACAGTAACTCAAGAGATGCTCAGGATTTACATCTCCTAAGGATCCGTTAAACTATTTACTATGTAGTATATTGCGCTATTATAATAGTGTCTATTTATAAAATAAACTTACTTTTTAATAGCGTTAAGGAGTGACCCAATATTCCCCTTAACACAAATAATGCCAATAGTCTATACAGTACCGTAATACCTCCTGATCGGGAGGCTACCAGAGGATACTCCATAGGTACGACACAAATAGAAACTCGTAGTAAAGGCTCGGTATGGTAGGTGACACGGCACAACTAGGCAATGCCAGGGTAGATATACCAATTGCTATCCAGGCTGGTGGAAACGCGTAGCCGCAGTTACCGCCCACCTCGGACTAACTCCCCAAAATCAAAATATAGAAGTGGCCACTGAATCAATCCAAGTCAAAGTATAATATCGAAGAGGAGCGTCCGATCAGAGGAATGACCTCATTGGCCTGAGAATCGCTCCTGTTTTAGCCACCTTATGCCAACTCACGGGAGTCGGGTCCACGTATTTACCTTACAGGAAACGTCGCCACCACCTACTTCATTCTGGAATCTCCACCGCGTACACGGTTAGTCAAAGTGGTTTTCGGTATCGACAGAGAGTATGTCCATATCCGATCCCGGTCTCTTTGCCAACCCATCGTTATTATAACACCGCGGTTATTTAAAAATAGTTTATACTTTAAAACCAGAACATAATCCCTTTCAAAACCATAATATTACGATATCATTTCTTCTTTAAAACCCAAAAAGATTCATTTTGATATTATTTTTATAAAACCCAAATCAATGATATCATTTCCCAAATATAAATCTTTTCCAAAAATTATGCCACTTTTAAAATTTATAATTCCTTGTAACCAAATATTTGAATATTAACTTTTCAACATAATACTTCGAAATCCATAGTTTTTAAAACCATTACTTTCAAACTAAATGGTTTGGATATTCAACGGTATATAAAATAAGTGGTTTAACTTAAATGTTACTTTGAAAAGAAATATTTCTCGTGGCTTTACAATACATTTCTTTATTTAAAGTTAAAACCGAAATTTAATATCGCTTCAAGTTCCAAAACCATTTCAATAAATTCATATATATACGTATATCCATTTTGAGTATAAATATTTCAACTAAAGTTGGATTTTATTCTTTCAAATCAAATGTTCTATTAATTAGCCTTGAATATTCACATAGAATCCATAATTAATAAGACTTCAATTCCTAGTAAAATATATATATATTTCCAAATTCAAATTTTACTAGAATATTCATTTCAAATTATTTTGGGAAAAATCCAATTATAAATATCATATCTTTAAAATTTCCAACTTAATATTTAAACATAGGATATAAATCATCAAACTCCATTTTCTTAATTTTCTTCCATTTTAATAAAGAAATTTATTCACCTTTTAATTTCAAAATTTCAACTTCATATGTATATAAATATGGAAGAAAACATTTATTCAGTATAAAATTTAAGATTTTTATAAACCGTATTCCATCCAAACCATAGAAATCACACTAAAAATAGTTATATATATAGACCGCGGTGCCTGTTTATAGTTTTCTATCCTATGGTCAAGTGATACAGATATTTATCATTTCAATCCGCAATTTAAAAATAAAACTGCGGTTGTATATCATTTCAAACCGCAATCCCGAATGAAATGAAAAATGTATACTAACTTGCAGTTTAATGATATCAATAAAACATCCATCCAATAACACATCCATCATCCAATCACAACCATCAAGCAATATCAATCAATAACAGTATATGTTTGGTAATATACAACAGGTAATAATTGGCAGTTTTATTTCAAATTATATTTATCAACTATTAATATAACAATTTATATTCAGTGATAATTGACATAACTGTTAACTAGCAGTTCATATGCAAACAATAATTTCTAACAGCCAATTAACACGCAATAAATCAATTAAATTAACAGTTAAATTCAAAAAAATGCAATTCTACAGATATGAATGAAATAACATGCCAAAAGCTCATAAATAAATTTCTATTCATTTCTAAAATTTATTTAACAAACATAAAAGCTTCTAGTGGTTGTGAGTGGGTTAAAACACTCACCTTTTTAGTTTAAATCGGAATTAAATTCAATTTAAACCCAAAAGTTCGTCCGTCTCAGAATTCGTCCAAACCAGCGTCATCGAGTCCGGAATTAAATTACGATCCTAACAAAAAAAAATTCGTGTGAAACGGATAACATATGAGAAAGTTATGCGAATAAATCGATGTTGAAAATCAAAATTTATTTAAACAAGAATGGTACGCATTCACACCTAAAACAAAAGCCACGTCATCTTCATTCATAAAGCTACAGGCGCATCTCCTGGAGCACGCAGCAACAGAGCACGACCCATACTTCATCAACCCTAATCGAAAATTCCCGCCAATCCAACCGTTGAAACTCGAAACAAACTACAAAGATGCGATCCCCTCGGTTCCCTCTCCAAAACCCAGAAACCGTTTTCCGATCCGACGAAGTTTTGCGCGACGATGATGAACGATTTTGGGGCTGTTTGAATTTATTCTGGATGAACGACAGCTCCAATTGAAAAACGAATTTCACCAGTAGATTACGCGTATCGAAAACATCAACATATATTTTTTCTGGAATTTTCTAAAATTTTTGAGTTTTGACTTTTGATTTTGAACTGTGGATAGATCTGGAATTGGATCTGAGATGTATACATTTGGGGAAAAGAAAGGAGTGAAGAAATGAACTTACAGCAAAAGAATAGAGACTAGGGTTTATAGCTGTATATTTATAGATAGGCTAGAGGTAGGGTAGCTAGACTGGATACGCGAACGTGCGTGACAAACCATGGTCCAAAAAGCCCGCTATGCCTCCGGAGTCGAATTTGTTAAAACTATATATCCAAATAGGTGTTTTAAAATATTCTGAACGCGATGGAAAAAGTTTCGCGACCAAATTCGATCGTATGAAGAAGTTATGCTAAAAAAACAAAAATTTCACATTGATTTCAAAATGCGTAAATTTCAAGGCGTTTCGAGTCCGTACGATCAAACGACAAGTCCGATCGCAACGAAACTTGAAACATTATTATAATTCACCGTTACGGATCCGATGAAACTGGTTTCGTCGAAATCCGAGTCCGTGACAAAAATGGCTATTTTTAATATTTATTAAATAAATTAAAATAAATCATAAAATCCAAATTTTCTTTCAACTTTAAATATTGGCCAAATTTCATTACTTATATAATCCATAATTTAGCAAGCTTGGATGTGAATTAAAATTTATAAGTATATAAATTTCGCAGTGTTAACCTCTGCGTTTTCTTATTATTTGGGAATTATAAATTTTATTCGCAAAACCCAATTATTAAATCATATACTTATACTCTCATCTTAAATCTAATTATATAAATAACTTGATTTCTATTATCCAACTCAAAATATATCAATTTTTCTCCAACTACATAGTTAACGTTTCTTTTATATATCACTGTGGTAATATTTCAAAATGTTCATCTTTTGTTTGCATAAATTACTGTATTTAGATAAAATTGTAATTTTGGTAACTTATCACATAAATAAACTTAAAACCTCAACTAATACATTCCACCTTTGTTTCATCTTATTCATTCACTCATCAATATTCCGTACTAACTACAAAATTTGGTGTATTCCTTTAAATTGATCAAAATAAGACTTATCAACTAATAGAAAGATTTACGTACAAAATTTATTGTCATACATCAAATTTACAAGCCTATACTTAATTATTATCCTACAATACGTTTTACGTTACTATAATGTTCATTCTTCCGTTCCTACGCTTCTATAAATTTATTCCTTTATAATTTATTTAACGCAACACTTAATCTACACCTATTGCGATGTTCCAAATTTACTTGAATGAACAATTTTTTTTTTCTCAAAATAGTTGTTGTAAACTCTTAATTCCACATTTATAAGTGTATTATTATTTTCACTCAAATATTATACATATATATAGAGTATTGGGTTTTTATTTAATCATCATTTATCATATATATTAATTAATTAAATTCAATATTTAAGTCTGACTAAATTTATTCCCCAAATACACATTTACCTTTCTCAACCAATAAATATAACCAATCAAATTCTCATTTTATTGAACCTTGGTCAATTCCACACGTTAATTTTACTTAAAGTCTCAATTAATTAATTTACCTCGGTTTCATTACCTTATTACCTTATATGCATAATTGACATTGTTATATCTTCCATTACATCAAAAATTTACCATTTCATCTTACCATTTATTTACGTATCCTTTTATTGCACTGATTGAAATAAATTCACTTATTAAATTCCCAATTCCACCCTTCTATTCAAACCAAGTATCATGCTATGATAATATTTTACGTTGGTTACACACAAAAAAAAATCAACTTTTTATCGTTATCAATTAAACATACATTAATTGCACAAATTAAAGGAATTAATTGCCATTTATCCAATTAAATTTTTCATACATCAATCTATTTCATCTAAATCCTTACCTATGAATATTGCAACCTTTAATTCCATTAAATACCAATTAACCCAAATTATTTCATTTATTCTAAGTCATATCACTAAAATAATTCATCATAATAAACTTAAAATATATACGTTTATTGATTTATTTCTATTTGTCTTATGTTAAATTCTAAATTTAGTAAGACAACCTAAAGTACTCCATTCAATCGACAGTCCCTTTCAATTTGTTAATACGTACTTAAATTTCTACAGTTGCCTTCCATCTGCACTTCCGTTACTATGATAAAAATTAGTAACGTTTATGCCATCAATCCATCATAATTACTTACCCTTAATTGAGTTTGATTTCCAAATAAATTTGCTGACCCTTAATTAGACAATTTATAAAAGTTTGTCATCATACCTATAGTTCTACGCTTATGCTATGTCTTAAATTTCAATAAATTTATAAATTTTGAGATGTTCATTAGGGTTTACAAATTTATTGACTTGCAATAACAGGGTTTCTTAATCTATTCAATTTATCGTTCACAATCTTTTATTGCATTAAATTGGTTTAATATTCCCATACTAAATTTTATGTCCAGGTAAGAATTTTTCTTTCTTTCTCTACTTAATTCATTTGAATTTTATTCAAATGTCTTTAAGTAGGTTTCTAAGTCACTTCTATATAATTTATTCTAGCCTTCATTTTAATATTTATCTACCACCTTTATTCTTTCAACTAAAATAAATTACAAAAATCCTATTAAACAAACAATTTTAAATGGTCGAACTTTACGGGTCGTTACACTCTCCCCCACTCAAAACTTTTCGTCCCCGAAAAGGAAAAGGAAGGGAGAAGGAAGAATAAAACAGTATATCTAGTTTCAAATATTAACTTATAACAATAATTTACTAAATTAATTTCCTTTAATGAATTACACTTGTTTTATAATCATTATGTCTTTTAATACTTGAATTATTAAAGTTGGCAAAATATCTTTAACAAAATTCTAAGTCCAAAATTTACGAAAAATTTTGGCAGAGTCTCCTTTGTACGGAGGGACTCTGGAGAAAATATAATATCCAAATATACAAATATATTACATATATATCCAAAATAAAATATCCCACACGGGAAAATATATAAATAGCGCTTTAATCGTAATCCGAAAACGTACCTATCTGTCGGGCAATACGCTTATTATTTTGGAACCAAAAGCAGTAGCAGTTGCTTCCATCACCTGTATTCACTTATATAATCTAAAAGTTAAATATCTATATTACAGTGAAATGTTTGGGTAGATTCAATCATTCATATCCAAATCAAATGCAACAACCATACATTTTAACAAACAGCACACACCACAAACAACAATCATTCAATCAACAACCATTAGTTGTTCGGGTTCAAATTCTGAAATTTTACGGAGTGAGAAATAACTATCAAGTGCATCCGTTACTCAACAGTCTTAGATGGAATAGAGATAGATTATTGTTCCTCCAACAACTCCAAAATTCCTTACCCAACAACCATACATCAACCAAACAATTCAAATCAACACCACAATAGCTTATTATACATTTATTTCATGCTTCAGTGGTTTTATTTTCTTTCTTTCATTTATGGAGGGATTTCTTTGTTTCTTACAATTTTCATTTTCCATTTGTTACAAAATTCATTATATTGTATTCCAATTTATTGACTAAGGTTTATATCATCTATTTATACTACTTACCCTTTCTTATATAGTAAAATTTCCAATTTAACTTAAGTTTATACAATTAATTCTCATTTATAACAGCAAATTTATTGAATACCTTAATTACCTCAAGCTTCACTTGTAAGATTTCCCCTTACATTTTCTTACTAACATTGCAACTTTTATTATATGGTAAGTTATGTATGTTTAAGAATGCAAGTGAAAATTTACAAGTTTCTTCTCAATTCCTTTTTATTTATTAATGGTTCAATAAATATATATTCGTTTTATAAATTACAATTTCAACTTACCCTTAATTTCATTCCTTTATTTAATGTTTACGTTTTATTATATTTAATTACAGTAACCCTCTACTTACACTTAATTTTTTAACCTTAAAACCTCCATTTTTATAAATAAAGGATCTTATTAATTCATTATCTAGGGTTTACAGACATTTATTTATATTACTTACTTTTTATTATATTACTAGTAGCATTTTAAAACATACTTAAGTTTATAACCCTACACATCAATCTTTATTTATTAAAGAATTTCATTTTATTTACTTAAGTTAAAATCACCTATTAATAATACTCACCTTTAATTTGGGTAAAATTTCAATTATCACTTAAGTTTATACCAATAAATTCTTATTATAACAGTAATTTATTGAATACTTCATTTTTCCTAAATTCCTACTTGTAAAATATTCAATTCCAGTTTCTCATTTAACACTTCAACTTTTATATTTGGGTAAGTTATTTATGTTAAGGAAATTGCAATTGAACTTATACAAGTTTAATCTCCATTCTTTTAATTAAATTTAATGTTTATTCATATTACCCTTTGTCTCATATGTATGCAAATTCCTCTTTATAGCTTTGCAGTTATTCTCTTATTTCAATTAGAGGTTTCAATTCATTTATTACTTAACTTTTATTTCACTAACAAATTTTAAACAATTAATTAACGGAAAAATTTAGAATTAAATACCGGGTTAAATTTCAATTTATTTCAAAATAATAGATAATTAATTTCTTGCAACTTTTATATCTCTAATTATATTTAGAACAATAAAAGAAAATTTTTAGAAAATTTCAAAATAAATCTGCAGTAGAATTTACTACAGTGGCCTTTTCCCTTCGAAACTCGAAAATGAAAGTCGATGATGCGGCCGTCATCACCGAATTTATTTTCCAGCGACAGAGAGGGAAGTACAGAATTTAATTCTTTTCCAAAATCTTCTTTAAAACAATTCTTCCAATTTATACGAAATATTTATATAAGAAAATACTTATAAACCGAACCATTATTTTTCATAAATTCTTTGAAAACATATTTGGAAAAATCCCGGACTTAAGTTCTAAAATCTCCAATTTGATTTATCATAATTTCAACTTAGCTTCAGTTATTATAGATATTTTTATTTTCTAACACCCAATCTATAGCAACCAAATATATATATATCTTTATAAAACTATTTTTATATATAGAAAATATAATAGGCAAAATTATTTCATTTACCTATATTAAAAACAAATATTATGTCGGTCTATCCTATTAAGTGTTTAGAAATCCCTATTGATGACATAGCGTCCCATGCATCAACCAGAATTTATAAATACAAAGCGGAACAGATTAACACAATATCAAAATCTTTTATTAATACTAACAAATACGCTCTCTCATATATATACACTCAGCGACTCCCATAGGATATTTCTACCCTATTAACAAAGAGTCAAACCCCACAAAGCCAAGGTTTATCGTTAAACCAAAGCTCTGATACCAACTGTAACATCCCGCCTTTTCGCACACTTTAAACCGACACACGTGCCAATTCAAAGCATACGCAAGGGCGGATTGTTATGGGGTAAATAAGAAAAATAGAGAAGAAATAAAACGAAAATAGAATCTCACAGCGGAAGGATAAAATATAATAACAAATATACAGATCATAAACAGTTTACAAAAGCTTGATTCTTCTTTTACATTAAATATCAGAGTTACACATACAAATATAAGCAATGCAGCGGAATAGAAAGAGTGTGGTGTAATACTATATATAAAATAATACTGATTCTTCGTCTTCGTCCTCCAAAGCTAAAATCTGCTATCCTGAAACGCTCGGACTGACCCGAGCGAATTTGAAAAGACAAAAACACTCGAGTCAGACTAGAAATTCTTATGTGAGTTAAATAAACAGAAATAAATATGAGTACAGTAACTCAAGAGATGCTCAGGATTTACATCTCCTAAGGATCCGTTAAACTATTTACTATGTAGTATATTGCGCTATTATAATAGTGTCTATTTATAAAATAAACTTACTTTTTAATAGCGTTAAGGAGTGACCCAATATTCCCCTTAACACAAATAATGCCAATAGTCTATACAGTACCGTAATACCTCCTGATCGGGAGGCTACCAGAGGATACTCCATAGGTACGACACAAATAGAAACTCGTAGTAAAGGCTCGGTATGGTAGGTGACACGGCACAACTAGGCAATGCCAGGGTAGATATACCAATTGCTATCCAGGCTGGTGGAAACGCGTAGCCGCAGTTACCGCCCACCTCGGACTAACTCCCCAAAATCAAAATATAGAAGTGGCCACTGAATCAATCCAAGTCAAAGTATAATATCGAAGAGGAGCGTCCGATCAGAGGAATGACCTCATTGGCCTGAGAATCGCTCCTGTTTTAGCCACCTTATGCCAACTCATGGGAGTCGGGTCCACGTATTTACCTTACAGGAAACGTCGCCACCACCTACTTCATTCTGGAATCTCCACCGCGTACACGGTTAGTCAAAGTGGTTTTCGGTATCGACAGAGAGTATGTCCATATCCGATCCCGGTCTCTTTGCCAACCCATCGTTATTATAACACCGCGGTTATTTAAAAATAGTTTATACTTTAAAACCAGAACATAATCCCTTTCAAAACCATAATATTACGATATCATTTCTTCTTTAAAACCCAAAAAGATTCATTTTGATATTATTTTTATAAAACCCAAATCAATGATATCATTTCCCAAATATAAATCTTTTCCAAAAATTATGCCACTTTTAAAATTTATAATTCCTTGTAACCAAATATTTGAATATTAACTTTTCAACATAATACTTCGAAATCCATAGTTTTTAAAACCATTACTTTCAAACTAAATGGTTTGGATATTCAACGGTATATAAAATAAGTGGTTTAACTTAAATGTTACTTTGAAAAGAAATATTTCTCGTGGCTTTACAATACATTTCTTTATTTAAAGTTAAAACCGAAATTTAATATCGCTTCAAGTTCCAAAACCATTTCAATAAATTCATATATATACGTATATCCATTTTGAGTATAAATATTTCAACTAAAGTTGGATTTTATTCTTTCAAATCAAATGTTCTATTAATTAGCCTTGAATATTCACATAGAATTCATAATTAATAAGACTTCAATTCCTAGTAAAATATATATATATATATTTCCAAATTCAAATTTTACTAGAATATTCATTTCAAATTATTTTGGGAAAAATCCAATTATAAATATCATATCTTTAAAATTTCCAACTTAATATTTAAACATAGGATATAAATCATCAAACTCCATTTTCTTAATTTTCTTCCATTTTAATAAAGAAATTTATTCACCTTTTAATTTCAAAATTTCAACTTCATATGTATATAAATATGGAAGAAAACATTTATTCAGTATAAAATTTAAGATTTTTATAAACCGTATTCCATCCAAACCATAGAAATCACACTAAAAATAGTTATATATATAGACCGCGGTGCCTGTATATAGTTTTCTATCCTATGGTCAAGTGATACGGATATTTATCATTTCAATCCGCAATTTAAAAATAAAACTGCGGTTGTATATCATTTCAAACCGCAATCCCGAATGAAATGAAAAATGTATACTAACTTGCAGTTTAATGATATCAATAAAACATCCATCCAATAACACATCCATCATCCAATCACAACCATCAAGCAATATCAATCAATAACAGTATATGTTTGGTAATATACAACAGGTAATAATTGGCAGTTTTATTTCAAATTATATTTATCAACTATTAATATAACAATTTATATTCAGTGATAATTGACATAACTGTTAACTAGCAGTTCATATGCAAACAATAATTTCTAACAGCCAATTAACACGCAATAAATCAATTAAATTAACAGTTAAATTCAAAAAAATGCAATTCTACAGATATGAATGAAATAACATGCCAAAAGCTCATAAATAAATTTCTATTCATTTCTGAAATTTATTTAACAAACATAAAAGCTTCTAGTGGTTGTGAGTGGGTTAAAACACTCACCTTTTTAGTTTAAATCGGAATTAAATTCAATTTAAACCCAAAAGTTCGTCCGTCTCAGAATTCGTCCAAACCAGCGTCATCGAGTCCGGAATTAAATTACGATCCTAACAAAAAAAATTTCGTGTGAAACGGATAACATATGAGAAAGTTATGCGAATAAATCGATGTTGAAAATCAAAATTTATTTAAACAAGAATGGTACGCATTCACACCTAAAACAAAAGCCACGTCATCTTCATTCATAAAGCTACAGGCGCATCTCCTGGAGCACGCAGCAACAGAGCACGACCCATACTTCATCAACCCTAATCGAAAATTCCCGCCAATCCAACCGTTGAAACTCGAAACAAACTACAAAGATGCGATCCCCTCGGTTCCCTCTCCAAAACCCAGAAACCGTTTTCCGATCCGACGAAGTTTTGCGCGACGATGATGAACGATTTTGGGGCTGTTTGAATTTATTCTGGATGAACGACAGCTCCAATTGAAAAACGAATTTCACCAGTAGATTACGCGTATCGAAAACATCAACATATATTTTTTCTGGAATTTTCTGAAATTTTTGAGTTTTGACTTTTGATTTTGAACTGTGGATAGATCTGGAATTGGATCTGAGATGTATACATTTGGGGAAAAGAAAGGAGTGAAGAAATGAACTTACAGCAAAAGAATAGAGACTAGGGTTTATAGCTGTATATTTATAGATAGGCTAGAGGTAGGGTAGCTAGACTGGATACGCGAACGTGCGTGACAAACCATGGTCCAAAAAGCCCGCTATGCCTCCGGAGTCGAATTTGTTAAAACTATATATCCAAATAGGTGTTTTAAAATATTCTGAACGCGATGGAAAAAGTTTCGCGACCAAATTCGATCGTATGAAGAAGTTATGCTAAAAAAACAAAAATTTCACATTGATTTCAAAATGCGTAAATTTCAAGGCGTTTCGAGTCCGTACGATCAAACGACAAGTCCGATCGCAACGAAACTTGAAACATTATTGTAATTCACCGTTACGGATCCGATGAAACTGGTTTCGTCGAAATCCGAGTCCGTGACAAAAATGGCTATTTTTAATATTTATTAAATAAATTAAAATAAATCATAAAATCCAAATTTTCTTTCAACTTTAAATATTGGCCAAATTTCATTACTTATATAATCCAATCAATTCCAAATAATTTAGCAAGCTTGGATGTGAATTAAAATTTATAAGTATATAAATTTCGCAGTGTTAACCTCTGCGTTTTCTTATTATTTGGGAATTATAAATTTTATTCGCAAAACCCAATTATTAAATCATATACTTATACTCTCATCTTAAATCTAATTATATAAATAACTTGATTTCTATTATCCAACTCAAAATATATCAATTTTTCTCCAACTACATAGTTAACGTTTCTTTTATATATCACTGTGGTAATATTTCAAAATGTTCATCTTTTGTTTGCATAAATTACTGTATTTAGATAAAATTGTAATTTTGGTAACTTATCACATAAATAAACTTAAAACCTCAACTAATACATTCCACCTTTGTTTCATCTTATTCATTCACTCATCAATATTCCGTACTAACTACAAAATTTGGTGTATTCCTTTAAATTGATCAAAATAAGACTTATCAACTAATAGAAAGATTTACGTACAAAATTTATTGTCATACATCAAATTTACAAGCCTATACTTAATTATTATCCTACAATACGTTTTACGTTACTATAATGTTCATTCTTCCGTTCCTACGCTTCTATAAATTTATTCCTTTATAATTTATTTAACGCAACACTTAATCTACACCTATTGCGATGTTCCAAATTTACTTGAATGAACAATTTTTTTTTCTCAAAATAGTTGTTGTAAACTCTTAATTCCACATTTATAAGTGTATTATTATTTTCACTCAAATATTATACATATATATAGAGTATTGGGTTTTTATTTAATCATCATTTATCATATATATTAATTAATTAAATTCAATATTTAAGTCTGACTAAATTTATTCCCCAAATACACATTTACCTTTCTCAACCAATAAATATAACCAATCAAATTCTCATTTTATTGAACCTTGGTCAATTCCACACGTTAATTTTACTTAAAGTCTCAATTAATTAATTTACCTCGGTTTCATTACCTTATTACCTTATATGCATAATTGACATTGTTATATCTTCCATTACATCAAAAATTTACCATTTCATCTTACCATTTATTTACGTATCCTTTTATTGCACTGATTGAAATAAATTCACTTATTAAATTCCCAATTCCACCCTTCTATTCAAACCAAGTATCATGCTATGATAATATTTTACGTTGGTTACACACAAAAAAAAAATCAACTTTTTATCGTTATCAATTAAACATACATTAATTGCACAAATTAAAGGAATTAATTGCCATTTATCCAATTAAATTTTTCATACATCAATCTATTTCATCTAAATCCTTACCTATGAATATTGCAACCTTTAATTCCATTAAATACCAATTAACCCAAATTATTTCATTTATTCTAAGTCATATCACTAAAATAATTCATCATAATAAACTTAAAATATATACGTTTATTGATTTATTTCTATTTGTCTTATGTTAAATTCTAAATTTAGTAAGACAACCTAAAGTACTCCATTCAATCGACAGTCCCTTTCAATTTGTTAATACGTACTTAAATTTCTACAGTTGCCTTCCATCTGCACTTCCGTTACTATGATAAAAATTAGTAACGTTTATGCCATCAATCCATCATAATTACTTACCCTTAATTGAGTTTGATTTCCAAATAAATTTGCTGACCCTTAATTAGACAATTTATAAAAGTTTGTCATCATACCTATAGTTCTACGCTTATGCTATGTCTTAAATTTCAATAAATTTATAAATTTTGAGATGTTCATTAGGGTTTACAAATTTATTGACTTGCAATAACAGGGTTTCTTAATCTATTCAATTTATCGTTCACAATCTTTTATTGCATTAAATTGGTTTAATATTCCCATACTAAATTTTATGTCCAGGTAAGAATTTTTCTTTCTTTCTCTACTTAATTCATTTGAATTTTATTCAAATGTCTTTAAGTAGGTTTCTAAGTCACTTCTATATAATTTATTCTAGCCTTCATTTTAATATTTATCTACCACCTTTATTCTTTCAACTAAAATAAATTACAAAAATCCTATTAAACAAACAATTTTAAATGGTCGAACTTTACGGGTCGTTACAGTATCTATATCTGTAACTAAACTAAGATTTATATACTTGTCCATCTCAGTTTATAAGTTTATGAAAATATATAAAATATAAGATTTTTCTCTCTCTAAAGTCATATAAGTTTACAACCTGTTTCAATAAAATATGATCTGTATTTAGTATTAATTACAAAGTGTATAAATTACAACCTGGTTTCAATAAACTATAATTTGCCGTACATTTATAAAGTATAAATTCATTTCAGGTTTATGGATGTGCGTATATGTATATTGAGTTTGTATAAATATTGACTGTAGATCCTTTTTTTGATTAATATATAATATCAATTTCATATATATATTTGGTATATTTAGTTATAATACTTAAATGTTTATATTTTGGTTTATATGCATTTTTTTAGGTACGTATGTTTCAACTGGTACGTATTATGTGATTAGTTATATTATATATGTAAACTATTTGGCTATAAATTTAAAGTGTGGTTATATATAAAATATGTTTTGCATGTACACTTGTATACATGTATACTTGTAATACATTATTAAAAAAAGAAAAGTATCTATATACGATAGTTATGCCTATGCGTACGTTTTGCAGGTGGCATATTTTACATCATAGGTTATATTATATTTTGTAGGTCTACTATATGCACAGGTTACTGTATTGTAATATATATATATAAGATATATATTAGTCTGTTGAATTTTGAATGCATAAATTTATATATGTTGAGTTTTGTTTCAGTTGTGATATAGGGTTTATAAAGATGTTATTACTTTTGTATATATTATAATATGCTGTAAAGACAGATGTGTATATATATACAAGTTACATAAAGCTCGGATCACACAGAATTTGAACTAGTCCTAATATTATGGTTGGACACTTTCAGCATGGACAGATTCAGCATGCTCTGATATTTTAGATATGCTGACACCCTCCTGCAAACCCAACGGCAGCTGAAGGACGTTGAGTTTGGATCGTAATCTTGCAAACTTGGCTCCAGCAAGTGGTTTAGTGAATATATCTGCTGTCTGATCAATAGTGGAGATATAACGCACATCTAGATCTCGTCGAGCAACCTTATCACGTTCAAAATGGAAATCTACTTCAACATGTTTAGTTCTGGTATGAAAAATTGGATTCGCACTCAACTATGTCGCTCCAATATTATCACACCATAATGTAGGTGGTTTAGTCAGTCGAAGACCAAGTTCATGTAGAAGAGATTGCAGCCAAGTAAGTTCAGCTGTGGCATTTTCAAGAGCCTTATATTCAGCTTCCATGGACGATCTGGCTACAGTTGATTGTTTGCGAGAACTCCATGAAATAAGAGCAGATCCAAAATACACTGCATATCCACCTGTAGACTTACGATCATTGATATCTCCTGCCCAATCCGCATCACTATAAGCCTGAAGTAAAGTATGAGACGATGGCCGAATCAGTAAATCATATCCAAGAGTATGTTTGAGATAACGCAGAATGCGTTTAACTGCCGTCCAATGCTGTATAGATGGTTTATGCATGAACTGACATACCCGTGCAACCTCAAAAGAAATATCAGGCCGTGTTAAAGTTACATACTGTAGCGCGCCGACGATACTCCTGTACATTGTTGGATCTTCCATTGGTTTTCCGTCATTGATGCCTAATTTCGATGTGCAGGCCATTGGAGAGGAAACAGGTTTAGCACCATCTAGTTGTGTTTTCGTCAAAAGATCATAAATATACTTCCTCTGGCTTAAAAACAGCCCATCAGGTATTTTAGTGGCTTCAACACCCAAAAAATAGTGCACGTCACCTAGGTCTTTTACAGCAAACTCACAACCAAGATCTGTAACCAAAGAATCTATCCAAGATGCATCATTTCCTGTCACAATCATATCATCCACATAAACTAAGATATATATTATGACTCCATGTCTGCGAAAGATAAAAAGAGATGTATCGGTTTTTGAAGCTTGAAAACCAAAGTCTAAAAGCTTATCGCTTAGACGTAGAAACCATGCACGCGGAGCCTGTTTAAGGCCATATAAAGATTTCCAGAGATGACATACATGGTTAGGATACGATGGATCCGAAAAACCCGGTGGTTGAGTCATGAACACCGTCTCATCGAGTACACCATGTAGAAATGCATTAGAAACATCCAATTGTTTAATTTTCCAATTATGCGAGACTGCAAGTGCAAAAACAAGTCGGATAGTAGTTGGCTTGACGACAGGACTGAAAGTTTCATGATAGTCGATTCCACGTTGTTTTTGAAGCCTTTGGCTACTAGTCTTGCTTTATGTCGTTCAATCGAGCCATCAGCTTTTCGTTTTGTTTTGAAGACCCATTTGCAATCAATAACATGCATATTAGGACGGCGTGGAACCAAAGTCCATGTTCCGTTTCGAATAAGAGCATTGAACTCCTCATTCATTGCATTTCGCCAGACGTGTAATTTGGATGCTTGAGTGTGACATGTAGGCTCAGCATTATCAATTTCATGAAGTAAAGCAAGTGGAAGTGGATATTTAGTAGAGTGATATACTTTTGGTTTAAATATTCCAGCTTTTGACCTGGTTGTCATAGAATGAGTGTTCAAATTTAGGTCAGATGCATTTGGTAGAGCAGAAGCAAGAGCAGGTGCATGTATGGTGGTAGGAGACTGTACTTCTTGTGGAGATATGTTACAAACATCGATGTTTGCAGTGGAATTCGATGTGTTTGATGGTGGAGTATCTGGTGATTGTTGTCTATCATTGGAGATATTTGGAGTGGATTCAGTATCAGCATTGAAACGTAAAGGCATAGGCTGTGCAAGCTTTTGTAGAGACACAGTAGCTGCTGAAGTTAAATGAGATGGAAAATAAAGATGTGTGCCTACTGATTGTGCAACTGAAGATTTACTCTCAGCAAAAGGAAATCAAGACTCATCAAACACAACATGACGATTAATATAAACTCGATTTGTGTCCAAATTAAGACAGCGATAACCACGATGGTTCGGACTATAACCGATAAACACACAGAGAGCAGAACGAGACTCTAATTTATGTTTGTTGTACGGGCGGAGAAAAGGGAAACATGCACATCCAAAAACACGAAGATTTTCATACTCGGGTATATCACCAAACAAAACTTCATATGGAGATTTATAATGAAGAGCACTCATTGGCATGCGATTTATGAGATAAACCGCAGTAGAAACAGCATCATCCCAATAATTCTTTGGAACAGAAGAATTAGATAATAGAGCTAATGCAGTTTCAATAATATGACGGTGCTTACGCTCAGCTGAACCGTTTTGTTCATGAGTGTGTGGGCATGAGAGCCGATGATTTATACCCGCTAAATCCAAAGAATGAGAAACACTGCGATACTCACCACCCCAATCAGACTGGAAGGCCTTAATTTTTCGTCCAAAATAATTTTCAACATGTCGACGAAAACGATTAAAAACATCATGCACATCAGATTTATTTCGCAAAGGAAAAACCCAAGTATACTTGTTGTAATCATCAATAAAATGAACATAATATTTAAAACCATTAACAGAATTTACTGGTGCAGGTCCCCAAACATCACTATATATCAAATCTAAAGGAGCAACTGAAGCTCTAGAGGAAAGCTTAAATGGTAGTTTGTGACTCTTAGAAACAGCACATGAACTACAAACATCTGAATTAAATTTATTACTTGAAGATGGTAAGCCATAAGATGATAAAACCTTTCGAACAATTTGCATTGAGGGATGACCAAGACGTGCATGCCACCGATCAAATGAAGCACGTTCACCCACCAAAGCTTACTTCCGCTCTTTATTATTCAGAAAAAGCTGATACAATCCTTCTTTATTCCGGCCGTGAAGTAGATGCTTCCCCGTTTTGCGATCCTTAACAACCAAAAAATTAGGATGAAATTCCATTATAGCATCATTTTCACGTGTAAACTGATGAACAGAGAGCAAATTTTTTGATATGGTGGGTACATGTAAAATATTATTTAAATAAACAGGACAGTCATTTGTTTGAAATACCGAAGAACCAATGTTATGAATGGCCAAACCTGAACCGTTACCCATTAGTGCTCGATCTGATCCTGCATATGGACTATGAATATTCAGATTTTGAAGATCTGCAGTGATGTGATGCGTTGCACCAGAGTCGGCATACCATGAATGATCTATTGTGGATTGTGCAGGTGGAAAATTGAGTGATGAGGGATGATGACTTGAAGAAGCATAGTTAGCCAGTGGTGGATTATAAGATTGATTTTCATGACTAAGTGATCGGGTTTGAAATGGATTATATGATTGAGTGGGGTGAAAAGAGTGATCAAAACGGCGAAAGCAAGATCCTGCAGTATGACCTGGTCGACTGCAAAGTTGGCAGCTTACACCTCCTCGACCACGGCCAAGTCCACGTCCACCTCGACTACCCCTTCGTGGTGTGTTTCGTGTATCAGAAAAATTAAATTGTGATGGATTTTAGACATTCACTTGACTTTTAGTAGCCACATGAACAAGGGGGAATGGAGATGGCGAACCAACCTGCTTCACTTGTCGAGCTAACCATGCTTCATAAGCAAGAAGATGACCATGTAATTCTTCTAATTTCATAGGGGTTTGATGTGTTGTCGCTGTAGGTACAAAAGCTTGAAACTCAGCACCAAGCCCTCCAAGTACATTGTTAAGCAGCTCATGATCTGAAACAGGTTGACCAATTGCTGCAAAACTGTTAGTAGTTTGTTTAATGCGCTGAAAGTAGTCCGTAATAGATTCAGATCCCTTCGAAATGTTACGAAGCTCGGTGTGCAATTCAAGTGCTCGTGCCTGTGCTTGAGAAGCAAATGAAGCAGCAAGAGCATCCCATACATCTTTTGATGTTTGAAGACCTATAATTAGTGGAAACAACTCTTCAGACAGCGAAGACAAAATCCAACTCAGTATGAGTTGATCACGTCGGAGCCATTGCACGTATTCTGGATTTATGCTTAACGACGGAGTAGCTGAAATTTCTGATGATGAATCAGCAGTAGTAACATTAGCATGGCTGGTTAATGTTTCTTTTGTTTTTGGTGGACATTGTTCTGTCCCATCAACAATACCCAACATGTCATGGCAAATGAGCAAAGGTAGAAATTGTGCCTTCCACATTAAGTAATTATCTCTCTTAAGTTTGAGAGGAAGAAAATGAGATACATTAGGATTTGTTATGGTGAAGGAATCAGTAGATGCCATTGGATCAAAAGCTTTTAAGCAAACAATGCTCTGATACCATATAAAGATGTTATTACTTTTGTATATATTATAATATGCTGTAAAGACAGATGTGTGTATATATATACAAGTTACATAAAGCTCGGATCACACAGAATTTGAACTAGTCCTAATATTATGGTTGGACACTTTCAGCATGGACAGATTCAGCATGCTCTGATATTTTAGATATGCTGACAGGGTTATGTTTTAAATTCTTATATGTGTTTAAATTTAGTAATGATTTGGGTAGTATAATATATACAGATTTCGTGTAATTTATTTAATATCGGTTTTTTTTATTTATATAATAAGTATTGCTGGTATATATAAATATTCATGTCCTGAAATGCTTGCTTGAGTCAGTTATGTAAGTATACCAGTAAGATTTGTTAGGAAATGATTTAGTGTACTATGTATTTAACGTAATATATATATTTAAAAAAAATATAGGTGTTAACAATTTATAATGATCTTGAATATGCATAAAGATTTTGATTTTTGACATATGTATGTCTGTTTAAAATCCAATATTGATTTTCCAATATATATTATTTTAAAGATTTTATTTGAACACGTGTTTAAAATTTTTATTATGAAATACATGGTTGTAGATATATTTCATCGATCTCTTGTCCATTTTCGACTGACGTTCTCAATATCAAAATCTATCGCAGCAGACTCCTAGCTCGTCGCTATCCTGCTCGCTTGATCCGTATGCTTTTCTTTGTCTATTCGTTCCATTCTCGTTCATATCTCTAGCCTTGAAAGGTGAACAGTCACTCACGATTAATGTTCTTATATTTATTAAAGTTGATTTCAATTGAAACGACAATTGAAATATGCCGCTGTTAGTTATCTACTTTGCTATATATATGCTGTTATCCATATCTGTTCACCTGTGACATGGGACACCATTATCTGTTATTTATATTGATAGTATATGTCTGCTATATTATTACCATATCTGTTATCACTCTACAAGTTCCCTATTAGTATAAAATTCACTATTGGTTGAAATGATACATACCCGAACGGACTTTAGAATAGGAGAAAATCATTATAGGCTAAAATGATAGACCCAAGTGGGTTTCATTTGAATTGAATTTGGGATTACGGGTTGAAATGATATATACCCGTATTTTTATTTAAATTACAGATTGAAATGATAAATATCTGTATCACATGACCTAGGTTGGGAAATTATATATAGACACCGCTAGTCTATATATAAATATTTTAAAATAATTTCTATGGTTTGGAGAGAAATATATGGTTTTATATATATTTATTGATTTTAGATATTATGTAAATGTGTTTAATATAAAATAAGTATAATTATAAAGTTTGATTTTATTAAAATATGATATGGTTAAGTATTTATTTAAATTATATTTTAATATAGAGTTATAATGATTTTTATAAATTAAGGTTGAGAAGATAGTTTTGAAATTGATTTGAAATTTTATTTTATTAAGAATTATAATTACTAAGAATCCATTTGGAACTTATCAAAATTGAGATTTTAAAAGAATATGGTTTATAACTTAATTCTGATTTGAGGTAATGTAAATGAATACATCAAGTTTAAATAAATTGAAGGAATATTCCGTTATTGGAAATTGAAGTTTTATTTAAAAGGATATTGGATTTATTAAATAAATATTTCAAAACTAAATAATAGTAAAGTGAATTTATATATATTTGAATTATCAAATTTAGCTTTGAAATATTGAATAGCTAAGCTTTGAAATATATGGAATTTGGAATGGTTTATTTGAGGATTCAAATCTGTCTTTGAAAACAATATAAATGGAAATGGTTCTGTTGAAAACTGAATTGAGTTGAAATTTATGAATTGAGATTTGATTTTAATTGAATTTTTGGATTCAAGTTGATTTGAATCAATTTGTGAAGTTGAGGAAATTATTTTTATAAGCAATTTTAAATTTAAACAATTTTATTATATATACTATTTGAATATCTAAATTGTTTAAGTGGCAAAAGTTATGGTTTCTAAGCTATGAATTTCAAAGTATTATGTTTTGAAATGTTATATTTTCAAGTGTTTGGTTCTGAAAATGTTATAACTTTGAAAGTGCTATGAAATGGTATCGTGTTTGGCTTTGAAATGGCAATGATATTTTGGTTTTGAAGTATAAACTATTTTGAAATGACCATGGTGTAATAATAACGGTTGGTTGTTAAAGTGACCAGGATCGAGAGTTGTCATACACTCTGCCAACTTCGAAAACCACTTTAACAACCGTGTACGCGGTGGAGATTCCAGAATGAAGCCGGATGGTGGCGACGTTCTACTGAGTTATGTACATGAACCCGACTCCCGTGAATTGGCATAAGGTGGCTAAAATAGATGAAATTGACGGGCTAATGAGGTCGCTCCTCTTATCGGACACACTTTTTTGATACCATTCTATTACTTTGTGATTTATTGGGTGCACCTTTGATTTTTGGGAGTGTGGCACGAGATCTGTAACAACCCGTAAATTTCGATAATTAAATTTGTTGAATTATAAGAATTTTGTAATTAAATTTTTGAAAGAAATGGTTATTAAAAACTAATGTTTGACGATTGAATTTGAAAATAAAAATCTTTAATTTACATTGGAGCGAATGTTAGAAATTAAATGTAGCAGTTGTAATGAAAATTAACAATTTAAAATGAATTTGCAATTAATTGAAATAATGTGAATTGTCATACTTGGTTATAAGTTAAATGTAAGAAACAAATGGGAATGTTGATTTTGTAAATTATTAATAAAAATAATAACTAGAATGGTAATCAAATTGTTATAATAATGGAAAGTGTAAATTGTTGCATTTGGGTATAAAATTTACAATAAGTAAATAAATGTAAGTGTTGTATAAATAAAGGTTACAATAATGGGAAGGAGAATATGGCAAGTAAATGAAAGACAACCAATGGTAACCAGTTTATAGCGTAATAATAGGCATAATATAAAGATGGGAATATGAGAAAAACAAGTGTAATTATTGAATTAATTTGTGAAATATTATTTTAGATAGTAGTTGTTGTGAAGAATAAATATACAAGTATTATAAAGAATATAATGGTTATGTTACCCGTTAATTCACCAAGTAACAATAAAGATAATTAAATGTACGTTATTGATAATTAATAAAATAACGGAAAGGGTGAAGGAAAATTTAAATTAGAAATGTAAACTTATTATAAGGTAGTAATTGGGGTAATAGAAGTATGAGACCAAGTAAGTAAATTTATCAGGAATATTAAATGTATTTGGATGTAGATTAATGGGATAACGTTAATGCAAACTAATTTAGCGCAATCACTATTAATTGAAACCTATTGCAATAAATGGAATTTAATATTACGTTAGTGTGGATTTAAAGTAATATTTGGTAACAATGTATTGTTGTGGCTTATAAATGAATGGATAATTAAAATTTAAGGTAGTGATGTTAATATAGGTTGACTATAAACATGTTGAATGAAATCACAATAAAGAAGGTAATGCAAATGTATATTTAGCGAAAAAATTCAATACTAGTGGAAAATTTAGTTAACACACAATAAAAAAAGCAAGTTGAGTATATTTAAGTAATGTAATGTAAAACCAGCATTAACTATGTTATTTGAAATCAATGGATGGGTTATAAAGATTGAAATCAAATAAAAACAATTTATTTGGAATTTAAATTGTAATAATATGATTACTTGCAATTAAAGGTAATTTAATTTGTACGTTAACTGGAATTAAGTTAAATGAGAGAACATTAAGAACCAAAATTTAAAAGCAATGTTAGCTATATTCCTATTGTAATAAGACTCGAATAACAAGGGTTAAGAATTTAATAAATGGATTTTTGGAGTTTTATTTTGTAATTTCTAAATTTAATAAAATTGAAATTAATTGAGGTTAACATTGGAATTTGTGAATTAATCAACTCAAAATTGACATTCAAATTCGTTTAAATCATTGTGAATGATTGAGAAATTAAAAATGATGAAATTTATCAATTTAAGAATTGAAATTTGAAAAGTTGGATTTAACTAATTAATTTTTAATTTATTTAATTAACTGGAAAATAGCCATTTTGGCCACTGACTCGAATTTCGACGAAACCAGTTTCATCGGATCCGTAACGGTGAATTATTATAGGATTTCAAGTTTCGTTGCGATCGGACTTGTCATTTGATTGTACGGACTCGAAATGCCTTGAAACCAATGGAATTTGAAATCAATTTGAAATAAATTGATTTTAGTATAACTTCTTCATACGAGGGAATTTGGACTTGAAACTTGTTCCATCGCGTTTAAAATATTTTAAAACATCTATTTTGATATACGGGTTGACCCAATTTCATTCCGGAGTCAGAACGGGCTTTTCGGGCCATTCATCGTTCAGCGCGTTTATAAATCGGGTCCATCTATCCTATTTTCAACTTTGTCTATAAATAACCGGTTATAAATCCTAGCCTACTCCTATTTCCCATTTGCCTGTACGTACATTTTAACTATCTCTCCTCCTCAATGGCATACAAACATACGCTAGATCCAAACACAAATCAAATTTCAATCCAAAGCAAAAAATTCAAACTCTTCAAACAATATCAAATTTTATATTGTCGGAAAGCTCTCAAAAGATCGCAAGTCAAAAATGGGATTAGTTTTCTGATCTGAGTTACGATGTGGCCAGAATTTGATGATCAATTCTCGGCGGTTCATCGTGCCACGATCAACTATATCAGATTGTCAAATCAATGTTACTGTTGCGTGGAGATTGTCGAGCGTAGTGCATCGGTGCTGTTCGTTCGTTGTTACAACGGCTAGATCGATCGATTAAATTCAATTTAGGGTTCGAGATCCACTCGGCGGCTGCTCCGTTCATTTCGAACGATGGAGATTTGGAGTCGGCGTGGTGGTGGGGGGTCACAGCCGGCTTTGGGTGAGGCCTCGGCCAACGATGGATGAGGCGCGGCGGCATTGGGAGGCGGCGGCTTGGCTTGCGAGCGTGCATGATTTTTCTGGGTGGCCTATAGGGTTTGACGATGGGGATACGTGACGTGGCATAGGTGAGTTGTTTTGTTTTTTTATTGCATTTTAATTTCAATTTCAATCGTTCTAACATGCATAACTCTCACATACGAGGGCCGTTTCGCGCGCGGTTTGTTCCTATGAGTTCGTATTGAAATTTCGGACATTATGATGCTAGTTTGGATGAATTTGGAGACTGGTCAAATTTTGGGTTTAAATTGGATTTGAATTCAATTTAAATTCAAAATGTGAGTGTTTTAACCCACTCACAACTTCTAAAATTTCTTATGTTTGGTAAATTAATTTATATTTTGATTATGCGTTTATTTATGGCTGTTTCGTATATTTTTAATCATCATCTCAGTTAATTGCATTTATTGAAATTAAATCATTATTTAATTTATTATTGAATATAACTGCCAGTTAATTACCTGTTATATATTATCAGTTATATATTGATATTGATTGATTGTTTTGTATGATGATTGTGATGGATGTATGATTTTATGATGGATGAATGGATGTTTTATTTATATCATCGAAATCTGCAAGTTGTTATGCATTTATTTTGATTCGGGATTGCGGTTTGAAATGATATACAACTGCATTTTTATTTTTAAATTGCAGACTGAAATGATAAATATCTGTATCACATGACCATAGGATAGAAAATTGTATACAGGCACCATGGTATATATATAAATTTATTTTTGAAATGATTTTTATGGTTTTGTGAAGAAATATGTGGGCTATACGGATATTGATTTTTGATGTTATATAAATGCTATTTTATTATTGTTTTAGCTATGTATAAATTTGTTTTGAATTATAAAATAAGCTAAATAATAAAGTTTGATTTCTATTATATAATATAGTTAAGTATCTATTTAATTCTATTGTATATAGAGTTTATAATGACTCAAATAAAATTAAGGTTGGAAGATAAATGTAAATTTGATTCGAATTTAAGATTCAAGGATGATCCTCGAAAAATTTGATTCGAAATATAAATAAATTGGGATTTAAAGGGTATGATTTTTAACTTGATTTTTTTTAGAGGACGTAAATGAATATCAAATTGATTTAAATGAATATTATCAAGTTAATGTAATTGAAAGAATATCCAGTTATTTGAAATATAAATATATAAGTTGAAATGTCAAATATAAATTTCAAAGTTGAAATGTCAAATATAATGGAATGCAAAGTTAGGAAAATTAATCTTGCCAGGAGGCATTGTCTTGCTCCTTATCTCGGCTGGGTCCAAGAGCTATCGGCCGACGTCACGTATTACATCATTACACACATCCTCGGCGGATGATACGAAAAGAGTCAAGTCACTACTAAGCTAGCCAGTTTCAGGGACGCGCAATGGACATACTTTATTTCGATTGAAACACTTAATATTCCAAGCATTGACGGATGAAAATCGGCTAGATCTTAGATATAGAGCCAGAAAAGGGGTCATGGTTGACTCCTATTAAAGACTATCTACAACAAGGAATTCTTACTGAAAAGAGGAATGGAAAACGACAGATCCTCCTCAAAGCTTCACGCCAAATCATCCAAGAAGAAGTCATGTTTAGATAGGAGATTATCCATTCCCATGCTTCCATGTATCACCCATGATGATATCAAATGAGTCTTGAGTGAAGTCTATGAAGAAGAATGCGACGACTACATCAGGGGGCAAAACCTCACAAATAAATATTCTGCTCCAGGTATTACTGTCCAACTATCGATCAAGATGCAATTGATCATGCTAGATAGTGCGATGAGTGCAAGATGTTTGCAAAAAATCAAGGAGCCCTGCCGATGGAAATTACTCAAATGACTAGTCCATAGCCATTTGCCACTTATGGGCATTGACATCATCGTCTTCTTGCCGATCCTAAAGGTCGTGAAAAATACGCCATCGTAACAGTTGATTACTTCACCAAATAGGCAGACGAAGAACTTTTAACCACGACCAAGATGAAGAAAATAATCAACTTCATTGTTCGTAACGCCATCTGTCCTTATGACCTTCTATGATCCATTATAACTGCAAATGGACAGGTTGAAGCTGTGAAAAAAATCATAAAGTCTATTCTGAAGAGAGGTTTGGAAAAGGCTAGAAGTAATTGGGTGGATGGACTCCCAACAACATTATGGGCTTAAAGAACTACCCAAGAGTCCATGACTGTCCATACTCCATTAACCCTTGCTTGTGGCTCTGAGGTTGCTATCCATGTAGAAAATGAAGTCCCCTCTCATCGAGTGGATGATTACAACCCTTATTTCACAAAAAATATAAACGAAGAACTACAATCGAATTGTAATTAAACTAGATGGAACTGGTGACGACTTATGAGCATATAAAACGCATGCTGGAGCCAATGGCAAGAACGTGTACCCGAACATGCATGTGTATATTCGAAAAATTCGACTTCTTGAAGTCAACAGAAACTGAATTATCACTTAGAGTTATTAAGAAAAGACTGGATTAGATAGCCGAAACTTACTATCCTTGTAGAACCGGACACAAATGGCCACTGATGAACTACAATCCATAATTTACACTATTGAAAATCGACTAAGCATCACGACGACCGAAGAAGGATACGACACTTTAGGAGGATAAAATTGAAAGATAATGACTATTTAAGAAACATGATGGATTTCTTTCTGGAGACTCTAACTTGCTTTGATTCAAAGCATGTCGTGTATGCAACAAGACGTACTTTGGGGGGCAAATGTTACTCGGCATCTTGGTCCGACAATAAGACGGTGATTATAGAAGTTATAATTGAACGTGAGTAGGCATATCGTCGAGTGTTGGTCATCCAAGTTGGACTCGATGAATAAGGGATGATGTGTAATGGATGATGGATCAGAATTGGATGATGGGGTCACCAAAAACTATGGATAGGTGCTTGGAGGCTGGATCAGCTATCCTCGGTCGGTTATCCTCGATCGGTTGCCTTCGATCGATTATGTGCAACCGGTTGCTTACAATCAATCATGAGAGTTTAGGATCGGCAACCTTGGTTGGTCAGAGTAGGTCGGCAATAGTGGGAGGACTATACTAAGATCAACCTAGATGGGGTCGGCCTCGAGGGAATCGGCAGAATCTTATTGGATCAGTCTTGATAGGATCAGTAATGGTAAATCGGCAGAGTCTAATGGAATCAACTCTGATAGATTCGTCCTTTGTGGGTCGGCACGTGTTGTTCGGACAGGGGAGACAAGCCAATATGGGCCGGAACGTAGTGGTTCGCCCTAGGTGGCTCAGTGTAGATGTGGATCGGCCTCAGGAGGATTAATATATGTGGATCGGCATTCATGTGATGTTCGTCCTATGTATAAGGTTCAGCATGTATGGGTCGGCATGGGTGGCTCGGGAGATGAAGGAAGCTCGAAGTGGGTCGGTGAAGGTGGTTCGGCCATTGTGGTTCGGCCTTGGTTGTTCGACACGTGTGGATCGGTGCCTATGGGTTGGCAAATTGGGCTTGGTTGCAGTGGTTCGGCAAAACAGCAGGAGAATTAGCAAGACTACCATAGGGCGATACGATCGATACTATTTCACTTCGAGTCACACACATAGTTGCTCCGAGTTGCTTAAGGGTTTGCTTCAAGTCATCCACAGGGAGACCTTGGATCAGCATCAGGTGGATCGATTGTAGTGGGTCGGCATGCCTGGTTCGGTCTACCTAACTTACTAGCTATGGGCCGATCTATCTTGGTCATGGGCCTGCATAGGGAAGTTAGGCTAACTTTGTCTATAAATAAAAAGGCAGGGGTCGAGTTGAAGGGACCTTTTTTCGGGAATCCAAAGAGACTCTGCCATTTTGGACACTCACTTCCTTTCTACTACAACTGGTATTCAGCTATTTGTTTACAGATTGTATCTATATTCAAGTATTTGGAAAATCCATAATGATTATATTCAAAGTGGATGTAGGCAGTTACGCCGAACCACTATAAATCTGGTGTTCGTGTTTTTGTTGTTTTTGCATTCTATTGTGATATTCCATTGTTTTAACTTATTATCTTCATTAATCTCTCTACATAAATCAATTCAAGGGTGTTAGTGACCAATTTTGGTGCTAACAGTATATATGTCTAAGTGTACGTATGCATGCAATTATACTTAGGTATATAAGAAAAAAATGGAAAAAGGAAATTGTCACATCACGTGGACATGATTTGACATAATTGCAACCGAGGGAGACAAGAGTACATTTAGGGGTCATTTCATGTTGAATCATGTAGTGTTAGCAAGGGACAAGGGGTGAGACAAGAGTGTAACATGGAAAGCTAGGAGTGGAGGGCATGGTACAAGGGTTAAGTATGTAATTTTACATATTCATTTTATATAAAAACCATTCTCTTATTTCTTTCTTCCATTTTCATTTCATTTCCCTTTTTTCCTAAGTCACTTCCACATTAAAGCTTTTAACAAACTTTAATGTCTTCCAAAATAACTTTTCATGTTTTAAGATTTCAAAAAATAAACTTTTAAATGTTTTAAAAACTTGTTTAATGGTCCCTTCTTTTCCATTTAAATTGCTTTCAATTTACCCAAAATGGTTTCGTCCACAACTTCTTGCAAAAGACTCCAAAACTAGATTTTTTTTTTAAAAACCTTGTATATTTCCAGTGGCTACAACTTTGTAATTTACCACTTTTTTATTTCGAGCTTAGTTGCTACAAAAATTCATTTTTTTGTAAGAGTGTTTTTAAACCTAGATTTTGATGTCTGTTGGTCATAACTTCCTCAAAATTTAACTTTTTTAAGTAACTCTTTTTTTAAATGACAAAAGAAATAATAATCTAAAACTTTTCTTATGGCCACTTTTCTAAAATTCGAGAAGAAAGGGTATAAAGTCAAGTGCAAAATGACCCATTTTCGAAAAGAATTTTTGGTTTTCTAAGCTTTCCAAGCGCTGAAGTATTTCAAGTTTTCGAAACCTTTGGTGAGTGAACTTCTAAACTTTTTGGGAAGAATTTACTTACACACATGTGTGTGTTGGTTATGTGGTTATATATAAGTATGCATGTATAATTATTTAGTTTGAATTATGGTATTGGTTAGATACGTTGGTTATAAAAAGATTATGATTGTTGGTTGTGTTTGGTGATGATATGACTTGGTATAGTTGAACTGAGATATGTCATATGTGTTAATCTTGTTATGAAGCTAAAGCAAGCTAGCATGTAAACTAGTTAGCAAAGTGAAATTATTGGTATTCATAGCGATAATTGCTATGGAAGCGATAGTTGCCGTGGATGCAGTTCGTTTAAAATTTCGATTATTGCAAAGTTTGGTTTTTATACTTCAAATTGTTTTATGAATATTTGATAAACTAAATAATAATGTTTTTAATAGTTAATTAAGGATTTAACAATTAATTGTTAATCAATTAGATTTTAGTAATTGATAGATAATTAAATGGTAACAAGGTTTATTAACTTTAATTAAATAAAGATTAGTTCTTAATTAATTATCTTTTAAAGTTATGATTTATTTTAACTAATTATTAATTAAGTTAATTAAGTATGGGTTAGGTAAATTATTTATATTTAATTTATCATTAATTAAATTGTAACGCCCCGAAAATTTACGACTTTCGAAAATTCAACATCGATACTCACTTTATCGACTGCCGAGAAATCGAAGGCCGAAAACCCGAAATGTTATGGGTTTTAAGAAAGAAGAAAAGAAAAAGAAAGAGGTAGAAGAGAGAAAATAGAGAGAAAAGAAAACAGAAAACAGAACGGAACTGAACAACAAGACAACATCAGAATCTCACAATTCGCAGCGGAACAACATATAATAATAAATGAATAATCTTTAAACAAAGAACTATATCAGTTATTACATTACATTTCATTACATCATATCATCAGAGTGTACATCATCAAACAACAACAACTATGCAGCGGAAAAAAAAAGAAGTACTATATAAACTAGTAATACGTCATGCCATCCAGCTTGCCTCCTGCAACTCCTGAATTCCAGAATATCTTGATAAACCTTAACTCTTGACTGCCCGTGTGAAAATTGGTGGGCACCCAGAGTTTAGGAAGGAAAACAATAAACTCCGAGTCATTCATGTGACTGGTGTGGGAAATAAAACAGTTTATTTTTCTTTAAAATCAAATAGAGGAATATTTTTAAAGTCAATTCGCAATGCTTTTAAGAATGAGACTACCATAAGGCCTCCCGCAAACGCAGACTCGGAGGAGATTTCTCCTTATGATAGTCAAAGATGCTTGATACGCATTTAAAAAGAACATTTGATATTATTACTAGTGCATAGTGTAGGAAAAATTCATTTCGAAATAAAGATATAAATCTTAGCCGACATAGACATTTCGAACTATGCCTACTATAGCTACCATGTTCAATAGCGGGTTACCGCCATATTCCATGACAGGTTATACAACTAAAACCGTACAAGGCTCGTATTTGAAGAATGGATTTTCCAACAAATGGTCAGGTCAAGGAACTTCCCATTGCCACATGGAAACGCCTCTGGAAGGACGCCCCGAGAACCACCGTTCTCCGCTAAACAAAGCCGGGAATCCCTTTTCCCAAGGAATATTACAAACCCTCAGATATACCACCCCCGGTCCTTTGGAACCTTTCACCGAGCGCTCGTCACCATCATCACACAATCATAAAGTGTTTTCAACATGAGTAAGTATCTGGGCTCCATACCATGATACTACCCTTTTCCAGAAGGAATGGCCATACCCTAGGGAAACGATCCCTGGAAACCTTGCCGCACAATTCCTGTTTCGACCATTACCGGTTTGTGAGGCTCGACGAAGTCACGTCCATAGAAACATACTTTATACAAAAGCCATGCTTTGGGTCAACAAATGATCATAGAAATGATCACCAAGATAGACGATCAAATAAACGATCCTATCACAAATAATCAACACAATGATCATTTCACAGCAACACTCAGCATGTCACATTACCAAAATTGGGAGTATATCGCTGATAACTTCAACTATATAACCTCTGAGCTCGTACGTCTCAGCGAAGGGTGTTAAGCTAAGAGAATAAATTCTCCGCCACCAACAGAAATATATTTGAAAGAAATCGGCTTTATATCTCAATTTGTAATGTCAAACATACAATCCATACAAGTCTATTACGGGCTCGAACAGAACCGAAGGCACTTACAAAGAAGTCCTTGCAATCCGAATAATCTCTAATCACGTTCGGATTTCCCATCACATATGGAGATCTCAATACCGGGGATCAGCCAGTGCAGAGACAATCAACAAGAAACCCTTACGTTTTTGAAAATATCCGGTCTTCAACACCGATCTTCACATGCAATTCATAACGACGTATCACATATTCGGAATGGGTTATACGACCCCAAGGTCCTTTCCCGGTTAACCCGAATAGTGAGCGCTTATTTTAAAAAAAATAAGTGTGGCATTCAAATTCAAACAAATCACAACAAATACCTATTTAAAGGTAAATATTGATAGTCGGTTATTGGACTATCAATAGATATGCCAACATCACCAGATTCCAAATAATTTTCCAAATTATTTATTTCCCAAAAATATCTTTAGAAGATATATATATTTTCCATTCTTCAAAAATAAATCAATATTTATTTTTAAACCCAATTTTCCAATTTCATTTATAAATTCTATATTGAATTTACATTCCAAAATATTTATGAATATACGATTTCCATTCGATTTCTAATATTCATTCTCAATTTATCTTCAAAAGGATAAATTCAAAATATTCACTTAATATTGGAAAAACATTTCCATACTTATTTATTTATAAGTAATTCACAAGTCTTTTTATTTTCTATACTTGGAAAATATTCAATATACTTTAATCGAAATTAAGTATATATTTCATTCTTTAAGGAAATCATTCACTTAACCATATTTATTTGGGCCAAAACGAATGTTGCGTAAAACATCGTTACGACAACCCAAAATCACTAGTATAGGGATTCGAAATTAAAATAGATATATAAATCCCAATACTATACAAAACATTTCCTTTCGGAAATCATCTATTATAACAACAGTGTTATAATCTACCATTTCCTTCTATTTCTCGAAAACGTCTATTTCAACAATGAATGTTGAAATCTATGGTTTCGATAGTTAATACTTTTTAAAACATCTTTAGATCATTTTAATTCTATTTAAAACATCTCATCCAAAACATTTCTTTAACATATTATTCACTATTCAAAAACGTGAATATATCTTGTTAATAAATTTCATCACTTCTATTCATTTTATTTTAAAGGATTATTCACTGTTCAAAAACGTGAATATAACTCTATTAACAAGTTACAACTATTTACTTATCAAAGTAAGTCGTTTCGAATTTATAAAACAACGTTTATAAATTCTATTCTATTTATTTTATATCAACTCCTTTTATAAATTCCTTTATTAACCTATCTCAATTCATATCACAATGATATACTAAAAATTCATATTATAAGTCAAATACTTATAATTTATTTATTTACAAAATCATTCCTTCAAACCTCCCAAATCTATAAATCTTATAACTTCTAAGATTCATTTATTTAACCAAATCCATTCCTTTAGTAGCTTTATAAATTTTATAAACCTACTGCTTATAAAATTTCATTTATAACTTCACTGTTTATAATTCTATAAATTTTATTCATTTACGAAATTCATTCACAATTTTTTTCTTTTTCTAACACTTAGGAAAGCTCGTTTTACACTTCTAATATTTTTAATTTATAAATATCAATTTATAAATCTTTTAATATAAAACAATTTATATTACTATTTTTAAAACGTCTTTAAACTTTTTTATAATTTCATCATTTGATTTATAAAATAATCCAATTTTATAAATCCTATTTTTAAACTTTTTATAATAATTCAGAAATCTCAATTTAAACTATTTTATAAAATCATTAATCCCATATCTTCAAAAATCAACTTTTAACTACATTTCTCAAAAATCATAATTTTTATAACATTAAAATTATAACGTTTATTTATTTAAGATGAATCAATTCCAAAAATATTTTATAAACGTATATTTCCAAAAATCACTTTAGAAATTCCTTAAAATAAAAATCGTTATTTTTTAAACTTCAAAAATTGGATTCGATGATGCAACACATCAATAGTCAATCACGACTTTCAAACATCATATATCAATATGATAAACAATCAAACATCACAATATCTAAAATCAAATAAATATTTGTGAGGAATCCAGTTGGATCCCTCCAACCTGTTTCCCTGCATCCACAGACATTAGCACAATACCAATTCCGTTTCAAGACGGAATATCGCGGTATATGGGATTTTATAAAATATTATCCGCTTACTAACGGCGCAATAGGGTCTCATCCGCTATACAATGCAGGAAATCAATCAACTGCAATATATACATATGCCAATATATATATATTGCTATATATATAATATAATACCAATTCCACTTCGAGGTGGAATATCGCGGTATATGTGTGTAATAAATAACCTCCGCTTACTAACGGCGTATAGGGTCTATTCACATCCAATATATATATATAACAATCATCATTCAAGCCAACAATCATTCAATCAACAAATTTTAAATCTAACTATTTAAAATTTAAATAAATCCTTTTGAGTGAGAAGTTCTCACCTTTGCTTTTATTAGCAATCCATTTCCTTCTTGACTCGATTTCCTTGATTTATACCTTGTATAAATATTTACACAATTTATTAATATTTGAATCAATCGAATAAATTAAATTTCGTTCTTGATTGTTTAATTAATCAATAGTTTTATTTAAACAAATCTCTTCTTAAATAAATTTATTTTAACTAATTATTTTACTTTAAATTAATATCTTTAAATCAAATTCTTTCGATAAATTTATTTAACTAACCAATTCTATTTATTTTTTTAAACAAATCTCCTCTTTTTTCTTTATACAATATCTTTATTATCTTTCAATTAAATTTTGAACAAATTTTCCTTTTGTAAATTTAATTTAAATTAACCCATGATTTTCTTTAATATTCGAAAAATTCAAATCACCAATTATCGTTCAATAGATTTAATTAACTAATTATTTAAATCTAAATTTAAAAATAAGCAGACTGTAACCTTTATTACATTTTCAAAATATCTAGTAAATCAATATTTCCAAATTCTCGTATATATATATAATTTAAAAACTGCTTATGTATATTTTTATTTCCAAATCTTCCTTTAAATAATTTAATTAACTATAGATTTAATTTTAACTAACTAATTCCTTTTTTTTTCCTTCTTTACTTTTATAACAAGAAATTTCTAATCTGTTCATACAGTAAACAATTAAAATTTTAGCAAAATAAATTTTTGAAAATACCTTACAGTTAAACGAGCAACCCAGACCTCGATGAAGAAGCCGATCCAATCGATCGTGACCCCCCCATCTCGCGCTCTGCCTCGATATTGATCGCGAGTCGCCATTTGTCTCGAGTCGCCTCGATTGCCGCCGCCTCGACTTCGACAACCCACTGCAGCGTGCTCCCTCAAATCGCGCGCCGCAGTCCCCAATTACTCGCGAGTTGCCACGACTTCGTGTCGCCGTCGCCGCTCGAATCGCGACACCATCTTCGCGCGCGCCTCGCGTTGCCACTGCCTCGACTGCCACGAACCACCATTGATTTGCATGCCTCCATCGCGACTCGAGCTCGCGAAGCTCGTCGCCGTTGTTGCCTCCTGTCGCGCGCACGCGGCCATTTTTTTTTCTTCGGAGGAGTTTGATTTTGTGTTTGAGTCTGAGGAGGAAAGGCTTCGGTTATATAAAAAGAAATGGAGGCATGCTTGCGCGATTTCTTCCTCGATCCTTGCCGTGGTTTTAGGAATAAAAAGTAGGGAAGATAACGTACTGTTATAAACTTGCTACAGTGGCTGATGTTGACTAAGTTTAAATTTAAATTTAAATTCAAATCGTTGAAAATTTCGACGCGTTTATGTGTCGTGTGCTCACATATATACTCCGAAAAACACGAAATTTGAAATCCTAGAATAATTCAATATTCCGGACCCAATGGAACTGGTTTCGTCGAATTCCGAGACTGTGCCTCGGACGGCTATTTTAAATATCGATTCAAACGATTAAAATTTCAAAACTGAACAAATCACTTTCAAATTCAATTCTGAAGCTTCGATAACCTTTAGTACTATCAATATGAATTTTACAAGCTGTTGAAATATTTTAAATCAGCTTAAAATTGAAGATTCAAATTTTTATTCGACTTTTAATAGATTAAATTCTATAATTAAATCGTCAAATTCAAAGTTATATTGAAATTTAAATCTAAACCATCATTCAAATATTAATTAATTATTCTCAAATTAAATTGTTTAAAATTCTGGGTCGTTACAATCTTCCCCCCTTAAAAGAATTTCGTCCCGAAATTACAAGTTAAGAAGAATGCCCTTATCCCATTTATTATTTTTCACAATCCAAATAGTTTTATCAACTTTCTAAAACAAATCTTTTTACTAGAGATTCATTATCATTTCAACTAGCTTTCCAACTTCAGTTATAAGTTTCAATCAACATTGTTCTCTTAACAATTCAAATTCAAATTTCAAACTTTCAAAATTTCTCAAAATTTTTCTAAGACCCTAAATTTTCGAAAAATTTCGCCAGCGTCTCCTTTGCGCGGCTAGCTCGGTACGACTACAAAATGGCACCACGGCCCCTCAAAATCAAAAAGAAAAGAGAAAGCCAAGTGGCTGGAGAAGAAAATCATCAAATTTCATACTGAAATTGAAATACGTACCTTTTTGTCGAGCAATTCAATTTTATCTTTAAAATCAAAATTTCCAATTCCATTTCTTTTAATATACCTGTATAACCTGCTAGTAGTAGCATCCATAATATCCAATTACAACATTCAAACCAATTTGCCAATTCTATTGCAAAATTTCGATATATGTTTCTTATACATTTTTACTTCACTATTGAAGTTACATATTCATTTCATTCAATTTTACATTTCAATTCATTTGAATTCAATTCACAATTTCAATTCTATTCGAATTCAATTCTCAATTCTAAATATTGAATTCTATCGATTAACTTTCATTTAGTAATTCATATTACTACTTTAAATTAGTTTCATTCACTAATTCATTTCAATTTGTACATTCACTTATTCATTTTAAATTTCAATTCATTAGCTCAAGAATTTATAATTTATCAAGTTAGTTTACCTGAATTCAATCCATTTTATTTCTTATTTAATTCCATATGCTAATGATAATAATTTAATATTATTACTTCCTAACAATCATGCAATCATATACTATAATAATTCATAGAAAATCATTTCTTTTCTCTATCAAAAATAGTTTTGGGCAAAATTATCTTATTTACCCGATTCAAAAACAATTTTATATTCACTAACAAATACGCGCTCATAGCTATTATTACACTCAAACTCATTCTAGAGTACTGCTGACTCTATCTCTAACGAGTAATACCCAACAGAACCATGGTTGTCGCTTAACCATATGCTCTGATACCAAATGTAACGCCCCGAAAATTTACGACTTTCGAAAATTCAACATCGATACTCACTTTATCGACTGCCGAGAAATCGAAGGCCGAAAACCCGAAATGTTATGGGTTTTAAGAAAGAAGAAAAGAAAAAGAAAGAGGTAGAAGAGAGAAAATAGAGAGAAAAGAAAACAGAAAACAGAACGGAACTGAACAACAAGACAACATCAGAATCTCACAATTCGCAGCGGAACAACATATAATAATAAATGAATAATCTTTAAACAAAGAACTATATCAGTTATTACATTACATTTCATTACATCATATCATCAGAGTGTACATCATCAAACAACAACAACTATGCAGCGGAAAAAAAAAAGAAGTACTATATAAACTAGTAATACGCCATGCCATCCAGCTTGCCTCCTGCAACTCCTGAATTCCAGAATATCCTGATAAACCTTAACTCTTGACTGCCCGTGTGAAAATTGGTGGGCACCCAGAGTTTAGGAAGGAAAACAATAAACTCTGAGTCAGTCATGTGACTGGTGTGGGAACTAAAACAGTTTATTTTTCTTTAAAATCAAATAGAGGAATATTTTTAAAGTTAATTCGCAATGCTTTTAAGAATGAGACTACCATAAGGCCTCCCGCACACACACACAATGCAAACGCAGAATTGGAGGAGATTTCTCCTTATGATAGTCAAAGATGCTTGATACGCATTTAAAAAGAACATTTGATATTATTACTAGTGCATAGTGTAGGAAAAATTCATTTCGAAAATAAAGATATAAATCTTAGCCGACATAGACATTTCGAACTATGCCTACTATAGCTACCATGTTCAATAGCGGGTTACCGCCATATTCCATGACAGGTTATACAACTAAAACCGTACAAGGCTCGTATTTGAAGAATGGATTTTCCAACAAATGGTCAGGCCAAGGAACTTCCCATTGCCACATGGAAACGCCTCTGGAAGGACGCCCCGAGAACCACCGTTCTCCGCTAAACAAAGCCGGGAATCCCTTTTCCCAAGGAATATTACAAACCCTCAGATATGCCACCCCCGGTCCTTTGGAACCTTTCACCGAGCGCTCGTCACCATCATCACACAATCATAAAGTGTTTTCAACATGAGTAAGTATCTGGGCTCCATACCATGATACTACCCTTTTCCAGAAGGAATGGCCATACCCTAGGGAAGCGATCCCTGGAAACCTTGCAGCACAATTCCTGTTTCGACCATTACCGGTTTGTGAGGCTCGACGAAGTCACGTCCACAAAAACATACTTTATACAAAAGCCATGCTTTGGGTCAACAAATGATCATAGAAATGATCACCAAGATAGACGATCAAATAAACGATCCTATCACAAATAATCAACACAATGATCATTTCACAGCAACACTCAGCATGTCACATTACCAAAATTGGGAGTATATCGCTGATAACTTCAACTATATAACCTCTGAGCTCGTACGTCTTAGAGAAGGGTGTTAAGCTAAGAGAATAAATTCTCCGCCACCAACAGAAATATATTTGAAAGAAATCGGCTTTATATCTCAATTTGTAATGTCAGACATACAATCCATACAAGTCTGTTCCGGGCTCGAACAGAACCGAAGGCACTTACAAAGAAGTCCTTGCAATCCGAATAATCTCTAATCACGTTCGGATTTCCCATCACATATGGAGATCTCAATACCGGGGATCAGCCAGTGCAGAGACAATCAACAAGAAACCCTTACGTTTTTGAAAATATCCGGTCTTCAACACCGATCTTCACATGCAATTAATAACGACGTATCACATATTCGGAATGGGTTATACGACCCCAAGGTCCTTTCCCGGTTAACCCGAATAGTGAGCGCTTATTTTAAAAAAAATAAGTGTGACATTAAAATTCAAACAAATCACAACAAATACCTATTTAAAGGTAAATATTGATAGTCGGTTATTGGGCTATCAATAGATATGCCAACATCACCAGATTCCAAATAATTTTCCTAATTATTTATTTCCCAAAAATATCTTTAGAAGATATATATATTTTCCATTCTTCAAAAATAAATCAATATTTATTTTTAAACCCAATTTCCCAATTTCATTTATAAATTCTATATTGAATTTACATTCCAAAATATTTATGAATATACGATTTCCATTCGATTTCTAATATTCATTCTCAATTTATCTTCAAAAGGATAAATTTAAAATATTCACTTAATATTGGAAAAACATTTACATACTTATTTATTTATAAGTAATTCACAAGTCTTTTTATTTTCTATACTTGGAAAATATTCAATATACTTTAATCGAAATTAAGTATATATTTCATTCTTTAAGGAAATCATTCACTTAACCATATTTATTTGGGCCAAAACGAATGTTGCGTAAAACATCGTTACGACAACCCAAAATCACTAGTATAGGGATTCGAAATTAAAATAGATATATAAATCCCAATACTATACAAAACATTTCCTTTCGGAAATCATCTATTATAACAACAGTGTTATAATCTACCATTTCCTTCTATTTCTCGAAAACGTCTATTTCAACAATGAATGTTGAAATCTATGGTTTCGATAGTTAATACTTTTTAAAACATCTTTAGATCGTTTTAATTCTATTTAAAACATCTCATCCAAAACATTTCTTTAACATATTATTCACTATTCAAAAACTTGAATATACCTTGTTAATAAATTTCATCACTTCTATTCATTTTATTTTAAAGGATTATTCACTGTTCAAAAACGTGAATATAACTCTATTAACAAGTTACAACTATTTACTTATCAAAGTAAGTCGTTTAGAATTTATAAAACAACATTTATAAATTCTATTCTATTTATTTTATATCAACTCCTTTTATAAATTCCTTTATTAACCTATCTCAATTCATATCACAATGATATACTAAAAATTCATATTATAAGTCAAATACTTATAATTTATTTATTTACAAAATCATTCCTTCAAACCTCCCAAATCTATAAATCTTATAACTTCTAAGATTCATTTATTTAACCAAATCCATTCCTTTAATAGCTTATAAATTTTATAAACCTACTGCTTATAAAATTTCATTTATAACTTCACTGTTTATAATTCTATAAATTTTATTCATTTACGAAATTCATTCACAATTTTTTTTTTCTAACACTTAGGAAAGCTCGTTTTACACTTCTAATATTTTTAATTTATAAATATCAATTTATAAATCTTTTAATATAAAACAATTTATATTACTATTTTTAAAACGTCTTTAAACTTTTTTATAATTTCATCATTTGATTTATAAAATAATCCAATTTTATAAATCCTATTTTTAAACTTTTTATAATAATTCAGAAATCTCAATTTAAACTATTTTATAAAATCATTAATCCCATATCTTCAAAAATCAACTTTTAACTACATTTCTCAAAAATCATAATTTTTATAACATTAAAATTATAACGTTTATTTATTTAAGATGAATCAATTCCAAAAATATTTTATAAACGTATATTTCCAAAAATCACTTTAGAAATTCCTTAAAATAAAAATCGTTATTTTTTAAACTTCAAAAATTGGATTCGATGATGCAACACATCAATAGTCAATCACGACTTTCAAACATCATATATCAATATGATAAACAATCAAACATCACAATATCTAAAATCAAATAAATATTTGTGAGGAATCCAGTTGGATCCCTCCAACCTGTTTCCCTGCATCCACAGACATTAGCACAATACCAATTCCGTTTCAAGACGGAATATCGCGGTATATGGGATTTTATAAAATATTATCCGCTTACTAACGGCGCAATAGGGTCTCATCCGCTATACAATGCGGGAAATCAATCAACTGCAATATATACATATGCCAATATATATATATATATTGCTATATATATAATATAATACCAATTCCACTTCGAGGTGGAATATCACGGTATATGTGTGTAATAAATAACCTCCGCTTACTAACGGCGTATAGGGTCTATTCACATCCAATGTATATATATAACAATCATCATTCAAGCCAACAATCATTCAATCAATAAATTTTAAATCTAACTATTTAAAATTTAAATAAATCCTTTTGAGTGAGAAGTTCTCACCTTTGCTTTTATTAGCAATCCATTTCCTTCTTGACTCGATTTCCTTGATTTATACCTTGTATAAATATTTACACAATTTATTAATATTCGAATCGATCGAATAAATTAAATTTCGTTCTTGATTGTTTAATTAATCAATAGTTTTATTTAAATCAATCTCTTCTTAAATAAATTTATTTTAACTAATTATTTTACTTTAAATTAATATATTTAAATCAAATTCTTTCGATAAATTTATTTAACTAACCAATTCTATTTTTTTTTAAACAAATCTCCTCTTTTTTCTTTATACAATATCTTTATTATCTTTCAATTAAATTTTGAACAAATTTTCCTTTTGTAAATTTAATTTAAATTAACCCATGATTTTCTTTAATATTCGAAAAATTCAAATCACCAATTATCGTTCAATAGATTTAATTAACTAATTATTTAAATCTAAATTTAAAAATAAGCAGACTGTAATCCTTTATTACATTTTCAAAATATCAAGTAAATCAATATTTCCAAATTCTCGTATATATATATATATAATTTAAAAACTGCTTATGTATATTTTTATTTTCAAATCTTCCTTTAAATAATTTAATTAACTATAGATTTAATTTTAACTAACTAATTCCTTTTTTTTCCTTCTTTACTTTTATAACAAGAAATTTCTAATCTGTTCATACAGTAAACAATTAAAATTTTAGCAAAATAAATTTTTGAAAATACCTTACAGTTAAACGAGCAACCCAGACCTCGATGAAGAAGCCGATCCAATCGATCGTGACCCCCCCATCTCGCGCTCTGCCTCGATATTGATCGCGAGTCGTCATTTGTCTCGAGTCGCCTCGATTGCCACCGCCTCGACTTCGACAACCCACTGCAGCGTGCTCCCTCAAATCGCGCGCCGCAGTCCCCAATTACTCGCGAGTTGCCACGACTTCGTGTCGCCGTCGCCGTTCGAATCGCGACACCATCTTCGCGCGCGCCTCGCGTCGCCACTGCCTCGACTGCCACGAACCACCATTGATTTGCACGCCTCCATCGCGACTCGAGCTCACGAAGCTCGTCGCCGTTGTTGCCTCCTGTCACGCGCACGCGGCCATTTTTTTTTTCTTCGGAGGAGTTTGATTTTGTGTTTGAGTCTGAGGAGGAAAGGCTTCGGTTATATAAAAAGAAATGGAGGCATGCTTGCGCGATTTCTTCCTCGATCCTTGCCGTGGTTTTAGGAATAAAAAGTAGGGAAGATAACGTACTGTTATAAACTTGCTACAGTGGCTGATGTTGACTAAGTTTAAATTTAAATTTAAATTCAAATCGTTGAAAATTTCGACGCGTTTATGTATCGTGTGCTCACATATATACTCCGAAAAACACGAAATTTGAAATCCTAGAATAATTCAATATTCCGGACCCAATGGAACTGGTTTCGTCGAATTCCGAGACTGTGCCTCGGACGGCTATTTTAAATATCGATTCAAACGATTAAAATTTCAAAACTGAACAAATCACTTTCAAATTCAATTCTGAAGCTTCGATAACCTTTAGTACTATCAATATGAATTTTACAAGCTGTTGAAATATTTTAAATCAGCTTAAAATTGAAGATTCAAATTTTTATTCGACTTTCAATAGATTAAATTCTATAATTAAATCGTCAAATTCAAAGTTATATTGAAATTTAAATCTAAACCATCATTCAAATATTAATCAATTATTCTCAAATTAAATTGTTTAAAATTCTGGGTCGTTACATAAATATAGGATTAATTATTAGTCAAGGGTTTATATTTAATTAAAGATTTAATTTATAATAAATTATTTATTAAAGGTTTAATTTATTTTTTAAGTTTAATTAAATATAAATTAATTAATTAATTGAGGTTAATTAAAATTTAATTATTAATGAAGGTTTGATTAATTATTTAATAACTAATAAAGGATTAATTTGGGTTTAATTAGTAGTTAATTATTGTTTAACTATTTAATTAAATTAAGTAAAGATTTAATTAAAATTAATTATGATTTAAATAAGGATTTAACTTTTATTAATTATTTTTAAAAGGGTTTAAAAGTTTTAAATCTTTTGATTTTCTAAAGTAAAATGGTTCAAAGGTACTTCTTTTTCAAAGATGGTTTTGACTACAAGTGATTCAAGTGTTGATACCATTAAGAAACCATGTAACCGTGAACGAGTTATAATGTAGATTGTTGGGTTATTTGGACATGTGTTGGCAGAATATATCCCTGTTTTGCTATAATTAATTGTTTATTTGTTTGGTTATTTGAAATGTGTTAGCAGAATAAATCCTCATTTTGTTATAGATTGATTATTTGTTGGGTTATTTGGACATGTGTTAGCAGAATAAATCCCCATTCAGTTATAAATTGTTTATTTGTTTGTTTAGACATCTGTTAGTAGAATAAATCACCGTTTTGCTATGAATTGTTTGGACATCTATGTAGTAGGACAAATCATGTAACGACCCAGATTTTTGATCGTTTAAATTTAGAATATTTAATTGGTTTTAAATATTCAAAAATAAATTTTATAAGTTGAATAACTTACATTTCGAATATAGTGATTTATTTGGATAATTAAATCGCTAATTTAATATTTGAAATTATGTAAATAATTGAAATTTGAATTTAATAAGATTGAAAATAATTTGTAAAGTTGAATTAAGTTCTATTTGAATTAGAATGGTGATAGTAAACTTTTAAAATTGAATTAAAAGTTCATTAACGGAAATTGGAAATTTTAATATTTAATGTATAAAAATAGTCATTTTTGATACTGTCTTGGATTTCAACGAAACTAGTTTCATTGGATCCCTAATAGTAAATTATTATAGGATTTTAAATTCATGTCAATCGAACTTAGGTTTGGTCGTTCGAAGTTGAAACGCATAGAAATTTATTTAAGTAAATTTAATTAAAATAATTCAATTCGAAAACCTATCTTCCAAATATGATGGAATCGGCCTCCGATGTATATTCCATTGTGCCTGGAATAGGGGCAAAACTTCATAAATGCCAGACGGCATGCTTGGATTGGAGTTTGGAAAATTTTCGGATGAATAGTGATTTATATTGCCTATAAATGGTTGACCAAATTCACCAAAACCCTAACCCTCATTGCAACAACCGCCACTTATATTTCAAACGGCCGTGAAGTGTCAATCTTCTTCTTCAATTATCTTCCAATCCATAAACAATTACAAAAAACTTCCAAATACAATATTGTAGAGCACATTGAGATCTATAAATCCAATGTGTATGATCGAATTTGGAGCAGAGTATAGGCGTGGATCTCGATGCAAAGGCGTGGCATTCATGCGTATTTTATGAGGCGAGGAGGAGGCCGAGCATGACCGAATCTTAAGCGCTGGTGCTAGACGTTGGTGGCTTCGACGTGGCGTTGTTCAATCATCGTGTAGACGAGCGTGGAGGTCGCGACAACCAAGGATCGAACGGGAACGATGGGTTTCGAACGAACGAAACCTAGGAAGAAATCGCGTGGAGGAAGAAAGGGCGGGCGGCTATTGGATTTGAGATGAACTGCAGTGATTTTTTCTGATGGTAATAAATAAATAAAAGAATGTAAATTATTTAATATATAATTCGTGTAAATTTAATAAATTCATATCTTTGTCATACAAGGTCGAAATTTCACGAAACAAGTTGTGTTGGGTTCGTATTCACGAACACTACACGATGGAGTTGGATTAGAGTTGATTGGAGCTAGTGAAAATTTTGGGTAAAATTAAACATTCGGAATAAAACGCTGCAACGACTATTGGAATCAAAGTGAATACAACCCACTCTTTCTGACTCGCTTATATTTTTATATAAGTGAGAATAAATTTATTTACGATAATTGATGATTGTTTGGGTGATATATATGTGTGTGTGTGTGTTGGTTTGGATATGTTCATGCATATTTTAGTGGATGAGATCCTATACGTTCTCGTGTGTGAGCGGATGACCCTTTGTACACGCGTCTGCCTCGGAGCGGATATTGTGCATATTTTCTGATATGTATATTTATTGCAGGTGACAGATTGGAGGGATCCAATTGGATGCCTCACCGTTGTTGATTTTAATTACAGATATTGTTATATATGATGTTATCATCTGATATATGATGTTTAGATGCCATGATTGATGTGATTGATGTGAATTTCCTTATTTAACGCTTTTGCAGCATTGGGTCATATTTTGGAAATATAAAATATTGAAATGGTGATTTCAATTTAAAAAGAATTTCAAAGTGATTTTGGAAATTATATATGTTTTTAATAATTTTTGTTGAATCATTAGAGAAATGATTTATTTCAAATAAATAAAAGTTATAATTTTTATGTTATAAAAATTATGGCTTTGTGAAATATAAGCAAAATATGGTTATTGAAATATGGAGTTAAATTTTTTGTAAAATAAGTTAAACTGAGAATTTGGAACTTATTATATATGGTCTATATATAAGATTTATAAAACTGATATTTTATAAATAAAACAATGGAATTATTAAAGTGTTTTATAAATATTAGAAATGGAATTATAATCAAATTTATATATGGATATACAATTGAAATTTAGAAATGAATTTATAATGGATTTTATAAATAATAAGATTTGAAAGAATGAATTTGTAAATAAGAGATTTATAAGTAAATAAACTTATAATTGGATTTTGACATATAAATGAGATATAAGGAAATTTGTCAGTAAAGGAAATTTGTATATGGAAGTTTATAAAATATAAATGGAATTTATAAACACTGTTTTATAAATCTGAAATCAATTTAATTTGATAAGTTAAATATGAAAGTTTATTAAAAGAATTATATTCATGATTTTGGACAGTGAATAATCCTTTAAATTAAATGTGTAGAAGTAATGGATTTGGTAAGAGAATTATATTCACGATTTTGAACAGCAAATAATCCTTTAAATTAAATATGTAGAAGTAATGAATTGGGTAAGGAGTTATATTCACGATTTTGGACAAGTGAATAATCCTTTAAATTAAATGGGTAGAAGTAAAGAATTTGGTAAAGGAATTATATTCACGATTTCGGACAGTGAATAATCTTTTAAATTAAATGAATGTTTTGGAAAGTGATATTATAAAATAGAGTTTAAATGGTTTGAAAATAAAAAAAATTGTGAATTTATTTATTATTAAAATAAGTATATGAAAATGTTTTCCAAATATCAATAAGTGAAATGGTTTTGAATATTATCTTTCTAAAGATATGTTGAAGTGAATATTGGAAAGTGATTTGATTTGGAACGATTAATAAAAATCAGGCTCAGTGATTACTTAAGTGCTAGAGTTTGTTTATTGCTTTGATAGTTAAATAACCGACTATCAAAAATTGGCCATTTTAGTTCCTCAAGTTAATGAGGAAACTAATTAGTCGTACACTTAGTATGTAACTACTATGTAGGCTTGATTATCGTTTGTGTTGAGAATGTTGATTCGTATACCGCGGAATGATTACTTCAATATATTGAGCTTCCTTCTTAGCCCAAGGATATCAAGTTGAAAGTTGGAGATGTAATAAGTCTATGGGACTTAGTCTCTGTGTGAGGTTTGAGAAACTCTTTTGCATTGTTGGTGCGAAGAAACCGAGATCAGATTTATCTTAAAACCACTTCGGACCAACATTTTTACGACGATTGTGCAGGTTGGTCGATGATATTGATATTTAGGATTTTCATAGTGAAGGACTACTTGTTGATCATTTGGGGTTAAATCCCAAAATACATATAGTAGCGGTAGTCTCTTCGTTATGAAATATCAAATGCAAGGACTATTTGCTACTAATCCTAAGGATTTTTCGATAGGATGTGGTAGGAAAGTTCCTTCGGTTTGTCATGTTCCTGAACAATTTGTATGGATGAGCGTCTAACATTGTATTTCTAAGATTACATACATTAGTTTTTACAAAGGTACATCATGTGGTGGCAGAGAAGGAAACTTCCCTTAGCTTAACACCTACCTTGAGACGCACGAGCTCAAGGGTTGTATTTTTGTGGAAGGCAATTAGTAGTCAACGGAAAAGGCAATGTGTCATTCAAAGATGAGGTGATATGTGATACATGAAAGGTAATCGATACCTCTTTGGCCTCACTCCCCGAAATATGACTGAAACAGGGATAGAAGCAGCAAGGCTAAGTGGGTCGCTTCCAATTAGGAGATGTCATCACTATTCTAGATACATCTTTACATGCTATGATGTCGTGTATCTGATTATTATTGTGTATGCCTGTGGCCATGGATAACGGTCGGTCACGACGGAAGTGATGACATATTTAGTACTATTCAGGTATGGTAGGTCGGTCTTGTGTTGGTTTAGGCGGGCAGTATCTACTCCCTAGGTACATCCCTCTAGAGGTGTACTGTGTTGGTTCATAAAGGTAGTCCACTCACCTAGTCATTTGTATGGAAATCCAAAATCCACTACGTGTCTGCCATTTTCTATTGTAAAAAGCCTTGTATTACAAGGTGTATGCTGAAATTTAATAATATAACAATTTTAGCTATTTTAGTATTAATCGTATGTAATAGACGCTATTATAATATAAGAGAATTTGATATGATATGTTTTGGTTATCGTAAGGTAAAATCCTTGTCGGTATTTATTTGCAACTCGGTCTTACGAGATACCTTTTGTTTTGATAAAGGAAAAGTTTTGATAACTTTATAAATTCAGTTAAGTGTGTTTTCTCACGCTGGTTTACCAGTCTGATCTGGGCATTCTTCCCTTTCAATGCTCGGGTCAGACCGAGTATATTTACAGGTTTAGATTTGGTGCTTTTGGAGCTTCATCAGGCGAGCTGGAGATCTTCATGTCGTATACACGTATTTGTTTATTTTTCTGCTGCTTTGCATTGTTGTGGTTGTAAATTATCGTCATTGTGAGGACATGTCATTATAACTGTCCAAGATGATGATTGCTTATTGTGTACTCCGATATTGATATATGTATATCACAGTTTCTCTTTGTAAAGATCACTGATCTATATTATATGTTTTTAGTTGTGATGTGAGTTTCTGTATTGTTTTGATTTTGCTTCTCTCTTCTTCTTCTCTTCTATTCTTCTTTCTTCTCTCATTCTTCTCACCCTCTCTTTTCTTTCTCATGATCATCTGCAATCAGTGCATTCTGGGTCGGACATGTGTGGTTTGGTGTCGGATTTAGAGGGTGCCGAGTGCGGGTCGTCACAAATCACCACCCTGCTATTATGTTATTTTGATGTGTATATGCTAGTTAGTTCATTTTGACATGTTATTCCTTGATTTGAATATGAGTGTGTTTACATATATGTTGATCTATGTAAATAATTGTTAAGTGAATTAAAATGGAAACTGAATGGTAACTTAAATTAGTATCATTGGGATTGCTTGGCCTCTTTTCGAATTTACTAAAGTATGTTTTTGAATTAGCTTTAATTTTTAATCAATTTAGGTTTAAAGGTTATAAATGATTTTTAAATTTTATTATTATTTTATAAAGTTATTTTTAAAAATATATCTTGTTTTTAAAAAGGGCTAAATAGAAGGTTTTACCTAAATTGATTTACAAATGATATCTTGAAAATGATATTATTTTAAAGGAGATTATATAAAGGAATTATGAAGGAAGATTTTTATATAGTTGTAAAAATAGAAAAAGATTTTATAAATCATTTTAAATATTTTTGGAAGACGTTTTAAATCAAGTTTGAAAAATTGTAAAGAGGTTTGAAATGTGAAGTGAACATATAAAAGAATTTTTGTAAGGAATAAGGGAATGGGCTTTATAAAGTGAACGAGTTTTATGGAAAGTGATATTTTGAAAGGGAATGGTTTGGCCATTTAATATGAAATGTAAGAAGAGCGAACTTTTCAAACGTTTCGTAAATGTTTATATTGTTTTCCAAGTAAAAGGGATGTAAGGGATTTGGGAAAAGTGTTTTAGAAAAGATCCTTTGATAAAGTTTTATAAAGTGATTTTATTAATTAAAGATCAATTAATAAAGACTTAGATGATTCCATATGGAATTGAATCACTGTTTGGTTGTTTGTATATTTGATAGCTAAATAACCAATTATCAAATCTGGACCAAAATGTAACTTTGGAAATATCTAGGAGAAACATGGAAATTATATGCTATAGTTACTGTTTATACTGTACGTATAAATTCATTTCGTTCTTCTAAGATAAACGATAAGAAAATCCATCCACTAACAGTTAGGAGGTGAACTTCGCTCTTATCTTTTATCTGCTTATTTCCTGAAGAACCGAGGTTGAGTTTACTGGAAATTATCGAACGTTGTTTCGAAGAGACCGGGATAAGATCTGTTATCCGAAAACCACTTTGATGCAACTCAAGCGTTTCGAACGTATGACATATTAAAGAATATGGAATCGAAGATGGATCATTGAAGTGCAAGGGCTGCTTGCTACTAATCCAGAGGGTGATTCCAAAATGGATGTAGTAGAAGTAGTGCCTTCGGTTTGTCCTTATCCTGGACAACTTGTATGGATGAATGCTAGTATTGCATTGATGCCTGAAGAGCAGTGTTAGCATTCCAAGTGGGATTGCTATTTCAAGTGTTAGCAGTGTCCTTTGGTTGTGCATAAGATCTCGATAAAAAGGATTGCAAAGCGAATAGGGTGATGACATATTCGGTACTATCCAGTCAGGGTAGGCCGGTCTTGTGTTGGCAGGGGATCCAAACGAGATACTTAATACATTTTCTAGACGTGTGCTGTGATAGGTGGTACCTCACTGCCTAATTATTGTACGGAATCCATTCTCCAATAAGCGCTGTACGATTTTAGTTGTGTACCAAATATGTTGGAACGTGAGATGCAAGCATTCCAGTTATTTTAATATTTCACTTCGAACCCTTCGACATTATTATAATATCACTGGATTTTTATATAAAAGTGTTTTGTTTATCGTAAGGTAAAAAATCATCCGTACTTATGTGCGGCATGGTCTTACGAGATACCTTTGATTTTTAAAAGGTTTTGAAATGTAATAACCAAGTTGTTTGAGTTTACTCACACCAGACCTATGTCTGACATGAAGTTTTATTTTTTTCCTTAAAACACTTAGGTGCTCAAAATTTTATGAGCAGCCAAGTAGTTCAGGTTTTCCACGGATCCATTTTGGAGGAGCTTAGAGCAAGAGGCTTCATCGATAGCTAGATATTATCTTGTTTCCGTTGTACACTATGTACTCTATATCTGATGTATAAGGATGGACTATTATAACTGTCCTAGGTTAGAATTGCATTAGTGTAACTCTGATGTATTTTTTTTAAATGACTTTGTAAAGTACTATGTTGATTAATATATATTATTCTGTTGGATTGTGAGATTCTGTGATTGTTTAGTTTCTTCTATCTTCTATCTGTTAGAGATGCGGATTAAGGATCTTAAGGCAGAAATAACACTAGAGGGGGGGTGAATAACATTTTAAAGAATATATGAACTATATGACTAAATTAAAACTTTCAACACAAATCTAAACAGAATTCTAACACAGAATGATCACAGAACATATAACAAATGCAAAAAGTAAAGTAAAGCAAGTAAAAGGAAAGAACACACCGGATTTTATACTGGTTCGGAATCCTCCTACATCCAGTCCTGCACCAAGGCAATATCCTTGTATAGATTTTTATAAGCCAATATCCAAATTACAACCCTCAATTTCTAAGGTCTTGAGGAACCCTCCTATCTCCGAGTCTGGGGTAAACTCTCTTGATTTACGGGACACAAGATCACCCTAATACTTCTTAATAACAATCCTTTTGAATGGATAGACACTATGGACTTTTTGAATACAAATTAATCCTATAACTCTGAATAGCACTTTGATCTTTAGTAGAATGATGGAGAATCAAATAGAGAGAGTATCTAAATGATTTCCTATTGAGAATTTGGCAGAATAATGGCACGATCTTGAAAATATGAAGTTTTATGGATATGGAATGGTGGAGAAGAAAGAGTAAAGAAAATAAGAAAGCAGTTGTCAAAAAAATTCATTTTGGAAGCCTTTATATAGATGCACAACAGTCATAACCATTGGCGAAAGGTTTCGAACGAATGGACACTTCTTTTGAAAATTGAATTTTGAATCCAACTGTCACCATGTCGACATGGGGTATCCCCTTATGTCGACATCCCTTAGTACAAAATTATAGAGATGTTGTTTTGTAAAGACAATTGAATTTAAAACAAGTTGAAACTTCTCTGAAGCAAAGTAAAGTGTTTAAACAATATTTTGAGATAGAGAACGAATATAAAACATTATTTTAAATATATATATATATATATATATAATTGATATAGACCGTCAATTATATAAGTAATATTTAAAATCAGAATAAGTTTTGATGTTTTAAAAATAGAAGTTTTTAAAATCAGAATAGAGGAATATTTCAAGGCTAAAACAAAGTTTGAAAATATTTTTGAAAACATGATTTTGAAAGCTAAAACATTTTGAAAACAGATTTAAAAAAATTTTGAAAAATCTATTCAAACTGAAATTGCAAGAACCTTCCTACAGAGCTCCTCCATAGGACTCGAGAACTTGTACAAAGTAGTTTAAATGATTTTGATTTTCGTGGGTTTGTAAGCCACTTGTCGTAGGTTTGTAAGCTACTTGTCGTGGGTTTGTAAGCCACTGGTTTCGATAGAAATTGGGTTCCATCCCAAAAGAAAATTAGAAGAAAGATGAGAGTGCTATTATGAAGTTTTAACAAAATACTAGACACTTATCTTGAGATCTTGAAATCTTGATTCTCTAGAGTCTTGAATCTTGAATCTCTAATCTTCATCTTGATGCTTGAGTCTTTATACTGATCAGTCTTCGATGATACCTGCATATACTTCCTATATACATATACATACATACATATATATATATATATATATATATATGGAAATGTTAGTATATATTTTATAAAGTAAAGTATAATAACTATATAAGGTTGTTGTCATCAAAACATCATCAACTCAGTTCCTAACAATCTCCCCCTTTTTGATGATGACAACCTTTATTTATAAATTATTCTTATCATACCATAACTCCCCCTTACTCCGTGATTTCTTCTTAAAACTACAACTCCCCCTTACTCCATGACTTCTTCTTAAAACTACAACTCCCCCTTACTCCATGACTCCCTCTTACACCAAGCACGTATATTTTTATAACTTTCTCCCCTTTTGTCATCAACAAAAACTTTAACTACTTAAGAATTCAAGAATGATTAGTATGAACAAATAATATGTATAGAACAAGCATGAAACAATGAGTATAAGTGAACACATTTTAGTTATTACAACATATATAAGAACATACATAAACACGAACAAACAAAACAATTTAAAACAAAGAATAAAATGAAAGTACGCTTTAATGGCGATCCTTAACTATAGGAGACTTATGAATCGAACAATTGGGGTAGTGGAGACAAAAGTTTCCACGTTGTTCAATTATGTTTCCATTAGTATCAACAAGGATCTCACCAACGCAAATAACGCTTTCGTCCGTATTCATAGGGACTTCGGGTTAAGGTAAAGGTTGATCTTCCTCTTGGTTTTCTTGTGGTTCTTCTATAGGTTCTTCTTCCTCGGATTCCATGGCTTGTGAAGAGTCTTCAATATTAATAGGATTTGTACAGTTATCCATAAGGATTTTTTGTACTTTCCTAATAATATTCCCTTGCCTTTGTTGTTCTCTAGCCATCCTAAGTTGACTTACTTGAATTTCAGTCATCAATTGAAGGATATCTTTCATCTTCTCTTGCAATTTGATCACTCGAGCGTGCGTAGTTCGTTGAAATGGACCAGAATGAGGAGATGCGGGTGAAGTGGGTTCATTAGTAGAAGAGGAGGCCATTATTTTATTGTTTCAGAAGTTATTTACAGAGAATATAGTGAAGAAAGAGGAGAGAAAACGAAATAAATAGATAAATAACCAAATAACTAACTTTGGAGGGAAATTCAATTTTCAAATTTTTGTTGGGTATGTCGACATCATGAGATGGGGCATGTCGACATGTTCTTCAAAAAAGTGTAATTTTTATTTTGAATTTTTATTGATTATTATATTATATTATTTTATATTTCAGATTTTGAACAAATACCTAATTCTCTTCTAAATTTAGTAAAATTCTGTTCGGTTAATGGTTTAGTTAATATATCAGCAATTTGTTTTTCAGTATTTATATAATCTAGAGTTATTATTTCTTTAATTATATTTTCTCTAAGAAAATGATGTCTTATATCAATATGTTTAGTTCTAGCATGATGAGTTGGATTTTTAGATAGATTTATTGCACTAGTATTATCACAATATATTGGTGATTTACTTATGTTAATTCCAAAATCTTTTAAAGTTTGTTGCATATATATGACTTGTGAACAGGCCAGAGCAGCAGATATATACTCTACTTCAGTTGTTGACAAGGAAACAGTATTTTGTTTCTTGCTGAACCAGGAAACCAGTGAATGTCCTAGAAAGTGACAAGTTCCACTTGTACTCTTTCAGTCTGATTTACAACCAGCATAATCAGCATCACAAAATGATATTAAATCAAAAGTATTATTTTTAGAATAAAATAAACCATAATCTAAAGTGTATTTTACATATCTTAAAATTCTTTTAACAGCTTTTAAGTGAATTTCTTTATGTTGTGATTGGTATCTTGCACAGAGACAAACACTATGCATAATATCAAGACGACTCGCTGTTATATAGAGTAGCGAACCAATCATTCCCCTATATAAAGTTTGATCAATATCTTTTGATTTATCTTCTTTACTTAAACCTACATTTGTTGACATTGGAGTTGGTTTCCCACTAGAGGTGCTTAAACCAAATTTATTGATTAAGTCTTTAGCGTATTTTTCTTGACTTATGAAGATTCCATTTTCTAGTTGTTTAATTTGAAGTCCTAAGAAGAAACTTAATTCTTCCATGTGACTCATTTCAAATTCTTTAGTCATTATATCTGAAAATTCTTTATTCATTATGTTATTAGTTGATCCAAAGATTATATCATCTACATATATTTGAACCAGTTGAATATCTTGATTATTTCTTTTAATAAAAAGTGTTGTATCTACTTTACCAATTTCAAAACCAGATTGAAGTAAATAAGATCTTAGTCTTTCATACCAGGCTCTAGGAGCTTGCTTTAGACCATATAGAGCTTTCTTTAACTTGTATACATGGTTTGGAAATTTATTATCTTCAAAAAGTGGAGGTTGTTCAACATAAACATCTTCTTTTACAAAACCATTTAGAAAAGCACTTTTAACATTCATTTGATATAATTTGAAATTATTATAATTAGCGAAAGCAAGTAGAATTCTTATAGCTTCTAATCTTGCTACGGGGGCAAAGGTTTCATCATAGTCAATTCCTTCTTCTTGACAATAACCTTGCGCGACTCAACGAGCTTTATTTCTTACGACCTCACCGAGTTCATTCATTTTATTTTTATAAACCCATTTAGTTCCAATTATACTTTTATCCTCAGGTTTAGGAACAAGTTCCCATACATCATTTCTGGTAAATTGATTCAATTCTTCTTGCATAGCAAGAATCCATGAATCATCAGACGATGCTTCCTTTGGATTTTTAGGTTCAATTGTTGATATAAAGGCTACATTACTCATACTACTTAATTGATTTCTAGTTCTTACTACAGATTCAATACTTCCTAAAACATTTTCTATAGGATGATCTTTTGATATTTTAAATCTCTTATTAGGTTGATTTATTTCACTAATAGTTTCATTAGATTGATTTAAATTTATAAAAACTTCTTCATCATCTATTTGTACAATATCTTTAAGATTTTCATCAAAATATACATGCATAGTTTCTTCAATAGTATTAGTTTTTAAATTAAAAACTCTAAATGCTTTGCTTCTATTAGAATAACCAATAAAGAATCCTTTATCAGCTTTTGGTTCAAATTTATCTAAATTATCTTTTGTATTAAGTATAAAACATTTACTCCCAAAGACTTTAAAATAAGAAACTATAGGTTTCTTATTATGAAGTAATTCGTATGGAGTTTTATTTGTTAATGGTCTAATTAAAATTCTATTTAATATATAACAAGCTGTAGCAACTGCTTCAGCCCAATAATGTTTAGGTAAATTACTATCAGAAAGCATTCTACGAGCACACTCTTGAATCGTTCTATTCTTACTTTCTACTACTCCGTTTTGTTGTGGAGTTCTTGGAAATGAAAAGTTGTGAGTAATTCCCTTTTGAGTACAGAAATTCTCAACATTTTCATTTTCAAATTCACCACCGTGATCACTTCGAATAGTTTTAATTTTGAAAGAATGTTGTTTTTGAATTCTTTTAGAAAAGTTTTTAAATATTTCAAAAGCATCACTTTTATGTTTTAAAAAGACTGTCCAAGTATATCTTGAATAATCATCTACTATAACAAAAACATATTCACTATGGTTAATTGATTGAACTTGAGATGGACCAAATAAATCTAAATGAAGTAATTCTAGAGGACTAGAGGTGGAAATAACATCTTTTAATTTAAATGAACTTTTCTTAAGTTTTCCTAATTGACAAGCATCACAAATACTATCTACTTTAAAGTTTAACTTGGGTAGACCTCTAACTAAGTCAAGTTTTGATATCCTAGATAATAATTTGAAATTCAAATGGCCAAATCTTTTATGCCAAATCCAAGGGTCACTTGTATTAGCCAAAAGACATAGATTATAATTTGAAAATTTCATACTAAGGATATAAATATTTTTCTTCCTAATACCTTCAAAAATTATATTAGACTTATCATCTTCAATGTGACATTTATCTTTTCCAAATTTAATTTTAAAACCTTTATCGCAAAGTTGACTTATACCAAGCAGATTATGTTTTAAGTTCCTAACTAATAAAACATTAGAAATAAGTAAAGTTTTAGAGTTACCGACATTGCCGACGCCAACCACATATCCTTTAGAGTTGTCGCCAAAATTGACTAATCCACCATCTTGATAAGTAATGTCCTTGAGTATCTCGGGATTTCCAGTCATGTGCTTCGAACAGCCACTATCAAGTATCCATTTATCTTTCTCAATTTGCACAGTTTGTCCATTGGGTGTTGATTCGTCAAAATCCATATAACATGTCTGTTCCTGCATGACACACCAATTCGGTAGATAACTTGATTTTTCAAAATAACTATATGCAGACTTATGAAACTTTGATGAAATGCATAGATTCAAAACAGTTTTAACACAATTTTCCAAAAATGCCATTTTTATATTTTTCAAGTTTCAGATTATGAAAACAATGAAAACCAATGCTCTGATACCAATTGTTAGGGATGCGGATTAAGGATCTTAAGGGAGAAATAACACTAGAGGGGGGTGAATAGTGTTTTAAAGAATATATGAACTATATGACTAAATTAAAACTTTCAACACAAATCTAAACAGAATTCTAACACAGAATGATCACAGAACATATAACAAATGCAAATAGTAAAGTAAAGCAAGTAAAAGGAAAGAACACACCGGATTTTATACTGGTTCAGAATCCTCCTACATCCAGTCCTGCACCAAGGCAATATCCTTGTACAGATTTTTATAAGCCAATATCCAAATTACAACCCTCAATTTCTAAGGCCTTGAGGAACCCTCCTATCTCCGAGTCTGGGGTAAACTCTCTTGATTTACGGGACACAAGATCACCATAATACTTCTTAATAACAATCCTTTTGAATGGATAGACTCTATGGACTTTTTTAATACAAATTAATCCTATAACTCTGAATAGCACTTTGATCTTTAGTAGAATGATGGAGAATCAAATAGAGAGAGTATCTAAATGATTTCCTATTGAGAATTTGGCAGAATGATGGCACGATCTTGAAAATATGAAGTTTTATGGATATGGAATGGTGGAGAAGAAAGAGTAAAGAAAATAAGAAAGCAGTTGTCAAAAAAATTCGTTTTGGAAGCCTTTATATAGATGCACAACAGTTATAACCATTGGCGAAAGGTTTTCGAACGAATGGACACTTCTTTTGAAAATTGAATTTTGAATCCAACTGTCACCATGTCGACATGGGGTATCCCCTTATGTTGACATCCCTTAGTTCAAAATTATAGAGATGTTGTTTTGTAAAGACAATTGAATTTAAAACAAGTTGAAACTTCTCTGAAGCAAAGTAAAGTGTTTAAACAATATTTTGAGATAGAGAACGAATATAAAACATTATTTTAAATATATATATATATATATATAATTGATATAGACCGTCAATTATATAAGTAATATTTAAAATCAGAATAAGTTTTGATGTTTTAAAAATAGAAGTTTTTAAAATCAGAATAGAGGAATATTTCAAGGCTAAAACAAAGTTTGAAAATATTTTTGAAAACATGATTTTGAAAGCTAAAACATTTTGAAAACAGATTTAAAAACATTTTGAAAAATCTATTCAAACTGAAATTGCAAGAACCTTCCTACAGAGCTCCTCCATAGGACTCGAGAACTTGTACAAAGTAGTTTAAATGATTTTGATTTTCGTGGGTTTGTAAGCCACTTGTCGTAGGTTTGTAAGCTACTTGTCGTGGGTTTGTAAACCACTGGTTTCGATAGAAATTGGGTTCCATCCCAAAAGAAAATTAGAAGAATGATGAGAGTGCTATTATGAAGTTTTAACAAAATACTAGACACTTATCTTGAGATCTTGAAATCTTGATTCTCTAGAGTCTTGAATCTTGAATCTCTAATCTTCATCTTGATGCTTGAGTCTTTATACTGATCAGTCTTCGATGATACCTGCATATACTTCCTATATACATATATATATATATATATATATATATATATATATATATGGAAATGTTAGTATATATTTTATAAAGTAAAGTATAATAACTATATAAGGTTGTTGTCATCAAAACATCATCAACTCAGTTCCTAACACTATCTTCTTTCTTTTCCTTAAAAATCTGCCTTTTTATTCAATTTGAGTTGACATGTGTGTTTTATTGCCAACTTAAACAGTACAGAAAAGTGGGGTCATTACAAGTTTATTATTATCTTTGGTCAAAAGTAAGACATTGTGGAAAATCTTAGAAACACATAAACTAATGGTGCCAATGCATCAATTAAAAATTTCACTTACCAACTTTTGAAATGCTCCATAGCTTATCGTGTAATAGAACATTCCAATCATTCCAGGAGCGCCTATTTTTGAGTTGAAATTAAGTCATATTTATTAACTAAAACATCACAAAGGCATCTGAAAGTACAACTTATCATCCAAAAAAAATATTGACTTCTAATTTCATGCCTATTAAGAACATCGTTAACCCTCATTTGGCCAGTGTATAGAAGTATGATGTGAAGTAGGTATTAATTGAGTGTGATTTCTCATCATTTCAACAATAGAAGTGAGTGATCTTGACCGTACTCATCAGAATCATCTGAATAAGATATATCACCGCTATTAGTTGAGTTATCCGAGTTTTTCAAATTATTTTCTAAACTATTATACACAAAATCCTATTTGGATATTATTGGAAATAATGTAAGGAAGAAATAAAGAGAATGTTTTGAAACGAGTATGAGATTTTCATGTTTACATAAGTGATTTCTCGAACGTAAATTTTACGTCTGATTTATTGTATTTACATCGGACGAAAATTTTACGTTTGGGAAACCCTCGTCATTTTTAAGTAGAAAGCCTCTTAGTGGAGAACCGCTGACGTAATCTACGTCCGACGTAACATCGTTGCATTGCACGTAAACATTTGTGAACGTTTCCCATCAACATCTAATCTGCGAACGCACCCTAAAACTACTTTGCTGGTTAAATTTAGGGTTTCATGATGGAGCACTAATCTTATTTCTGTTGTAGAGAAAAACGCACGAGTTACCAAGGTTGGGTGATAATTTCTTTATTACTAGTGCGAACCCGTGCTACGCACATGGATTACTATTATAATTGTTGTTCTAAATATCATGTGAACAGTTTTAACTTTCAAATTAATGATGGTTAGTAAGAAGCCTTTGATGAGCTATATTGATCAAATCATCATTTGCATTTGCATCATGTATGGCATGACCTATCATGAATCAATAAGCTAGCAATTGTCGAGTTATATTGAACTTTAACAACTGCACTGCAAAGCCAGAATAATGGATTGTACGCAATACAGAATAAATGACACATAGGGAGGTTTACCACATAAGCAATGAAATTAAGATATAATTCTTAGGAATACAATGCAAATTATAATAAATTTTTTATTTTTCAATACAACATATTAACTTGGTTGAAATACAATAAATCATAAGTACAATTATACTGTCATTACAAAAAATATTAAAAGTACAATTATACTACCATTACAATAGACTTTGTAGTCTTCCATCTGGACATTTCTTTTATAATGCTTCATTTATAATCTGCACATGGACTGAATGATTGTAAATTGGTTAAAATAGATGGATATTTGTGTTGAATTAACAAACATAAGATCAAGCCTATATATCAAACAATCAATAAACAATGAAATTTCGAATATTTTCAATACAAAGTTGTGTATTGTCGAAATCATAAGATAAACCAACAAATAGTATGATTATATACGTTGCTTCGTAGGTTAATTACGTATTGCTCCAATATCATTTCTGTGAATAAAAAACGCAGGGCACCAATTGTATGCATGCTCCAACACCCGTACTAATTAATGATGGTAGCATTGACAACAACCAAAAAGTAAATTATGTAACTCATAAACAATATGCACCATCAGTTATCCTATGAGTGAAAATAACATTAAAGGATAATAGAATAGGAAAATGAAGTATTTAAGATCAAAACGAATAGGATTATCGCGTACGTAATCAATTTAGGCAATGCTAACAAAAAAAAAAGGATTCTTAGAATCTGAGTGAAATAATATGATGATTAGCTTTCAGTTGTGTCATTATTTTGAAGCAACAATGCACTTGATAATCAGAATTAACATATTTGCTTTCTAAAATGAAAATTGGGTGAAATTGGGTTAACTAAACAAAACTCCAATTCTGAAAAGAAATGAATAGTAGAGTTGGTTAAATGATCAACTTTAAAATGTGAAAGTATAATATTTTTGGTAGTAGGTTAAACCCAGAAAAAGTGGATTCTTCATATTATTAATCTAATAGTGTTGTGCCTTATATTGTTCTCTGCATTGTTACCATTAGGTAAAAATTCATTTTCGAAATAAAAATCAAAATGAAGAAGCCAATTAACAAATAGGATCAAATGTTGAGTACATTGTAACTTTTGCTTTTTCCACTAACCATGTATAGTAGCATGGTCTTGAAACCACATTTCCTTGTTTACTGTAGAATCCAACATCATAATTAGATAATCACATCAATTATTTATTAGCAATACTGATCTTGACATGAGTAACGTATAAATCTTGGTGAAACCACTTTATTGAATCTAGTTTAACCAACACCCTAAATGAACAAATGTAAAACACGCCTAACAATGGAAGAACAGAGATAGAAGGATATAAGCTGTATAATATATTTAAAAACCTTCATTTACAAATTAAATGAAGGATATTCCCATTTCAATCTCACAGAAATGTAAGACACACATAACAATTGAAGATCAAAGTTAGTAAATAAGGATATAAGATGTGTAATATACTTAAATAAGCCTTCCTTCACAAATTAAATGAAGGAACGTTCAATTTTAGTCTCAAAAATACCCCTGAACTTATAATCTGTATTTGAATGTTAAAGTTTCTCTACTAAAATTAGCTGAAGCTTTGGCTCCATTCCTTCTATATTAATAGAATGTCCATTTTTCGCCATTTCTACACTTTACTTTATCTATTTAAGAGCATACATGCAAATTAATATTTTTATTTATTATGCACTGGAAAATATTAGCATGTCACTTATATTAAATAATAAGGATGTCACCACTACTATACCATCCAGAAGATGATTCATGATTTGAAATCCAAATTAACCATAGTGGAAAAAAATGTATTATGATTTTGAACCATAAAAAAAAGATATAATTCCTATGAATCATCAGCTGAAACTACATAATAAAGGGCTAAAAAATAACATCACAGACTAATGTTTCATAAGTAAAAACGATTGAGAAAAGCAATCGTTGATTGAATAAAAATGACACCAACCATATTTACCTAAATACTGATTATGCATACATGTTGATAGGCGCATAAGTCCAACCTTGAACTACTATCGTTCTCGTCCTATGATCATTTTTTATGGTAGCGGTTTTATTAGAATGAAATGATCCAAGTCCATTATTTTCTATAGGTGTCGCTAATATCAAAAATACTGAATTAATTTAAAAGTTAATTTAATTACCTATAAATTACCGATTATTTAGTTGTAGAAGTATTCCATTTATATGAATTAGTTTCAATGTCATCTCCAATCTACACAGTTTCTGCAAATGATAGCCATCATATTATTTTGTTAAAATACAGTAAAATAATCTTGTAGAATTATTACAATTAAATTCCTTTAAGGTCTGTGCAAATACCATACAACAGAGGAGATTTACATAAATGATTCACTTGCAAGACTTCCAGTAATGTTCCTATTCATACAGTTTATGAATTTCTATTTTTGCAACATGGATGCATTTAAAAAGTCCCAAATATCAAATACGTTCAATAAAACATCCTCTTGTTTCACTGGCATAATTAAGTTAAGCGACCATTGTGTTTGCAAAAGAATTTTTAAGTCAGTGATTTCCTTTATGCTTCCTAGCAAGATGTGTTAATATATAATTAGTATATTATTCTAATGACAGAGACAAAAAGAGTTGAACTTTACATCGAACCAAGGTCTGCTTACTAATTCCTTCAAGTCAAGTCGGTTTTATTTACAAAGAAACGCCCAATCCTTAAAAACTGATCTTTCTTTCAGTTATCAAAATATTATAACATTTCATTTAAACTGTACATACATATTTTCTTAAGAAAATACACGATGCACATTTTATTTGTATAATAACAAAAATAATTTAAATTATGTTGGATAATTACACAAAAAATGAAAAATGATATCAACAACATGTGTAGCATACAATACATTTTAGAGTTAGTTACAATTACCCTTTTTTCGTAGCACGTCAATACTCCAGAGAAATTTATCAGATTCAAATCGAATTTTGATCAGAAATTCATGAAACTAAGGTAAAAAGTAAGATAAGAAAAAACAATGCAAACTCTATGATCTTTACTTGAGAGAAGACGAATTGATAGATCCTTGAGCGGTCTCAAATATATATACATAAGGCATATTTTGTTCCATAATTAATCCAAAATGTTCAAGCATGTAGGCATGAAATCGATAATGCGACAATTTTACTTATAAACATACCTTTTAAAATATATTATAAATGGAGTTTCTCATAGTAATAAAATAGGAAAAAGCAAAAACTATTTCACTTTATAATTAGCGTCCAAACCAGTATTCTTAGCAGAGCAAGTCTTTTCTGCTGCAGCTTTTGCATAATTGTTTTGCTTTCTAAATTCATAATTTTCATGAAGACTATATATGTAAGCTAGTTCAAGTTTTTTTTACGTGAAATTTTATTTAAAATTGTTACTAATAGTTGTTTTGTCTTGTAAATAAGTAGTGAATAAGCACTAAACGTTGATATTTATATAAAAAGAAACTATCAATATAAGTTAAATAATAAGTAAGAAGAGGATGATAAATTTATAACATATTTTTTCAGAAAGTCTAGTGATAAATTTATGGATTTCTTTTTCATTTTATCTTATTAATCATATATGGTTTTTTGTCGGCAGGCATGTATGTTTTTACAAAATCTTTTTATACCAACATTCCAATATTGTAAAAATAAAAGCAAATTTAAATATTAGCATGTGTGAATGAATCTTTGCCTTTGCAAAGTAGACAGATAAGCATAAGAATCAATAAGTAATTATGGAGGTTAGATATGGGGAATACAGTAAGAAAACATCTTTGTTCTTGTCCAGACTTTCGATGAAACATGAGGAAAATCCTCTCATAAATCTCTAAGTGTGTAATTTAAGCTACTTAGATACATTAGTAAAGGATTATACATAACTAAATCGCATCATGAGTAAGGATATCATTAACTAATATACTCGTATGTCATTTTCTAATTTTATTAATGATACTTTGATTTCTAACATAACTAATATACTGTCATATCATTTCTCATTGTACTTTTAATGAATACATTTATGTTACAAACAGATTTTTTACATTAAAATCAGTATTTGCACTCATACACTAATTATAATAAACACCGCCGTTATACATAGACAACATAACCAATTATCATGGGTTCAGAATCGATAGATCACCAACTTATAAGATATCCAAATATTTGGTATATTTAGCTAGTTAATTCTAAATATTTGGTACACTCATTTAGCTAATTGGCTATATAGTTTAAAAAAAAGTTACTAAATAATTAATAGAATTACCTTCTTACAAGATATCTAAATATTTTCTCTGGTTAATTAGCTCTAACAATCCCCCTGACACATCGCATTCATTATGCAGCTATGTGGTGAACCCAGAACATAAATCAGGTTTTGAAATATTAATGAATAAACATCACTCTAAGTTAGCATCATCTCTAAATTATAATCGAGGTAAAAACACAACACCCTTAACAAATGTTTCAGTTCACATATTTCAATCCATTAGTTTTTTTTCTTTAGAAAATGGATTATTTTCTCAGGCACAAAATTTTACTTATGGTACTTGGAACTGGAATTACATACTTTGCAATCTATAAGGTCCAGCTATGAAATAAAAGTAAAGCACTCACAATGTGTATGGAAAATAAAGATCCAAGAATATTATCAAATTACATAATGTATGAAAATAATATGGTCATTAATTTTTTGAAGACCAAGTTAAATGTACCAAGGCCATCTAATCTAAATTAGATAAATATCAACTTGGGCAATATTCTTCTTTTGTCCTTATTATTTTTCCTTTCATCTCCCTATTATTTCTATAAATGTTTAAAAAATTATGCATAATGCTGAAGGGGCATGAAAAATGTATCATTTCAATTCAGATAAGCTGTTAAGAAAGTAGTTAACTCGCTAATACTGAAATAATAATATACAACATTTTTATTATAATGGTACTTCCTCTTGTAGTTTATGAAGTAATGGGGGCATCATGATTTATTGAGTATAACACAGAAGATGCATTGCCACTATGGTTTTGAGAAGGATAATCCATTTCATGCTTACCCATATAAATCTAGTTATATGTTCGGTCAACTATATGAAGATAACTTTTTAGAAAAATATCAAATTGTCTCATAATCTGCATGTTGTTTAAAGTTCCTACGTTGAAGTAGACACTCTAGCTGGATATCCAATGGAAAATGAATTCATGTTTCACAAAGATGCGGTTATTCCAAAAGCTAATGCTTTCTGTTTTGAGTTTAAAAAATATGACCAGTTCATAGAGGTCTGACACAATTTGTTATTACTGTTTAAAATATCCCTTTTGGTGAGATGGAAATGAATTGTTTCTAAGGAGAAACAAAAAATGTTAATGGTTAAAAAATAGGAATTATTCACTACTCCTGATATTGCCAACATGTACATGCATTGGTTGACCTGATATGAGACAAATGTCCTGCATATTTTCTTATAGTTGTTATGTAATGAAGAAATTTATGGGAAAACTTCGAGATATAGTCGAAGTGCTTCATGACACAAATAGTAATATTTGTTACCCAATTAAAGTTTGCAAATAGACGCAAAGTCATCAATTTTGCAAACTAAAAATAGAAAAAATTTAAGTGCATAAGACTTCACATAACTGGGCATTATATAGTATGTAAACAAACAATGGCCCAACACTTATATACAACAAAACGCTTAATATATTGTATTATACACATAAATTATTCTTAACACGCACACTGCACACATATATGAATTGGTGTATATGTGTGCATACATAACACACACACATAAAATAGTTATGAATTCATCTGGAAATTGTTAGTCCAACACATACATATTGCAATCAAAAAGTACCGCTCTATGGAGTTGAATTTATTTTGATTTGAGGTAAATTTATATAACGGGAACTGATCGGTGACATTGTTGATTACACTATCAATTGTGTTTTTCTTCTATAATCTTAAACCTTCTACATCCAATATATATTCAAGTTAGTATTAGCACATAGCTAGACCATTACTTGACAATTTAGATGAGCTTTATTTAATTTCTAAATGTAGACAATAAACACAGTTAAAAATAATATTCTATCTATTTCAGAGCAAATCGCTTTTCTGCTAGATACTTGTATAGGAAGCTAGAAAAAATAAAGATCTAGGCCAATGGTAGCACCAAAATCATCCGTTTGAGACACTGCTCCAAATTGCAGCCAATTTTTAGCTATTTGCTACATCAATTTGGCACAATGTCTAGTGGCTGTTGAGAAAAAGGCACTAAATATGTAGGAATAATTCAAAAAACATGTAATTATAGATGTTTGAACATAGGACGATTGTGAGGCTGGAAAGTAACCAAGTGAAAATGAAAAGAACTTCACAACATCATTAGGGAAAAAATAAACAACGCCCACTGGGCAGCAGACCCTGTGAACAAATTCATATGTTTAGATATGACCCAATTGGTAGTTAAACAGGTAGTATGGCACAAATTGGTAGGTAAATTAGCACATTTTATTAGGTATATTCATAATTTCGTCCATTCGGATATTAAAATTATGGTTAAGCTCCTGATTTTTATTATAACACAAATTCAAAATCTAAAAAATTCATTCAATAAAAAAAATTATGCCTAATACATATATTCCTATTCCAAAAAGCTTGAATAGAAAAAATAGCCAATAATCGATGAAACTCGAAATGCAGCATAAAACATATTTGCATAACTTTGACAAACCTGGTAATGACTATTAATCTTGCATTAATCTATTAGATGATCAACCTCTAAATCACTGGAAATCATTGTACCCCAACAATCTAGTATCCATGAATACACGCATCTAGCTGGCACAAAGACAAAGAATGGTGAATAAATGCAATGTTTTAGTGGATCTAGTAAGCGTCAAGAAAAACAGAGTTAAAGGAAAACAGAGATAAGTTCTAAAAAAAATCATATAATAGCTATTTAGTAGCGTTTCTATCATAGCCTATTTACAAACAATATAGGTGGGAATAACAGAAAAACTATGAACAACCATAAGCAATCACGTTTATTGAAAATCTAATTTGGACCGACCAAATAGAAGGAAAGTGAAGATGTTTCATTTATCTAATCCGTGTGGATCACTGCCATAAAAGACTAACCAACACTTATTTAAAAGCAAACATTGGTGAATAAAATGTAATGCTTGGTTGCATTCAGCTAGCATCATGCAATGCAGACTGTTAGAATACAAATAGAAGTTTCAAAAAAAATCAAGTATTAGCTATTCAATAGCTCTTGTAAAATGATTTACTGATAAGAAATGTAGGTAGAAAACTAAAGAAAAGTATGAAAAGCTATAAACAATTATGTTTATTAAAAAAACATAGACCAACCAAATATAGGATATAACATTACAACGATAAGTACAGCAGATAGGGAAGACGAAAACAAAAACGAACTTAGACATTCAATTAGTGGAAACAAAATTCATAAACTGCAAATTAGAAACGCCACCCTCTGTGAATAAAAGCAGCGCTAGATATCCGTTGGCTCGTGAAATGATGGGATTAACTGAGGAGATATGGCGGACGAATCTGAAATCTACTAAATTGAAAACGGTTACGATGTTATTAGGAGGGGCAAATAATTTATTTTCTAGATTTCGAATTTGACATGGGGTGGCTTAAATATTCTTTCCTAGGGTTTGAGAAGTAAAGTCGAAATGGACGGAGAGGCGAAGACGGTTGTCAATCGATCGGGCCGAGATATAGAGTATGGTAGGAGGAGAGTTCAACGTCGGCGAATGGGCAAAGGAACAAATTAGGGGTACGGTAATATTTAGTGTTTGGACGATAAGGGAAAGAAATAAAAAGGGCTGGAGTAAAAGGAAGAATTGTAGAGAAAGAAACGAACAGAGGGTGGTAAAAAGTTACGACGGTTCATTTCACAAAATCTTATAGGGCTTCTGAGCCCTTCAAAATCAACTGACTAAGGGTTAACTAGAGGAAAAAAACAATAGTTTTTCTCTCTCTGTACATAGAATTTGTTGTTTTGTCTTTCCGTTTTAAATAACTTAAGGAGAAAAATGGCGGGATGATTATAAAAGAAGCGTTGTCTGGTACACATTCTCTCTCCGAACTATCATGCCTTCTCCTCTTTACCGACAGGTCCATCCAATTCTCTCCGTCTTACAAAAATCCACAACACTAAAACATCTCAAACAAATTCAAGCCATCTTCTACGTTTTAGGCCATTCACAAAATCATCTTCTCAATTTCAAGCTGTTAAGATTCTCCACCCTAACTCTCACCGACGTCTCTTACTCTAAGCTTATTTTCAACTCAGTGCATTCTCCCAATGTATTTCTCTACACCGCCATGCTCAGCGCCTACTCCCTTCACTCGCATTCCTCCTCCCTTCAACTATTCAAACAAATGCTTTTCACGGGTAAGCCAAGACCCAACGAATTCATATACCCACTTGTTCTAAAATCGTGTTCCGACAACAAAAATTCATTCTTCATGAAAATGGTTCACACCCACATTGCCAAATCCGGTTTCGATGCGTTTGATGTCGTCAAGACTTCGCTTTTAGACGCATACGCTAGATACTTAGATTTGTGCAACGCAAGAAAGTTGTTCGATGAATTGCGAGCTAGAAATGTAGTTTCCTGGACCGCTTTGATAAGCGGGTATACAAGATTAGGTCATATGAGTAATGCCATTGCATTGTTCGAACAAATGCCAGAAAGAGACGTGCCATCATGGAATGCGATCATCTCAGGCTGCACTCAGAATGGTATGTTCCCTGATGCAGTGGATATGTTTAATAAAATGGTTTCAAGTGGAGCTCAACCAAACTCTACTTCGGTCTCTTGTGTATTATCAGCTTGCGGCCATCTTGGAATGCTTAAGCTTGGTAAATGGGTGCATGGGTACGCATTGAAAAACAAAATGGTGTCTAACATTTATGTATCAAATGCACTAGTTGATATGTATGGAAAGTGTGGTAACATGAGAGTGGCTAGAAGCGTGTTCGATGTCCATAGTTGTAAGAGCTTAACTGCGTGGAATTCTATGATCAATTGTCTAGCTTTACATGGATATAGTGAGTGCGCGATACTGACTTATAAAGAAATGGTACAGTGTGGTAGTTTAGTACCCGATGAGGTTACATTCGTGGGACTTTTGAATGCATGTACGCATGCAGGGTTGGTCGATGATGGGTTGAGTTACTTCAAGTGTATGAGTCGTGATTATGGTATTGAGGCAAAGATTGAGCATTATGGTTGTGTTATTGATCTATTGGGAAGAGCGGGGAGGTTTAGTGAGGCGATGGATATGGTGAGAGATATGAAGATTGAACCCGATGAAGTTGTATGGGGGTCATTGCTGAATGGTTGTAAGAAGTATGGGGAGACGAAGTTGGCGGAGTTTGCAATTAAAAAATTGTTGGAGATTGATCCGAGAAATGCTGGCTATGGTACGATGTTGGCGAATTTGTACAGTGAAGGTGAGAAGTGGGAGGAGGTCGGAAAAGTTAGGAGGATGCTGAAGGAAGAGGGAGGGAAGAAATTGCCTGGATGCAGTTGGATTGAAGTTGATAGTGAATTATATCAATTTTATTCTGGTGATAAGAGTCACGATAAGTCTGAGGAGATTTATATGATCTTAGACTTACTCTTTGGTTTAATGGAAGCTTAATTGCCTGGTGAGATGATCCTGGAAAACATCAAAGATGAGCTGGGCCGGTGCAAGGTCATTTTGGGCCCTGGACAAAGTAATAATTTGAACCCTTTGCAAATTAGCAAGACTATTTACTATAACTAAAATAAAAAACTTACAATATTTGCATATATAAATTAATTTTTTTCATAAAACAATAACTACAGTTTTGTTTAAAATCAGCCAAGTTATAAGACATTGATTAAAAAAGATACACAAAACCTCAACAATAAATCTCATTTAAAAATATCTCTCAGTGGATTTTTTGAAGCAAAATCATTAATTATATCATCTTAATCAATATTTTCCAACATGTTCTTCTCAATGTATAATATCACTAGTCCATTCAATCTATTTTGTGACATAGAAGTGCGTAAATATAACTTTAGCAATTTTAATTTAGAAAAACTTCTTTCAGCGGACTTCATAGTAACTGGAATAGTCAACAATATCCTATAGGCAATCATCACATTTGAAAACATTTACAGTTCTTTCACGAACTCTAAAATCTTAATGGAGGTCCATGATTTATCCACTTCATATGCTTCCTTTGATAACATTACATGCAACACTTGTAATTCACAATATAAATTTTTTCTAATAACATCAAAATGGTAATATTTATTTAAACTGTTTTCAAGATTCATGCAAGCCATTAATAACTCATGATCATTAAGATTAATTAACTTTTTAGCATCAAACAAACCAAATATGGATTCAAAATATTTTATTTGTTCGAATCAAGACTTCAATTGAGAAAGTGCAATATCACCTATACAAAGGAAGTAATCAATTCTACATGATTCTTGTGTTCATAAATGTCTTCTTTCGTTATCTAATATTTCATCAAATTATCTTTTTCTACGACTTTGACGTTTCATAGGAAATACAGGCTCAATTTTCATATCAAAAGTTTATTGTTTTGCCTCTTCTAATGCTAGATTAAATCCATCTTCTCTATACTTTAAAAAAAACAATAAGTGCATCCAATTGTTTAACAGCAATATCAAGACGCATATCTTCAGATTGTAACTTTTTACTGACTAAGTTTATTTAATTCAAAACATCGTGCCAAATAACTAGAGATAATAAAAATTCAAAGCTTGAAAGTTTAGATATTGCTAAATTTTGGGCATCCCTACTCAATTTGGCATCTTCAGTGTTTTCAGCTTATTTAAACAAAGCTTCTCTAATTTCAAGAAGTTGTGATTTTATTGCTTTAATACTTACGATATGGCTTTCCCAACGTGTATTTGATAATGATTTTAGTGTTAAACCCTTTATATGCTCAAGTAATATGCTCCATCGTTTTGTTGAGTTAGAAAAAACAGTATAAATGCATTGACATGCTCCAAAAATTGATTTTGCTTTATGGTAACAGTTTGTCATATTACAAAGAACTAAATTAAGACAATGAGAGCCGCATGACATGTAAAATGCTCTAGGATTTATTTGAAGCAATCTTGTTTGTACTCCTTGATGTCTCCACTCATATTAGATCCAGTATCATACCCTTTGTCCCCTTCTATAATCAATATCAATTCCAAGCTTTGTTGTTACAACTTGCAGTTCATTAAAAATGGCCAAGCCGGTTGTATCTACAACAATAATGAACTCTAAAAAAATTCTTCTATTTTTATTGGTGTACTTAACATATCCACGCATCTTACTGTTAAAGTCGTTTGTTTTTTGTGACTTGAATTAGGAGTGCAATCTAAAATAACAGAGAAATATTTTGCCTTTTTAATTTTTTTAATTATAGCATTTTTGAATTTCAATCTTAAAATGATTCTCAATTCATTTTCAATTTTATGACTAAGTTAATGATGATGAATTTGTTTGTTTCTAATGAGTTGAAAATGGTGTTGCATTACTGGGTCAAACTCGGAAATCGTATCAATTAGACCTGGAAAGTTACCTTTAGCATCATCGTCAATTTTTTCATTACTTCCACAAAATGCTAAGTTATTTATTGCAAGACATTTTACGACAGTAGTAATTCTAATCATGACATTTTTCCAATGTAGAGTATTATTTCTAATTTGCATTTGTAATTCTTTATCAATAGTTTGATTTTTATTTAATCTAAATTTTAACATCTTTAATGGTTTTAAATTTTGAAGATGTTCGATACTATTTTCACGCTGTTCAAGAGTCTTGCTAAGATGTTTCCAATCTCTAATTCCATCAGTTGCTAATTGACTTCGAGACAACTTAGTTTTGAATAATTTACAACAAAGCAGAAAACTTTATTTAATTCTTTTGAGTATACTAGTCAATCTCTATCACGACTCTCACCGTTTGGTAAAATTTGAGTATAATGAACCGAGAAAAACATTCTAGAATGTTCGTCTGAAGGATATTTGATATTAGCTTCTCGTTTTGGGCCATTTTCAACAAGTAAATCTCGCATATTTATCCCAAACTTCAGGGACGTAAATATTTAAATTAAAACTTGTTTTTCAATATTCAAGATTGTTGATAATATGCTCATCATCCAGATCGTTTTCATTTCCTTTTAATTCTTCGCAATTGATTTGTTGTTGAAATTGATTTGATAAAGTTGCATCTTTTTCATTGACAGTAAATTCATTGGTACGATGATTATTAGCACTACTCGTTTCTTCGATTACGTCTACATTTTCATCATTTAGTTCTTCATTCATTTCGTTTTTATTTTTTTTTACTTCTTAATAAACGGTTTATTGCTAAGATTGATCTAATAAGTTGGCATCATTTTCATTTTCCTCAAAGTTAATTTGTTGGTCGGATTCAATTGAAAATTTTGATTGCTTATCAAAATATTTATTAAGTGAAAACTTTAAACTTTGAGCAATATTTTCTTATCTTTGTTTCTTTCCTTTTTTGGCTTTCAAAAAGATGTTTCATAATTTCAATCCAACAATTAAAGTAATAAAATTAGCTAATTAATATTCAGTAACAGTAGAACCTGATTTGTAGGTCGATTTCCTTCCCCAAATACTTCGGTTATGGCAAATAGTAAACACTGAATTGCTATGAACAACCTGCAATTCATTAATTATAAGAAAACAATGTCAATACAAATAATCAATTAATATACAATTATCTTAAACGATATTAAAAATATTCAAGTAAATAAATTTATTTCTAAATCAAGTAACTTTGAAAGTGAGATATATTACAAGATAAATTTACTTTTTAGTTGCTGATTTCACAAAACATTGGGAAAAACATTGCTGTTTTGATCAAAAAAGAATACCTCAATTCACATTTTTGGTGTCTTGATGATTGTTCAAAGTTTGCTTTCAAAAATCAAAATTGATTGATAGTTGAGAAGATGTTACTGAAATGAAGAGCTTTCTTGAGAAAATGTTGTTGAGATGAAGAGCTTTGTCGAGAACTTGTTGCTTGCTTTCAAAACTAATTAACAAAGTAGAAAACTATAAAATAGAAGTCAGGAAAAATAATCGTTGAGAAGAAGGAACAAGCAGAGAAAACGAGGCAATTTGTATAAAACGAAGGGATTTCTGAACGTAATTACTGATCTTCTTTCTGTTTTGTTTCTAGATGGGCTTGCAGATAGGGTTTTAGTTGATATAAGCAAATAATAATGAAATTATAAAAAATATTGGACCCCTGAAAATAGGGCTTTGGACAGTTGCCCAATTTACCCAGTATAAGGCCTGGACGTGAAGATGGGAGGCTTGGATTTGAGCAAGGAAGGTACGCCTCAAGAAACGCGTAAATTTATTAACAGCGCATGTTATCTATGTTACAAAAGAAATGATTTGACCTTGAAATAAAACAACACGACATTACGTGATATTGTAAATACTTCTTTCTTTCAGTGGATATAAAATTTGCTAAGAGTATATGTTCAGTTTTCAGTCTTCGCGGTTGTCACACACGGTCCGTTTGTCTTATTGTAAACGGGAAGCAATGATATTTTTGGAATTCCAAAAAGACACCGAGTAAATTAGTTAGACGAAATTTTTTTATTAGTAGTAGAGAGTAGAGATACAGATGAGCTCTACTCTTAGGCGGTGTGCGTATATTTATATTTTTTAAGGAAGTATGTAGCTTCTATTCCTTTTTTGGATCGTCGTTCATTAGCGGTATATTCATTAAAATTACGAAGAAAAACGTTGAATGCTGAGACGTGTGTCTATCTTCTCCTCTGGGTTTGTCTCCTAGATTAGTGAAGTCTCTGTAGTGTTTTGCTGATCTGTTGTTAGAGCGTGCACAACGCACAGTGCACTTGACCACAATATCAGCTACGGGTGCATGCTATCTCCAGGGCGTTTTGTGCTATGTTCTGTAAAAGCTGCTGAAGCATGTTTTGCATATAGTTTGCCTCCACCGCCTTCTCCATTTGTACTGGTATATCCGTATGCATTCCTAATTCTTTTGTTTAATCCTAATGTCTTCGTTCTTTATTGTAAGAAAATGAGGATTTTCACTTAAAAGAGTTTTTTTAGTACAAAACAGTAAGTTTTTAAGACAACATTTCAAAATAATTACTTTCAACGACAAATGATTAAAGAAAAAGTAATAATAAAAGAAAGTATCATTAAGTACCACTTTCATTTATTATTTACCATTTTCTTATATCATTTTAGAAAAGGGGGAATTAATTTAAAGGACAATTTTTTTTATATTTTTTGCCTCAAGGACATGACCTCAATATTTTTACCACAAGGACAAACATTCTTCTAAAAATTATTCACAAGGACAAATATTTTTCAAAATTATTCATAAGGACAACAAAACTGATAACTAGCTAAAAACTGATACCTAAAAACTGCTACCGATAACTACAAACTGATACCTAAAAACTGCTATCAATAACTAAAAACTGATACTTACAGAAAGTTGTCCTTCAGGATAAAATATTGAAGATCTGTCCTTGAGGCTAAAAAGCTGTGAAATTTTGTCCTTGACAATAATTTTCTGTTTAGAAAATTAATAATTTCTATTATCTTTTGTCCTTATAAGTAATTACATTGGATCGAGAAGTCCTTCGGACTAATTTATAGTAGTAAATTCGTGTGTGAGTATTGTTTGCTAATATACCTTTGTGTGTATGTCACATGCACGTACGCACACGTAAACAATCAAAAAATAACAAGTGTCCCTACACACACGTCTCTACTACTAATAAAGAAAATTCGTTAACTAATTTACTCGGCGTTTTTCTGAAATTTCAAAAATGCCCATGCTAGCACTGGCCGTATAAACAATAAAAAAACTCAAAATAAAAAAATTACGGCTCGAGATCTAATCCTCAGCAACTCTCTCTCCTCTTCTTTTGATTCGCATTCTTCAATCTTCTTTTTCCAACCGTCTGAACTAGCTGCTTGGTCGTTAAGCTTGGTTGGTCGCGTTCGCATGCTGCCACTTTGAATTTCACGCTTCAGCTCTACGTTTTTTCTTACGTGGCTTCTAGTTCCTCCCTAGATCTGGCCGACAACGTGCTTGTGACAGACGAGGCTGGTAGTCAAGCGCTTCTGGATATCTCAGATCCCCCCACTACCTTCCTCTTCAGCGCTTCCGGATATCTTAGGTTTCCCCGCTACCTTCTTCAACTCGATCAGTTCACAGTCCAGCTTTGGATTCTCATTGGGTCCCACTTGCTTTGGTCCGGCGCTTGTAGGCTGCAATATGATGTTGGACTCTCTCGCGTAGCCAGATCCAGCTAGCCATGTTTTGCCCGATTCACTACACTCAATGGTACCTCCTTTCTCTTCTTCACTTTGTGATTTTGCAAAATCAAACTTAGTTGAAAACAACTCATTCCCCCAAATTATTGCCGATGAACCCAATAACGCTAATAGTTAGTCGCCTTTGTTTAAAAAGAGGCCTGGAAATGCAGGATCCTTTCCCCCCAAGCAATACATAGTTAAATTTACCAATAAACCTGTACCCTCGTAAGAAAATTATAAACGCTAGACTTGCTTATCTAGTTTGTTTCTTTTTGGATGGGGCTCCACACTATTCCATTGTGAAGAAACATTTACTTGGGCTGTGGCGGTTGCATGGTTCGGTAGGCGTCAGGTGTGACAACTCGATGTACGTTTTCAAATTCCCATGCCCGTAGGAGAGATCATGTGTTTTGGAATCTGATCTTATTATTATTGACGACAAAGTATTTATCATTAATAAATGGAGCTTTTCTATTGACAATGCCCATGAGCAAGTTCTTTCCATCCCCATTTAGACGCATATATCGAATATTCCTTCAATTTACCAATCCCTTGAGGGGGTTAATTGGATTGCCAACCATATTGGCCGGTTGATTTGTTTTGTTATATCCACTAAGCATAGACAACTCCTCCATTATGCCAGAGCCTTGACTGAGATTACCCTCTCTAGTTAGTTACCTAATCGCATTTTTGTCTCTCTCGATGAGGATAGGGTAGCCTAAATTAATATTTCATACCAGAGGAAACCACCTATTCGAGACTTACCACTCCTTTGGTCATGTAACTTCATCTTGCCCTCACTCCACTGTCGCTCCAGATAACCTTCACCCTAAAATTCCCCTCATAATGCCTACAACCAAGCGCCGACAGATTCACCCTGTCCTTCTTACCCAACCTTCGACCCTTTGGTTGAGTTCTCCTCCCCCGACAGGTCCCCTACATCTCCTGTCACCAACCCTTAGTTGTTGCTTCCTTGCTCGTCTGTCCCTGTTTCTCCCTCCTATGCCACTCTAGCATGCCCTGTCACGTCGCTCATTCTAGGTCCTATTTCTAGCCTTAAGAAGAAACTTGTCCTTACCCTCCATTTCGATCCACCCTGTGCCGAGCGCATTTCTCTTGAGCTATCTGAAAAACTATCTCTTATTTCTAGCCTTAAGAAGAAACTTGTCCTTGCCCTCCATTTCGATCCACTGTGTGCGTAGCGCATTTCTTTGTAGCTATCTAAGAAATAGTTGAATGTGCGCAACTGATCTGGTGCAAAAATATCGAAACTTGTTCCCACAAGGAAAACGGTTTGTGCTACCACTCGAAATGGATTATATTCTCTAAGTGGGTTTCAGATGATGAAAAGATGTGCGGGAACTCTACTACAGACTTATGAATGACGAGCTTGTCCTCTGCAATGACGGCGAAGATGTTGCCAAGTCTAAATACTTTAGATTTTAAAGTAATTTAATCACTTTATCCAAAGATATATACTTTAAAAATACTTAAAATAAAACTATTTAAAACTCTTTATTTAAAATACTAGTTATGAACTTTATAATAATTTCAAATGTAAAGCTTAAGCCAAAACTAATTTAAAATAAAAGTTATGAAATTCTATACAAATTTTCAAATAAAAACTTTAGCCATAGTACATACAATAAAACCAAATACTGGACAGTTTCCACTTGTCCCCGCAACTAAATACACAACTTATACTGCACGGTGGAATATACATAAGTACGTGTGATACCTCTCGCCATCCAGATCGTCTCCTAAGCTTCATAGCAGTCCATCCAGAATCTATTTTCTATAATACTCGGTCTGACCCGAGCATTATAGTTAAATAACACCCGAGTCAGTTTGAAAAATCAGAGTGAGAAAACACGCTCAATTGGATTATTAAAGTTTCAAAATTCTTTTAAAATCAAAGGTATCTCGTAAGACCACGCCACAAATAAACATGCTGGGTTTTTACTTTACGATAACGAAAACATTTTTTTATCACATCTGTCTGATATTATAATAGTGTCTATATAAAATAAAATAGAATCTAGTTGAAATGCTTGCATCTCATGTTTCAGCAATAGTTGGGCATAATCAAAACCGTACAGGCGCTTATTGGAGATTGGATTCCATACAATGGCAGGCTGCTGGGGTACCGTCCGTCACAGTACATGGTCTAGATCACCGTACCGAGAATCCACCCTGATCCCCTGCAACACAAGACTGGAGCTACCCATTACTGGATAGTCCGAATAAGTCACCCCAAGGTTGGGATCAGTAACCGCCCACACAGCCGAAATAAAGGGACATCTAGATAGGGATGATCTTACCTTAATTGGTTGCTAGCCACTTAGCCTTGTGTGCACCTCCCCTGTTTTAGCCATTCTCGGTTGATGAGACTCGAGGCTATGCGTTACATTTTTAGCACACATTCACTTAGAATGCTCATCGTCCTCCTGACGATGTTCTGAAAGCATTCTTCCATACAAGTCCGTTCCGGGTCCGAGCGGAACCAAAGGCACTACTCCTACTACATCCATTTTGGAATCACCCTTAGGATTAGTAGCGATTAGCCCTTGCACTTCACTGCTCCATCTTCGACTCCAAGCTCTTGTCTTCCTCCCGAAAACGTTCAAACCGGATCGAAGTGGTTTTTGGAAATTTATCTCGATCACAGTCTCTTCGAAAGGATCAGCGCATTGACCAATATTGATAGTCGGTTACTTAACTATCAAATGACATCCACAAACAACCATCAGGCCTTTATAATTTTTTATAAATTATTTATTTCAAACTTTCTTTAAACCATAATACTGGTTAAACCTTTAAAATAATTTACATATATAATTAACTCAATAAATATTTACTCGTAAAATTTTTAAAACACCAAATAATAATTTCTTTCTAAACATTCTTTTAAAAACCACCTTTAAGTCTCTAACTTATACTTGGAAATCTTCTTTGAAAATATACTTGGTTTTTCAGGGAAATACACTTTCCTTTCCACACCTTTAAAAATCAAATCACTATTTATATTTAAACAAATTACCCATTCCTTTATAAATTCCCACCGTGAATTTATACCTCAAATATCCACTGATATCTTATTTCACTTAATTTATAAACCCCGTTTATAAATTCCATAATCTCATTCTCCTTTAATTCCAGTTTCAAATACTTAATCAGTTTTTAAATATATTTTCAAAACTAACTCCATTTTAAAATAAATTTCTTTACTTACCAGATTTATTTTAAAATCCATTAATTCCATATTTACTTCTATATTATAATTTAAAAATCTTATTTTAAACTGAAATATCCACTCATACCTCATTTAAAATTCTACCCTTTAATTTCTTCCCAAACATTTAAATCTTAAAATTTGAAAATGAAACCCTTTAAATTTTTAGCCAATATCATTTAAGTCTCCAAAACTCTTTTATTTTCATTTATTTAAAATCTCTATCTTTATTTCCATACTCTGAATTTATTTAATAGAATTAAAAATCAAACTATTATAATTTTCAAATTCAATCTTTAATTTACCCAAATTCTCTATATTATTTTACTTAAAAATTTCCTTTTTTTTTAAAATCCAAACTTATATATTTTTCATTCTCTCAAATACCAATATATATTCAACCAAGCCATAGTATTCAATAAATTTCAATTCCCAATATAATCAATATAATCATCACAGATTATCACATAAATCACATCGCTGAATATAAAATAAAATCAACTTTTTGAGGAATCCAGTTGGATCCCTCCAGCCTGTTTCCCTGCATCCACAGATGTTAGCACAACAATTTAAAATACCAATCCCGCATCAAGGCGGGATATCGCGGTATAAAGGATCATCCGCTATTATGTGGGGCGCATAGGGTCTCAACCGCTATATAATGCGGGAATCAATTACTCCAATATATATATATATATATATATATATATATATATATATAATATCACATCCAGTCAATTCAATCATTCAACCAATAATTTAAATTTAACTATTTAATTTTAAATGGAATTCCAAATGAGTAAGATTAACTCACCTTTGATTTTTTTTGCAACCCACTTCCAATCCGGCTTGCTTCCTTTCAGATTTTGACCTTGTAAAAACATTTATACGGTTTATTAATATTGTAAATAATCAACAATCAATTACAATTTATTAACTTAATTTTTAAATAATTTTCCTTTTTAAGAAAAATCTTTTAGTAGCTTAAAATAGTTAAATAAGTTAATTGAACAAATCTACCACCTAATCTGTTATTCAAAATAACTAGCGAATTTAAAATAGGTATATGTACATTTATTTTCGTTGAGGCTACCTATATATTAAACATGCATGTAAAATTTTCTTTTGAAACTATATATATACACACTTATAAAAATAAACTATATAAAAAATCTAATTCTATAAATTCTTCAATATCTAAAACTCCTATGTATGTATATACTATTTTTCTTTTTCTCTTTCCAAAATCTTTCCTATATATAATTTCCTGTTTACCTATATATAAAATTAATTTAAAATGACAGGAATATATTTTTTAAAATTCAATTAAAATAAACAACCCTATACCTTACTGTTGATCGAAACCCAGGCTACCCAACGATCTGTTCCCATCAAGAGCGTTCCCATTAAGAGCCTTCAACGTTCGCGATCCTAAGAACCAAAATCATCTTCGAGTTTGAAAGCCACCAGAGCCATGGTTTCTCTGCCATCACGATGCCGAGCAACCCTCCACTTTGACTACCGCACCCCTCTTGAATGCGAGCGCGCTACACCTGCTTACCACCAAACTCGGTTGCGATCCTTCCCCAAAAAGCAGTCGACTCCATCGACTCTGTTCGATTGAAATGAGATGCTCGGCCATCTCTGTCGATTCACGATCGAGTGCCCCATTAGAAAGAATGCGATTCAAGAAATAAATCGAAGTGATAGGTTTGAATAAGATGACGACCGCCATTACTTTGATTTGCTGATTCGAGTTTTAGGAAGGAGGAGCTCGACCGTTATAAAAATTTCGTTTGATTTGTTGTTGTTTTTTTCTTTTGTTAACGAGATTTATGAAATAAAGATGAAAAACTCGACAATTCTTCGGCCATATTTTAAAAAGAATTGACGCGTGTTTACACCGAGAAGAACATGTGCTGAAAGGAAAGATACATGTTTAATTTGTCTTTAGGAAACATTATTATATTAAACATACATATATTTTGAATTCAAATTATCTCGAAATCGTAACTAAAAAATCGTGAATGCCTATCAAAGCGTACCGCTAGGTGTTTGTAATGTTATTCCCTATTACGAACACGATGGAAAAGGTTTCAAGGCCTAGCTCGATCTTATGGAGAAGGTAGCTTTTGAATCCAGTTATTATATTGAATTTTCGATATGAATTTAGCGCGTTAATCTACCGTACGATCACATGACAACTCCAAACACTACGAAATTTGAAATCCGATAATAAAACACTATTATGGATCCAATGGTACTGGTTTTGTCGAATTCCAAGATTGTGCTCCGGAAAGCTATTTTTAAATATCGATTTAAATCTATATTCTGAACAAATCATCTTGAAATTCAATTTTAAAGCTTTTATTATTTTCAGTACTATTAATATAAATTTTATAAGGCATTGTAATATTTTTAACAAGCCTAAAAGTCAAGATTTAATATTTTGCCTAATCTCTAATTATTAAATTCAATAATTTAATTGCTAAATAAATAATGATATTTGCAATTCAAGTTGAACTAACTTTCAAATATTTGAAATCAATTAAATATTTCAATTCCAAATATCCAGAAATTACGGGTCATCACAAGGTGCGTCATTAGTCAGTATTATGGAGAAGTTTAGATAGGGTGAACAATCGAGCCATTTGAATCGTTACTCCAAAGATCAGAAGAGTTATTTGAGGAAAGATTGAAGGTTATGTGTAATACAAGTCAAAAAGTTGATAGAGGAGGTTTTGGGTGAGTGTCGCCATTCTAGGATGACTAGTCATCCAAGAGGGGATAAGATGTATTAGGATGTGAAGAGAGTATTTTATTGGCCAGGGATGAAGAGTTGGTTTATGGAAAACATAGCAAGTGTATGACGTGCCAAAGGGAGAAGGCGGAATAGAAGAAGCCGAGTAAGCTATTAGTTCCCTTAAATGTTCCACAGTGGAAGTGGGAGTGCATATCTATGAATTTTGTAAATGGAATACCTTAGATTAGAAGAGAAAGTGAGAGCATGTGTGTTATAGTAGCTCGTCTCATGAAAATGTGCACTTTCTTCCGGTGAAGAGTATGAGATCGATGGCAACTTCGGCGGTATGGTATATTAAAGAAGTGGTTAGACTATATGGATTTCTATCTAGCATAGTAAATGATCGAGAACCACTTTCACTAGTGAATTCTAGAGATGTTTACGAGAAGCATTATGGATTGAGTTGATTTTAAGCATGGGACATCACTCGTACACTGATTGACAATCTGATAGAGTAAATCGAGTGTTGGAGGATTTATTGGTAGTGTACATATTGGATTTTGGAGCATCGTCTACGTCTTATGGAGTTCGCATATAATAATAGTTGTCGGGCGAGCATAGGCATGACACCATTCAAAGGATTGAATGGAAGACCGTGCAATTCACCTTCATGTTGGTAGGAGTCTACAAATAAGATTATTTTGGATCCATAGATGGTTTGATATATTATGGAGAAGGTGGAGCTCATAAGGAGGATGGTGGATGCTGTACAAGGCTGACATAAGTCATATGCTAATAGAAGGAGGGAAGATTTGGAATTTGAAGTGGGAGATTTAGTTTTTGTTAAAGTTTCTCCGTAGAAGAGGGTGGTAAGATTTTGTGACGACCCAGATTTTTCAATATTTAATTCGGAATATTTAAATGGTTTTAAATATAGAAATTGAATTGTAAATTCGTTTTGAATATGGAAAACTTGGATTTGTGCATTCAGAATGTAGGTACAACAATTTGTTGAATAATATAATTATTCAATTCAATAATTGAAGATTGAGTAAAATAGTTAATCTTGAGTTTCAAGCTTGTTAAAAATATTTTAAAGGCTTGTAAAATTTATATTGATAGTACTGAAGATAGTAAAAGTGTTAAAATTGAATTGGGAAGTGTTTTGTTAAGTTTTGAAATTATATCGTTTAAATCGATATTTAAAAATAGCCTTCCGAGGCGTAGTCTTGGATTTCGACGAAATCAGTTCCATTGGGTCCGTAATATTGTATTATTATCGAATTTTAAATTTCTTAGTTTTTGGAGTTATCGTTTAGCCGTACGATGTGTAAACGCGCTAAAAATTTATTTCGAAATTTAATATAATAACTCGATCCAAAACGCTAGCTTTCCCATACGATCGAATTAGGACTCGAAACCTTTTCCATTACGTTCGGAATAGGGGTATAACGTTATAAACGCCTAGTGGCACGTCTCGATAGGAGGTTGAGATTTTGAGTTGCGAATTCAAGTTAATTTAAATTTAAATTTAAATATAAGGTATATTGTTTGCCTAGTCAAAAGAATTTCCTTTACCCCAAAAAAACTTTACCCTTCTTTTCAGGTACACTGTAGCTTACCTTCTGAAATAAGCCATTCTATATCCATTCAAACACGCAAACAACGATGTCTCTTCCTTTTCAGATCACGCGACCTTCTCCTTTCTTTTTCATCGTTCAAAATCAATAGCCGAAAGTAAAAATGGCCGACACCCCTTTATTCCCTCCTTTCATTTTAAAATCCACCCATCTTTTCCCCTCTTTCTCTTCCAATTAAACGAAATCAATTTATATAAAAAAACAGAGAGGCTGTGTATGATTTTCAAAGGCGAAGTGCTCGGGTTATTCGAATTGGTTGAAGGCGACGTCAGGAGAGGGTGGTTGGCTGGGCGATGGACTGTGGTGGAAGGTCGGAGGCATTAAGGTTTTGGGGAGGAGGTTACAGACGTGCCTGTGTCAGCACGAGAGGGCATCATCGCTTGTCGTGAGGGAGCCGCGGCGAGGTGGCTTGAACGCACGTGTGGGCAACTGGGAAGTTGCTGTCGATTTTAGGGTTTTATTCTCGTGGTGAGGCTCGAGTTCAGGAGTTGCTGATGTCGTGTAGGAGGGTGGTGTTCGCGATTGTGACAGGAATTGGCGACCACAGTGGCGAAGTCTGGCAAGGTGGGTATCGAATCGAGGTTGTGGGACTAGACTCGATTTCGAGCATCGTGAAAGGGGCGTTCGTGATGGCGTTTTCTTGTTCGAGCAAGGTTTGGCAGTTAGGTATGCTTGTTGTTCTTTTCGATTTAAATTTGGTAATACCATATGGATATGCTCAGAATCAGAATAATAATGGTTTAACAATAGATTTTATTAAACAATCTATTTTCTGCAATTTATAAATTTGTATATCTATGTATATATATTTACATAGTAAAATAAATTACTACCGTGTTTTACAGAAAAGGAAAACAGATTTTTAAAATCTGTACTTGTTATTTTTAATGTGTGTAGTTTTATAAATGAGGTAAAAAAAATATTAATAAAAAGAAAAAGGGATTTACATATAAAACCTATTAGCTTATTTTAAAGATAAAAATAAATATAACAATATGTATTATAGTGATTAACCTATTAGTAAACTTATTTAATTATTTTGGTAAATATAAATATTTTTATTTAGAAAAATTAGTTTAAGTAAAGGTATATAAGGAATTCAAATACCAAAGAATTTTATAAAAAGCTAGATGTTTGATTCCAAAAATTTTAACAAAAATAGTGTATTTTTGGAAATTTATTTATTTAATTAACTTATTTAATTGTTGGTTGCTAAAATATTCTGTAAATGGAAATTGGTTTAGAATTAAATTTATTTGTTTAAAATGAAATCTCCGGTTAATTAAATTATCAAATGAAAATTTAATCGTTCTATTGGCTCGAATATTTATAAAAATTATTAATGTTTATACAAGGTTGTAACCCAGGAAACCAAGTTGAAATTGAAGTGGACTGCAAACAAATTTAAAGGTGAGTTAATCTCACTCATCTGGGTATTTAAATTAAATGGTTAAATTTAAATAGTTGGTTAAATGATTGAATTGGTTTGATGTGCTATATTATATATAGTAGTATATAGTATATATTGATGATTGATTTCCCGCATTATATAGCGGATGAGACCCTATGCGCCGCATAATAGCGGATGATATTATATAAACCCATATACCGCGATATTCCACCTCGAAGTGGAATTGGTATTTTATATTGTACTAACATCTGTGGATGTAAGGAAACAGGTTAGAGTGATCGAACTTGATTCCTCAAAATATTTGGATTTGATATTCTGTGATATAATTATTTGCTATATTGTGATGAATTATATTGATAATTGGAAATGTTGGATACTGTGGTTGTTTTTAAACATTTCGGTGAACTGAGTTATCAAAATCTATAGAAATGAGATTTCTAAAAAGAGAATAAAAGAGTGAATTTTGAGTAAAATAATCATAGAAATTTGAATAAATTAAAAATGAATTGGAAAAGAATAAAAAGTGATTTTGAATTCTGATAAATAAAATTCCAGGTGCGGAAAATGAGATTTTGAATAAATGAGAACAAGTGATTTTATTTTTAAACTCAAGTGATATTATTTCAAGAAATAAAGAATTTATTTTGAAATTCAAGGTTTGAATTTATTTGAAAGGATAAAGAAGAAATTTGAGAAACATGAAATTGGTATTTTCAGTTAAAAAGAATTTAAATCATAATGAAGAAATAAAATCTGAAGTTAATGGATTTTAGAATAAATGGAGTAAGTAAGGAAATTTATTTAAAAGTGAAGTAAATTGGAAATCAATTTGGGAATTGATTTAAGTGTGTAAAACCGGGATTTTTAAAAGAGAAGCGAGACTTGAAATTTATAAACTAGGTTTATAAAAGCGAAGTGATATATCAGTGGATATTTGGAAGAAATTCACGGTGGGAATTTATTAAAGGAATTGGTAAATTTGTTTAAAATAAATAGTGATTTATTTTTAAAAGATGTGGAAGGGAAGCATATTTCTCTGAATAGCCAAGTACATTTCAAACAAATTTTAAGTATAAGTAAAAAGTTTAAAGTTGTTTAAAAAGTATGTTTAGAAAACTTATTATTTCTAAATGTTTAAATTCTAAAGTAAGTATTTTCTTTTAATCTATTATAGCAGTAATTATTTAAAGGTGGCTTGGTATTATGTTTTGAAAGTTAGAAATTCAATTTTATATTGTACAAAGTAGTTTTATTTCAAATATTCTTTAAGTATATATTTTGAATAAGTATTAAAGTAATTTTTAATTGAAATGTTTTAAAGGATATTTTATAATAAAGTGTTTTAAATTATTTTAAAATCTAAAGTATTGTACTTGGTGTTTCCAATCGAAATAAATATTTGAGAATTCATTCCATGAGAAGAGTGTGGTTTGAAACTGTTTTCAAAAGGGTTGAAAATGGAAATATATCCTGCGAAGATATTTTGAGGTTAATAAATAATTCAGGAGGAATTATTTATGTTTGATGGATGTTTGTGAATGTTAATTGATAGTTAAATAACCGACCATCAATATTGGACAATGCACTGATCGTTTCGAAGAGACCGGGATCCGGATTTATTTTCTGAAAACCACTTCGATCCGGTTTGTACTTTTCGTGAGGAAGATGAGTTTGGATTCGAAGATGGAGCAGTGAAGTGCAAGGGCTAGTCGCTACTAATCCTATGGATGATTCCAAAATGGATGTAGTAGGAGTAGTGCATTCGGTTCCGTTCGAACCCGGAACGGACTTGTATGGATGAATGCTTTAAGAACATCGTCAGGTGGATGATGGGCATTCTAAGTGATATGTTCTAAAAAGGTAACGCTTAGCCTCGAGCCTTATCAACCGGGAATGACTGAAAATCAGGGGATATGCAGCAAGGCTAAGTGGGTAGCGTCCATTAGGGTGAGGTCATCCCTGTGTAGATGTCCCTTTTTATTCGTCTTAGTGGTGCAGTTGCTGATTCCAACCGTGGGGTGACCTTACTCGGGATTATCCAGTAAGGGGTAGTCCCGGTCTTGTGTTGCAGGGGAGTTATGGTGGCTCATCGGTACACTGATCTAGACCAGGTACTGTGACAGGTGGTACCCCAGCGCCTAGTCATTAGTTGGAAATCCATTCTCCCTACGTGTTTTTACGATTTTTGTTTGTAGAATCCACTTTATGGCTAGTAGCTGGAATTTAATCATGTAACAATTTCGGCTATTTTAATAAGTATTTGTATATAGGCACTATAATAATATCAGAGGATTTTGATAAAAAGTGTTTTAGCTATCTTAAGGTAAAAACCCGACATGTTTATTTGTGACGTGGTCTTATGAGATGCTTTTGATTTTCAAAGGATTTTGAAACTTTAATAATCAATTTGAGTGTGGTTTTCTCACGCTGTATTCAAGACCGACTCGGCTGTTATTTCACTATAATACTCGGGTCAGACCGAGTATTATAGATTACAGGGAAGGATGCTATGGAGCTGGATGGCGATACGTACTTCTGTACTTGTATGAAATATTCTGCCGTGTATTCAGTTTTTGAAAGGACGAGATATTATAACCGTCCTGAGTTGTGTTGTTGTTTGTATTGAACTCTGATGTTGTACTCTGATGATGTAATGTATAAACAGATATATTTGTTTTTGTGTAAAGATCAATTATTATCTATTATATTTTATTCTGCTGCGATGGTTAGATTCTGACGTTGGTTTCTATTTTCTTCTTCAACCTCTTCTTCTTTAACCCTCATAATTCGGTTTTTCGGGCGTCGGAAAATCGGGTTGTGACATTGTGGTATCAGAGCTTAGGTTGGTGATAACCTTGGCTCTGGTGAGGATTACTTATTGAAAATAGAGACCGTAGTACTCTAGAATGAGTTTGAGTGTATTAATAGATATGAGCGCGTATTTGTTAGTGAATATAAATTGTTTTAATATTGTGTTGACTTATTGGTTGAGTGGAATATAAATTATGATCGAGTAAGTTGGCCACTATTCAAGAAGAGTTTGTAAACACCTGACACGATAAAGTGACACAATATTGTTTTAAATGTGGGTGAATGAAATAACTTTACCCAAAAATATATTTTGATATAAAGGAAATATTTTCTTAAATTGTTATATAACTTGGATGTTTGAATGATAATATTCTAAACAAATAAGATTATAAAAATTGGAATGACTTGTATAATCAAATGGAAATTCGTATGAGCATAAATTATACAAATGAATTAGTTAAATTTTGATTTAAGTCAAAATTTGAAAATTTAAAACCCCGGAGATTTTGGAAGGTTTTGAAGACAAATAATAGCATTTTTGTTTTAGAAGTATTTTTGAAAGGAAATTGTTTTAAATAAATTTTGGGAAGGGATATAGCATTGAGCTCATTTCAGTCGCTGGAAAATAATCATGGTGATGCCTGCGCAGCATAATCAGTATTCATTTTCGAGTTTCTAAGTGACGGATTGCTGCCAAATTGATTTGTTCAAAAGAACTAGTTTGTTTTTGAAATTTCAAAGGAAATTTGTTGGGAATAAAAACCAGGATTGGTTTAAAATTTTGAAAAGTGTGATTTTGAGATAATGGTGATTTCAAAATGATTTGAAAACCAAAAGTCTGGTGTTTAAAATCCTGAATCCTTATTTGAATCGAAAATCCCGACGAGATAAGTTACAAACTTATAAATTGAGATGATTTTTAAATAAGGAAGGAAAATAGGAGATGTGAATGTTGGAATTAAAATTTAAAGTGAAAAAGTTAAACACATTTAATTTGGAGAAATTTAATTGTGGGAAAATTTAATTGATGGCGATTTGAAAGAAATAAAATTTAATTGGATTAGAATTGACTTAAGCTAAATAGCAGGAGGAGAGTTGAATTGAAGTCAACTTAAACTAAGTTTAATAATATTGGGTTGGATTTAAATCAAGTGAAAATAAAACTGAATTAAAATGAATTCAGGGAGTTATTGATAATATAGAATGAAAAAAAAATCTTACTTAAATAAATGGAAGTAAGTTGAATTGGATTGGTGTAAATAAAAATATGCTTGGGTTAAGTAAGGATCTCGAGTTAAAATGAAATGGGAATACACTCAATTATAAATGAATGGAAGTATGAGAATATAAGCACGTGACCTATGAGAATTTGAATGGTGAAATAAGGACCAAATAAATTAGTTTGGTATTTCGTAATGAAATTAAAATTCCAACATGAATTATAAAATAGATTAAACTAGAGGAAATTAACTAAAGTGATTTTTGAAAATAGAAATCAAATATTGAATTGGAAGTGGGAGTAAACTAATTTGGAATAAATTAGTAAATTGAATATGTTGGTGAGATATTGGAGTGGAACCTGATTTGGTAAAATAGAAGTTGAATTGTGAAATAAACTCGGTTATAAATAAAAATTCAACTTGGATTGTGAATGAATTAAATGTAAGTGGAAATGTTGTCAAATGGAATGGAATTGAATTAAAATAGAAATGATTTGGGTTGCAAATAAATCAAATTCAAGTGTAAATGAGTTAATATAAACTTGGATATTATTTTAACAAACTGAGAATGTGATTAAAATTAAAATGGATAAAGAGTGGGGTAATTGAATTTGATGAGAATCAAATTAAGTAGAAGTGAGCTTTAGTTATGAAGTTGAAATAACTTGAAGAAAGTAAATTAACTTGAGTTTAAAATTAATAGAAGTTTGGCTTCGAGTAAAAGTGAAAGTCCATTAAACAAAAGTCTAGGTTAAATTAATTTGGGAAATGGTTATTAATTTATAAGTATTGAATGTGCCAAGCTTAATAAAATGTTGTTGAATGAAACAATTGCGGAAATGGAATGAAATGCAGGTGTATGGCTTGTAAATAAGTTGATCTGTGAAGAGACTTTAAGAAAAATTGATTATGGAATCAACTGAAATGAATTGGGTTCGTCTGGATTAAAAAGGAATTGAATATAAGCGATTGAATAATAAACCATTCTAACTAAATAAAAATTTGGTTGGAAGCTATTTGAATTAATGTCGAAATCTTAAAAATTACTTATAAGAATTGTTTAGTATGCAATGCTTATTCCATGTGCTAGCTATTGAAAATGAGTGAAATGTAGATAAACTTCCTATATTTTATACTTACATGTTTGAATTAAGTAAGTACCGGTACCGGGAAACCGTTTGGTTGGATTTTGGACGCGCTAATTGCTAAAACAATAAGCCTCTTGCTTAAAAATGCTAAATAGAGGTACGCCTACGCAATAAAAATAGGAAATATGAACAATTTTTGTTTTTCCGACTAGGTGGGTCGATGTATATATATTTATATCTCTTGTCAAATTGCAAAAGCTCCTCCATACAAGGAAGTCTCTGCCAAAAATTTTCGAAAATTTTGGGAGTTACAAAATTTTTGAAAATTTTCAAATTTTTTTGTTAGCGACAAAACGATTTCAAATTGGAATTGAATAAGGAATTTTGAAAATGGAAATTGGAACTAATTGTTTAGTTGAAACTTTTGAAAGGAAATGCACAAAATGATTTGAAATGTTGTAATTGAACATCATTGCTAAATAAGATATACAGGTGTGTTTACGCAAATGATAAATGGATGTTTTTGATTTTAGAAGATAATTTGAATTACCTGACTAAAAAGGTATGTATTTAAATTTCTGTTTGAAATTTGATGATTTTTTGGTCTAGCCACTTGGCCTTTTGTTTTCTTTTGGAATTTGGGAGCCCGTAGAGGCATTTTGTAGTTGTACCGAGCTAGCCGCGCAAAGGAGACGCTGGCGAATTTTTTCGAAAATTTAGAGAGTTAGAAAATTTATGAGAAAGCTTTGATAATTTAAATTTTGATTTAAATTTAAGTTTGAATAAGTAGAGTAAATAATGTTGTTGGAAACTATGGAAGATTTTGAGAAGTTGGTTGAAGTAATAGTGGGTCTTTAATAAAAGATATGTTATGGTAAGTTGATAAAACTATTTGGTTTTGGAAAATAGTAATGGGTATTAGATCATTTTTCTTAACTAGCAATTTCGGGGACGAAATTCTTTAAAGGGGGGAGGAATGTGACGATCCGGAATTTTCAATGTTTATTCAGAATATTTAAATGGTTTTAAATATAGAAATTGAATTATAAATTCGTTTTGAATATGGAAAACTTGGATTTGTGTATTCAGAATGTAGATACAGTAATTTGTTGAATAATATAATTATTCAATTCAATAATTGAAGATTGAGTAAAATAGTTAATCTTGAGTTTCAAGCTTGTTAAAAATATTTTAAAGGTTTGTAAAATTTATAGAATAATAATGGTTTAACATAGATTTTATTAAACAATTTATTTTCTGCAATTTATAAATTTGTATATCTATGCACATATATTTACATAGTAAAGTAAATTACTGCTGTGTTTTACAGAAAAGGAAAACAGATTTTTAAATCTGTACTTGTTATTTTTAATTTGTGTAGTTTTATAAATGAGGTAAAAAAATTTTAATAAAAAGAAAGTGGGATTTACATATAAAACCTATTAGCTTATTTTAAAATAAAAATAAATATAACAATATGTATTATAGTGATTAACCTATTAGTAAACTTATTTAATTATTTTGGTAACTAGAAATGTTTTTATTTAGGAAAATTAATTTAAGTAAAGGTATATAAGGATTTCAAATACCAAAGAATTTTATAAAAAGCTAGATTTTTGAATCCATAAATTTTAACAAAAATAGTGTATTTTTGGAAATTTATTTATTTAATTAACTTATTTAATTGTTGATTGCTAAAATATTCTGTAAATGGAAATTGGTTTAGAATTAAATTTATTTGTTTAAAATGAAATCTCCGGTTAATTAAATTATCAGATGAAAATTTAATCATTCTATTGGCTCGAATATTGATAAAAATTATTAATGTTTATACAAGGTTATAACCCAGGAAACCAAGTTGAAATTGAAGTGGACAACAAACAAATTTAAAGGTGAGTTAATCTCACTCATCTGGGTATTATTTAAACTTAAATGGTTAAATTTAAATAATTGGTTGAATGATTGAATTGATTTGATGTGTTATATTATATATACTATTATATAGTATATATTGGATGATTGATTTCCCACATTATATAGCGGATGAGACCCTATGCGCCGCATAATAGTGGATGATATTATATAAACCCATATACCGCTATATTCCACCTCGAAGTGGAATTGGTATTTCATATTGTGCTAACATCTGTGGATGCAGGGAAACAAGTTGGAGGGATCCAACTGGATTCCTCAAAATATTTGGATTTGATATTCTGTGATATAATTATTTGCTATCCTGTGATGAATTATATTGATAACTGGAAATGTTGGATACTATGGTTGTTTTAAAACATTTCGGTGAACTGAGTTATCAAAATATATAGAAATGGGATTTCTGAAAAGAGAATAAAAGAGTGAATTTTGAGTAAAATAATCATAGAAATTTGAATAAATTTAAAATGAATTGGAAAAGAATAAAAAGTGATTTTGAATTCTGATAAATAAAATTCCAAGTGCGGAAAATGAGATTTTGAATAAATGAGAATAAGTGATTTTATTTTTAAACTCAAGTGATATTATTTCAAGAAATGAAGAATTTATTTTGAAATTCAAGATTTGAATTTATTTGAAAGGATAAAGAAGAAATTTGGGAAACATGAAATTGGTATTTTCAGTTAAATTTTTTTTTAATCATAATGAAGAAATAAAATCTGAAGTTAATGGGTTTTAGAATAAATGCAGTAAATAAGGAAATTTATTTAAAAGTGAAGTAAATTGGAAATCAATTTGGGAATTGATTTAAGTGTGTAATACCGGGATTTTTAAAAGAGAAGTGAGACTTGAAATTTTTAAACTGGGTTTATAAAAGCGAAGTGATATATCAGTGGATATTTGGAAGAAATTCATGGTGGGGATTTATTAAAGGAATGGGTAAATTTGTTTAAAAATGAATAATGATTTATTTTTAAAAGATGTGGAAGGGAAGCGTATTTCTCTGAATAGTCAAGTACGTTTCAAACAAATTTTAAGTATAAGTAAAAAAATTAAGTTGTTTAAAAAGTATTTTTAGAAATTTTTTTATTTCTAAATGTTTAAATTCTAAAGTAAGTATGTTCTTTTAATCTATTATAGCAGTAATTATTTAAAGGTAGCTTGGTATTATGTTTTGAAAGTTAGAAATTCAGTTTTATATTGTACAAAGTAGTTTTATTTTAAATATTCTTTAAGTATATATTTTGAATAAGTATTAAAGTAATTTTTAATTTAAATGTTTTAAAGGATATTTTACAATAAAGTGTTTTAAATTATTTTATAATCTAAAGTATTGTACTTGGTGTTTCCAGTGGAAATAAATATTTGGGAATTCATTCCATTAGAAGAGTGTGGTTTAAAACTGTTTTCAATAGGGTTGAAAATGGAAATATATCCTGCGAAGATATTTTGAGTTTAATAAATAATTCAGGAGAAATTATTTATGTTTGATGGATGTTTGTGAATGTTAATTGATAGTTAAATAACCGACTTCCAATATTGGACAACGCGCTGATCGTTTCGAAGTGACCGGGATCGGGATTTATTTCCTGAAAACCATTTCGATCCGGTTTGTACGTTTTTGGGAGGAAGACGAGTTTGGATTCGAAGATGGAGCTGTGAAGTGCAATGGTCAGTCGCTACTAATCCCGAGGATGATTCCAAAATGGATGTAGTAGGAGTAATGCCTTCGGTTCCGTTCGAACCCAGAACGGACTTGTATGGATGAATGCTTTCAGAACATCGTCAGGTGGACGATAGATATTCTAAGTGATATGTTCTAAAAAGATAACGCTTGGCCTCGAGCCTCATCAACCGGGAATGACTGAAAATTAGGGGATATGCAGCAAGGCTAAGTGGGTAGCGCCCATTAGGGTGAGGTCATCCCTGTCTAGATGTCTCTTTTTATTCGGCTTAGTGGTGCGGTTGCTGATCCCAACCGTGGGGTGACCTTACTCGGGATTATCTAGTAAGGGGTAGTCCCGGTCTTGTGTTGCATGGGAGTTAGGGTGGCTCTTCGGTACGCTGATCTAGACCAGGTACTGTGAAAGGTGGTACCCCCGTGCCTAGTCATTAGTTGGAAATCCATTCTCCCTACGTGCTTTTACGATTTTTGTTTGTAGAACCCATTTTGTGGCTAGTAGCTGGAATTTAATCATGTAACAATTTCGGCTATTTTAATAAGTATTTGTAGATAGACACTATAATAATATCAGAGGATTTTGATAAAAGTGTTTTGGCTATCGTAGGGTAAAAATCCGACATGTTTATTTGTGGCGTGGTCTCACGAGATGCTTTTGATTTTCAAAGGATTTTGAAACTTTAATAATCAATTTGAGTGTGGTTCTCTCACGCTGTATTCCAGACCGACTCGGGTGTTATTTCACTATAATGCTCGGGTCAGACCAAGTATTATAGATTTCAGGGAAGAATGCTATGGAGCTGGATGGCGATACGTACTTCCGTACTTGTTTGAAATATTCCGCTGTATATTCAGTTTTTGGAAGGACGAGATATTATAACTGTCCTGAGTTGTGTTGTTGTTTGTATTGAACTCTGATGTTGTACTCTTATGATGTAATGTATAAACAGATATATTTTTTTTTGTGTAAAGATCAATTATTATCTATTATATTTTATTCTGATGCAATGGTTAGATTCTGATGTTGGTTTCTATTTTCTTCTTCAACCTCTTCTTCTTTAACCCTCATGATTCGGTTTTACGGGCGTCGAAAAATCGGGTTGTGACATTGTGGTATCAGAGCTTAGGTTGGTGATAACCTTGGCTCTGGTGGGGATTACTCATTGAAAATAAAGTCCGTAGTACTTTAGAATGAGTTTGAGTGTATTAATAGATATGGGCGCGTATTTGTTGGTGAATATAAATTGATTTAATATTGTGTTGACTTATTGGTTGAGTGGAATATAAATTCTGATCAAATAAGTTGGCCGCTATTCAAGAAGATTTTATAAACACCTGACACGATAAAGTGACACAATATTGTTTTAAATGTGGGTGAATGAAATAATTTTACCCAAAAATATATTTTGATATATAAATGAAATATTTTCTTAAATTGTTATATAACTTGGATTCATGGATGATAATATTCTAAACAAATAAATTATAGAAATCGGAATGACTTGTATAATCAAATGGAAATTCGTATGTGCATAAATTATACAAATAAATTATAGTTAAATTTTGATTTAAGTCAAAATTTGAAAATTTAAAACCCCGGAGATTTTGGAAGTGTTTTTCGAAGTGTTTTGAAGACAAGTAATAACTTTTTTGTTTTATAAGTATTTCTGAAAGGAAATTGTTTCAAATAAATTTTGGGAAGGGATAAAGCATTGAGCTCACTTCAGTCGTTGGAAAATAATCCTGGTGATGACTACGCATCATCATTAGTATTCATTTTCGAGTTTCTAAGTGATGGATTGCTGCCAAATTGATTTGTTCAGAAGAACTAGTTTGTTTTTGAAATTTCAAAGGAAATTTGTTGGGAATAAAAACCAGGATTGGTTTAAAATTTTGAGAAGTGTGATTTTGGGATAATGGTGATTTCAAAATGATTTGAAAACCAAAAGTCGGGTGTTTAAAATCCTGATGAGATAAGATATAAACTTATAAATTGAGATGATTTTTAAATAAGGAAGGAAAATAGGAGTTGTGAATGTTGGAATTAAAATTTAAAGTGAAAGAGTTACACATTTAATTTGGAGAAATTTAATTGTGGGAAAATTTAATTGATGGCGATTTGAAAGAAATAAAATTTACTTGGATTAGAATTAACTTAGGCTAAATAGCAGGAGGAAAGTTGAATTGAAGTCAACTTAAGCTAAGTTTAATGATATTGGGTTGGATTTAAATCAATTGAAAAAAAATTGAATTAAAATGAATTCAGGGAGTTATTATGTAACGTCCCCCCTTTTCGCACGATTTAAACAGACACACGTGCCAATTCAAACCATACGGAAGGACGGATTGTTATGGAATAAATAAGAAAACAGAGAAGAAAGAAAGAAAAAAATAGAATCTCACAGCGGAAGGATAAAATATAATAATAAATATACAGTTCATGAAACTGTTTATAAAACATTTGATTCTTCTTTATACAATAAATATCAGAGTTCACATACCAATAAATCTCAATGCAGCGGAATACAGTGTAGTGGAACCATATAATATATAATAATAATAATAAATTCTTCGTCTTCTTCCTCCAGAAATAAAGTCTTCAAATCCTAAAACGCTCGGACTGACCCGTGCGAATTGAAAAGATAAAACACTCGAGTCAGAACTAAAAGATCTTATGTAAGTTAAATCAACAGGAATAAATACGAGTGTAGTAACTTAAGAGATGCTCGGGATTTTCATCTCCTAAGGATCCGTTAAACTATTTACTATGTAGTATATTTCGCTATTATAATAGTGTCTAATTGTAAAATAAACTTACTTTTTAATAACGTTAAGGAGTGACCCAATATTCCCCTTAACACATAATATATTCCCATAGTCTATACAGTACCGTAATCTCCCCCGTAATGGGCGTCGTCAGAGGGCACTCCATAGGTATGGTACAAAACCAAAATCGTATAAGGCGCGCTAGGGTAGGTGACACGGCACAACTAGGCAATGCCAGGGTAGATATACCAATTGCTATCCGGGCTGGTGGTAACGCATAGCCGCAGCTACCGCCCACCTCGAACAAACTCCCCCTAAAATCAAAAGTAAAAGTGGCCACCGAATCAATCCAAAGTCAGAGTATAGTATCGAAGAGGAGTGTCCGATAAAGGGCGCTAACCCCCTTGGCCCGAGAATCGGTCCCGTTTTAGCCACCTTATGCCAACTCACGTGAGTCGGGTCCACGTATTTACCTCAAAGGAAACGCCGCCACCAACCTACTTCATTCTGGAATCTCCACCGCGTACACGGTTGTTAAAGTGGTTTTCGTACTTTATCATTCGTTAGAACTATATATATATATATATAATATCTTAAACCTGTACTTAATCATATAATATAAATTATCAAACTCCATTATTCAACTTATTTATTTATATTCAACAGATTTATATGTAGCTTAAATTCAAAATTTAACTACATATATATATAAAATAATATTTATAAAATATCAAAATTTAATAAACCGTATCCTATCCAAACCATAGAAATCATTTTCAAAATAATTATATATATACCGACGGTGTCTGTATAAAATTTTCTACCCTATGGTCAAGTGATACAGATATTTATCATTTCAATCCGTAATTTAAAAATAAAAATGCGGTTGTATATCATTTCCAACCGCAATCCCGAATGAAATGAAAATGCATAATAACTTGCAGTTTATATAATATAGAGCACATCATCCATTCACCCAATATCAATCATCAACCAATTTATTGAAAACATCATCAATTTAAACAACATCAATAGAGCATATAAAATATAACAGGTATAAGCGAACAGTTTATATCCAAAAATAAATAAATTAATAACTGTTTAACTAGCAGCTTATATGCAAAAATAAATAAACTTAACTGTCAATTTATATGCAATAATAAAACTAAATTATGTTATTTAAATAAATGCAATCTAACTGAGATGATGAATAAAATATGCCACACAGTCATAAATGAATTTCTACTCATATCATAAATCAATTTAACAAACATAAGAAATTTTAGAAGTTGTGAGTGAGTTAAAACACTCACCTTTTGAATTTAAATCTAATTCAAATCCGATTTAAACCCAAAAATTCGACGGTCTCCAAATCCAAACAAACCAGCGTCAAAGTCTATGGAATTTAAATACGATCCTAACAAAAAAAATCGCGTGAAACGGATAACGTATGAGAAAGTTATTAAGATTAAACGAGTTGAAATCAAATTAAATTAAAAATAAAAACAAAATAACCTTACCCTACAGAACTTGCCACGTCAACTCTCCCATCTGCACGCGTTTTTGACCGAACTCCCAGGCCACCACGCAAAATTTCAAACCTAATTACCTCCTTTGACCACGGCTTTGACCTCGTTTTCTCCCCTCCACGCACGACGTTGCCCATGCCGATCATCACCTCCATGCCCCCTCGACGAGCCGCTTCTAACCCTACCCATGCGGCCTGCCATTGTGGCCCCTAGAGCCGGCCGCCTTCCCCCATCTAAAACCCTAGTTGAATTATAGCTTCGAATCCAACTGTCGAAATCACAAACGAACCATACTGATCGACTTCCCTTGGTGCTCTTTACGATACCCAGAAGGGGTTTCTCGATCAGACTCCGTTTGATTCCGGCACGATGAACGGCCGAAAACAATTTGAAGTTTCCTGGACGAAAAATAGCTTCAATCGAAAAATGAACAGTACCAGTAGATTATGCTCTTCGAGAACTATGACATATAATTTTTGTGAATTTTTCCTGAGACTTTGAATTTTGACTTTGATTTTGAATTGAAACTGGATCTAGGGTTTGCAGCCGTGGAAAGGAGGAGTTGAGGGGAATGAACGCCCCAAATAAATGAAGATAGATGGAGGCTAGGGTTTATAATTGAGTTTATATAGGTAGGTTAGATATTTGAATAGATGGATCGGATAAACAAAATTGTTAACGCTAACGTGGCCCAAAAAGCCCGTTCTGACCCCGAAGCGAAATTGGGTAAACCCATATATCAAAATAGGTATTTTAAAATATTCTGAACGCGATGGAAAAAGTTTCACGTCCATATTTCATCGTATGAAGAAGTTATGCTGAAATCAATATTTGCAAATTGATTTCAAATTGATTTCAATTAAATCAATTTCAGGGCATTTCGAGTCCGTACGATCAAACGATAAGTCCGATTGCAATTCACTGTTACGGATCCGATGAAACTGGTTTCGTCCAAATCCGAGTCCGTAACCAAAATGGCTATTTTTATATTAATTGAATAAATTTAAAATAAATAAATAAAATCAAATTTTATATTTAGATTCTAAAATTGACCCATTTTATCACTTTTTAAAAAAAATTCTTAATCATTTACAAAATTTCAACAAGTTTAGATGTCAATTTAAAGAAGGTAAATTTGAAAGTTTCAATATAAATTCTTAATTTCATTAAATTCCCAAATTATAAATAGTATCCTAAAATTTCATTTAGTTAAATAAATTAATTAGTATTCCATTCATTCCTGTCAAACAGATGGGTTAAATATTGGATTTCAAATTATCACACAAATTTCTCACATTATCTTTATCTCAAATAACAAATTATTTAACTATATTCAATCTCATTTAATTTCAATTAAATTCAATTATTAGACTTTAAGTTTTCATATAAATAAATCCTGATTCCCATTCTTAAATTCATTGTTTATCATAATACCCTCATGGGTACCATTTATTTTAGTATATATATCCAGATACTTTAACATTTTCCAATCGTTTATCTCAATTGCATAACATTAAATTTATATTTATTGCAATGGTTTCTGATTTAATTGAACGAACTAAATATATAACTCATAATAATTATTGTAAAACTCTCAATCCCATATTTATAAGTTTGTTATTTCCACTCAAATGTTATAGATATTTACAGGTATAGGTTTTTATTCAATCATTATTTATTAGATATCACATAAGATATTACATAGTATCATATACATCATAGTTATACAGCTTACACATCACAAACTAGAAAATTATATACACCTGTCTATCATTACAACTCAAGTACATCATGGAGATACAGATACAACACTAACACAGTGGAACCACTATATATCTACACGCTGAAGCCTGATGTGCATGTAAATGTGCATATTTTTACCACCATATTTATTCTATTTAAATTAAATAAATGACCATATTGGGTATTTTAACTTGTTTTAACCAAAATTCATATTAATTCCAAATTTTCACATATTCATCTTCATATAAGGGCAAAACGGTCATTTAAGTGCATATATTTCTTTGAGAAAAATTGATTGGAAATTTATATATATTTTTGTAGGAAAATGGTCTCAAATAGGAGTGGTTTCATGAAAGAATATGCATGCACAAAGAATATAAAGGAATGAAGATGGAAATAATTCAAAGTGAAGATCATGGAGGACCCCACCTACCCACCTACCTTAATGTACAAATTAAAGGCCAAGGCACATGCTTTTGGAGTTAATGATTTCATGAACACTTAATGGGGGATTAAGACATGTTAATGATTACTTGGCATCCACACTTCCTAAGGGGCATTTTGGGCATTCCTCAAAAATATGAATTAGGGTTTCATACATGTATAAATGCCCATATGTTTCATGTAATCTCTCACTCTCTCTTCTTTTAGTCTCTCTTAGGCCTCCTCTTTAGTTTAGATCAAAAATAAAATGAAAGCTCATCTTTCTCTTTTCATGGCTACGTAGCCATTTTTATTTTATGTAATCTTTTTTTTTGCAATTTAATACATGCTCTTTCCTTTTCATGTTCATTTACTTTCATGTTGTAGTGTAGATCTCTTCTCTTTTATGCAAGTAGAATAATTTTTCCTTTCATTTTGCTCTCTTTTTCCTCTTCTTTTTATTCAATGTTGCTTGCTACATTTGTTCATATGATGACAAATATGAGAGACTAAACCCCTTCAATTTAGGGGGTAATTAAGCTCTCTAATTATGTAGCTCCAACTATTTGTTAATTCATGCTCTCTTTTTGTGCTTAATGATGATCAATGAAGTGTTTTATTTGTTGTTTTTGTGTTGAATTTGATAGCCTATATTGTTGACACCAAATAGGCTATGCTTAAACAATCACTAACACAAATGCCTCTTCATGAATATATGATTATGACATAAGAAAGTGATTTGAAATTAAAATTTGATGGTCTATGTTTCTAATCAATAGTTAATAGGGCATACTTAAAATAGATTTCATTTTCATTTTCTTTGTTAAGTTTCATAAAAGTTAGTAAGTGTTTTAAGGGGTGTGTTATAGTTTGATGACTTATGTTGGCTAATTAATAGCTCAAATATGTCATACTTATGATAAACACATCAATTAAAACACTAATGACCATAAAAGATAGATCATGATTTCATGTGTTGAACTACATGATCTAGAGAGTGGATTTATTCTCTAAATTGACATTTAACCCTCATATTTGCATTTCTTTTCTTTTTGTTAGTTAGTTCATTTTCCCATTTTCTAGCTTAAACACACTCTCGACTTTGGTATAATTTGATTGGGTAGGAAATTTAAATCAACAATTCCCTATGGATCGACCCATATTCGTCACATGCTACATTCATACACCGTGCACTTGCAGTTATTTTTAATTTAAATTCATTCGACGGTTTTCTAAACCGATAGAACTTCCGTCGAAGAACAAGTTTTTGGCGCCGTTGCAGGGGAATTGTTTTGATTTCAATTTTCTATTCTTCAAATTATTTGTGTTTGATTTTTGTGTGTGTTTTTGTTTTGTGTGTGTTGTGTTAAAAAAAAAAAATTGTGTGTTTGTTTGATTTTGTGTGCATTTGTTTGCGTTCTTGTTTGTTTTGCATTTTCATTTGCCTTTCCTTTTTTTTTTAAAAAAAATACACCATTTCAAAAACAATTTTTTTTTTTATATATTTGCATTTGCTTTTACATTCACATTTTACATTTGCATTTGCCTTTACATTTTATATATACAATTTCAAAACTGTGCACATCAGTTTGCACACAAACCCCCTCTCTGTCTTCATATTACTGCACACTTCTCCTACTGCTGCTGCCTGTCAAATAACCACCGTGCACCTCTACATTTTTCTTGACCAAACTTTCATCATTATATGCTTCATTCAACATTACATTCCATCACCTGAACTGCATTCATCTCCACCCCCTAACTTCTTCTACTCCGGTTCAATCTCCACTGTCAATACTTGCCTTCACCACTCACATTGCCACCATAATCACTGAACCCCCTTGCATACATCATTTTACACCCCGCTGCCACCGCTTCACTTTTAACAAGCACAGACAGCAACCCATACCATCTCCTGTCAATTACAACATCACTGCACTTCCACTCCATCACCCAATTCGACAATCACGACCTCTTGCCTCAACATAACAGCTGCAACACTGTCTCGAGTGCACTTCAAATTTTCCTCAACCATCCTTCTACCCAACTACTGCCGTAACCCCCAACAGCGAACAACTCCTCTTAACTCAACTGCACGCTTCCTTCCTCCCTGTCATAAACGAATCCTCCACCCAAACCCAATCCAACAACCCAGTCAAACCGAACTTCCTTCTCTGTGCACATTTTTTTACTCCTCACATCATCAACTGAAACCAAGTTTCACTGTCTATCTTCCATCAGACCATCAAAACTCTCTGAACATCTCCACATACAAACTTCTTTCACCATCTACAACTGCTACATCTAATTACTACCAAAGTAGTTCATCACCTCTGCCTGTCTCCACAATTTCAATCACATCTTCCTCCAACCCAATCAAACATCCTTCATTCCCATCACTCCACAAACCCCCTGCTCAATCACCATACAAAACTTCACAATTGCTTACCGCCTTCTCCACCAAAAAACTGTCAAACAATCAGCCTTCAAAAGCACCACTGCTGTTAACACATCCCCCTGCCACCATTTCAATTCCTCCAAACTCCACCATTCGACAGTTCAACCTCACCTGGAAATAGAAACATTCACTTCTCAGGCCATGACTTGCTTAGCAACATACCTCGCCTTCAACCATTGACAAGTGCGACCAACCTCGTACAATCACTGACGTCAAGATTTCGCCCACTTCGACACCTTGCGCCCTCAAACCCGAAGTTGAAACAAGCTTCTGATCACCACAATTCGACAGCACCTCCAACTACGTCCACTACTCCACAACCAATTTCGAGCATCCCAAACAAATTATTTTGGAATAGTTGATTTTGAAATCACGTTGTCGCTTGCCGTATATGAATTTTGAAATTAAAAGAAATTTTGAAAGTGTGGAATTCACCATTTAAAAAAAAAGAACGATAAAAGAGAAGTGAAAAGGGGATTGGGGATTTACGATTTCGAATCTTATTTTTTTTTAATAAAAGGAGTTGGGCTGTTGTTTCTAGTTGGGCCGGGTTTTAAAGTTGAGTGTTTCCTTTGTTCAGTTTTAGTTCATTTGATAACAGTGTTTTCTTTTGTGCATAGATTTAGTTGTTTTAGTTTTCATTTGTTTTCTTTTCATTTGTCTTTTTTTTTTGCCTCACTTGTTTTGTTTTCTTCTAGTTTATTTTATTTTATACTCAAAAAAAAGGAAAAAAACTTAGTTTTAATTTGTTTTGTTTTATTTTGCTTTGATTTGTTCTTAATCTCCATCTTTATACATCACAAAAGAAAAACAAAAACTTGTTCAACCACTTGTGTATAGATATATACAAGTTTTTGTTTTTATTTTCAGGTTGCCAAAGCAGATTGGAGGAGAAGCTTTCTTCGCCTTGCATGCCAAAAAAAAAACTACTTGCTTGTTATATCTATTGTTTTTATTTGCCTTGCATTGTTTTTTGCTTGCATATACATTTTAAAAAAAATCCATTCGTAGTTGCATTGTTAATACACGTTTAGTTTCTGCTTTGCATTTCATCATAGAATTTGTTAATAATAACGGTTAGACATCGACAACACTTAATTGTATATTAACAATTTGTCTTCTTTGAACAATTTGATTTCTTGGTGTCTAGGCTACGGCAGAGTAATAACCATTTATAAATATTACGGTGATTCGTAAATATTATAGTGGTTGTTCCTCTGAAGGTACTTAAACCTTCGGCTGCATTGGTACGGTGATTCGTGGTGCACCGATAAATCCTACCCATTACCTGGCTGAGAACTATCTGGTTTGTTTAAGACAGTTTGTGATTACACAATTTTGGGTTAACTTAGGATAAATCATTTGTAATTAGACCCCTGCATTCATTTAGTTGCATTATGCATATTTAAAAAAAACAAAACAAAAAATTCAAAATTCAAAACTAAAAAAATTGTAAATATTCCTTTTCCTTTGGAATTTTTAAATCCTTTTCTTTGAAATTTCAAAAAAATCCAAAAAAATTTAGAAAAACCAAAATTCAAAAAAAAAATGAAAAAAAAAAACAAAAATCGATTTCCCTTTTCAAAAATAAATTTTCTTTGTAAATATTTTTCGTTTATAAAAAAACCAAAAAAAACATTCTTGAAAATGTCTGAATATCAATATCCACTTGAATTTTACAATAGTTGTGAAAATCAATATAATCCATATGATTTTAGTCCAAATTCGTATGGATATTTTAACAACAACTATTTTGTAAATAATTCAAATTTCGAACAACAAAATTTTCAAAACGATGACCAAACTTCGACTCTTGAAAACAACATTGAAATGATTTCATCTTTACTCGAACTTTCTACACGACAAAATCAAGATAAATGCTTTATGTAATTCTTATTTGTGTAATAATTCGAGTCAAGGATTTCAAAATTTAAATTCAATTCAAAATTCAAATAATTACGATTATAGCACATGCCAATTTAATTTCGAACTCCAAAATGAAGTTCAAACTCAACATGAAAATGGGAATAACTTTTCAAATGAATTTGGCAATGAGAATAATCTTAACCATGTTACGAGTGAAAATTTTTGTTCTCAACAAATCCAAATCGAAAATTCTCAGTTTAATAACTATAAATTGGATTTTGTTGAACAAATGAATGAAATTTACGATGATCACACGGATTTGTTGTTTGAAACTTATATGAAACAACGTGAACAACAAAATCAAATCCCAACGTGTGATGAGTCAAGTATAATCCACCTTTTACCCAAATCGAGGATTTTCAAATAAAAACTTTTGAATTTGATAATGACGATCTTAATCAAGTTGTTGAAAATATGGTAATTAAGTTGGATTTCAATTCTTTTGAGGGTACGAAACTCGATTTAAACTTCGATCTTCCTTTTTCTGAAAATTTGAATACGACAACTTTGAATTTTAAACTCGATTTGCATGATGAAGTTGTTGATAATCCAACAAAAGAAGTCGAATTTAACGAACATGAGTTTTATGGACTTTTGAAAACGAGTTGCTGAATTCTAAAGGGGAAGATTTCGATCACCATTTTGACTTTGAAATCGATAATTTGGACGAAATTTTCAATGATAAACTTGAATTTCAATTTGGTGAAAATAAATGTGAATTTCAATCAATTGTTTTATCAACCCCGAAAATCATTGAAAATAAAACAACTCATACGGTTCTCAATAAAACGATATTCGTTTTTCCAAATCGACAATCAACTTCGGAATCTTTTACGAATTGGTTTTTCGAGCTTAAGCTGTGTCTCGCACATTTGACGAGACAAATGAATCGGTCTTTAGAAGACCGTTTCATTTACTTTTTGACTGTATACTTTCTCATCTCTTGTAAATAATAATCTTTCATGTAAATATTAGATTTTTATTTTATTTTTCTCCTTCCACTTGGCTTGACTGTGGGGACACAGTCAAAATCAAGTGTGGGGGGAGACTCATCTTCTTCTTGATTTTTCAGGATTAATTTTTCATTTTTCTTCCAAAAACTCAAAAAAAAATCCAAAAACAAAAGAAGAATTTATTTTTAGTGTTTTTAATTTATTTTTAAAGAAACACTATAGGATAAATATATGGTTCTGGTTTATTAAATTAAAATTATTGAAAATTTATTTGTCTTAACAAAAATTAAAATGAAGTTTGATTATAAATAACAATGGTTTAACTAGTATATAGGAAGATTCATACGTGTTAATTATGAAATATATCCTAATTGAAAATCTTTGTTTTAAAAGTGGTGAATTTAAAGTAAAGGATATAACATTTTTTTTGTCTTCTAAGTTAAATGGTGCTAAGATGATTTTGCAAAACTCTCTCTCTCTCTTAAAAAAAAATATAAAAAAAAAATACATCCAAAGTATTCACTCTCATTTAAAAGTCCTCACGGTTATGCATGGGTGAATTACTTGGAATTTTTGATTATGTGCTTTCATACTCATTTAAAAGTCCTCACGGTTATGCATGTATGTAATACATGTAAAAAAAATAGACTTAATAAAAACCACCTACGATCTATAGGTGTATGCATGAAAGTGTGTGCACTCGCCATGCTCTGTACTCCCCTCACATAAGTCCGAAAGGCATTGCATGGGTGGTATATATGGCCTCAGTTTACTTGAGCTAGGTGTGTAATTTTTCTTGCAAATAATGAGAGAGCAAGCAATTGAAATCCTAGCACTATTTTTACTTATTTGATTTGATTTGTTACTGAAAAGAAATGAAAATACCACTTTGATAAACTTTGATAATCAACTAAGGATCCATTTCATAGTTACACTGTGCTATTAACCAAAACAACGAGTTAAACTATAATTTATTTGTTCTAATAACTTCATTTTTATTGGAAATATTGATGAGTAAATGACATAAATTTTCAAGATAATAACCAAAACCTATATTTAACTTATTAGTGTCGCTTTAAAAGTAAATCCTTTATTTGTAAATATTTTCATAAACTCGCATTCATCTCTTTTCAAATAAATCTTGCATTTTTGTAAAAATTTTCACTTTACCTTTTTATTCTGCATTTGGATTTTGTGGGTAGTATCCGCTGAAAACCCTCACGAGATGACTCTCGTCCTACTGGGGACACCAAGAGGTTTAACGACTTGTTGCATACGCTCAATGCGATCGTGCTTCCTACGAAAACAGATTTATCTTAGTTTCCCTTTATTCGAGGACGAATAAAAGATTAGTGTGGGGGTATTTGATGTGCACGTAAATGTGCATATTTTTACCACCATATTTATTCTATTTAAATTAAATAAATGATCATATTGGGTATTTTAACTTGTTTTAACCAAAATTCATATTAATTCCAAATTTTCACATATTTATCTTCATATAAGGGCAAAACGGTCATTTAAGTGCATATATTTCTTTGAGAAAAATTTATTGAAAATTTACATATATTTTTGTAGGAAAATGGTCTCAAATAAGAGTGGTTTCATGAAGGAATATGCATGCACAAAGAATATAAAGGAATGAAGATGGAAATAATTCAAAGTGAAGATCATGGAGGACCCCACCTACCCACCTACCTTAATGTACAAATTAGAGGCTAATGCACATGCTTTTGGAGTTAATAGTTTCATGAACACTTAATGGGGGATTAAGACATGTTAATGATTACTTGGCCTCCACACTTCCTAAGGGGCATTTTGGGCATTCACCAAAAATATGAATTAGGGTTTCATACATGTATAAATACCCATATGTTTCATGTAATCTCTCACTCTCTCTTCTCTTAGTCTCTCTTAGGCCTCCTTCTCTTTAGTTTAGATCAAAAATAAAATGAAAGCTCATCTTTCTCTTTTTTTGGCTACTTAGCCATTTTTATTTTATGTAATCTTTTTTTTTTTTGCAATTTAATACATGCTCTTTCCTTTTCATGTTCATTTACTTTCATGTTGTAGTGTAGATCTCTTCTCTTTTATGCAAGTAGAATAATTTTTCCTTTCATTTGGCTCTCTTTTTCCTCTTCTTTTTATTCAATGTTGCTTGCTACATTTGTTCATATGATGACAAATATGAGAGGCTAAACCCCTTCAATTTAGGGGGTAATGAAGCTCTCTAATTATGTAGCTCCAACTATTTGTTAATTCATGCTCTCTTTTTGTGCTTAATGATGATCAATGAAGTGTTTTATTTGTTGTTTTTGTGTTGAATTTGATAGCCTATATTGTTGACACCAAATAGGCTATGCTTAAACAATCACTAACACAAATGCCTCTTCATGAATATATGATTATGGCATAAGAAAGTGATTTGTAATTAAAATTTGATGGTCTATGTTTCTAATCAATAGTTAATAGGCCATACTTAAAATATATTTCATTTTCATTTTCTTTGTCAAGTTTCATAAAAGCTAGCAAGTGTTTTAAGGGGTGTGTTATAGTTTGATGACTTATGTTGGCTAATTAATAGCTCAAATATGTCATACTTATGATAAACACATCAATTAAAACACTAATGACCATAAAAGAGAGATCATGATTTCATGTGTTGAACTACATGATCTAGAGAGTGGATTTATTCTCTAAATTGACATTTAACTCTCATATTTGCATTTCTTTTCTTTTTGTTAGTTAGTTCATTTTCTCACTTTCTAGCTTAAACACACTCTCGACTTTGGTATAATTTGATTGAGTAGGAAATTTAAATCAACAATTCCCTGTGGATCGACCCGTATTCGCCACGTGCTACATTCGTACACCGTGCGCTTGCGGTTATTTTTCATTTAAATTCGTTCGACGGTTTTCTAAACCGATAGAACTTCCGTTGACGGACAAAGCCCCTGCTGTAAATCTCCACCAGAATTCGTCAAAGCTAACCTGAAGCCATTGGCTACTCGTAAAAATTTGAGTACCCAAGAGTTTAATACAACCGAAAATAAATTCCGGGTCAGACATGGGTCTGGTGTGAGTAAACGGTTAAAGTTGCTTAACTTTGAAAAACCTTTGAAACAAAAGGTATCTCGTAAGACTTCCTGCACATAAACACGGAAATTTTTTTACCTTACGATAACCAAACCATTTGATAGGAAATCCAGTTATATTATAATAGAGTCTAGGGTTTTCAAGTAAAATACAGAAATAACTGGAGTGCTTACATATCACGTTCCAACATAGTTGGGCGCAATCAGTAAGTACGACACTTATTGGAGATTGGATTCAATACAATGGCAGGGCTACTGGGGTACCTCCCATCACAATATGTGGCCTAGACCACCATAACGAGGATCCACCCTAAATCCCCTACAACAGAAGGCCGAAACCATCCCTTACTGGACAGTCCCGAACAAGACAACCCCGCAGTTGGCTGCAGACCAACTGCCCACTAAGCCGAAACAAAAAGGGACCTCTAGACTAGGGTAAATCTCGTCCTACTTGAGCGCGACCCACTTAGCCTTGCTGCATCTCCCCCGGTTTAGCCATTCCCGGTTGATGAGGCTTGAGGCTACGATTACCTTATCAGAACAAATCACTTAGAATGCTCGTCGTCCTCCAACAAGTTTGTTCCGGGTTCGAACGAAACCGAAGGCACTATCTCGCTACACTCAATTTGGAATCACCCTTAGAGTTAATGGTAATAGTCCTTGCACTCTAAATCTTTATCTTTATCGAAAGCACTATCTCCGATAACTCGTTTTGGAATCACCCTCATAGTTAACGATAGTAGCCTCTCCTCTGAATCTTCATTTGTTCGTCATTAGATATTTCGCGACCTATCGTTTAATTTGGATCGATGTGGTTTTTGGAATTCCCAATTTGGAAATCGCCATCCCGGTCTCAACGAAATCCAAAATGCCGTCTTAATGTCCAAGTTTTTTAAGTTTAAACAATTTAATTCAATTTAAAACATTGAATTCACATAGCATTCACAGATAAATATCACACATTTATCATAGCTATGACCAATATCACATCACACAACATCACAGATTATCAAACTGTAAGTATCAATCAATCCAGACATTCTACTCAAACAATCATCTATAAACATGAATCATTAATCCATATTATAATTAATTTAACTAACTTAAATTAAATTAATTACTTGAGAATTAATCACCTAACCCTGCTTAAATCAATCACTAATTAATACAACCATTTAACTAATTAATCATCCTTTAATTACCTTATAAACCAATTAATTAATCTTTATTTACAGATTAATTATCCTTTATTCTCTTAATTAATCATCCTTGATTAATTATTCCTTAGTTACATTAAGTAATTAGCTTTTAAATTAATTACAAAAATTAATTACTCTTTAATCATTCACATTAATTAACCTTAATTACTTTTATTAATTAATGAACTATAATTAATTACATTGATCCTTAATTAATTATATTAATCAATTATACCATAATCACTTCATTGGTTAATTAATCTCATTCATTAATCAACTAACCCTTTAATTATTCTCATTAATTACATTAATTAATGATCCTCTAATTACTTAATTAATTATTCTTCTAATTACATTTAATAATTAATCTTTAACTTAATTACATTCATTAATTACCCTTAATTAATTACTTTTAGTAACTAACTATACTTACATTAATTAAATTAACTCCTTGATTAATTACACTAATTATTCCTTTAATTAATTCCACCGAGTAATTAACACTTAATTACTTTCATTAACTAATTATCCTTTAGTTACTTTCCATCAATTAATTCGCCTTCAAATTAATTACATCAAGTAATTACCCATTTATTACTTACACTATGTAATTACACTTCATTAATTACATTAAGTAATTATACTTAACCCATCATCAAGTGATTATCTTAATTAATTAAACTAATTAATTAACTTAAATTAACCACATTAACTTAATTAATTACATTGAGTAACTAATTCTTCATTAAGTAATAACCCTTTTTATATTAAGTAATTAGCCCCTAATTACATCCATTAATTAGTTATTCCTTAATTATTAACCTTTGATTACTAAGATTAATCTATCCTAAATTAAGTAATCAATACCCTAAATTAATTACACAAATTAATTTATCTTAATTTAAATACCTAAATTAAGCATCTTAGTTACTTTAAGTAATTATACTTTAATTACTTACCTTTAATTACTTAGGTTAATTAACCCTTAATTAATCCAGTAATTAATTATCTTTAATTAATTTTATTGATTATCTTTAATTAATTAAATTAATTATTTTAAATTAATTTCATAAATTAATTATCTCATTACAAAACATTTAGAAATCAATTTCATGATTAACAATATATAATTTACTTTAAATGAAACAATTTAAACATAAAATTTTAAAATTTAAAAACCTTAGAAAACCCTTTTCAAACTTGTTTAATAAATTAAATAAATAGTTACATCTTTTAAAAACTTATTTACCTTAAATATATTAAAATTTGATTAACATTTTCCTTTGCCTTTTAAATAAAACTTGTTAAATTATTATTTAAACCAATGAAATCCAAAAGAAAAACATTTAACTTTAGAATTTAAATTTTGAAACTAGTTTTTAAACTTGACTCTTTCCTTTGAAACTTATTTAATTTAATACACTTAAACATTTCATTAGCTTAAAACTTAAAATCTTTGCATTTCGAATCCTGGAAACACAAACACATCACAAACCAAACCTGGTAACAAAACTATCCGAGTCCAATACAAAAAAACCAGAGACAACTACAAATTTCCCCAAGCACAATCGCGTACAACCATGCGAACTCACCTGCTTCGAGTCGAACGCAAGAAAAACATGAAAAACCCCATGCCAACTCTCTTCTTCCCAACCCATAAAAACTTTCAGATGCAGAGATCGATCATTATGCACGTGCACGACGATTCCGATTGTCGATGACCATCACCGCAACTTTCTACATGATGACCCCGACCATGCCGACCCCCTCGACCAACCTAATCGACGAACTCACCACTGCAACGAAAACGAGCACTCAAACCACAAAGGCCAAAAACTCGACCACAAAAATTCTCACATTGCCGATGAACCCTTCCACAAGAAAATTCACCACCTCGACCACAGTTGCGACTTGAACCCCAGATTCCAATCCACAGCAGGCGATTCGACTCGATGCATCAACGACGTCAAATTCGCCTTGATTTCGACCCAGACCAAAACTGGAACACGCACCCTACTTCACCCCTTCCCGGCCACCATGGGATAGCTTCATCCACCATTTTTCCAGAGACTCCTAACACCCCGCCCACCTCCATGCCAAACCCCGATCATCCTATCGCCGCCGAACAACAAACCAAAAACCAAAAACGAACAACTCACTAATTCTCATCAGATGCTAATTTAAAAATCACAAAATTTATACTAAAATTCTTGATTCGTTTATACGAATCATGTTCTATAATCCAAAGATAAAATCGTAGATATTGATTTTTAACAAAATTTCTATTTTTACTGTAATCTTTAATTTTCTAGAATGTTTACCAAATTTATACACCTAAAATTATTTTCAAAACAATATTACTTTGTTATTATCATTTCCTTTTCAATGATCAAAGTCTAGTAATGATTAATTTGGGGGATAGGAATTTTTCTAAAGTTAACCTGACATTCACAGAGAACATATAAACCTACATATATAGGCATGCTTTCAAAATAGCACAATACAAACCAGATTCTAAATGAAATATCTATGCAAACAAACATATTTGTAGCATCATCTCATAGATATTTTAGCACCAAAAGATTTTTGCTTTAAGTGTTTACTAGCCAGACTTGAAGAAACAGATAACACTATTTTATTTTGTTTTCCTGGAACATTGTTTTGATCTGGTATTTTGAATCTTGTTGTTTGAGTTGAATTTTCTTATTGAATTGTAAAACTGATCTGAACCAGAGAAGCTTGCAATTGCTATTTGATCCAGAGAAGTTTTGCAGTTGTGTTGATTTTTTTTTTTTTGGTTTTGAATATCTTTGATTTCTGGTTTTTAGTTTTATTTTTAAGAAGAAGGAAAGAAAGGAAGTACTGAAGAAAATTGAACTAAAGAAAATAAACAGTTTTTCTTCTTTTAAACATTGTTATACATTAAATTTTCTTTAAAACAAGATGTGGCCACTTGTTAACTTAGACTGTAAAATGCTTAAGTGTATTTGCATGTTTTTGGGGCCTTATACATGTTTTGATTTCAATATTATAATAATTACTTATTTTTACAAATGTTTTAAATTATTATTTAATTAATTTCTTATATTTATATTAACATGTTTATGTTTATTTCAATTTATGGTTTATTTATATATTTTTAAAATACATTTTCCAAAGATAAAATTAAAAGAAAGAAGACTAAAAAGAAATGGATACTAATTTAAATCTTATTTTAAAGTTTAAACTAAAAATATTGTACTTAAATATATATATAAACAAAATTTATTTCAAGAACCAATTTTTAAAGAAAACATATTCAACTTTATTATAATATACTATTTTTAAGCTATTATATTTTTAAATAAAATAAATATTTACTTTAAGTGTTTTTGAAAATATAAGATAAATTTTTAAATATCTTTTGAAAAGTTTTTTATTAAATTCAATCAAAATCTTCCAAATCACAATATGTTCATATATATATATATATATATGTAATATTATAATTTGAAAACATTTTTATTAAATTTAAATTGAAACCAAACTTCCTTTTCACAATGTATATACATATCTCTACTACTAATAAAGAAAATTCGTTAAACTAATTTACCGCTGTCCTTTTTAAATTCCAAAAATGCCCTTACTTTTCGTTTACATATTTACGCTCAAACATATAATCAACTTATACAATAACACAGACAACCCATGTGCGAAGCACGGGCTGATACTAGTATAAATTATAAATAGAATATATTTTTTTAGCTTAGAAAGATAAATTTTTATCAATTATATATTATTAACTTTGAAAAGAATAAAATTTGCCTATTATTATTATTATTATTAGTTTTGAAAAGATTTTTTTTAAAATTTAGATTATTTGATCAATATTAGAAAATTTAAAATAATTACTAATGGAAATTATCAAATAAATATTGCCCAAAATTCCGAGATATCACATTCCTCCCCCTTAAAAGAATTTCGTCTCTGAAGTTTAAAGGCAAAAATAATTTAATAATCCCACACAGATTTTAATTTTAAAACAGCAAGCATCTTATCAACTATATACTAGCAACCATAGCAACCAATTTAAACAAACAACTCTATCTATCCAGACAAAATTCTGGATAGAACTTCCTAGAGTTTCCTAGGTACAAACACCGGGATACTCGCCCTACTCAATCTAAACTAGCTATACCACTCTGATCTTGAGCTCCTATATAACTAGATCTACAACTTGAACAGGATAACGGACCATAGATAAGTCCTGTTCAACTTCCAAATCTCCCTGAACTGCTGGTTCTAAAATCAATGATGTATCATAAAGGTACTCCCTTAGAGATAAATGAAATACATTACGAATCCCAGCCATCCGAACTGGCAATTCAATCCTGTAGACCAAAGTATTTAACCTTACAAGAACACAAAAAGATCCAATACACTTTTGAGCTAGCTTCCCGTCTTACCCAAATCTTATTGCTCTTACAATCGGAGAAAACTTATCCAAAATTAAATTTCAGACTTTGAATTCTGAATTCCTTTGTCTCTTATCCACAAAACTCTTTTACCGATCCTGGGCTGCCTTCAACCTTCTTGAACAACCCAATCTTCGCAAATGACTCTCTGATCAAATCAAGAAATAGATGATCTTCGGATTCTACTCAACAAGGTGGTCCTCCCAAGATTCACCGAAATCTAGAACACCAACTCTACTCCACAACACTAGAAGACTTCAAACTTATTTCTCCTATCCTGAATAACAAAACAGGTTCACTAGACAACCAAGCCTTCAGATCCCGAATGAACTTCCTATTGAAATCCTCTAATCCAAGACATACACAAACTTCCGAGGAATCCGAGGTTGCTTCTATTCCGGAATAGCTTCCATCTTGCTTCCACTTCACAACTCTGATCTGAAGAAGATGAGAATGCTGTCGATGAACACAAGCAAGACTTGATCAACCCATCACGGAAACATTGACCATAGTATTCCCTAAAATCTTAGTGACCTATCCGACCTGGTCACAAACACCATAGCAAAAAATCCAACCAGAAAACTTAATCCGATCAATCCTGACTGCTTTACGAATCCTCTCTCTACTAGGCTGAACCACCGGTAATGCTCCAGGAACCAAGTCGATACAGAACTCAAACTCCCAATGCGGGTGCAAACCTTATGACTTCCTCGAAGACATCTGGAAAATCTCAAACATCTTCGATAGCCCAACATCCTCTAGAGATGCCTCAATCCAAAGCAAAGATTACCCAAGAGAACATTCAACTATCGCAAGTCACTTTTGCGATTCTACCCAGCTCAGATTTCAAAGAAACTGTTCTCCTTTCACATATCAGAATAGCTTAAGCCTTTCTAACTAAAGAAGAAACTGATGGTCTACCCTCAACCACAAATATCATACCCCGCCGAGCTTCCAGAAGAAGTGGGCAAGCCTTCACCATCTGGTCGGCCTACTGACAGAAGAATCACAAAGACTCCTGAACCATTGAAGAAACAGACCACTTTACTACTTCCGAACTCCACCTCTAGGATACAACGAAGCCAAGAGACCTTCCTGGCAGCACACGCAACACCTCCGAACTGCTATGCTGCCTCAGATTCCAAAGACTTCCTATCCAAAAGCTCCTCGAACCACAAAGCTATATCAGCCAACTCCACAAAAGAGCCTTCAAGATGGCAGATATCTCTCAAGAAACTCGAGCTTCAAACCAAGCACAAACGTCTCGTCGAACTGAGTCTTATACTCTGATACAGACAAAACTCCTTCCTAAGGTTGCCAAGATACCATCACTTACTTCAGCACTCCGGCTGATCTAAACTCTAGAAAATCCGCTCGCATGAGCGCAGCCAAACTTACACTCCAAAGATGGACTACAAACCTTAAAAAGGCTTTCCTTCAGAAATTGGTGAAATCCTTACACTATGCTGCAAAGCTTACTCAAAATTCCCAATACCACCCTGGTAGATACACTTCCAATCAAAATTACTCAGACTTCTTCCACTAGTGGTAGTCGTGCTATACACACCACCACCTCTCCTACCTCTAGAACTCATGTTGGCAAACCCAAACAAGTAACCCAACAAAATAGGAACAGGCGCACACACACACACACACACACACGCTAGTACGCTCTCTCAGAAAGAAATCATTCCAAAGCCTAAGTATTCACTCAACCTAGCGCTCTGATACCACAATGTAATGACCCGCCTTTCATCACACAGAAAGATGCATCATTAATAAGAAAGAAAGGGACAGAAAAGAGAAAAGAAAGAACTAGACAACTTCAGAATCTCACAGCGGAATGAATAAATTATATTATGTCACATAAGATATTACATAGTATCATATACATCGGAGTTATACAGCTTACACATCACAAACTAGACAGTTATAAACACATGTTTATCATTACAACTCAAGTACATCACAGAGATACAGATACAACACTAACATAGCGGAACCATTATATATCTACACGCTGAAGCCTCTTGCTCCAAATCTCCACCAGAATTCATCAAAGCTAGCCTGGCTTCTCGTAAAAATTTGAGTACCTAAGAGTTTAATAAAACAAAAAATAAACTCCGGGTCAGATATGGGTCTGGTGTTAGTAAATGGGTTAAAGTTGCTTAACTTTGAAAAACCTTTGAAACAAAAGGTATCTCGTAAGTCTTCCCACACATAAACATGGAAAAGTTTTTATCTTACGATAACCAAAACATTTGATAGGAAATCCATTTATATTATAATAGGGTCTAGGGTTTTCATGTATATAGAAATAGCTAGAATGCTTACATCTCACGTTCCAACATAATTGGGCACAATCAATAAGTGCGACACTTATTGGAGATTGGATTCCATATGATGGCAGGGCTACTGGGGTACCGCCCATCACAGTACATGGCCTAGATCACCATACTGAGGATCCACCCTAAATCCCCTACAACGCAAAGCCGGAACCGTCCCTTACTGGACAGTCCCGAATAAGACAACCCCGTAGTTGGCTGTAGACCAACTGCCCACTATGCCGAAACAAAAAGGGACCTCAAAACAGGGGTAAACTCGTCTTACTTGAGCGCGACTCACTTAGCCTTGTTGCACCTCCCATGTTTTAGCCATTCCTGGTTGATGAGGCTTGAGGCTACGATTACCTTATCAGAACACATCACTTGGAATGCTCATCGTCCTCCAATGATGATGTTCTAAAAGCATTCAATCCATACAAGTTTGTTTTAGGTTCAAACGAAACCGAGGGCATTATCTCGCTACACTCATTTTGGAATCACCCTCAGAGTTAACGATAATAGCTCTTGCATTCTAAATGTTCATCTTTATCGAAAGCACTATCTCTGTTAACTCGATTTGGAATCACCCTCTGAGTTAACGATATTAGCCCCTCCTTTGAATCTTCACTTGATCTTCATTAGAGATTCCACAACCTATCGTTTAATTTGGATCGATGTGGTTTTTCGGAATTCCAAATTTGGAAATCCGATCTCGGTCTCATCAAAATCCAAAACGCCATCTTAATGTCCAAGTGGTTTAAGTTTAAACAATTTAATTCAATTTAAAACATTGAATTTACACAGCATCATTCATAGATAAATATCACACATTTATCATAGCTATAACCAATTTCACATCACAGAACATCACAGATTATCAAACTATAAGTATCAATCAATCCAGACATTCTACTCAAACTACATTCCATAAACAGGAATCATTAATCCATATTACAATTAATTTACCTAACTTAAATTAAATTCTTGAGAGTTAATCATCTAACCCTGCTTAAATCAATCATTAATTAATGACAACCATTTAATTAATTAATCATCCTTTAACTACCTTACAAACCAATTAATTAATTTTTAATTACAGAATAATTATCCTTTAATTATTCTCTTAATTAATCATCCTTGATTAATTATTCTTTAATTACATTAAGTAATTAGCCTTTAAATTAATTACACAAATTAATTATTCTTTAATCATTCACATTAATTAACCTTAATTACTTTTATTAATTAATTAACTATAATTAATTACATTGATCCTTAATTAATTATATTAATTAATTATACTATAATCACTTCATTGGTTAATTAATCTCATTCATTAATCAACTAACCCTTTGATTATTCTCATTAATTACATTAATTAATGATCTTCTAATTACTTTCATTAATTAATTATTCTTCTAATTACATTTAGTAATTAATCTTTAACTTAATTACATTCATTAATTACCCTTAATTAATTACTTTTAGTAACTAACTATACCTACATTAATTAAATTAACTCCTTGATTAATTATACTAATTAGTCCTTTAAGTCATTACATTGAGTAATTAACACTTAATTACTTCCGCTAAGTAATTATCCTTTAATTGCTTTCCATGAAGTAATTCCCCTTTAAATTAATTACATCAAGTAATTACCCATTAATTACTTACACTATGTAATCACACTTCATTAATTACATTAAGTAATTGTACTTAACCCATCATCAAGTGATTATCTTAATTAATTAAACTAATTAATTAACTTAAATTAACCACATTAACTTAATTAATTATATTGAGTAACTAATTCTTTTATTTACTTCATTAAGTGATAACCCTTTTTATATTAAGTAATTAGACCCTAATTACATCCATTAATTAATTATTCCTTAATTAATTAACCTTTGACTACTTAGATTAATCAGTCCTAAATAAAGTAATCAACTACCCTAAATTAATTACACAAATTAATTTATCTTAATTTGATTACCTAAATTAAGCATCTTAGTTAGTTTAAGTAATTATACTTTAATTACTTACCTTTAATTACTTAGGTTAATTAACCTTTAATTAATCCAGTAATTAATTATCTTTAATTAATTATATTAATTATTTTAAATTAATTTCATAAATTAATTATCTCATTACAAAACATTTAGAAATCAATTTCATGATTAAAAATATATAATTTACTTTAAATGAAACAATTTAAACATAAAATTTAAACATTTAAAAACCTTTGAAAACCCTTTCCAAACGTGTTTAATAAATTAAATAGATAGTTACATCTTTTAAAAACTTATTTACCTTAAATATATTAAAACTTGGTTAACATTTTCCTTTTCATTTTTAAATAAACTTGTTAAATTATTATTTAAACCAAAGAAGTCCAAAAAAAAACATTTAACTTTAGAACTTAAATTTTGAAACTAGTTTTTAAATTTGACTCTTTCCTTTGAAACTTATTTAATTTAATAAACTTAAACATTTCATTAGCTTAGATCTTAAAATCTTTGCATTTCAAATTCTGGAAACACAAACACATCACAAACAAAACCTGGTAACAAAACTACCCGAGCTCAATACAACAAAACCCAAGACAACTACAAATTTCCTCGAGAAAAACACAAAAAACCACGGGCCAACTCTCTTCTTCCCAACCCAAAAAAACTTCCAGATGCATAGATCGATCGCCGTGCATGTGCACGATGATTCCGATCGTCGATGACCATCACCGCAACCTTCTACATGACGACCCCGACCTTGCCGACCCCCTCGACCAACCTGATCGACGAATTCACCACACAACGAAAACGAGCACTCGAACCACAGAGGCCAGAAACACGACAACAAAAAATATCGCACCGTCGACGAACCCTTCCACCAGAAAACTCACCGCCTCGACCACAGTCGTGACTCAAACCCCTGAATCCATTACCCAGCATGCGATTCGACCCGATGCATCAATGACGTCAAATTCGCCTTGATTTTGACCTAGACCAAAACTGGACAACGAACCCTACTTTACCCCTTCCCGACCACCACAGCCATTGATAGCTTCATCCACCATTTTTCCAGAGACTCCTGACAACCCGGCCACCTCCATGCCAAACCCTGATCATCCTATCGCCATCGAACGACAAAAATCGACCAAAACCCAAAAATGAACAACTCACCAATTCTAGTTAGGTGCTAATTTAAAAATCAAAAAATCTATTACTTATGTAGGAAAAGAGAAACCAAAGCGTTTTTGGAATGACACCTGTCCTTTTTCAAGGGTACGCTCTTTTCTATCTAAATAAACAAAACAAAATTCACTAATACGCGTCTTCCATGCTTAGACATTCTCTTTTCCAGCAACTGCATTGTGACTAGACACCACTGTGACCAACCGTATGAAAATCCCATGCTTGCCAACGTTGCTTTCCCTGCCTTATAATCCGACCACACATACGCTCGCGCTGATAGTATTCCTCTGCTGCTATAACGACGATTTTGAAAACTAGGGTTTTCCACGTAAGTAATTTTGATTTCTTTATTGAATTTTGGGTATTCACAATTTAGTTGAGATAAGCGCTGATTCTGGGTATTTTAAAGCGATCGAGTTTCCACTATGATATTTATGAATTAGTCTTTTTAAATCCATTTCCCCTTTTGTGACTACTACTCATTTTAGTTTTACAGTAGATAGGATGGATGATTCATCACCGTCGTCATGATCTATACTTTGTGCAGTCTGTTTGAATTGTAATTCGGTCAGTTTTTGATGTTTCTACAATTTTGAATACTTTAGGTAAAGTTTAATTTTGTCTGTATTACGCATTTTTCTTCAATCTACTGAAAATCTCATGCTTGCCAACGTTGCTTTCCCTGCCTTATAATCCTACCACACATACGCTCGCGCTGATGGTATTCCTCTGCTGCTATAACGACGATTTTGAAAACTAGGTTTTTCCACGTAAGTAATTTTGATTTCTTTATTGAATTTTGGGTATTCACAATTCAGTTGAGATAAGCGCTGATTCTAGGGATTTTAAAGCGATCGAGTTTCCACTATGATATTTATGAATTTAGTCTTTTTAAATCCACTTCCCCTTTTGTGACTGCTACTCATGTTAGTTTTATGGTAGATAGGATGGATGATTCATCACCGTCGTCATGATCTATACTTTGTGCAGTCTGTTTGAATTGTAATTCGGTTATTTTTTGATGTTTCTACAATTTTGAATACTTTAGGTAAAGTTTTAATTTTGTCTGTATTACGCATTTTTCTTCAATCTAAATAAGTAATTTGCAGTAAATGCAACATCATATCGACTTTCACGTGATGACTTCATGAATAAACATAAGTCTGTTTATGTCATAACTAATGACAGACTAAAACATTTCTCTTTGTTTCCTAAATTTTATTTTATTTCATTACATATTTTGGATTCAAATATTGTCTTTGTGTATCCTTTTGTTTTATCTCAGTATTGTTATGGTTTAATATGTATGAGAGCTTATGTTTGAGGAAGGAGAAGATCTGAAGTAAAACAAAAAGGCTGGATTATTATATAATATTTGAATTATTCTTATATAATATTTAAATTATCCTTTTAGTTTTCTGATAATCGTTAATATGTTTGTTATTTGTAACACGCTATCCTTTAAGTTTATACATTTAGCCTATTCTGAATACACAATAATGCTTTATTGTTACTTAAACTCTTATATGGTAGAAAATATTATGAACAAAAAGGTTTACGATAAAATTTTCTGCATCTAAATTAAGGGTAATGCATTTTAAACTCTAAAAGCGAAAGCTTAGACACCGTGAATTTGACAAAGCCACAATGATAAAGTCCATTATTTCACCATAAAAACAGAAGTTCATATATGACGGGATAATTAAAAACAATATTCAATGATAAATAGGACTTTGCATGATTATTTGAAATGCTAATATATTTTGTAAGATATGTCAATAGAGGTTTGATATTTATTGCAGTATGTAATATTATGTTGTGGAATATTGATATTTGAAGGATATTAGGTTGACTAAATGTATACCTATGAACTGTATTGATTATGTTTGTTAATGTGGTAGGTGCTTTGTGATAATACGATGGACATGCAAAGGTTCGATGAAGGATATCTACATCATGAGTTGCTTAAGGCAGCAACAGGTGTAAAGAAATGGGATAACCCTTAATGACTATGGATTTATAAAGACAAGGGGAACCACATAAGGTATGACTAACCAAGTACTTCAAAAAAAACTTCAGTGAATAAATTTACCTCAATCATGATACGAATTATGTGTATTTCTACAGCTCTCCGCTACAAAAGAACATCATAGTTTATAACAATTATATATTTAACTGCCAGTTGTAGTAAGATAGTCATCGTTTTCTTATTCCGGCTTACAAAACACTTTTAAGAGTTGTACTATATTAGCTTTCCAAGACTGCTACTTTGAGTAAAATATAACAAGATTTTTCATTATACCACATTTTTAGCTGTGAAAAATATGTATATTATGATTTTAAGAAGCTTTTATGAAATAAATTATTAAGATGTGTGCAAGTCATTATAGTGTAAAGGAATGATTAATTACGCCTTTATCTGGAACTTATCCTTGATCTTATCTTTACGTACAATCTATGAGTTTTGTTTTATCATAAATCAATGATATGATTTTATGAGGCTAAAAAGTGAATAAGTTAATCTCTCACTTGCTGCAAACATGAAACCATTTACATTTGTGGTTGTTTGTGTCTGGTCATGCATGTAGTTCGGTGTTTGTGTTCCTTATTTATGCCCAATTGTTCAATAAAGAGAATGCAAGTTTTATTTCTGTTACGGCATGTTAATCAACTGGTTGTAGATTATATGGTCATAAATATATGATTCTCATCTTTATGAAGACATATACACTAACTTGGTCTAGGTCTATGTTATGTATTTGCCTCCTAGATGTAACTGTGAATTAATTGTAGTGGTTTGTTAGTAGTGCTATAACTGTTTACCATAATATTGCAAAGCAATAACACATTTAATAGTTAATTTGATTTGCTATTCTAGTCCTCTACCAATCTTTGTTTTTTCTATTTGAACAAAAAAAACTGAACAAAAGCACATATGTAGGTAGAGAAACCTAAACTAAACTACTCTAGCTATTTGGTATTGCGTCCCTATCTGCTTCAGAAATGAAATTGGAGTGTCATCAACATGTGTTTTTGGTCAAACAACTATCAGGTTTTCGTATATGGATATTTTTAACTGTTTAACTACTATAACTATGAGCATTAAGAAATATGTCTTCTCTATACATGTCTTACCGTCTTCGCATATCAGATGTGAAAGGTGCAATGATTCCAGAGGGATAAGCAAAAACAAAGATAAACTGGAAAGGAGAGGAGCCATGGAAAGACGAATGGCTCAGGTTGAAGGCGAACTTGAAGGCGAGAGTCTCAATGATCTGGTAGTCGTAGACGATAGCGAGAGTGGAACATAAAAAGGAGTGGAGGAATGAAAAAGGCCTTGCAATTCGTGAGTGGAAAACTAACCCCGATCGACCGTCTATCAATTGTAAGTTTTGGTAACTACTGGTTTCCCTTAGTTCATTAGCTTTACATTAGGTTATCAAAGTTTATTTAGTGCAGACTTTACATGTTAAAATTAACAAGTGAATGAGCCATTGATATTGTATTAAATTTGATCTTGACTAATAACTAAGCTAAAATTGAAACAATAGTGGTAATATAGTTTTACATTCAACACATGGCAAAGTATAACCTTATTAATTTATTAGAACAACTATAATCAACTTACAAGTTATGACATACGTATATGCTCATTCTCAACAACTTCAATTGCGCCAGAACTATATGTTCATATATGACCTATCTTGGTAGGACATGAATAGAATGTGCAATGGAGCAAGCTACATGAGTTCCATTGAAGAACAACTAGAATGGATTGAAACCGAAGAACATAATGAATGGCTAGCGGAATGAGCAAGCAATCACATAGTGGAGCAAGCCATGAGCCAGTAGAGAAGCAAGGCTGGATAAAAATGCATGGTTTTGGGTTGCAAGGAGCAATATTGCAATGTATCAGTAGAAGAGTAGCGTCAACATACCATGGGTCGAATACCTAAAGGATGATTTGGTGTATAACCTTAGTTTGCAGTTAACCAATAAGCTTCCTCAAATTGTGATTAGTTGTGAACCAACTCCAAGAACATACCTCTGTGTTGTTTTTTTTACTTCTTCAACCCGTTTGATGCTAAATTCTATTTTTCTGGAACAAGGTAAATTGGTTCTTACGATGTTCTGTTTTTACCAATTCAATTCCTCATTAGCATATTCTCTTCTGAATTCTCATTACACTTTGTCACTTTATCTTCAAAGTTATTTTATTTTATTTCTACAAAAATAACTTGCACTGTTTGTGTAAGCAAATGAGGCGATAGCTGATAGTTATGGCCTCTTTCATATTTATTTTGAAGTAACAAGATTACAAATTTTTTTAACAAGGTTCATTAGTGCCAAACAAGTGTCAATCTCGAGGTTCAAACTTGTTACTTTTAATCTCATATATAGTCTGATCTACCTACCAACTGAGTCGACCATGTTGGCAATTATTACATTATTATTGTTGACATCTAAATCATGATATTACGCTATATGTCAACCTTCATTTTAATATTTTTGTACTTCGAAATTTTTGGGTGAAATAGAAAGTTTATTCCCTTCACCATACATCACATCCAAGGCAACAAAGGTGTTTAAAGTTCACATCTTCTCCACCAGTTTGTTTTAGATGTTGCAGGTGGTTCAAAATTGCTTTTTTTAAAGGCACTTGATGCGATTTCTGGTTTGCATGCTTAAGTTTACACCTATTCAAGGCAGTTTTTCTATTGCATTTCTTCTACAATAACTCACCACTGATTGAAATAACATCACACTTATATGTTTATTTATACGATACTTAATTTGCAATTTGATTATAAACAGGCGCAACATGTATGCCACTAATTGACATTAAACTTTTGCAGTGTTTTCATCATCTTCCTTCATTGCCATATGAGATGCAAACAATTTTGTGCTGGACTTCGAATCATACACACTGTTAGAAATGCATTGGTCCTGTCGTTTACTTATGCTTGGCCTTTTCACTTAAAAAATTAGGCTTTTTTACTTTATAAGAGGTATTTACGTAAATAACGCTTTTACCATTTAGTTCCCACTGCAAATATTGCTATAGTGAATTATGCTTCCTCTTTTTAATATATATGCTTCTAACTTATTGCACTTTAAAACATTGTTAACGTTAAAAAAAGGTTCAGTAGAGTTAAACCCCATTCTTTCTATATTCATGCAAGTTTATGTTTGTTGTTACCATATGATTTATCTACGCCTTATTTTTCTATAAAATTAATTTGTACGGTTCAAAGTACCAAAATCAAAAATCATCTCAGTAGGGGAATTCTATAAAATCATCTCAGTAGCAAAACTACTACTTATTGCAACGCAGACCTCATTTAGTAGCAGCCCTTATTTACTCATTATTTTACACATTATTACTGAAACTACCTTAACTAATGAACCATCATTATAACTAATGAACTCATTATTTGGTACATTTGTAATTAAAATCTAGGATTCTATATAGATTTGATGGTTTACCGTGCCAGATGTGTGGCACAACATAATTTCATGATCTACTGTTATTCCTCTATTAGGTCATGTATGTTTTCTGTTTCAAACTAATTTTTTTGCATAAATCTAAAGAGGTAAGTTATTAACGGACACTTACCAATTGCAAGCGGAGTTGTTCCCATTACTTAAGCTATCAAAGTGCCGTGTTTTTTAAATTTATGTTTTTCTGTGAACAGGTTATTAATGACTTACAGAATATTGAACTGTGGTTGAAATGTATGTAACAGGTGAATTTGTGTTATGGTAGTTCTTCAAATTTGGTAGATTTGGCGTACTGTTTGTCAATTATCCCGAACAAGGTAATATGACATTTCTGTTTATTGTGCATGCGTAACATTTGTAAATGCACTTACTGCATACATACATATATATTCTGTCTGTGCATACAGATAGTGAGCGTATGTCTGTCTACTTTTATCTGTATAAACTTTTCTGTTCAAAAGGTGTGATGCTTAGAGCAGTCTCAGTATATGCGATGTTGAATTTGGTGACCCTGTTTTAGTGAGTGTGGTTCTGTTAGGAAAAACATGTACTATTACGAAAGAGACAGGTTTGAACTTATTTATTTTAAGTAATTAATAACGAAAATGAATAACCTTATAGATATTTTTATTATCCATACTTGAATTGCTATGTTTGAATTCTATACTTGAAGAGTTTCCTTGAATGCACATGAAAACATTTTTTTTGATCATCTACAAATTTTTTGCCAAAATCAGTACCCCTTAAACTATTAGTGTTGGCAAATTAGGTTTTCTTTGCCAATTGAGTTGGAAAATTAACCTTCATAAGTAAGTATTCAGGTTAGTAGTGGTACTAAGAAAATGTATACGGCTTCTGTGCAATAAAATTTCAATCCCTGTATAGTCACATTTAATGAAAATTTATGCCGTGCGACGATTTTATATGGAAATTACCACTACGTCGTTGTTCACCTACAATCTCTGATTTGTTTTCTTAACTAACTCGCTGATAAGATTTTCAGATGCAAATCATTGCCACTTTTGCTCTTACCAATTCATGCTTTGTTCTGTCCTTCCGTATTTCTTTTTCAACACAGTTTTTGCTCAGAATTTCTTCGAACTGAGTTCCATTCAGTTATTAATACATTCAACCAATTTTTTACTGTGCATATATATATGTTAATCAGTTTTCATCTTCTACTTACTCTACCATCCCCCATCAGCATCATCCTGTTTTTACACACATATGTATCTCCGTGTATGTACGTACATATATACACATATCACTATATATGTATATATATACGTATATAGATCAGCATTTATATGTATATATAGGTATCTAATTGCCTTTAAATGGTAGGAATGTTTAATTTTCTTTTCAGTCATTAAAGTGCATTCACTAATTGCAAGCTGAGTTGCTTCCAAAACTTCAGCTGTCAAATTACCGTGTTTTTAAGTTTAGAGTTTTTTATGAACATAGATATTATTGATTTACAGGATATTGAATTTTGGTTGAAATTTATGTAATAGGTGAATTTTTTATGGCATTTCTTCAAATTTGGTAGATTTGGTATACCGTCTGTCACCTGTTCTGAACAAGGTAATTTGTGCATAACATTTGTACATACCCTTACTACAAACACACACACACACACTCTCCATCTGTCTGCATATACAGACAGTGAGCATGTGTATGTCTACGTTTATCTATATAAACTTTTATGTTTAAAAGGTGTGATGCTTAGAGCATTATCAGTATATGCATTGCTGACTTTGGTGACCCTGTTATAGTGAGCCTGGTTCTGTTAAGCAAAATATGAACTATTATGATGGACAGATTTGAATTTTCTTTAAAAAGAGTAACGAAAATGAATAAGCAGACGGATATTTTTATTCTCCATATTTGAGTTCCTTTGTTTGAATTCATTAACTTTTAATATATAGGAATGTAAGATGGAATTTTTAGTGACAATTTCAGTCTTAATTTTTTCTAATGCATACTTGTCATTACTGTGGTATATGTACTAATTATGTATACATTTCAGAAGTTTATTCTACGAGTAGTATGCTGCATTTAGTTTTTACCATCAACTGTTTGGACCATGAAATTTTACCGATTTAGAGCAGTTTGAAGCTACTATATACTTTTTATATATTTGGAAGCAACTGATGCTTACTTTTGCTATTTTAACACGAACATGAGTTTATACATTATTTTTGTAGGAGAAGCGTATTCCTGCTGCGAAATATAGTGGTTGCACATATATAGAAGGGCAGAAAACGATGCTATTGCGGCATGATTGTATAAAGATGGTAAGGTGAGTTGCTGAATATCAACAAAGGGCATGTAGTGCTATCACAATACAATGGTGAATTACTACGGAAGAGACAGAGCAGCTGCGAGAGATATGAAGTGCACATGTAAAAACACGATAAGCTTGCAATCAACAAGAATTGAAGCTTGAGCAGAGGTTGCTATTGCAACTCCAGGGTCTGATGCTTGAGACATCGAATGTACTGAAAAGAGGCAACTGCTAAATGATAGGGAAGAAATCCCATTGTACCGACCGAGGCAGAAAGCTGAAGACATGGGGCTACATGCAAGGAGCGAACAGATGGGCTAAATACAAAACAAAGCATTTGAGGCCTGCACAATAGGTTGGAAGGTGGGTGAGCTGGGGAGGTTTCAACTAGATGCAAATTGAGTTTGCAGGCCAGACAGGAAGCGAGGCATGCAAAAGATGAGATGTTTGCAGCTAGGAAGTTGGTGGTGGTCTGCTGCTATATGAGTGATTGTTGCAGCTATGAACCGTGATGGTGTGTGTCGGTTGCAGGCAAAACAAATGCTTCACAGTTGAGACGTGCACAAGAAAGTACACAGCGCACAATAAATGATGGTGAATGTATTGTTTTAGATGGTTCTTTCAGTTCATAATTGTTGAGAAAGTGTTTGTTTAACTATGATTCAATAAGCACTTCAACAACTAATGAATAACTATGATGCGGTGTGCAATATGATTCTCTTTTGGTATAAAGAGTTGCATAGACCAATGTGCATGCATTTTCGTTTTTTCAAAAGGCCATGGTTTTTTTATTATGTCCTTTTGTATGATGTAAAAATTTCTCTTATTTGTGCATAAGTTAATGAGATTGGTAGCTTATACTTGCATATTTTTTAATGTGTCTGTTTAGTATCAATCCATATAATAGTTTGTAGTCTTACATGGAGAAGTAATAAATCTATATTAGCTTAAGTGTTTACCTTTATTGATTTGTACAAGATTACTTTCTTTCTTTCAGCCGCACGTAATGAACTAAGGTATTTGAGCATTAGGAAACTGCCTTGCATGGTTGAAACATTTTAGATTAGAGGGTCATTAAGCTAATACTCACATTCAAAATTAGTCTGGAATGTTGGACAACTTTCGGTTCAATACCCATAATAATGTAAAATTGACCATTGGAATACCATTAAAACATGGCCATAGGTGACGCAGTTCAAGTCCCTATGCATGTGAAGCTTGGAGAAAGAAAGGATATCACATAGGCTTCAGCCCTTATGTAATTTTTTTTACATATTAAAGGTAATAGTCTGAACTATGAGGGTACTTTCATAAAAACTGATCTTAGTTATGGTAGTCTTGATCAGCCAATAGTCCTATTAACAAGCATTCTCATTTTTTGTCCAATATAAATTATTCTGGTGTAGAGATGTGTGTCTAATATAGATATTCCCATTGACAAGTATTCTCATCTTTTGTCATCGTAAAACCTAATATTATTAACGATAATATAAAACAGATACAAATTTGAATCACCACATTCACTATCTTCAGCAGTTTGTTTACAAATATTTCATCCAACATGGATTTTTTTTTCGTCTTATCCCGACAGTCGAATAAACTTACATGACAACTTTAGCATCACTTGCTTCGTACAGTTAACAATTTATATCAATTGGTATTAAAAACACATTAAAATGTACCGTTACCTATGAATTTTTTTATCATATTCTTGATACACATTAATATAACAAGCAAAGGTTGTTTGTAAAAAAAACTACAGTATATGACAAATTTTAGTATTACTTCGCTATGAAATTAACATAGCACTTCCCATGGATTGTGATAGTTGGCATCTAAACTGGGTCAACTTTACCTATGCTGTGATCACTTGCATAACTTTACAATTTATATATTACTTCCTAACTATTACTGTAAGTTCAAAGTTATTAATATGAGTTAAGTCTATAGTAAAATGAGTTCAACTAGACACAAAGCAAGAATTGATTCTCTACATCACCATTTACAGAGCTTGCATTATCCTCACCTTCCATGATGCCAAAGGAGAGGAAAAGCAAACAATTTTGGAGATTAATGAACTTATTAATCATTCCATAATTAATTTTGGTTACCACGTAGACTTTAGTTGTTATGTAAATATGTTTACATATAAAACGATCATGTTGCACTTTCGTACATTCAATATTCAAGGATATCTCACTTTTATGTTAACCAACAAATTTTTTCAATATTCCGCTCATTAGATTGTCAAATTGTATGGAACCAATTTCATTTTTATATACATCAAAATTCATTGTCCGGGTGAATTTCCTAATTATTATCTTCTATAATTAGTAATTGAAATGAAGTCATGGAAAACAATAATAATATCAGGAATGAACTATAAACACATAATAGATTTAAAAAAAATGGTCAAAATAGTTCAAAGCATTGAGAAGTTCACAACTTCCCGTGTGCGTAGCACAGGCCACTCACTATTTCCATACTTTTACTATTTGAAAACTTCTGAGCAGGCACCGAAACACTTCAGGATAGTCAGCTGTAGGCCTTCGCTACAATTTACATATGTACTCCTGACCTTGGCAGTAGCTTCTGTAACCCATCTACGGTGTGCAGAAAGTTGTAGAGCAGCCCTTCTGTTTATTCGAATTGATGATTGTACCGTTCTTATTCACGCTGGCAGTTTGAATAACAATAATGCACCGAACTCTTATCCAACGATCACTTTTTCAAGTGTGCAATACAAAAACACGGTCTGCACTCCACATAGGTTTATTGTCCTTAATTTTTTTTCCTTCCCAACCTTAAAGTTTAACGAGTTACTTTACATTTGAATTTGTAACTGATTTCAGTTCATATACACATATACTTCACCACATACACACATACATACACACATAATTCGGTATGCCGACTGACTGCAGTTCCTCACACCCATCCTCATCATCTTCTAGAAATATACTTTCCACTACTGCATATAATCATATTACAATGACACATCAGACCCTAAAACAATTTTAACTACCTACTTAACTACTAACACTGCCCGTGTGCGTAGCACGGGCCACGCACTAGTTTATACTAAAATTCATGATTCGTTTATACGAATCATGTTCTATAATCCAAAGATAAAATCGTAGATATTGATTTTTAACTAAATTTTGATTTTTACTGTAATCTTTAATTTTCCAGAATGTTTACCAAATTTATACACCTAAAATTATTTTTAAAAACAAGATTACATTGTTTTTATCGTTTCCGTTTCAATGATCAAAGTCTAGTAATTATTAATTGGGGAGATAGGAATTTTTCTCAAGTTGTTCTTGAACCTGACATTCATAGAGAACATATAAACCTACATATAGAGGCAGGCTTTCAAAATAGCACAATACAAACCAGATTCTAGATGAAATATCTGTGCAATCAAACATATTTATAACATCATCTCACAAATATATTAGCACCAAAAGATTTTTGCTTTAAGTGTTTACTCAACAGACTTGAAGAAACAGAGAACATTGTTATATTTTGTTTTCCTGGAATATTGTTTTGATCTGGTATTTTGAATCTTGTTGTTTGAGTTGAATTTGCTTGTTGAATTCTGAAACTGATCTGAACCAGAGAAGCTTGCAATTGCTGTTTGGTCCAGAGAAGTTTTGCAGTTGTGTTGATTTAAATTTTATTTTGGTTTTGAATATCTTTGATTTCTGGTTTTTAGTTTTATTTTTAAGAAGAAGGAAATAAAGGAAGTATTGAAGAAAATTGAACTGAAGAAAATAAACAGGTTTTTCTTCTTTTAACATTGTTATATACTAAATTTTCTTTAAAACAAGGTGTGGCCACTTGTTAACTTAGATTGTAAAATGCTTACAAGTGTATTTGCATCTTTTTAGGGCCTTACACATGTTTGTTCTCAATATTATAATAATTACTTATTTTTACAAATGTTTTAAATTATTATTTAATTAATTTCTTATATTTATATTAACATATTTATGTTTATTTCAATATATGTTTTATTCGTATATTTTTAAACTACATTTTCCAAAGCTAAAATTAAAAGAAAGAAAATTTAAAAGAAATGGATATTAATTTAAATCTTATTTTAAAGTTTAAACTAAAAATATTGTAATTAAATATATATATATATAATAAATTTATTTCAAGAACCAATTTTAAAAAGAAAACATATTCAAATTTTATTATAATATACTATTTTTAAGCTATTATATTTTTAAATAAAAATAATATTTACTTTAAGTATTTTTGAAAATATAAGATAAATTTTTAAATAGCTTTTGATTTTTTTATATTAAATTCAATCAAAATCTTCCAAATCGCAGTATATTCATATATATATATATATTATTATAATTTGAAAACAATTGAAACCAAACTTCCTTTTCACAATGTATATACATATATACATTGTAAACAGAATATTTTTTTTAGCTTAGAAAGAAATTTTTTATCAATTATATATTATTAACTTTGAAAAGAATAAAATTTTCCAATTTAAATTATTATTATTATTATTAATTTTGAAAAGATATTTTTTAAAATTAGATTATTAAATCAATATTACACAATTAAAAATAATTATTAATGGAAATTATCAAATAAATATTCCCAAAATTCCGAGATATCACAGTAGAATAGGGGCATAGCCAGTTGATTTACCTAACCTGGGAGGGTACATCGGCTTCATCTAGTGCTTTCGATTTTAGGCCCAAGATCTAAGGGTATTCGAGTTCACGTTTCCATGTAGCCCAGCTATATTGACTTTATAATATATTTTATCTAAAGATATACGATGCTCGGAAGGGAATTCTCTAACCTTGTCATGGAAGATCCGCCTCGAAGTACTGAGGGAGTCTCCATGAAAATTATATACAATTAGCAAACAACCATAGCGGTTTTGATTGTATAAATTTTACTGTTGTGGTGTACACTTCATGCACCATAACTATGTTTTTATTTATTTTCAACCTTAGACAGAATTATAATATCACTAGATTTACTTATGAAATATTTTGACTATCATAAGATAAAAACACATCCGCGTTTATTTGTAGTGTGGTCTTTTGAGATACCTTTATTTTTTGAATGGTTTTATAAATACAAAAACCCATATGCTTGAGTTTCTCATGCTGGTTTACAAGACTGATCCGTGTGTTATTTTCTTATGATGCTTGAGTCAACTCCGAATATATTTTTAGAATTTTTTATTGAAGCTTTGGGATCTTAGAGAGGAGTTAGATGTTCGCCTATCGTAGTATTTAATTCTGCTACATTGCTTTGTGAATATGTATATATCAACAATTGTAAGGACATGCTATTATAACTGTCCAAACTGATGATAGATTAGTTTGCACTGATTATTGTTTCTTTATAGTTTCTGTAACATCCCGCTTTTTCGCACGCTCTAAATCGACATACATGCCAATCCAAACCATACAGAAGGGCGGATTGTTATGGGGTAAATAAGAAAAAGAAGGAAGCAATAAAACAAAACAGAATCTTGCAGCGGAACGATAAAATATAATAATCAAATATACAATTCATGAAGCTATTTTGTAAACATTTGATTATATTTATACAATACATACCAGAGTTGCACATACCAGTGAATAATAATCGATGGAGCGGAATACAGTGTAGTGGAACAATATAATATATATAATAGTAATAATAATACTAAAATCTTCATCTTCGTTCTCTAGAAATAAAGTCTTCGATTCCTGAAATGCTCGGACTGACCCGAGCAAATTGAAAAGAAAAAACACTCGAGTCAGAACTAAAAGATCTTATGTAAGTTAAATCAACAGAAATAAATATGAGTGCAGTAACTCAAAAGATGCTCGGGATTTACATCTCTTAAGGATCCGTTAAACTATTTACTATGTAGTATATTTCGCTATTATAATAGTGTCTAATCGTAGAATAAACTTACTTTTAAATAGCGTTAAGGGGTTACCCATATAGCCCTTAACACAAATAATGCCAATGGTCTATACAGCACCGTAATACCTCCTGATCGGGAGGCTACCAGAGGATACTCCATAGGTACGACACAAATAGAAACTCGTACAAGGCGCGATTGGGTAGGTGACACGGCACAACTAGGCAATGCCAGGGTAGATATACCAATTACGCTTCCGGGTCGGTGGTAACGCGTAACTGCAGCTACCTCCCACCTCGAGCCACACCCCCAAATAAAAAAAAATCAAAAGTGGCCACCAAATCAATCCAAAAGTCAAAGTATAATATCGAAGGGATGTGTCCGATCAAATGTGCTACCTCAATTAACCCGTCAATCGCTCCTATTTTAGCCACCTTATGCCAAATCACGGGAGTTGGGTCCATGTATTTACCTCAAAGGAAACGCCACCACCAACCTACTTCATTCTGGAATCTCCACCGCGTACACGGTTGTTAAAGTGGTTTTCGGAGTTGGCAGAGTATGACAACTTTCGATCCCGGTCTCTTCAACAACCAATAATTATTATAACACTGTAGTTATTTCAAAATAATTTATATTTTAAAACCAGAATATAATATCTCTTTCAAAACCATATAAATACGATATCATTTATATTTTTAAAATCCCAAATCAATTTGATATCATTTTTATTTTATAAATCCCTTTTCCCAAAATCATAATATTTTCAATATATATATATCCTAAACCCCATAGCTTTGAAACAAAATTTTCAATACTTAAATGGTTTAATAATAAATTACTTTATAAAGTAAATTAGCTTTTTAATTTCTCAAATCAATTCCAAATACAGATTTGAATTCCCAAATAAACCATTTAAATTTCCATATATTTCAAAGTTTAAATATTCCACCATTTCAAAACTAAATTTTTAATTCATATATATATATATATATTCCAAATTCACTTTACTATTATTTAGTTTTGAAATACTTGCTTAATAAATCCAATATCTTTTAAATAAAACTTTCAAATTCAATAATTGAATATTCCTCAATTTATTTAGACTAGATTTATTCACTTAAATCATCTTAAACCCGAATTTAGTTATAACACCATATTCTTTTTAAATCTAAATTTCAATAAGATCTTAATTAAATAAAATCTCAAATCAATTTCAAAATTATCTTCTCAACTTTGATTTATAAAATCGATATAAACTCTATATTAGAATATAACTTAAGTAAATACTTATCCACAATAATTTTTAATAAAATCAAATTTATTATTAAACTTACTTCATATTTTAAACAATTTTATACATAGCTTAAAACCAAGAATTTAACTATATATAAAATAATCTTTATCAAATATCCGAAATCAATATCTTATAAAACCATATAATATTTCTTTACAAAACCATAGAAAAATTATTTCAAAAATTAATATATATATATATATATATATATATATATATATATATATATATATATATACACACACACCGCGGTGCTTGTATATAATTTTCTATCTTATGTTTAAGTGATACAGATATTTATCATTTCAATCCGCAATTTAAAAATAAAAATTTACGGTTATATATAATTTCAAACCGCAATCCCGAATGAGATGAAAATGCATAATAACTTGCAATTTATAACAATATAAAATACAACATCCATTCATCCAATATCAACCATCAACCATTTATCGCAATCATCATCAAATTCAAACAATATCATCAATATGGAACAGATAATAACCATAGGTACTAAATGGCAGTTTATATTTAATAATAAATTAAATAACTGTTAACTGGCAGTTTATATGCAATGAATAATTAATTAACAATTTAATTGGCAGTTTATATGTAATGAATAAATTAAATAGCAATTTAATTTAAATAAATGAAATTAACTGCGGTGATGATTAAAAATATGCCAAACAACCATAAATAAATTTTAAATCACATCATATATCAATTTAACAAACATAAGAAATTTTAGAAGCCGTGAGTGGGTTAAAACACTTACCTTTCGAATTTAAATTGAATTTAAACCTAAAAATTTGACCGCCTTAGAATTAGTCCAAACTAGCGTCATCAAGTCCGGAATTTCAATACGATCCTAACAAAAGAAACCGCATGTAAAATGGATATCGTATGCAAAAGTTATGACGATAAATGCGATTGAAATCATAAAAAATATATAAAAGAAATGGAACACCAATTGCCCCTTTAGTTTGCCACGTCAACTCTACACACGCACACGCCTTCTCTAGTAAGCTGTGCCCAGTGAAACCCTAAACGCATGCAAAACGCATAGGCCGCCATCACTACCACCAAAAACATCGCCTCATCCAACGCCGCACACACCCAGACACCGCCGTGCCCGCTGCTACCCCTCGGCCCCTCCCCTGCTCGGCCATGCCGACGACGACGAGGGCGAAAATGCCCAGCCGCCTCTTCAAAATTCATGCCATAGGTCAAAATTTTCTGACGATCCAGCCGTTGATAACCCGAACAAATACCATAGATGATCTCCCCTCCGTTCCCTCTTCAAAACCAGAAATGGTTTGTCGATCGGACAAGTTTGATTTCCGACGTGGTGAACGGCCGAAAATTAAAACACAATTTCTGATCAAACGATAATCTGAATCGAAAAACGAACACCACCAGTGAATTACGCTAGTCGAGAGCTTCAGCATATATTTTTTCCAAATTTTTCTAAGGACTTTGAAATTTATGCTTTGGATTTGATTTGCAATTGCATCTAGAAATATAGAATTTTGTCGGCCATTAAGGAAGAGGAGGAATAGAATGAATTTACGTACAGACAAATGAGATTTAGGGAGCCTAGGGTTTATAGCAGGATATTTATAGAGAAAGATTGAAATAGAATAAATGGATCGGGTTGAATACGCGCTAACGAGAAAGTGGCCCAAAAAGCCCGTCACGACTCCGTAACGAAATTGGGTCAACTCATATATCAAAATAGATGTTTAAAAATATATTAAACGCGATGGAAAAGGTTTCGGGTTCAAATTGCATCATATGAAGAAATTATGCTAAAATCAATATTTTTCAAATTGATTTCAATTTCATAAATTTCAAGTCGTTTCGAGTCCGTACGATCAAACGACACACCCGATTGCTACGAAACTTGAAATCCTATAATAATTCACCGTTACGGATCCGATGAAACTGGTTCTGTCGAAATCCGAGTCAGTGGCCAAAATGGCTATTTTTACATTAATTAAATCAATTTATAAATTAGCTAATTAAATCAAATTTCAAAATTTAAATTCTTAAATTTACAAATTTCATCCTTTTTGATTTCTTAATCATTCAAAAAAATTTAAACAAGTTCATATGTCAAATTTAAAGTTGATTAATTTATAAATTTTCGTACCAACCTTAATTTTATTGAATTCAGGATTTATAAGAATATTCCAAAATACTTTCATATAATTATATAAATTAACAATTACTCCATTCATTATTGTCAAACGGATGAAATTAATCTTGGATCATGGTTTATTAATTATTATCCTCAAATTTCATCTTGATTTCAATAACGTAATATTTAAGCGCTTCATTTCATTTAATTTGCAATAACTTCAATTATTGAATTTTATACATCAATTAAATTAATAAATCTCGCTTTCTGTACTTTAAATCAACCAATAGTCATATTATAGATGGATTAAGCATTGGATTCAAAATTATTAAATAAATTTTCTCATATTTCATCTAAATTCCCATTTTAAATATTTAATTCATTTAATTGCAATTATTCCTTTTATCAAATTTTTAAATTCAAATAAATTAATAAAGCTTTATTCTCGATCCTTATAACTCAACAAATTGTCCAATATGAATAACCTTAACATTACTTAAAATATTCCTTAATTTAATTCAATGATTACATTTTGTTTTCATATATTCAATTTGTCACTAAGTATACATCTACATTATTTACACTGATTTGAATTTCATTCAATTAACTAATGATTCCCTCAATTAGCATTAACGTAACATTTTCTTTATTTTTATTGCAAATAATTCAAAATTCAATTCGTAATTCTTAATATCCTCTAAATTACAACTTCCAAACATTGTATTAATCATCATTTACGTACCTTTAGTTATCTTAATTTACATTAACATAATAAATAACGAAAATTTTCCCCCAACTTATTAAATGCAATCAATTTGACCTTACAACAGTTTCAATTTTATTTATTAACCTGTATAAACTTTATTACCTAAATTTCCATTTACAAAACGTTAAATTTATATTTATTGCGATTAAATATCAAAATTTATTTAACACATCAAATAAATAAACAATCTATATTCATTGTGACCTATTTTCTTTTAATTTCATTTATAAGTTTGTTACTTACCCACCAGGTTATAATAACACTAATTTGAATAAATATTATATTCCTAAACGTACTTCTATCAATTAAATGCATTAATTAAGTTTTATATCATGTTGCATTAATAACCCTATTTTATCTTAATTTCAAATGATTGAATAATAAATTCCATTTACTTCAATAGGTCCAAGTTATTAAAATTTTATTTCGATAAATCGTTTTAAATTTGCCTTCCACCTTTATACTCATCCAATTTCTAAAATCTAATAACATAGTTAATGATTCATTACCTTATATACCCAAATTTCCATCTTTACTTATGTTGACCAATTTATTTCCATAAATCCATTATTATCTTTTGTTCATTGTCTATTCCACTTAAGTTTATATTTCCAACAATTACTAAAATATCTTTCATAATATTGAATTCATTCAACTACCTCTGATTATAACATTTCATTATTTATTATAATTTCTTACATCATATGAATTCATTCTATTACCCAAAATCAGACATTAATTCATATATTCATCCAATACTTACATCTACTCACATAATTTGCATTAACGTTATTACACCAATTACTACCTTATAATAAGTTTACGTTTCTATTCTATTTACACTTACACTTTTCGTTATTTTATAAATTATTATCCTTAATTGGCATTTTTACATTTTAATATATTTATTATTTCATTAATAAGTTACAAAAATTTTATTTCTCAAAGTCCTATTTAATTTACCATTGCTACATTTCCTTTTTAACGTTTGCTTCATTATAAATTATAAAAAAAAATTCTTTCTTCCTCAATTAAATTTCAAAGATCCAATTAAATTAACCAATTCATTTATTAAAATTTACGGTCGTTACACTTTCCTGTTGTAAAGATCATTTTGACATTATATATTATCATTTCATTGCAAGATTCTGATGTTTTTGTTTTCCTTTTTCTTGTTCCTTTTCTTTTATTCGTTTTCTTTCACCGTAACATTTTGTCTTTTTGGCACTTGAGTTCTTGATAAATGAATAGCATGGATGAATTGGTGTCAACTTTCGAGGGCCGAAAAGGCAATCGTTACATATAATTATACCACGCTTCAAACCAGTGTGTTTCGCTTTTAGCACTTTACTTAACCTGCATGATTTTATTTTAATTAATTTGCATCGTAGTATTGATTCATTCTTTTATTCGTCCATTTTACTTTTGTATACTTACTCTATACTATCTCTCACCATGCTTAACCATATTATTGCTTGTTTTATTATTACTACTGTGAGAAATGCGGATTACGGATCTTAAGGCTAGAATTAACACTAGAGGGGGGGGGGGGTGAATAGTGTTTTAAGGAATTACTAATTCTTTTTGAGTTTATTTTAATTTGAACACAAATGTATGCAATATTCAGACACAGATATGATCATAGAATCAAACACAAATGCAGAAATAAAGTAAAAGCAGTAAAGGAAAGAACATATCGGATTTTATACTAGTTCGGAGATACCGTAAATCCAGTCCCGCACACAAGTACGGATTTCCTTTCAAAATCAATTCTTACCATTACACCCTCGATTTCAAGGCCATGAGGTACATCACTGTAGATTCACAATCCTCTGGGTAGAGATACTTGATTTTACGAGCAATAAGTTCATCCTATTGATTTTAAAGGCTACAATCACACTTTTCTCACTTGATTGATTTCATAGGCTTAAATCACACCTTTTCTCGCTTAATTAATTACAAAGAAGCCTATAACTCTGAATAGCACCGAGGTCTTGTTGAGATAGTGATAGAGAATCAAACTAGAAATGATCTAGTCAGATTCAATGTTGATTTCGACAGAGCAATGGTAAAAATGTACGTAAAGAAATATGGAAGAAGAAGAGGAGTGAAATCATAGAAAATATGTATATAAATTCGTTTAACACAGCCCCTATTTATAGTAGAACAACAGCTATGTCCATTCGTGAAAGGATATGATGAATATACACTTCCTTTGAAATTCAAATTTTTAAAACAAACTGCCACCTTGTCGACAAGGGTCCCTAGCTGTTGTCGACAGGCCTAAGTGATTTTTGATAATGTGTTTTTCTTTGAAAATAATTTCTATTTTGTATTAAAACTATTTTAAACTTTATAAATATACTTAGCTATAGTTAAAATACATAAATAAGTATAGAGAATAATATTTTGTTATATATAAAATTTTACTATATATTTAAATCTAAGTATAAATATTAAAAGTTAAATATACTATAATTAAAAGGTAGTTTAAAACCAAGGATACTTTGATTTTGAAGATAAAGATCATTTTGAGGCTAAAAGTATTTAAAACCAGGATAGATGTTTTTGATTCTTTTAAAAGGAAGAGTTTGAAATCATTTTGAAAACAAGATATAATTTTGTAAAACATTTGAATAAAAGTTAGTGGATACAAAACAATATTCCACTAAATTTTTCGTAGGTTCCATCCTACTTAGGGTTCTATCCCTTTAACAGGCTCGAAGTAGATTCCATTCCACGAATAAAATGGATTTTAAGATTCCAGTGCTTTTCTAGGAGTTTTAACAAAATTCCTAATTAAATTACTTATTATTGAAATCTTGAACTCTTGATAATCTTGATACTCATGAGTCTTCAATCTTGTTATATTCAGTCTTGAATCTTTATACTGTACAGTCTTCATTCTTGATACCTACATGGTTAAATCCTGCATATACATATATATCTAGACTATAATGTTAGTTTTGTAATCTTATTCTATGGTTGTTGTCATCAAAACCATCTTCTCGGGGACTAACAACTACATTATTATGCTCTTGCATATATATGTGTATAAATATTTATTTATATACATATACATGAATTAGTCTTATGTTTGTTGTTGAGTTCTTTTTACAACCTTAGATATTATTATGGTTTAGATGGGTACAACCTTCTCGTGGATATGGTCACTTACATTTTCATTTGACTCTATTATTGTTTATTTTTAATTTTTAGGAGTAGGGGTATTTTAAACTTTATTGTACATTGTAACAGTGTTATCGATATGTTACATCCCTCATTTTGAGGTCCGAAATTAAGAGCTACAGGTGATGCAGTCATCTAGAGTATTAATTCTTGATGACAAAGTGTGGTCATATTAATTGTATCCATAATATCAGAAGCACAAGAATATGAAATAATTTTAAACAAGATTTCAAAGAAAAATTTCCCATTTCATTTAAAGATAAAATTCCATATTCATCGTATAATCCCAAAATATAATTGTTGCAAAATATTCCAAGGGCAATATATGAAGATGCCACCTTGGTTGATCAGAGTTACTAAACAGACAAATACATCTACTGTTAATACATTCATACAACAACTGACATAACACGATAAATAATAGTTGTAAATAGACTCCTACATAGCTAGCTTTGCCTCTTGCACATCTCCAAAAAAATTATTCTCCAAAACCTACTTAACCTGTAGAGCCCTTACTCTCGACCTACTCAAATCAAATTTTGACCACCAGAGAATTTCATGGGTAGTCATAAACTTCAAGTTAGATAAAAAGCCTGGTGTGAATAATAATACGCCATCTCGATTTATGGATACTAAGTGAGACCACGCCGCAGAGTGAAACATGTTTTCCCCTCACTATATCCCTTTTTAAAATATATCTTTTGCAAATATATTCTTGCAACCAAACTGGTTAAAATAAACAATAATGTGCATGCATGCTACATAGGTAACATGACTATCCATCAATTCAGTGGACTATTCATCCCAATGTTTAGTTTCCATAGGAAAACAACCAGCCTCTATGGCACTCAGGCTACCAGATATATCAAATTGTCTAACTGACTGTTAGAAGAAAACTAAACGGTTTGTCCAAACACACTTATCCTAGTGTTTACCTTACTATTTATCAAACTCATATTGTTGCTAATCTTACTATGAACCTAAAGGTTTTGCATGCCAACCTATAACATATCTTATCTTTATGTATTCCTTTTTATGTGTAAACCTACTTTTTTTCTTACCCTTGAAAAAGCCTACACACTGGAATTTCAGTCTTATATCAACTAGAGGCTAACAGCTGAAGTATAGGGTGCTACCCTACACTAGTCCCATTTGGTCTTCTAATCTCTGAGTCAATTCATCCTATTACAATCTATCCAAAAGTGATAAGAACGATAAATTCTTTTGGTAAAATTCTAGGCTAAATACCATTTTCTATTTCCTTGAAAGCACTTTCTTTGTAAATGATTTAACCCTTAAAGTCATACTTTCTAAACAAGAAAATTATAGCTCTTAATTTTATCCAAAATAATTATGCATGATATATGCTTTTAGAAAATAATGTTGATGAAGTTCAAAGTCATTTAAGACCATCGCCTTACAAAACCATAGGCTATAAAGCCAAAACAATATAAAGTATTTATATTGATAAAACACGGCAATGACATAGTGGACGAGGGTCTTTGCCCCTCAAAACATAGGCCACGGCCAAAACATAAAATCTTCGTACCGATGAACATGGCATGAAAATAGCCAATGCGGGTCTTCACCCTTCTAAATATGTTAAACTCTTTAGCTTTTAAAACATACGACAATAAGACCGATAATAGGGACGTCGCACTTCGTAGAGTGTCGATGTCATAGGATATAAAACATAATTTGCATAGTTTAAGATCTTAAAGCTTAATGTCAACGTAGTTAAATCTCACAATCAAACGCCTTAAAGAAAAATAAGTGGCATCATAGCCCTCTTTGAAAATAGGTTTCTAGGATTAAAAGCGGCAACCATTAAATTCAAATTTATAACACACAACACTATATTGCCGAAGTCATTAATAGTGGCATGGTTTCCTACACAATCAAAATCGATATGTTTAGAATGTGCATAATTATTATTGTTGCTATAAGTACTTCGTAAGCAATAAGGTCAGCATGTTATGGGTATGCAGCACCATCCCCTTAGACACACACACACAATAAATGCGGCAATATAGCAATGCATGCAACAAGATTGACGTTGATGACGAGGATGCCGATCCTAGCCGATTCACTGCATACCAACATAGGTTGGTATTAGGTGCATCGCTATTAGTTAACAACGAAGTCATAGCAGCATTGAAGGGAAATGACGATGTCGTCATTGCTGACATGGCATTTCTGTAGTTAATAATAAAATTGTTTATTTACCAATAAAAGTAAGTTCTTTTCTACCAACCCCTATTGTTTGTCAAAATCTTATTAGTTAACAAATACTTTATCTCAATTCTTTTTATACATTTGCCCATTACCAAAATTTACCATTCCTAAAACAATTTGAAAACCATTAACTTATACTAATATTTTGATATAAATATTAAGCTTTTCGAACCCAATAAATTTATGTAAAATTATAAACTCATGAGAAAAATCCCCAAAATCACATTAAATCTGAATTGCTATATTGTTTAACATATAAAACTTTTGTGCCCACATACATAATTTAATTATTTTTAATAATTAAACCCGAAATAAACCATTTTCCAATCCTTAAGAAATTCACCAAATATTGTCATTAAATAAGACAATTATGAAATTATAAACCCACTTCTAAAAGAATGTTTCTAACATCATATCAAAATTTCAAGTCATTTAGGAGTCATGTGATAGCTTTTCTAACTCAAACATATTACTTAATTTCATAAATAATTTCAATAAATTCACCAATAAACATATAATCATTCAAACTATCATAGCATGACATAATAATAGCAAAAGAATAGGATCTATGTTTAAAATCGAATATAATACTTAAAACATGAGATGCATAACAATGATTCATTTTGCATGGTTAAAAAAGCTTGAGATTTGAATTTGATTTGATTTCCCTAAGTTTTGATCTTGTTTTCCCTAGCTTTACTACCATTGAATCACCTTGCTATGGCCAGCCTTAATTCTTTTAATTTCGTTTGTATAGAGATAAGGGAGGGAGGAAATAAGGATGGGAAGGGTTATATTTAGGAGTTACACTCTTTCCCTATTTTCCCTTCGCATGTATCCTCTTATTTAATGTTCTAATTAACTCTATTAGTTCATTAATTAATGCTCAACCCATACTAATTATCAAATCTCAATCTCTGTAACCCTTTTACATTATTTTATTTAATTTATCCAATAAAATATCTTAAATAATGTTAATTAGAATTAGGGTTGTTATAAACTACCTCCAAGGCATATTGACAGCTTTATATTTTTAAGTGTAGAATAAAGTACATTTGTGCTTTCCTCCTCGAAGAGATTTTTCTCAAAAAATGCAACTCCTTGTAATCATTATCGCATCGCATATAATGTAAGGATTTTCTATTTAACATACTTAAATTAATTACTTAATTAATTATGTCATTGTATAACAAAGTACATAATGAGACTAAATACCTATCTTATTAACGAGTTTGGATATAGAGCTAGAAAATTATATAATTGCTCCTAGAACATACCCTTAATTCTCTCATGTATAGGCTTCAGTATTTAAATTATTTAAATATTGACTGTAGATCTGGTTTACACCAGAGAGTCTACACAACCTTCATTGTTGATTACTTCCAAATTCAACCAAGGGTAAAGTTAAATTTTAGTTGTTATAAACTTAAAGAAATTAATTTAAAATGTTACTTTAAAATTTTAGTGGTATCTAACTATGTATTGAAGGTTACAAAATTATTTAAAAAGCATATAAACATTGTACATTGATTTAATTAATTTGTAGCTTTTAATAAATAGATTGAATATACAATTTAAATGTTAAATCATTGATTGGCACACTATGTGGAATCCCATAGGGGATCATATAAGGCCGATTATACATGGTAGCAAAGGGGGAGATAATATTTGATTGATTTAGAATCAATCACTGATCGGAGAGGAAAAATTTTTGATATCAAAAAATAAAGGAATGTGATCTTTTATTAATGGCCCAAAGTGCTGTAATAGGATATCTTCCGCTCCATTAAATACAATCTTTGTACTTAGCTCTTTCCTCCACCATGATGACCATACCTTGCAACCACTAGCCAAGCCAACTCTTGGCTTTGAAAACTGAAGAAAAGGAGGAGTTAGCAAAGCACTAAGAGGAAGTATCCAACAAATAAAATGTTAGATTCTCGACATGGTTAAATTGGAGTAAGATAATAATTCTAGATCTAATTCTTATATAACATTATCATGTTTAATCACCAATATATTTCAACCATAATTTATTTAATATATGTATGTGTTTGTGTGTATGTATAGATATAAACACATATAAAATAGTTTTAAAAAATTTAAACATTTTAAATATGTATGTTTATGACAAACAACTTTTGGAATACTGGGGCCTGTTTGATTATCGACCAATATAGTTTCTTTAAAAGCCGTAGAAGAAAGAGAAAATTAGGTAAGAGAGTGCGTATTGGGAAGCAAAATGGTGGGTTAAAGTTGGAATAATTCTGCTTTATTATTACTTGACATAACTTTTACCACATACAGAAGTAGGTCAGGCTTGTTTATTTTCTATATTATCCTTGTAAAGCCTTTTTCTACTTTTACTTCAAGTTGTATGTTGTAGTATGTGCTGTTTGGGCCCCGAATTTCAACAATAAATATTAACCAAATTTCGAAATACGTATAAATACATACATATTTGTACACGCACATTCTATTGATTTGGAAAAAAAATTTGTGTCATTTCGAGAAAAAAAATTTAAAGTCCTTTTGTGTTGATTTTATCAAAATAGCCTTTGTCGAATTTGATTTTATAAAATTATAGATGTATGGTAATGGAGGATGAAATATTTTTATAACAAAAGAGGGAGAGAGAGAGAGAGGGAGAGAGAGTGTGTGTGTGTGTGTGTGTGTGTTTAATGGTATAAATATGGTAACAAACATTTATGTATATTTTATTAGAAAAGTAAACTTTTCTGTTTTGACCTTCAAATCTAAGTTTAAATAGGTTGAAATTGACAGCAAACATATATATTTATATGGATTGAAATCTGTATACATACATACATACATATACGTACATATATATATATATATAATTTTACAATTGACTTTATATATATCCTATTAAGATAAATAAAATAATCTTTAGATATATAATACATATATATTAGTGTTTATATAGATAAAAATGTTTTTAAATGATTTTATGGCCAAACTATAATATATCGATAATTATGACCATCACTATTTATTTATCTAGGTTATGTTACATATATATATCTCTGTGTTTGTGTGTATGTATGTATGTATGTATGTATGTATATTATAGATAAGTTGTATGACACTAGACATCTTATTGAACGAAGGTCGGAGCAGTTAATTCTCTTATGAACCTTAGTAAGGATATATGTATGTATGCATTTCATATATATTATTATGATGTCATATCTTGAATTTGGGTATCAAGACATATTAAACTAATCGATTAATTAATTATAAAAAAATAATATGTAAACTTTAGTGATAAACAATATTTTAACCAATAAAATTAATAAACCACATTTTATTAATTAGAATAATAAACTTGCTATTGACAAATGTTTGTTCACACAAATGCAAGCAAATTAGTATAATGAATTTTTTTTGAATTCGTCATTTTTACCCCGTTGTCATTGCACTCGACGAACTGTGATAATTAAATGTGTCAAGTCCCTATTAATACTCAAAATAATTTGTAAATATTTAATTAAATATTAATAATATGAAAATAGTTGAATTTAATATGTTAATAAATTAAAATTAAAAATAATAAAAAGGAATTGCTCATTTTTCCAACTTTGGAATTTGATATTGAAATTGACACTATTGCGGTCGTCTAATTTTTTCAATTCGCATAGTTTGCCTCGTTTAGAGTCCGTATGAAAGAATGGTGGTCAAAATGATGTTGAGTTAATCAAGTGCCAAAACTTATAATTTGAATTTGAATAATTACTTCCCCTTCTTGCATTTTCTCAACAAAAAGTCATGCTTTCTTTGGTTCTAGGAACCGATTCTTCGTCGTCATCTCTTTTTCTCTTAACATACAAAGAATCAAACAACAATATCTCCCTCAAATCTTAATGAAATTACACAAAATCTATGCCATTGCAAAGCTATTGGAGAGGGCTCCGTATCTTTATTGATTTGGGGATAGAATTTGAAAACTAAGGAGGTGCAACAAACCAAATAACGGAGATTTAAGTAGTGGGCGGTGAATTCGATGAGTGATTCATGGTTTCCTCTTCGTATAATGCAATTTTGATCCTATGTAGATGATATGTAGGCTATATTAGTGCAGACAAACATTATTAATAAATTCACATTTAAATGGTATTTGGGAAGGAATTTGGTAAGAACAGTAAAGGTAGAATAGGTTTCAATAGACCATTGTAATTTGATGATTATACACTTAAATTGATGAAATAAAATGTTAAACCGGACTTACAAACTTAAGGCTATATATTAGGGACATTCCCAGGCGACCAGAGGTTGAACAGATGCAATTGGAGGCGAAACGACGAGGTTGAGAAACCAAATCCATGGCCTAGTGTTTTCTAAAAAAGCACATATATCGGTCCATTGGCTGGTGCAACTAGGGCACCAATGATCGATATTTCTAGGCAGGTTGAACCTAGACCCATATGGTCCTATATAAAATAACATTACCCCATTCGATTCTTGTCCCTGGTTTTTCGAAGATGGTTGGAGGCTATTAACAAAGCAAATGATGGTGTTACAAATTTGAGAGAATGTGTGTGATGTTTGAGTATTGTGTGAAACAGATATGTATGTCGTTGTGATATTTAAAGTGATATAATGATGGACGTGAACATGAACCTTGTGGTGCAAGTAGGCGGCCCAGGATATCGATACGAATGTAGACATATGACACAAGTAGGTGGTCCAGGTATTGGATTGCTTCACTGAAGGCTTCATTGGACCAATATGGAGGTGGATGTTAAGCTACCCTATAGGCTTTGAGTGGTCTAAGGTGCAAGTCCAGTTAGTACAAGGACAATAAGTGACCATGTAGGCTTTGGACGGTCCAAGGAAGTGAGTCATATATGCGATTTATGTAAAGAGGAAAAAAGCGACCATGTAGGGCAAGAGGCTGGCATAGGAAAGTTGATCCACATAGAGATGATGCGATAGGACTAAATGTATATGATGATTAGGTTTGACGTGACCGACATGACATGAGGTGACTAAGCATTAGACTTATATCATGCTATAGTATTGTTTTTATGGTATATATAGAGTAAAATATGGATCACGTGCCGGACTTATATCCGACTCACTTCTATTTTTCCCCTTTATTTATATATCCTGGCTGATGGAGTTTAGAGACGAGAAGGTATTAGAGGCAGTAGTCCATAGTATATATTGTACATAATGTAAACAAGTGTTGTAACCTAGATCAGAATATGTCCGTAGTTTAGGTTTGACTTTTATTATACAAACATATGCATTTGATAGATGACATATTATAGTGATGTAACTATGATTATCATTGTATTATATTTTATTTCCTTCCATTGTGAGACTTTGAAAGTTACTAGTTAGAGTTGTATAATTTTATTCTATATTACCCCAATGACTCGTCCTTTTCGGTTCTCAGGGCATAACATCGGTTTGGGCATTGAACTAGTTACGTGGCACCTTGACCTGGCTACAAAACAACAGTCGAAGGTATTATCGTTAGCACTAGACAAGATTCTGACCAAGAAGAGCCAGAAGATATACGGGTTTGATGCAGTCAACATGTTTTGGCATTTAGGTACAACTCGGCAAGAATGGACCGACCAGCTGGAGATCACCCTATATGGGCCAAGTCACCACGGCCTTGAGGCCTGCATAGGGAGTCCAGCCTATCTTCATCTATAAATAGAAGGGCAGGGGCAGAGTGAACATGACGTTTTTTTCGAGAACACTAGAGAGACTCTACCGCATTCAGGACTTATTCTTCTTTACTTAACATTTGTATTCAAGTAGTTGATGTACGGGTTATATCTATGATCAATTGTTGAGTAAAGCAATAACGATTAAATCCAAAGTGGACGAAGACATCTACGCTGAACCACTATAAATCCATGTGTTCTTGTTTTTGCATCTAATTTAGCCTAAAGTTCTATGTTTTAATTTACTTTCTTCATTAATCTCTCTACACAATCTTTCTCAAGGGTGTTAGTGACAAATTCTGGTGCTAACATTCTGGTGCTTTCATTGAGAATTGAATTTCAGCTTGATTGGATCTCATCTTCTTCTAGTGGATTTCCATATTTCTGAGATAGATCCAGTTGTTTACTAGAAAACTTCCTATTCTACTCAGATTTGAAAGAAATCTAAAGGAAGCTGATAGCCGTAGATTTGATTCACTGATGTACGCAAGATCTGGGGATGGTACGACCCAAGTTTGCGCTCAAGTTGAATGAAGGACAACCCTCCTCTAAAGGCAATTCAGCCGAACGCCCCAGAAAATGTGTATGCCAATCGCCTCTGAAAAGACATATGCCGAGCGAGAGTATGCCAAGCGAGAGAAAGCCAAGCGACCCAGTGCACGCCGAGCGACCCAGTGCATGCCGAGAGAGAGAGAGAGTATGCCGAGCGACTCAGTGCATGCCGAGCCAGTGCATGCCGAGCGACCTTATGTCGAGCAACCCAGTGGATACCGAGCGAGAGTATGTCGAGCGACCCAGTGCATGCCAAGCGAGAGTATGCCGAGTGACCCAGTGCATGCCGAGCGAGAGTATGCCGAGCAACCCAATGCATGACGAGCGAGAGTATGCCGAGCGACTTAATGCATGACGAGCGAGAGTATGCCAAGCGACCCTATGCCGAGCGACCCAGTGCATGCCGAGCGAGAGCATGCCGAGCGACCCTATGCCGAGCGACCCAGTGCATGCCGAGCGAGAGCATGCCGAGCAACCCAGTGCATGCCGAGCGAGAGTATGCCGAGCGACCCTATGCCGAGCGACCCAGTGCATGCCGAGCGGGAGCATGCCGAGCGACCCACTCCATGCTGAGCCACATCTAGGCCAAGTCACATCCATACTGAGCCATACCCAAGCCGAGCCACATCCAGGCCGAGCCACATCCAGGCCAAGCGACCTTGACCGATCTGCGTTGGTCGAACCATACTTAGCCGATCCAAACTTAAGTTACACCTGTCTCTTATACGACCCGAGCGAGTGTTACCGATCACATGTATACCGAACCCTAGCTGCAGCGTAGTGCCTCTGCATAGTGAATTCAAAACTCAACTTAATAAAGGAACAATCTAACCACTTCCCTTACATCCCATTATCGACTAGGGCATAGAGGATCTAGCGGTAGCTTCTGAACGACAACAAGAGAACGGACACGCAACCGCTACTCAAACGATACTCTCAAAGGGATATCATACTGATCACATTTGAGGAGAATCGACCTCCATATATATTTTTCCAGCTAGTTAGCTGGAGAGCCTCCTACGACCATGGATCGTTTCTATGACAAAAATGAATCTAAACCAAAATATGGAGGAGCAGAACAGGCTAGGAAAAATAATAATGAAGGCCGGTTGGCTAAGGAAGCTGATCCCAGTAAACAAAACAAGACCTCAAAATTCGAATCATATGCTCTTTGAAAGATTCAATTGACAACCTCTACTTGAAGAATCACGACTTAAGGTGGTATCGAAAACCAACCTCGAGAGAGTACCCCAAAGTCTAAAGAAAATTAGGGGAATGTTGTATGTTCCAAGATGCTCACTGATCCTAACACAGGCGATTACAAACACTTCCGAGGTGTGATCGAAAAGCCGATCTGGAAAGGAAAGCTTCAATAGTATGTATATGTCCTGCAAAATAGTGGGTAGCGAACATCCGATGCCTATTAATAAAGGGCTATGATTATCATTAGACTGCTGATGGCCAACATCCCTTTGAAAGGAGGCAGGGGTAAAGTCGAATAGCGAGCACATAATGCTGCTTCACTTATCAATGAGATTTATCCCAATCTTCTTTGAATTATTTCCATTTCTATTTCTATTTCAATTGTTCTATGAAATATGACTAACTTGAACTAAACTACTTTCAAAACGATGCAGGTGACCAGGTACTCAGATTGGTCGTCAACCAATCCACGCAGACCATGATCGGAGATGTGGAGTTTCATCTAGACGAGAATGATTCAATCGCTCATCATCAATCATGTGCCTTTAATTTGGGGCCAAAAACTAGATACTGAAAAGATCATCACGATCAAAGCCCAATATAAAGTCAACATGACCAACCATCCATTCATTGACATCCATGTTTGACTAGAGCACTCTGAGTCCCCAGAGCGCAAACTAGAGTATAAACGACTTAAAAACCTCTAAGTACCTGAAGTGGAATAGAGTACTCTCAGTCCCCTGAGTGCGGACTGGAGTATAAACGACTTAAAAACCTCTAAGTCCCCCTAGTGCGGACAAGATTACTCTAAGTCCCCAGAGCACGGACTAGAGTATAAACGAATCAAAAATCTCTAAGTCCCTGAACCGGACTAGACTACTCTGAGTTCCTAGAGCACGGACTAGAGTATAAACGATTCAAATATCTCTAAGTCCCTGAAGTGGACTAGAGTACCCTGAGTCCCTAGAGCGCGGACTAGAGTATAAACAACTTAAAAACCTCGAAGTCCCTAAAGCGGACTAGAGTACTCTTAGTCCCTTGAGTGCGGACTAGAGTATAAATGACTTAAAAACCTCTAAGTCCCCTGAGTGCGGACTAGAGTACTCTAAGTCCCCAAAGCGCAGACTAGAGTATAAATGACTCAAAAATCTCTAAGACCCTGAAGTGAAATAGAGTACTCTGAGTCCCTAGAGCACAGACTAGAGTATAAACGACTTAAAAACCTCTATGTCCCCTGAGTGCGGACTAGATTACTCTAAGTCCCCAGAGCGTGGACTAGAGTGTAAACGACTCAAAAATCTCTAAGTCCCTAAAGCGGACTAGAGTACTCTGAGTCCCTAGAGCGTGGACTCGAGTATAAACGACTTAAAAACCTCTAAGTCCCTGAAGCAGACTAGAGTACTCTCAGTCCCCTGAGTGCGGACTAGAGTATAAATAACTTAAAAACCTCTAAGTCCCTTGAGTGCAAACTAGAGTACTCTTAAGTCCCCAGAGCGCAGACTAGAGTATAACGACTCAAAAATCTCTAAGTCCCAGAACCGGACTAGAGTACTCTGAGTCCCTAGAGCATGGACTAGAGTATAAATGATTTAAAAACCTCTAAGTCTCCTAAGTGTGGACTAGTGTACTATAAGTTCCCAGAGCATAGACTAGAATATAAACAACTCAAAAATCTCTAAGTCTCTAAAGCGGACTAGAGTACTCTCAGTCCCTTGAATGTGGACTAGAGTATGAACGACTTAAAAAACTCTAAGTCTCCTGAGTGCGGACTAGAGTACTCTAAGTCCCCAGACAGTGGACTATGGTGTAAATGACTTAAAAACCTCTAAGTCTCTGAAGCGGACTAGAGTAATCTAAGTCCCCAGAGCGCAGACTAGAGTATAAAAGACTTAAAAACCACTAAGTCCTTGAAGCGGACTAGAGTACTATGAGTCCCAAGAGCACGAACTAGAGTATAAACGACTTAAAAACCTCTAAGTCCCTGAAGCGGACTAGAGTACTCTCAGTCCCCTAAGTGCGGACTAAAGCATAAACCGTTCGACAAATCTCTAAGTCCCCAGAGTGCGGACTGGAGTATAAACGAATTGACGAAAATCTCTGCATCCCGAACTATATACTAAAACATAAACCGTTCGACAAATCTCTAAGTCCCCCGAGCATGGACCGAAGCATGAATACAAAGTGGACGCAAATCGACTGGGGGAGTATAACACTAAGTCACCAGAATGCAGAGTGGTGTGTAAATATCGATAAACAGACGAGGGGATTCCGACCGTTCTCTATTCCGCAAACTTCGGCCTGAAATCGACAGGAGGATTATTAACTCGCTGAGGATGGAGTTCGACCATCCAACTAGTGGGCTGGCCAAATCAATGCTGGGAGCAGGAGTACAAATCTCTAAAAGCTGAATACGATAGCTTATTATAGCTCTAGCTTGGCGTTCTTTTCAACTTAAGGCAATGAATACAAGGAGGCCTCAATACCGAACCAATCGAAACGACATCCAAAGCTATGGGCAACCGACTATATCAAAGCTCAGATTGAGGGTCAATACCGATCCACACCAAGCACGTACGAATGTGACTCGGATGTTCCCTGAAAAACAATGACCTCCAAAATGTGGAAAGGAAAGTAAACCACGAAGACTTGGTCAAAAATTCTCCAGCACCCTCCTTAAATCCGTCAAAAGGAGTATGAAACTGGATGAGCATGACCCGACTGCATTTGTAGCCAACTTTACCCCGAGATCTAATTGTAGACATGAACCAAAGTGGACGTGGATGACCGTCCAGTATCCAAATTACACCCTGAAACTGACGAGGCATCGAAGTATTGCTCTTGGAATGAAAACCCACAATACAATCCAAGATAGGCAAGACCTAGCCTCCCATCAACTGGGCATGGCTGACCTTCCTACTTATTGTTATATGCCCTAGACCTGGGGGCACGAGCTATAGAAGCAAGTTGAATGTGAACCGGCTATCCATCGATCAACTCTATGTTTTCGAAGTTTAGGTGGTAATATAAATCATAGCTGGAACAAGACTCAACCGCCCATGCAGTACATTTATCAACCCAAGACTGGGAGCAGACGCATGGTCATCCAAAGACTGGCTACGATAGCTCAGTATTAAATTTTATACATAGTGCTTACAGCTACTCAAGGCTACGGCCGAAAGAATATCTAACGATAAAATCATTAATTCGATACCCAAGCTCGTGGGCAACTGACTGTCACTCCAACCCAAAGGACGGGTAAAGGATCATGAATGCATTGAATAGAAAGTGCGTTACTCGAATATACAAGCAAATTTAGCAAGATCCAGCTATGCAGCTGCACACAACTCCAGGCTAACCCATACTCGACATTTCATTCAACATGCTTTTAAGCCTGATCTTTGGCCATTTGCTGATAATCGATTAGATCATTCATAGCCCTTTGCTATTAGACTTAATAACTCATAACAAGACTCTAGGATTCAATCAGAATAACCATCAACAATGACCGTCCCAACCATATTTCACATTGAATGTTATGCAAAATAGTTACATCTGAACTCAAAAAATACAGGTGTTGAATATCGAATCACAGCTCAGTGCAATAATGATAATAAAATTAGTTGGATTTTTCTGAATAAATGAAGATATGTTCCCTTGGACACACTTTGACATGCATGTGTGATTTCACCAACTATCGCGAGCCGTGCATTGGATATCGACCCGAAGCTACAAAAGATAGCGCAATGTCTATTGATTTCATCATGAAAGCTCCACTCTTACTTTTGGGCTCACCCCATCAACGTCTATGCCTACTTGCCGTTGCAACCGGGCATACAATGACCTGATACTTCTGAAGGACTACTTAAATAGAATATCGAACTAAGCCAATTCGATATAACTTATTTCCCTCGAAGTGCCATCTAAGGATGGAAATTAGCAGACCTCACACCCAAATTCACTGCATCAGATGACTACTCGAAGGGTGGCAGAGAACCAACCGATAGATGGAAAATGTACGCGGGTGGGGCATCCAATGATCAATGTTATGGCACAGGAGTCATTAACATGACTCCTGAGGAACGATTGATATGCTACGTTATGAAGCTCTATTTCCCTGTAACAAACAACGATGCTTATTATGAAGCCTCGACCGCCAGCCTCAAACTTGCTATTTGGAGTGGAAACTTTGCATATATTTTGTGATTCCTGATTGATAGCATGCAAAGTTAAGGAGGTTAATCATTCTAGACAATGCGACGAGTGCAAGATGTTTACAAAAACTCCAAGAACCCCGCCAATGGAAATTACTCAAATGGCTAGTCCATAGCCATTTGCCATTTGGGGGCATTGAAATCGTCTTCTTGCCAATCTTAAATGTAGTGCGAAATTCACCATCATAGCAGTTGATTACTTTACCAAATGGGCAGATGAAGAACTTTTAACCACAACCAAGATGAAGAAAATAATCAACTTCATTGTCCGTAACGTCATCTGTCCTTATGACCTTCCATGATTCGTTATAACTGCAAATGGGTGGGTTGAAGCTGTGAACAAAATCATAAAGTCTGTTCTGAAGAAAAGTTTGGAAAAGGCTAGAGGTAAATGGGTGGATGAACTCCCAACAGCATTATGGGCTTATAGAACTACCCGTGGGTCCGTGACTGGCCGTACTCCATTCACTCTTGCTTATTGCTCTGAGGTCGTCATCCATGTAAAAATTGAAGTCCCCTCTCATCAAGTGGCTGATTACAACTCTTATTTCACAAAAAAATACAAATAAGGAATCGCAATTGAATTGTAATTAAACTAGATGGAATTGGTGATGACTTATGAGCATATTAAACACCTCCGAGAGCCAATGGCAAGAACATATACCCAAACATGCATGTGTACATCCGAAAAAGTTCGACTTCTTGAGGAATTAACAGAAAGTGAATTCTCACTTAAGGTTATTGAGAAAAGACTGGAACAGATAGGCGAAGCTTGCTAGCCCTATAGAACCTGACACGGATGGCCACGATGAATTGCAACACTGGATTTATAATATTGGGAATCGACCAAGCATCACGACGACCAAAGAAGGATACGACACCTTGGGAGGATAAATTGAAAGATAATTGCTATTCAGGAAACACGATGGATATCTTTCTGGAAACAAGGAATACTCGCTGATTCAAAGCGGTTCGTGTTGCTTCACATAACACACTTTTGGGGGGCAAATGTTACCCGACACCTTGGCCCGGCTACAAAACAACAGTTGAAGATATTATCCTTAACATTAGACAAGATTCTGACCAAGAAGAGCCTGAAGATATATGGTTTGATGCGGTCGACATGTTTTGGCATTTAGGTACGGTTCGGCAAGAATGGACCGGCCAACTCGAGATCGCCCTATATGGGCCAAGTCACCATGGCCTTAAGGCCTGCGCAAATAGTCCAGCCTATCTTCATCTATAAATAAAACGACAGGGGCACAGTGAACGGGGCCTTTTTTTCGAGAATACTGGGGAGACTCTACCGCATTCAACACTCATTCTTCTTTACTTAACATTTGTATTCAAGTAGTTGATGTGCGGATTGTATCTGTAATCAATTGTTGAGTAAAGCAATAAAGATTAAACCTAAAGTGGACGTAGGCAGTTATGCCGAACCACTATAAATCCACGTGTTCTTGTTTTTGCATTTAATTCAGCCTAAAGTTCTCTATTTTAATTTACTTTCTTCATTTATCTCTCTACATAATCTTTCTCAAGGGTGTTAGTGACCAATTCTGGTGCTAACAGAACTCAAGGGTCAAAAAGCAGGTTTGTTTCACACAGAGTAAAGCATACCTTTAACATAGGAACTAGAACATATTAAAAGCGCATATTTGTGTTTTCTATTAGATATATTTGTTTATATGTAGGAATTATGTACATATGCATACACTATTTACTATTCCAGTTTTTAACTAACTATTGGGGAGTTTCTAAAGAATCATAATTTTACATATAGCTAAAATGAGAAATTCAGTTGAAATTGGAACATAGACCAATGCAACAAATGCTGGTGAGGGAGAGACCAGGGTTGGAAGTATCACCTATGTAACAACCCTGATTTTTTAATGTCATTTAAATGAAATAAATAAATATTTAAATTATTAATTTAAATGAGAATTTGGATTTCTCAAATATTAGAGTTTGATAAATTAGAATTTAAGTGTTTTATTTGAATAATGATTGAAAATTGAGTTTGGATAAAGATATGTTTAGTGAATTTGGTATTCTTTGATAAATGATAATGAAATTCTTTTGAAATGTGAATTCTTGACTTTTATAATATTGGACGATTAATATTAGTGTGTGAATATTTTCGAAGCTATAAATAATAAATAAACTTATTATTATGAGCTTTGAAACTAATCAATAATCAAAATTGTATATTTTAGGTTTTAGAATATTCAAAAGTTAATATTTGATTTAACACAAATAGTGATGGAAAAGTAAATGTTATAAAATGAGGAAATATATCTATTTTCTAATAAATAATGTAAAAGTTAGTTTCACGGAGAAAATAAATAAAATAAGTTTGCAATTGATTTAAATGGGCTTAAGTGCAACCCAAAACACATTCTTAAACAAGTATGCGAAGACTTCCTTCTCATTTTTCTAAAACTAATACGTTCAAAACTTAGGAAAAAAAACCAGGTTTGGCTTCTCCTTTCAATTACAATCAAAAATCATGTTGTTAAAATAGGAGTAAATTCCATAAGATTGTGATAAAATCGAAGTATGTTAATAGAAACTTATTCTATCTCCTAGCCTAATTTATTTTCAGTTATAATATGTTTTGTTGTTGTTTGTTCTTCTTTTAGGTTAAGGAAAAATGCTAGGATTTGTCAATTTCTAAATTTTAGGCTGATGTAGAAGTATGGCTGCCTAATTCAAGGAAGAGAGTTTAGTTTAGAACTCACAAACATCTCTATTTTGAATTTATTTACTGATTTGGTTGTTTAGATGAATCATTGATTGAGCTAATCTCCATTTTGTTGTCATAATTGCATGTTTTGTTGCCATATTCTTTTTTAGTTGAAACCTAGACTTTTAATCTCCTATTGAATTAATTCCATGATGTTTGTGGCTTGCATACTTCAAAATTTGTCAACCTAGATACCAAAGCAATCGAAGTTCGAAAGTCATTGAATATAGATCACCAGGGAGACCGAGGCATTGCTTGGAATTCAACCCAGGCAGCGCACCGGTCCACCTGGACTGGTGCACCAGTTATGGCCTTTGTTGAGTCCCTGGCTATGCCAAAGAACCACCCCAAAGCCCAATTTTGACCTCCTATTTGCCCGTGTTAATCTTAACGTCTTGTATCTTGTTTCTAATTCCCAATTTATGATGATTTGGATGCATATTTTCAAGATCTAAATCTTTGAAAGTGTGAATTCTTTTTGATGATTTAATTCCATAGAAACATTACTATGGATATATGATGATATACGCGATATTGCACACAAGTTTTATTGCACAATTTCAACTAGTGTTTCCGAAAGAACGATTTCTAATCCTAGCGCTTTCCAAATAATTTCAAATATAACCATAATTCTATAAGGGATATTTGGAATATTTATATACATATAATGTTTAATTACAATATAAATGGTTTTAAAATGATTTGGATCAATGTTTAAAAAATATATTTAAAAACATTAATATATAAATTTACGAGGGTCTTCTATTATATATATGTATATATTCTAGTTTATAAGACAATATTTTCAAGAAGGATTTCAAAATGAACTATTTTATAAAATTGCATGACATCGGTCGAATGAGGAGTTGATTTAAACGGTAATAAAACGAGTGGTATGAAACACTTGAGCTTCTTTTACCAGTTAATTCTCAGACACGTTCGATTGAACATTTATTTAACATTAGCGGAATTTACTAAATTTTAGCAAATATTCAACTGTCATCAAAGTGGTTATGGGACATTAGTCGACACTCTTATGATTACTAATCTAAAGTGGACAACACTTATCTATTTGTTGAGTTTTTAGACTCAACCTTGGGTAATCTGTTTAGCGGACTAAATGGGTTTCTAGACCCACCCAGTGATACTCATTTTCAAGTGAGTTTTGATTTGTGGAGTGCAACCTCTAGTACTAGCATGAAGTGCATGCCTTTTGTATTGTCTTAAGAAGTGCATGTCCACTGCTTGCGTGTGTGGTTGTGATTTTCTATGCTCTTATTATAGTGGTTGCTTTGACTTTGATGAATGTTGTAAATGAGCATAAACTTAACTATAAACCATGAACTATTAAATGAAGTATTATAATGTTAGTGGAGCGTAATTTATGGATATTTATCCTTGACATTTATGCAAGTTTATTATTATTAGTATCTTACCTTTTGTGATAACTAAGTTAGTCAGACCCGGGTGTTATTTTAATGCTTGGGGTCAGATGATGTGATGACCCGAAATTTTGGCAATAGCAATTTGATAATCTTCTTTTATAATAATTTGAATTCGCAATATTTAATTGATAATTTTCTTTATAAATATTTAATTTGGCAAATTTTATCCTTTTCAAAGCTAATAATATTTATTTTGGAAAAATTTATCTTTTCAAAACTAATAAAATACGTTTTCAAATTTTAATATATAGATGTATATATATTGTGATTTGGAAGTTTGTTCTAAATTCAATGTAATAATTTTTCAAAAGTTATTTAAAGTTAATTTGAGCATTTTTAAAACACTAAAAAAATTAGTATATATATATATATTTATTCATTAAAAATATTTTTGCTTAAGTTTAAAATGAGATTTAATAGAGAGGTTTAATACACTTTCTTTTATATTTGAAATAAACATAGTTAGTGTATATAAAAATAAACAAAGTAAATAATTTACACAAATATATAAAAACATAAGTAATTAATAAATAAAGAGATTAAACATTTGTAAGATAATAATACTTGTTTTGACATTTGTAAGAGAGTATAACATTTGTAAGAATAGTATATCTTGAGATTAACAAGTGGCAAACAATTTTCTTTATTAATTAAATTATAAATAATAAGTGTTTAGTGGAAAAAGAGGCTATATACATAACTTCTGAATTCTTTCTTTCTTCTTCAACATAAAAAATAAACTAAAGAGAAAATAAAAACTACAACACTTCAAAACTTCAGTTTTCAACCTGAGAAGTTTCAAGATCAACTCAACACAAATTCAGATTCAAAGATTCAAACTAACATTCAAGATCAGTTTCAAACCAATCAAATTTCCAAATAAAAGAAGAAACCTATTCTCTGCCTTAAAAACCAGTGAGTAAACTTTTGATTAAAAAGCTTAAATCTATTTATACTTGATACATGTGATAAATTTATATAAAAATGTTGTAATATGGTTTGCATCGATGTTTTTATCTGGAATATAGTTTGAATTGCTCTGTATATTTGTATGCATGACTCTGTGTGTGTATACTAGTCCCCTATTATATTCACAAGCTCAAGAACAACCTTAAAAAATCCATATCTTCCTATATAATCAAATTTAGGTTATGATCTCCAAAGAAGAAATGATTGTATGAATGTAATATTATTTTTAAAAATGGTTTCAAGAATTTATATTAAGTAATTATTTCAAAAATAATAAATTACAGAGATAATCAAATATAAGTCAAAAATCAAAAGTCTAGAAATCATGTTTTGAGTTCACAATCTGATTCGTTTTGGAAAATCATGAATTTTGATATAGATATCTTGATTTTTAAGTGTGTGAATGTCAAAAATTTCCGAGTTAATCAGTTTTTGCATTCTCGTCGATTCCCGATGATCGTCTTAGTGTTGTTCGTCGTGGTTGATGCTAGAGGAGGCTGGAATTTTGGGGATCGAAGGAAAAATGCTTGGAGGATTTATAGGTGGCTGTGGTGGCCGGGAGACGGTGGATTAGGATTTGTGGTGTTGATTGGGACGACAGGGTTGTCGAGGTTCCTATGTCATCAAGAATGCATCGTGGTCGATCGCATGTGGGGGAATTAACGCGTGGGGTGGTGACGCTGCTCTGGACGAGGCGACATGGATTCCAATGGTCGAGATCATCGAAGCGAAGTGATTTCGTCGAGGTATTTGGGTTCCTGGAGTTAATTGTATTGCTTGATTTCGTTATCCTGGTGATTTCGTCGATCTGGGTGGTCAGGTGAGTCGGCAAGGTCGTCAATGACGTGTTGGGGCTGGCGAGGTTGATCGGAGCTAATCGGGCCATCGGTGCACGTGTGCACTTTTGCGTGTCTGGGTTTTGTAGGTTTGGGGAAGAAATGCTTTTCTCGGGCTTGGGCTCGAAGACGTTTGAGGACCGTCTCGAAGTAAAGAGAGGACGCGAGTAGCTCGGGAATTTGCTCGGGTTTTTGTTCTTTTGGCTCGGGATTTTATTTTAAGTTTCTAGGTATTTAAGTGAAACAAGAAATTCAATTTGAAAGCAAAAGTACATTCAATTAATCAGGTTGTCAAAATTTATTAACTAAGTTTAAAGCATAAGAAAAATGTTAAACAAAGTTTCAAAGCCAAATGGAAATAAACAAGTTTTCAAAGATAAGTATTTTCCAAGTTTTAAAATTATTAAAATGATTAAGTTTTTAAGCAATTTATTAAATCAAGTTTTAAAATGAATAAGTTTTTCAAAGGAATATAAACCAAGTTTCCAAAGTAAATTATTTAACAAGTTTTTTTTAAACAAGTTTCAAAATTTAAATTTTAAAGTTAAACGTTTTTAAAATTGTGCTGGTTTATATAAATTATATATTAGGTTAATTATGTAATTAATTCCTAAATGTTTTTCAATGAGATTAATGATGTAATTAAGATGTGATTAAGGTAATAAGTAACTAAAGAATAGTTAATTAATGGAAGTTATTAAATAATTAAGAATAATGGATTATTTTTAATTAATTAGGTTCTTATTTAATTGAAGGCTAATTACTTAATGTAATTTATAAAGATTAATTAATTAATGTTATTTATTATAGGATAATTAATGTAAATAATTAAGGATAATTATTTAATAAAATAATTAAAGGGTAATTACTGAATGTAATTAATAAAGGTTAATTAATGTAACTGATTAAAGAATAATCAATTAATGAAAGTAATTAAAGGATAATTACTGAATGTAATTAAAGGATAATTACTGAGTGTAATTAATTAGAGGATAGTCAATTACTTAATGAAATTTAAAATTTAAAGTTAAATGTTTTTAAAATGGTGTTGGTTTATATAAATTATATATTAGGTTAATTATGTAATTAATTCCTAAATGTTTTTCAATTAGATTAATGATGTAATTAAGATGTGATTAAGGTAGTAAGTAACTAAAGAATAGTTAATTAATGGAAGTAATTAAATAATTAATTAAGATAAATGGTTTATCTTAAATTAATTAGGGTCTTAATTAATTGAATGCTAATTACTTAATGTAATTAATAAAGATTAATTAACTAATGTTATCAATTATAGGATGATTACTGTCAATAATTAAGGATAATTACTTAATAAAAGTAATTAAAGGGTAATTATTGAATGTAGTAAATAAAGGTTAATTAATGTAATTAATTAAAGAATAATCAATTAATGAAAGCAATTAAAGGATAATTACTGAATGTAATTAAAGGATAATTACTGAATGTAATTAATTAGAGGATTGTTAATTAATTAATTAAATTAATTTAAAGGTTAATTAATGCAAGTAATTAAAGGCTAGTTAATTACTTAATGTGATTAATTAAAGGTTAATTAATGGATGTGATTAATTAAAGTATATTTAATTAATGTAATTAATTGAGGACCATTTGTTAATGTAATTGATTATAGATATTAATTAATGAAAGTGATTAAAGGTTAATTAATTAATATGAATGGTAACAGGATGATTAATTAGTCACATTAATTAATTAAAATAATAATAAATGGTTTGTAATTAATTAATGTGAAATAAGCTGGATTTAAAAGTAATTAAAGTAATTAATTTACTTGGATATTAAATTAAATTAATTAGAGATTGTGCAGCTAATTAATCTTGCGTATGGATGATTGAGTTATATTGGATGACTTGGATTATTTAATATCTCTAACATGTGATTTGTGATGCTCTGTGATATGAGATGCTTCATTGAACTATGATAATATGGGTTATCTATCTATAGATTTGCTGTGTCAATATGATATTCTGAATATAAATTAGTTGTTTAAACTTAAAACAACTTGGACTTTGAGACAACGTTTGGATTTTGATGAGACCGGGATTGGATTCCAAATTAGATATCCAAAAACCATATCGATCCAATTTAAATGATAGGTCATGAAATCTTAAGTGAAGATCGAGATGAAGATTCCGTGCAAGGGCTTTTTGTCGTTACTCTAAGGTTGATTCCATAATGAGTGTAACGGAGATAGTGCCTTTGGATGAGATGAAGAATTCAGAGTGCAAGGGCTATTGTCGTTAACTCTGAGGGTGATTCCAAAATGAGTGTAGCGAGATAGTGCCTTCAGTTTCGTTCGAACTCGAACAGACTTGTATGGATGAATACTTTCAGACCATCGTAATTGGAGAACGGTGAGCATTTCAAGACATGTGTTCTAAAAAGGTAATCGTAGCCTCAAGCCTCATCAACCGGGAATGGCTAAAACAGGGGAGGTGCAGCAAGGCCAAGTGTATAACACCTAAGTAGGATAAGATTTCCCCTGTCTAGAGGTCCCTTTTTCGGCTTAGTGAGCGGTTGGTCGCTCCAAATGCGGGGTTGTCTTATTCGGGATTATCCAGTAAGGGGTAGTTTCGGTCTTGTGTTTTAGAGGATCAGGGTGAATCCTTGGTACTCTGATCTAGACCAGGTACCATAACGGGCGGTACCCTAGTAACCCTGCCAGTGTATGGAATCCAATCTCTAATAAGTGCCGTACATTTTGATTATGCCCAACTATATTGGAACGTGAGGTGTAAGCATTCCAGCTATTTTGCATTTTACTTGAAAACCCTAGACACTATTATAATATCACTGGATTTTCTATCAAATGTTTTGGTTATGTAAGGTAGAAACCCGACATTGTTTATTTGTGGCATGGTCTTACGATTTTTTCAAATGATTTTCAAAGTTAAACAACTTTAACCCATTTACTCACACCAGACCCCTGTCTAACCCATAGTTTATTTTTTGTTTTTCTTAAACTCTTGGGTACTCAAATTTTATGAGTAGCCAAGGGATTCAGGTTAGCTTTGACGAATCATAGAGGAGACTTGGAGCAGGAGGCTTCAACATATATAGATATTGTGGTTCCGCTGCGATAGTAGCTCTATTGTATTTTGAGTTGTATGATATACAGGTCTTCATGACTGTCTAATGTATGTTGTATAAAGCTGTGTGGCTCTGATAGATGGTGTATATTATGTTATAACTATGTGATTAATATATTTTATTCATTCCGCTTTGAGATTCTGATATTGTTTAGTCCTTTGTTTTCTATCTATTTTCTTTTCTACCTACTTCTTTCTTATTGATGATGTGTCTTTCTGTGGAATGAAAGGCGGGTCATCACAGGTGGTATCAGAGCTCTAGGTTAGGATAATACCTAGGCTTTGCAGTAATATCTATCTTGAGAGAGCGACTTGTATGTATATATATATGTATATATATATGTATATATATATATATACCTGCTTTGTTGGGTTACCCGTCCGGTTTCGCAACATGAGTTCTTTAGTTAAAGGGGCAGTGGTGTGAGGTAGCATAACTACCACAAATGGAAGAGGCTCGAATGTTGAGGAGGAAGAGTATCTGCTGAGGTTTTAAACCCAATATCGCCTCGATTAAGCTTTGCGACATTGTGAAAGGATTTCGCCAATCTCGAAGGGAAGATTTTTAAGGTACAGTCCATCATTGAAGTGCAATTTTGGTTGCGCTCGTGCGAGCGGATTTTCAAGAATTTAGATCTATCAGACAAACAGAAGCGAGTGATGGCATCTTGGCAACTTCATGAAGGAGCAGCTGCATGGTGGGATGCATTAACCATGAATATTCCAGAAGATATTTTCTCTTGAAGCAAGTTTAAGGAAGTATTTGAGAAACAGTTTTTACCCACCGCAGGGAAGACTCGGCTGTATAGGAAGTTTTTGGATCTTAAGCAAGGGAGTTTGTTTGTATCGGAGTTTGAGACTGAGTTCAACGAGTTGCCTTGCTATGGACCAGGTCTTATTGACACCCTTTAGAAGAACGAGATGTTTGTGATTGGTTTGAGGCCCGAGTTTCTTGGGAGGTTAACTGTCCATCTCTAAGGCTCGTTTGTGGAATTGGTTGTTATGGCCTTGAGGTTCGAAGAGCTTTTGGATAAGAAGTCTTTGGCATCTGTGGCAGTAGTGCAGCATGGAAGTGTTCTGTGTGCCAGTAGGAAGGTCATCTGTCTAAGCAGTGTCGTAGAGGTGGAGCTTAGAAGCAGCAGAGTGGATCCACTTCTTCGATGGTTCAGAAGTCATTGTGTTTCAACTGTCAACATCCTGGACATTTGGTGAAAGCTTGACCACTTCTTCAGAAGCTAGCAGAATAAGGTGTTTGCTATTGTAGGTGGATCGTCAGCTTCTTTTGATAGGAAAAATCATTCTTGAAGGATTTGACCTTATTTTGGGAATGGATTGGTTAGAGAAGCATAAGCTGTTTTGATTTGTGAAGAGAGAACAGTGTCTTTGGAAACTGAACTGGGTAGGATTGCGAGAGTGACTTGCAATAGTTCAGGAGTTCACCTGAGTAATCTTTTGCATGGGATCGAGGCATCTCAAGAAGAAGTAGGAGCTATCGAAGGTGTTAGAGATTTTTCCAGATATCTTGGAGGAAGCCAAAGGTTTGCCCCCACAACGAGAGTTGGATAAGGTGACCATCAAGAATAAGTATCCCTTGCCTCGTATTGGTGATATTTTTTATCAACTTCTTGGCGCTTCTGTGTTTTCTCTTTTAGATCTAGTTTCGGATTTTCACTAACTAAGGGTAGCTGAAGATAGTATACCATTGACTGCATTTAGAAGACCTAATTGTTTCTTTGAGTGGTTTGTTATGTCTTTTGGGTTAACCAACGCTCCATCTTATTTTGTGGATCTGATGAACCGTGTTTTCTGAAATGTGTTGATCAAGTTTGTGCTTGTGTTCATCGATGACATTCACATCTACTCCAAATCAGAGTTACGTAGCGGAAGCGAGGTAGCAACTGTTCAAGAGTGGAAGCAACTACAGACTCCTACGGAAGTTCGAAATTTTCTTGGATTAGCGGGTTACTACAGGAAGTTCATTCGGGATTATTCTAAGATTTCTTCTCACTTGACCAAGTCGACTAAGAAGGAAGCGAAGTTCGAATGGACCCCTAAGTGTGAAGAAGTTTTTCAGGATCTGAAGGCTAGGTTGTCGAGCGCACTTGTTTTAGCTATTCCAGATAGGAGAAGTAAGTTTGAAATATACACTGATGTTTGTAGAGTAGAGCTCGTGTTCTGGATTTCGGTGGATCTTGGGAGGGACCATCTTGTTGGGTAGGATCTGGAGATTATCTTATTCTTGGTCCAAACTTGATTCCAGAGGGATCTGCGAAGGTTTAGATGATCAGAAAAGGGATAAAGGCAGCCCAGGATAGTCAGAAGAGTTATGAAGATAAGAGACAAAGGAATTTGGAATTCGAAGCAGGAGACTTTGTTTTTGTTAAGGTTTCCCCGATTTAAGGAGCAATCAAGTTTGGTAAGACTAGAAAGCTAGCTTCAAGGTATATTGGATCTTTCCGTATTCTCGAAAGGATTGGTATTTTGGCCTATTGGATTGAATTACCAGTTCAGATGGATGGGATTCACAATATATTTTATGTATCTCATCTGAGGAAGTACGTGTATGATCCATCACTGGTTGTAGAACCAACAGTTAAGGAGATTTGGAAGTTGAGCCGGATTTGACTTTGGTCAGACACCCTGTTCAGATTTTTGATCAAGATGAGGAAGCTCAGGAGCATAATGGTGAAGCTTGTTAGGATTCTGTGGAGAGAGGATCCCAAAGATTGTACTTGGGAAACTCTAGGTAGTATTAGGAAGTCCTATCCAGAATTGTGTCTGAATAGTTAGATTGTTTGTTTGAATGAATTGGATGCATGGTTGTTAGCATATGGTTAATGTATGCTTTGTTGTTTGAAAATAAAAACCTTTGCTGGATTATTAAATTATCTTTGCTTCTAAATTTTGGGGACGAAATTCTTTTAAGGGGGGAGGTATGTGATGACCCGGAATGTTGGCAATAGCAATTTGATAATCTTCTTTTATAATAATTTGAATTTAAAACATTCAATTGATAATTTTCTTTTATAAATATTTAATTTAGAAAATTTTATTCTTAACAAAGCTAATAATATTCATTTTGCCAAAATTTATCTTTTCAAAACTAATAAAATATGTTTCCAAATTTTAATATATAGATGTATATATATTGTAATTTGGAAGTTATGTTTTAATTCAATGTAATAATTTTTCAAAATTTATTTAAAGTTAATTTGAGCATTTTTAAAACACTAAAAAAATAGTATCTATATATATTTATTTATTAAAAATATTTTGGCTTAAGTTCAAAATGAGATTCAATAAAGAGGTTTAATACACTTTCTTTTATATTTGAAATAAACATAGTTAGTATAGATAAAAATAAACATAACAAATAATTTACAAAATATATAAAAACATAAGTAATTAATAAATAAAGAGATTAAACATTTGTAAGATAATAATACTTGTTTTTGACATTTGTAAAAGAGTATAACATGTGAAAGCTTAGTATATCTTGAGATTAACAAGTGGCAAACAATTTTCTTTATTAATTAAATTATAAGTAATATGTGTTTAGTGGAAAATCAGGCTATATACATAATTTCTGAATTATTTCTTTCTTCTTCAATATAAAACTAAACTAAAGAGAAAATCCCAACTACAACACTTCAAAACTTCAGTTCAACTTGAGAAGATTCAAGATCAACTCAACACAAATTCAGATTCAAAGATTCAAATTAACATCAAGCAAAAATTCAAGATCAGTTTCAAACCAATCAAATTTCCAGATAAAAGAAGAAACCTATTCTCGTCCTTAAAAAACAGTGAGTAAACTTTTGATTTAAAAAGCTTAAATCTATTTATACTTGATACATGTGATAAATCTGTATATAAATGTTGTAATATGGTTGCATGGATGTTTTTATCTAGAATATAGTTTTGAACTGCTCTGTATATTTGTATGCATGACTGTGCGTATGTATACTAGTCCCGTGTTGTGTTCACAAGCTCAGGAACAACCTTAAAAAATCCATATCTTCCCATATAGTCAAATTTAGATTATGATCTCCAAAGAAGAAATGATTGTATGAATGTAATATTATTTTTAAAAATGGTTTCAAGAATTTATATTAAGTAATTATTTCAAAAATAATAAATTATAGAGATAATGAAATATAAGTCAAAAATCAAAAATCTGTGAATCATGTTTTGAGTTTACAATCTAATTCGTTTTGGAAAATCATGAATTTTGATATAGATATCTTGATTTTTAAGTGTGTGAATGTCGAGAATTTCTGAGTTGATCAGTCTTTGCATTCTCCTCGATTTCCGACGATCGGCTTAGTGTTGTTCGTCGTGGTTGATGTTGAAGGAGGCCGGAGTGTTGAGGATCGAGGGAAAAATGCTTGGAGGATTTATAGGTGGCTATGGTGGCTGGGCGACTATAGATTAGGGTTTGTGGTGCTGATTGGGACAACGAGGTTGTCGAGTTTCCTATGTCGTCGAGAATGCATCATGGTCACTCTAATATGGGAGAATTGGCGCATGGGGTGGTGACGCTGCTCTCGACGAGTCCGCGTGGGTTCCGGTGGTCGAGATCGTCAGAGCGAGTTGATTTCATCGAGGTGTTTGGGTTCCTGGAGTTGATCGTATTGCTCGATTGCGTTATCCTGGCGATTTCGTCGATTCGGGAAGTCAGGTGAGTCCGCAAGGTCATCGATGACGTGTTGAGGGCGACGAGGTTGGTCAGAGGTGATCGGGCCATCGGTGCATATGCACATATGGTCTTTTGTGTGTCTGGGTTTTGTAGGTTTGGGGAAGAAATGCTTTTCTCGGGGTTGGGCTCGAAGAAGTTTGAGGATCGTCTCGAAGTAAAGAGAGGGCGCGAGTAGCTCGGGAATTTGCTCGGGTTTTTGTTCTTTGGGCTCGGGTTTTAATTTTAAGTTTCCAGGTTTTCAAATGAAACAAGAAATTCAGTTTTAAAGAAAAAGTAAATTTAATTATCAGGTTCTCAAAATGTATTAACTAAGTTTAAAGCATAAGAAAAATGTTAAACAAAGTTTCAAAGCCAAATGGAAATAAACAAGTTTTCAAAGATAAATATTTTCCAAGTTTTAAAGTTATTAGAATGATTAAGTTTTTAAGCAATTTATTAAATCATGTTTTAAAATGAATACATTTTGAAAAGAATATAAACCAAGTTTCCAAAGTAAATTATTTAACAAGTTTTTTTAAACAAGTTTCAAAATTTAAATTTTAAAGTTAAATGTTTTTAAAATTGTGTTGGTATAAATAAATTATATATTAGGTTAATTATGTAATTAATTTCTAAATGTTTTTCAATGAGATTAATGATGTAATTAAGATGTGATTAAGGTAATAAGTAACTAAAGAATAGTTAATTAATGGAAGTAATTAAATAATTAATTAAGATAAATGGTTTGTCTTAAATTAATTAGGGTCTCAATTAATTTGAGGCTAATTACTTAATGTAACTAATAAAGATTAATCAATTAATGTTATTGATTATAGGACAATTAATGTAAATAATTGAGGACAATTACTTAATAAAGTAATTATCCTGTAATTCCTGAATGTAGTTAATAAAGGTTAATTAAAGAATAATCAATTAATGAAAGTAATTAAAGGGTAATTACTGAATGTAATTAAAGGATACTTACTGAATGTTATTAATCAGAGGATAGTTAATTGATTAATGAAATTTAAATTTTAAAGTTAAATGTTTTTAAAATTATGTTAGTTTATATAAATTATATATTAGGTTAATTACGTAATTAATTCCTAAATGTTTTTTTAATAATATTAATAATGTAATTAAGATGTGATTAAGGTAATAAGTAACTAAAGAATAGTTAATTAATGGAAGTAGTTAAATAATTAATTAAGATAAATAGTTTATCTTAAATTAATTAGGGTCTTAATTAATTGAAGGCTAAATACTTAATGTAATCAATAAAGATTAATTAATTAATGTTATTAATTATAGGATAATTAATGTAAATAATTAAGGATAATTACTTAATAAAAGTAATTAAAGGGTAATTACTGAATGTAATTAATAAAGGTTAATTAATGTTATTAATTAAAGAATAATAATTTAATGAAAGTAATCAAAGGATAATTACTGAATGTAATTAAAGGATAATTACTAAATGTAATTAAAGGATAATTACTGAATTTAATTAATTAAAGGATAATTAATTACTTAATGAAATTAATTTAAAGGTTAATTAATGTAAGTAATTAAAGGCTAGTTAATTACTTAATGTGATTAATTAAAGTATATTTAGTTAATGTAATTAATTAAGGATTATTGGTTAATGTAATTAATTATAGATAATTAATCAATGTAAGTGATTAAAGGTTAATTAATTAATGTAAATGGTTACAGGATGATTAATTAGTTTCATTAATTAATTAAAATAATAATAAATGGTTTGTAATTAATTAATTCGAAGTAAGAAGGATTTAAAAGTAATTAAAGTAATTAATTTATTTGGAGATTAAATTAAATTAATTAGAGATTGTGCAGCTAATTAGTCTTGCGTATGGATGATTGAGTTATATTGGATGACTTGGATTATTTGATATCGCTGATATGTGATTTGTGATGCTCTTTGATATGAGATGCTTGATTGAACTTTAATAATGTGGGTTATCTATCTATATATTTGCTATGCGAATATGATATTCTGAATATAAATTAGTTGTTTAAACTTAAAACAACTTGGACTTTAAGACGTGTTTGGATTTCGATGAGACCGGGATCGAATTCCAAATTGGATATTCGAAAACCACATCGATCCAAATTAAATAATAAGTCGTGAAATCTCAAGTGAAGATTGAGATGAAGACTCGGTGCAAGGGCTAGTTGTCGTTAATTCTGAGGCAAGTAGGATAAGATTTCCCCTGTCTAGAGGTCCCCTTTCCGGCTTAGTGAGCGGTTGTCGCGCCAGTTGCAGGGTTGTCTTATTAGGGATTATCCAGTAAGGAGTAGTTCCGGTCTAGTGTTGCAGAGGATCAGGGTGGATCCTCGGTATTCTGATCTAGACCAGGTACTGTGAAGGGTGGTACCCTAGTAGCCCTGCCATTATATGGAATCCAATCTCCAGTAAGTGCCGAATGTTTTGATTGTGCCCAACCATGTTGGAACGTGAGATGTAAGCATTCCAGCTATTTTCTATTGTAGTTGAAAACCCTAGACACTATTATAATATCATTGGATTTTCTATCAAATGTTCTGGTTATCGTATGGTAAAAACCCTACATTGTTTATTTGTGGCGTGGTCTTACGAGATACCTTTGTTTTCAAATGATTTTCAAAGTTAAACAACTTTAACCCATTTACTCACACCAGACCCATGTCTGACCTAGAGTTTATTTTCTGTTTTTCTTAAACTCTTGGGTACTCATATTTTTATGAGTAGCCAAGGGATTCAGGTTAGCTTTGATGAATCATGGAGGAGACTTGGAGCAGGAGGCTTCAGCGTATATAGACATTGTGGTTCTGCTATGATAGTAGCTCCGTTGTATTTTGACTTGTATGATAGACAGGTCTTCATGATTGTCTATTGTATGTTGTATAAAGCTGTATGGCTCTGATAGATGATGTATATTATGTAATAACTATGTGATTAATATATTTTATTCGTTCCACTTCTTTCTTATTGGTGATGCATCTTTCTATGGAATGAAAGGCGGGTCGTCATAGACCGAGACTTGATAGAAGTAGGGACTTAATGGCCTGCGATGTATGCTAGCTTACGAAGTTTTATTCGATGTTGTTCGTATTTTTGATGTACATTTGAGTCTAGTATATATGCTAGTTCTATGCCTTTATATGTTGTATACTTTTATAGTCATCTAAATTTAAGACATCTCGCTGTATATGTATGTATGTGATGTGAGTCTAGTATTTTCTTTTGTAACTCATGCTTTTGCAAGTTATTGATGTATTTATTTACATTGTAACGTTTGATTCTATGTTATGTATTATGTTATGTATTATTCTGAATTTTATTAAACCTTTGTATTTTTTTTGTGCCTGGATCGGATATGTCAAATTACCACTTATAGAAAAGAAACAAAAATATAATCACAATTATTCGTTGTATCGATACTCGCCCGAAGAAAATTTATAGATGGTCTCTCCTAACCAGCCTTATTCTCTGCATTACTCGACAACATTACTTGTAATATTCATGGGTAATATGAGTATAAATGTTGGGCATTACAGTTGGTATCAGGGCAAAGGTTCAAAACAATATATAATATAAGGAACACGGAACTTGGCCTAGATAGACTTAGAGTCCCATCCCTTGGGTGTGTCGGGTAGAGTTTAGGATTTATTTCATATTTAGATATAAGTATAAATGATTATTGGGAATAACCGTTGGGACTTAATTGTGAAAACTTTGAAATAGTCTATAAATTGTTTTGTAAAATGGTTTAAAAGTTTGGTGTTGTTTAGTCGTATCCTAATCTGTTAGTGATCAGAGTTGAACAGCGGAAGCCGATAGATTATTTCCGCTAAGCTCTATAGTTAGGTATTTATTTATGTTTGATTGCATGATGTATGGATGAATGGACGTATTCTTAAATTCCTATTAATAGATTTTCAATTATATGAAAATATTTATATTGATAAAGGAATATTTGGAAATTAGTTTTCTGTTAAATTGCCCATTGAGTGCGTTAAGGATTCTGATCGATGCGCCTAATCAACGTAATCGATAGGGATTCCTAAATATTTTGATGAGACAGTTATACATAGTGCTTTGAGTTTTAATACTTTATAATTTTTTACAAAAATTATAAATAATATTTATAAAGATTATAAAGTTTTAGTTAAGTTAAATATTCTTTTGAAATAGGATACACACATACACATACATGTACAAATATGAAGGTTTTAAAAGGTATCGTGAAGATAAATAATATTTTCAAAATAAGATATAAATGGAGTTTTAATAATATTATTTAGATGATTTAGGAATTAATATATTAAAATATTTTATGGAAGGATTGTAACGTCCCGCCTTTTTGTACGTTTTAAATCGACGATAAACCACACATGTTAGACTCAAACCATACATAAGGGCAAATTATTATTGGGGTAAATAAGAAAAAGCAGAGAAAGAAAGGAAAAAACAAAACAGAATCTGGCAGCGGAACGACAAAATTAATAATCAAATAACAGTTCATGAAGCTGTTTTACAAAACATTTGGTTACACTTATACAACACATATCAGAGTTTCACATACCAGAGAATAATAAATAATGCAGCGGAACAGTTGAATGCAGTGGAACAATGTAATGAACAATAGTAATACAATCTTCGTTTTCGTCCTTTAGAAATAAAGTCTTTGAATCCTGAAATGCTCAGACTGACCCGAGCGAATTGAAAAGACAAAACACTCGAGTCAGAACTAAAAGATCTTATATAAGTTAAATCAACTATAAACAATATGAGTGGAATGGCGTCAGAGATGTTTACGGCATTTTACATCTCCTATCCAGTGTCTAACGTGAATGCAGTAACTTAAGAGATGTTCGGGATTCACATCTTCTAAGGATCCGTTAAACTATTTACTATGTAGTAATGTATGCTATTATAATATTGTCTAATAGTAAAATAAACTTACTTTTAAATAGCGTTAAGGGGTTACCCATATAGCCCTTACCACGTAATAGTCCCAGTAGTCCATCCAGTATCAGCACATCTCCAGATCGGGAGACTACCCTAAATACTCCACGGGCTACGGGATAACACCAAACTCGTACAAGGTGCGTTAGGGTAGGTGACATGGCACAACTAGGCAATGCCACGGTAGATATTCCAATTAAGCTTCCGGACCAATGGTAACACATAGCAGCTACTACCGCCCACCTCGAGCCACACCCCAAAATCAAAAAGGCCCAAATCAATCACAAAATAATAGAATGGTAGTGAAGGAGTGTGTCCGATAAAAGTGCTACCTTCTTAGTCCGTCAATCGCTCCTGTTTTAGCCATCTTATGCCAACTCACGGAAGTCAGGTCCACGTAATTACCTCAAAGGAAATGCTGCCACCATCCTACTTTATTCTGAAATCTCCACTACGTACGCGGTTGTTAAAGTGGTTTTCAGAGTTGGCAAAGAGTATGAAAACTTCCGATCACGGTCTCTTTAACAACCAAATGTGATACTTCAAAACTGGCATATAATATCCATTTCAAACCATATAAATATGATATCATTCCCATTTTAAAAACCAAATCAATATGATATCATTTCTATAAAAACCCAAATCAATGTAATATCATTTTTATTTCAAATATATCCTTTTTTCAAAACCATAGCACTTCCCAAGTTATTACACTTTGAAATCAAAATACTTGAAGTATAACACTTTCAAATCATAATACTTTGAAACTCATAACTTTGAAACATAACTACACCACTTAAATAGCATAAATATTAAATTACTTTATATAACAAAATAGCTTCTTCAATTTCACAAATCAATTCCAAATACAGATTTGAACCCCCGAATAAACCATTTTAATTTTCATATATTTCAAAGCTTTAAATATTCGACCATTTCAAAACTAATTCTTTGATAATTTCATATATATCAAATTCAATTACTATTATTTAGATTTGAAATGTTTAATTAATAAATCCAATATCATTTAAGTAAAACTTTTAAACTTCAAATAACTGGATATTCTTTCAATTTATTTAACTTGATATATTCATTTAATCAACTTGGTAATCATTTAAATCACTCTAAACCAAAATCAAGTTATAAAAATCATACCCTTTAAAAATATCAATTTATTTAAATTTCAAATCAAATTTATTCGAGTATAATTCTTAAATAATTTAATTCAAACCAATTTCATATTTATCTTCCAACCTTAATTTTATTTAATTCATTATAAACTCTATATACAATATAATTTAAACAGATGCTTAACCATATTATGTAAAAACAACCAAACTTTATTATTTAACTTATTTTATATCTCAAAACAAATATATACATAGATAAAAATCAAAAATAAAATAACATTTATATAACCAATATATCTCTTTACAAAATCATAGAAATCATTTCAAAATATTTTTATATATTGACCGCGGTGTCCGTATATAATTTTCTATCCTATGGTCAAGTGAAATAGATATTTATCATTTCAATTCGTAATTTAAAATATAAATACGGTTACATATCATTTCAAACCGTAATCCCGAATGAAATAAAAATCCATAACAACTTGCAGTTTATAACAATATAATATACAACATCCACTCATCCAATATCAATCATCAAACATTTATCACAATCATCATCCAATTCAATCAATATCATCCGTATAGAACAGATAATAAATAACAGGTATTAACTGGCAATTAATATTCAAAAATAAATTAAATAACAATTTAACTGACAGTTTATATGCAATAATGAACTAAATAACAATTTAATTCAAATAAATTCAATTAAACCGAGATGATGATTAAAAACATGCCAAACAGTCATAAATAAATTTCTAATCACATCATAAGTCAAGTTAACAAACATAAGAAATTTTAGAAGTTGTGAGTGGGTTAAAACACTAACCTTTTGAATTTAAATCCAATTTAAACCTAAAATTTGAACAGCCTCAGAATTCATCCAAACTAGCGTCAAAATGTCCGAGATTCAAATACAAATCCAGCGGAATAAACCGCGCATGAATCAGACCTCGTATGTGAAAGTTATACACGTTAGAAGATGAACAATTTTAAATTACAAAACAAATAAAATAATAAATAGAAATTAACACGTCACTAACCCTATCATCATCTCCCAGGCAAATCGCACACGCAGAACAAAGCGCCGCTGTTCTCCCTTTCGCGGCCACGCACGCGCATGCAGCCAGCCACCATCGATCGCGATCGGCGCCTCCACGTCAGTCGCAACCACTTCGAGCTCCTCATGGCCACCTCGTCGATAACGCACGCTCACAAACCCAGCGACCGCCGATTCATGCTAAACCCTAGTCGAATTACATATGGCAATCTGGCCATCAATTCGTCATGCCACCAACACGGATGAGCTCCCTATTGTCCTCTCTACAATACTGCATCAATGATTTGACGATCCAGCGTAGTTCATCGAAAAGCGATGAACAGCCGAGAATGCTTCACCCCGTTCCGGCCACAAAGAGACTCGGATCAAAAAAAAAATTTATAATTGACTTACGCTCATCGAGAGCTTCAAATCGATATATAATTCGATATCATTTGTGGAGTTTAAATTTTGAGGTTGAATTTGATTTTGAAATTTGCATTTGGGAATTTAGGGTATGTCTGGTATTGAGAAAGAGGAGCAATTGCAATTGTACATACAGAAAAATAAAAATAATAAATAGGCTAGGGTTTATAACAGGATATATATAAGCAAAGCTGAAATTAGAATGGACCAGATTGATTTTGATCTAAAGTAGAACGACCAATGGCCCGAAAAGCCCGTTCTGACTCCGGGGCGAAAATGGGTCAACCCATATATCAAATTAGATGTTTTTAAATATTTTGAACACAATGGAACAGGTTTCAAGTCCAAATTCCATCATATGAAGAAGTTATGCTAAAATCAAGTTATTTCAAATTGATTTCAATTTATTTCAATTTCATTGATTTCTAGGCGTTTCGAGCCCATACGATCAAATGACAAGTCCGATCGCTACGAAACTTGAAATTCAATAATAATTCACTATTACGGATCCGATAAAACCAGTTTCATTGAAATCCGAGTCAGTGGCCCAAATGGCTATTTTCCAGTTAATTAAATAAATTAATAATTAATTAATTAAATCTCTTTTTCAATTTCAATTCCATAATTGACAATTTTTTCCATTTTAAATTTCTTAGTCATTTACACTAATTTAAAAAAATTTAGATGTAAATTTAGAGTCGATAAATCTATCAATTTCAGTGTTCAATTTCAATTTCATTAAATTCTGAAATTATAGATTAAATTTCAAAAAATTCCATTAAATTTGACTTTTAATCCTATTATTTAATCTATTATTATCAAATGGATGAAATTAACATTGGTTCATGATTTATTTCATAATATTCTCAATTTCCATCTAATTTCAGTTAATGTAATATTTAGACATTTAATTTCATTTAATTACAATTAATCTAATTATTATATTTTAAATTCCATTAAATTAATAGATCTTCATTTCCATTCTTCTTACCAATTTATTTCTTTATACATAAATTTATAGCCAAGTATAACAATTTTCATTACTTCACTGAATTGAAATTTCATTTCAATTGTTACAAATTAGTTTTAAATTTCATTTTTATATACCAAACTTATAAAATTGACAAACTAAATTATTGAAAATTTTTGGGTTGTTACAAGGACATTTTTGGAAAACAAATTAAGAATTTATTTTTGGAATTTCAAAATAAAGAATAAATGCAAAAAGAAGTTTGAATTTTATAATTGATGATTTGGAATTTAAATGAAAAAATCTTTTATTTGAATTGGTACATAAATAGCACAAGAAGTTAGAATATTGTCTGAAGAATATAGAGTTTGAAAATTATTTTGGGAGAAAGATTTAATCGAAATCAAATCATTTAGATTTTAAAAGGAAGTTTGGAGTTTTAAACTATAAACTTTTATAAGATAAATATTTTGAGAGCCTTAGTTCTATAATATGTGGAGTACTAATAGCTGACACAGTATTACCTTGATTTAAATGCTCTCAAGTAATGCTTCATCAAATATTATACAACTCATTGAATAGAATGTTTGAGTGGCACGTACTAGCCCACTGGTGAATAAACGATTTCCATTGTGTAGTATTTGATGCATTGGTTAAATTCTTGTGATGCTATTAGGAAGTATTTAACACTTTTGGGTTGTATTCTCGTTTTATGTTCGGTGGGACCGATGGATCCGTAAGGGAATATAGTTCTGTTTTTCCAGTATAAGGATAGAACTTATACTAAAATAAAAATTTATAACTATGAAAGGAAGACTTCAAAGTGAGAAAAAATTGATAAATTTAATATTTTGGTGAAGGAAGGAAAATTCTTTTGGTTTGATTATTATATGTAACTTCTTACTAGAAGTTAGTTTTCTAGTTTATAAACCTTAAATGAAGAAATTTGAATTGAATGGAGTTAAGAATGAGTAATGGTTGAATACTTATGTGTTATCCCGCCTATTGGTAAGGCCGTGATATCATGGATTTAACTCAATGGATCCCCTAGCCATCAAGGCAGGAAGTCCAGAGAGATGGCTATTAGGTTTGGAGAACGGATATATTCAAGACTATGGTAGAAAGTCGAGCGGATTTCGATGGATGACACTCTGGAATTGGCTAGGTATGGAATTTGCACTTCCCCTAAGCAGGGGATTGGATTACCATAATAGAATAAGGTTCAGATCGGATAATAATGGCTATGGATCATTCAGATTGGCTGTTTAACTCAACGATGACCGCCCAATAGCTTGATGAACACCAAGGCAATTAAGGAAACGACTATGGAAACAGGAAGCAGGCAGCATGAGAGTCCCACTTTAGTGATCGCCAACCCACATGCTTGATCCTTAAGGATCAACATCGATTCCCCTATAGGAATCGGGGCTGATCCCTCTAGGATGTCCAGATGGGCCCTATCTTTTGTGTGTGAATCTGTTTGGGTCTGGAGGTTCTACCTACGAATTTTGAGCTAGATATTTCATCGGTTTCCTCTATAAATATAGCACGCATGGCTCAAGGAAAGGGTTTTCTTTCTAGCTCTCTTCCTCTTCTACCTAGGCTATATTCTCCTATTTTTATTCTTGGATTTCACAGATTATAACTGTAATCAACCGTATAAATAAAAGGAAAAACTTTTGGACTGGACGTAGGCCGGAGTAAACTGAACCACTATGAATTTTGGTTTCTACTTACTTTCTTACGGTTTTTAATTTTATTTTCTTCCTATTTATTTCTCTACATCGCTCTATTTGGTTTGGAATATTAGATAATTGGTGCTTCCACCTACTATTATGTGTTGACCATTTTCTAGCATCAACATTTTGGTGCTTTTACTGAGAAGACTAGCACCCGCTGATTTGGGAAAGGATTTGGAGCTTGGATTTGGATCAAGGACTATGCAATCAATAAGGAGAGCACATGTAGATAGGAATCACCATGGAGGGAATCATGAGGCTTCCTTAGAAAGTGGAGCTAATCAAACCTCCATCTACATCACTAGGGATGCTGGAGGATGATGAAGAGGCAAGAGGAGATGATGCAAAATTTCCTCAGGAAAATTAGACAAGCTGGATCACAAAACCAAGGATTGGAGTAGTAGAAACAACTTGGAGTATGGATCAAGGAGTTGGAGCAGTAGAAAATCAGAACTATGAACGAGAAAACAGAGCTATCAGACAGAAGAATGAATTGGAGTAACCGGGGGCACTCCTCGGTCAACAACAGAGGGTCGGGACTGATCCCTTATAGGGATCAGCGCGATCGCCTAGGACTCGAGTCATTCCCCTAGGTTGGTCTAGATCGATTCAAGGCGGCCTATGGATAATGCTGTGCGGTTTGGTGCGGATTGAAATGCGGATGCACGTCATGAAGAGTATATTTCATAATACCCACGTAGAGTCGGGGACATGTTGGAAATATGGATTGGAGACCGCCTATGGAAGAGAATGAAAGAATAGTCGAGCTGGTACGTTGGGTAATGAGAGGCCGATTACCCAAAAAGGAAGTTTGAAGGATGTCAATTAGAGTCCATTCACTTCGAATATCAGGACTGTTAGGAACCCAATGGAGTTCAAACTACCGCCGTTGGAGGTATATGATAAAAATTAGGATCCAACAATGCACATGATGAGGTATATCCGACATATGGATAAATCAAGACGTGGAGTGAGTAGGTAGATCGGTTCATGAGGAAGATTGTCCACAATTATAGACCTAAGAATGTGATGACATAGGTGGCACTAAAACAGAGGACCGAAGAGTCTCTGAGGAGTTTGTTAACCGGGTTTGATGCGGCGGTGGCTTCGGTGGATCGAGCCAATTCGTTAATGATTTTAATGGAAGTTGTATATGGAATTGCATATGGATTTTAAGGATTCATTGTCATGGGATCTTCCAATGGAACTCGGGGAAATTTTATTAAGAAGCAGAAAGGTTCCTACGATAAAAGGACGTAGAAATCGACAAACTGGATGTTAACACTGTTTGAGGCGAAGGATCGTCAAGAGATGGAACTAGGAAGGATAAAAGTAAACAAAAATGGACAATGGATGTGATGGATCGAAAAGGCAATGGAAGGAGCGGGATTCGAAGTTCTCCTCCTACTTTGATTTGACGGATAGTTTGGAAAGGATTTATCTGGACACAAAGGGGCAACTCTCCTACCATAAATCGGCAAGGAGGGATCCCATGGATTGGGAACGCATGGCTGGGAAGTCTTGCCTATTTCACGAACTAATTATGCATAGCAGATGAATGCAGGCACTTGGAAAATATAACTGAGGAACATGTTAGGAAAGACAGGCTGCTACAGTCGTGAGGACTCGGGCTACGACGATGGAACAGGAGTGGCCACTGTCCACATCAAATGAAAATGGATCGAGGACATGGATTGCCATCTCCTCGTCAAGATAGCATGGAATAAATAAATAACAAAATTCCACAATAAAATGGTTAAATCACTTACACATATACAGGACTGAGGACGGACCGTTGGCATGCTTTGAGATGATGATAAACCATCATGCCTAAAGAGGCGATATTAGTTTTTCTTTATTTTTTGGATTTCTATCTATAAAAACTCCAATTTAGTAATTTAATTTAAATCTGCATGAACAAAACAGGTCGTGATCATCTCGACGGACAGACATGGCGATAATCGCAAGGTGCAAATCCCTAAGCCGGAGAGCGACGGGATGATACTCGTACATCATGAATTAAGCACTTGACTAGAGAGTCAAGGAAGGATAAAGGAAGTCAGTACGGAATCGATTGCTTTATGTCCCCGACCAGAGTGTCAGAGACTGGAGTGCAAGAAGTGAGTCGCTTTGCCAGAGAGCGACATAATCGATTCACTAATCATTGTTTCCCCTTTTGCTGAAGGGTGACTGGGTAGGGTTCAACATGGGTTCAAAGAGACCAAAATCATTTAGGAAGGCCATGACATCGCATTATGTTTAGAGACATTGAACTAGGGTACAGGAGTAATGCCATTTCGCCAGAGAGCGACATGATCGACTTAGTTGTTGTTGTTCCCCTTACACCAAAGAGTGACAGAATAAGGTTCAACCAGAGCTTGAAGAGGCTTTGATCGGTCCAGGAGGATCAAGACATCACTATATGCCCCAAATGGGTCAGACTGCAGGGAATGAGTGGCTTCGTCGAAGGGCGACATGATCGACTTACTCATCGTTAACTTTGGATTGAACTTGGCAAAGGACCGGAGAGACCATCGATCGGTACGGAGAGGACATGAACTTGGATAACTATTCGGAGAGATCGAGGATTTGGCTTGCTGACTTCTAGGATTTCAAATAGTTAGGGATTCAGCCATTGTCCCAAAGAGGTAATGAATTGGCTAATCACACAAAGAGGTAAAGATTTGGATAATGATCCTGTGAGATCAAGGATTTGGATTTGGCATATGATCTAGAGAGATCGAGTATTTGGTTACCGACTTTGGATGAATATGGATTTGGATATGGAATGGCTTCAAAATTGGCTATCGACTCGAAGCGATCATGGAATTCACCAATGATCCAGGGAGATCAAGGATTTGGCTTGGTAAAGGATTTGATTTTGGATGGGAAAACTCAGCTATCGACGGATTACGTACTATCGATTTTAGACTTATGGAAATTCAAAGCATGCCTTCCATCGCAAGGCTTGTTTTGCACGGCAAATGTTATCTCACATTTTGGCAAGGCCGCGATATCATGGATTTAACATAATGTATCTCGTAGTAATCAAGGTAGGAAGCCGAGATAGATGATTATTAGGTTAGGAGATCGGATATAATCAAGACTATGGTTGATATCGAATGGATGACACTGTGGAATTGGCTAAGTATGGAATTGGGGCTTCCCCTAGGTTGGGGATCAGATCGGATCACTATAATGGAGTATGGATTGGATCGGATCACTATGGCTATGGATCACTTGGATTGGCGCTTCAACTCAACGATGATAGCTCAATAAGTTGACGAACACCAAAGCAACTCAGGAATTGACTACGGAAATAAGAAGCAGGCGGCATGGTGGTCCCACTTTAGGGATCACTAACCCCTATGCTTGATCCTTAGTGATCGGCGCCGATCCCTCTATACGGCCAATCCGTTTAAGGTACCCAAATGGGCCCCATTTTTTATCTACATGTCCGTCTGGGTCTCGAGGTTATACTTGTGGATTTTGAGAAGGATATTCCATCGGATTCCTCTATAAATACAACGAACATGGCCCAAGTAAAGGGATCTTCTTTCTAGTTCTCTTCTTCTACTACCCAGGCTATATTCTGCCATTTTTATTCCTGGATTTTCACAATTGTAACTATAATTAGAAGTATAAAAAAAAGAAAAATTTATGGAGTGCATATAGGTCGGAGTACGCTGAACCATTATAAATCCAAGTCTCTTCTTATATTCTTATAGTTTTTAATTTTATTTTCTTTATGTTTATTTCACTACATCACTCTGTTTGGTTTGGAATATTGGATAATTGGTGCTTTCACATTCTATTTGGGTATTGACCACCTTCGAGCATTAACATTATGATTTTCATGTTATGCAAAAATAATTCCTTGTGATGATGTTTGGTTGCAACTTATTACTTTTATGAAATTAGAACTATGATTAAATGATATTATGATCCCAAGTGGTTATGGGACATTCGAGATCACCTTATCGCTTAATTATATGACTTGTTATATAGAATATTTGAGTTATTGGAGCTTACTAACTAGTAATAAATGTTCAATTAAACCTGAATGGTTATAGGACACATGGGCGTTACTTGAATGATTACTATTAGAAGGTATTTGACACTTTTGTGACTATGTGTAAAGTGCATGTCTTAGACTTGCAACGCAGGTAGACTTGCGAAGTGCAGTCATCTATGTTAGACTTGCGATATGGAGTAGACTTGCGAAGTGCAGTCATCTATGTTAGACTTGAGAAGTGCAGGTAGACTTTTGAAGTGCTATCATCTATGTTAAACTTGCGAAGTGTAGGTAGATTTGCGGATTGCAGTCATCTATGTTGGACTTGGAATGTGCATGTAAACTTATGAAGTGCAATCATTTATATTAGACTTCAATGTACATGTAGACTTGCGCGATCATCTATGTTAGACTTGCGATGTGCAGTCATCTATATTAGAATTGTAAAGTGCAGGCACTTTGTGAAAGACCTTGGTCGTAGACTTGCAAAGAGCAGTCATGTGAGTTAGACTCGTGAAATATGGTCATTTATGTGGACTAGTGAAGTGCTTGCCTTTAAATATTCGACAAGCGAAGCGCTGTCTTTTGTATTAGCTTACGAAGTGCATGCCATTATTGGTATGTTGGATTTATAACTTGCTTCATGCTATTTATTTGTGATGATATGAGTTGATTGTTAGTTTGAGTATGATGGATGTTGATTGTGATCATGGTATGATTTTAAGTTAAGATAAATCCATAAGAATGCTTTAGATTAAAGTACTAATTATGAAGTACAATTTATGAAGTGCAAATTTTTAATGAAATTAATCTTTGCTTTTAAACTTGTACAATTTGCGAAGCATAAATTTTTGGAGAAATCAATTTATGGAAAAAATTAATCAAAGACCATTTGAGATATTGATTTAAAAAAATGGAATTTAAAAAAAATAAGTAATTAAATTGGAAACGGATTGAAGAAATCTAATTCTTAGAAATAACTTGGATAAATATATAAATTGGATGTTTTAATCTTTTGGAAAAACAAGCCAAAATATTTTATTTGAGTATAAATACAAGAATCTTCTTGTATATTGCTTGATTATTTTGTTGCTTGGATATTTGAATATTTTGGTGTAAATGTATATTTTAAAAAACAGAAACATTATTACAGCAATATATTTCTATTAATTATAGACTTGTCTATAAATTAACAGTTGCGAAGGCGCGGTTTCCATAGGGGGGAAGTATGTAGCAACCCTAGTTTTTCAATGCTGTTTAAATTATAAATAAAGATTTAAATTATAAATTTAAATGAGAATTTGGATTTCTCAAGCATAAATTTAAAGTAAGTAGAATTTAAGTGCTTTATTTGAATAATAATTGGAAATTGAGTTTTGGATAAGAATATTTGTTTACTGAATTTGGTATTCTTTGATAAATGATAATGAAATTCATTTGAAATGTGAATTCTTGATTTTTTAAATATTGGATGATTAATATATATGCGAATATTTTTTAAGCTATAAATAATAAATAAACTTATTATTATGAGCTCTGAAATGAATTAATAATCAAAATTGTATTTTTTAGGTTTGAGAATATTAGAAAGTTAACATTTGATTTAATGAATATAGTGTTGCGAAATATATGTTATAAAATGAGGAGATATGTCTATTTGCTGATAAATAACGTAAAGATGGTTCAAAGGAGAAAATAAATAAAATAAGTTTGCATTTGATTTAAATGGGCTTAAGTGCAACCCAAAACCAAATCTTAAACAAGTATGAGAAGGCTTCCTTCTCAATTTTCTAAAACCGGTACGTTCAAAACATAAGAAAACAAAAGCTATAGTTGGCTTCTCTTTTCAATTTCAATCAAAAATCAAGTTTTTAAAATAGGAATAAATTCCAGAATATTGTGATCAAATCAAAGTATGTTAATAGAACCCTTACGTTTTGATTATTGTTTGTTCTTCTTTTTGGTTGAGGCAAAATGCTAAGGTTTGTAAATTTCTAAATTTTAGGCTGATGTAGAAGTATGGCTACCTAATTCAAGGAAGAGATGTGAGTTTAGAACTCACAGCTATCTCTATTTCGAATTTGTTTAAGATTTGGCTGTTTAGATGAATCGCTGATTAAATTAATCTCCATTTGGTTATGATAATTGCGTAGCTTGTTGCCATATTCTCTATTAGCTAAAACCCTAGATTTTTGGTCACTTATAGAATTAATTCCATGATGTTTATGTGCTTTCATACTTCAAAGTTCATCATCCTAGAGACTAAAACAATCGCCGTTCAAAAATCGTCAAAAACGAACCACCGTGGAGGCCGAGGCACCACTTCGAATTTAATCCAGGTAGCGCCATCCATCCTACGGTCCACCTAGATTGGTGCACCGGTCGTGGCCTAGGTTGAGTTCTAGGTTATGCCAAAGAACCTCCTCGAAGCCCCATTTCGACCTCCCATTTTCCTATGTTATTCTTGACGTCTTGTATCTTGTTTCTAATGCCTAATTCATGATGATTTGGATGCATATTTTCAAGATTTATATCCTTGAAAGTGCAAATTCATTTTAATGATATTTTGATGATTTAATTCCATAGTAATACTACTATGGATATATGATGATATACATGATATTGCACACAAGTTTTATTGCACAATTTCAACTCGTATTTCTAAAGAACGATTTCTAATCCAAACGCTTTCCTAATCATTTCAAGTATGAATATAATTTCTATAAAGGATATTTAATATATATATATATATAAAATATTTTGAATTATAATATAAATGGTTTTATAGTGAGTTGGATCAGTGTTTAAAATTATATTTAAAAACATAAAATATATAAATTTACGAGCGCCTTCTAATATTTATGTGTGTGTATTTTAGTTTATAGGATAATATTTTCAAAAACGATTTCAAAGTAAACTATTTTATAAAATTTTATGACATCGATCGAATGAGGAATTGATTTAGGCAGCTAAATAAAATGAGTAGTGTTACCCAGCACCTTGGCCCGACTACAAAACAACAGTTGAAGATATTATCATTAGCACTAGAGAAGATTCTGACCAAGAAGAGCCTGATGATATACGGGTTTGATGCAGTCGACATATTTTGGCATTTAGGTACGGTTCGACAAGAATGGACCAGCTAGCTCGAGATCACCCTATATGGGCCAAGTTGGCTCGGCCTTGAGGCTTGCGCAGGGAGTCCAGCCTATCTTCATTTATAAATAGAAGGGCAGGGGCACAGTGAGAGGGACTGTTTTTCGAGAACACTAGGGAAACCCTGCCGCTTTAATGACTCATTCTTTTTCACTTATCGTTTGCATTAGAGTATTTGGTATATGAATTGTATCTGTAATCAATTGTCCAGACAAGCAATAAAGATTAAACTCAAAGTGGATGTAGGCAGTTATGCCGAACCACTGTAAATCTGGTGTTCTTGTTTCTCATAGTTATTACTGCATTTTACTGCGTATTTCCTCAGTTTTAATTTACCTTCTTCATTAATCTCTCTACGCAAATCTTTCTTTGGGTGTTAGTGACCAATTCTGGTGCTAATATTTTGGTGCTTTCATGGAGAATTGAATTCTCAGCTTGATTGGATCTCACCGTCTACTAGTGGATTTCCAGATTTGAAAGAAATCTAAAGGAAGCTGATAGCTGTAGATTGGATTCACTGATGTATGCAAGATTTAGGGATGGTGCAACCCAAGTTTGCACTCAATTTGAATGAAGGCCGACCTTCCTCAGAAGGAAATTCAGCTAGTCGTCCTAGAAAAGTGTACGCCGATCGCCCCTGAAAAGGCATATGCCGAGCGAGAGTGCATGCCAAGCGAGAGTGCATGCCGAGCGAGAGTGCATGCCGAGCGAGAGGATGTCGAGCGAGAGTATGCCGAGCGAGAGTATGCTGAGCGAGATTATGCCGAGCGAGAGTATGCTAAATGACCCAGTGCATGCCTAGCGAGAGTACACCGAGCGACCCAATGCATGCCGAGCGAGAGTATGCCGAGCAACCCAATGCATGCTGAGCGAGAGTATGCCGAGCTACCAAGTCCATGCCGGGTGAAAGTACACCGAGCGATCTAGTGCATGCCGAGCGAGAGTATGCCGAGCGACCCAATGCATGCCGAGCGAGAGTAAGCCGAGCGACCCAGTCCATGTGGAGCAAAAGTACATCAAGCGACCCAGTGCACCCTAACGAGAGTATGCCGAGCGAGAGTATGCCGAGCGACCCAGTGCATGCCGAGCGAGAGCATACCGAGCGACCCAGTGTATGCCGAGCGAGAGTATGCCAAGCAAGAGCATGCCAAGTGACCCAGTGCATGCCGAGCAAGAGTATGCCGAGCGACCCAATCCATGCCGAGCGAAAGTATGCCGACAGACCCAGTGTATGCCGTGCGAGTGTTACCGATCGCATGTATACCGAACCCTAGCCGCAGCACAGTGCCTTCGGATAGTGAATTCAAAACTCAAATTAATAAAGGAACATTCTATCCACTTTCCTTACATCCCATGATCAACCAGGGCATAGACGATCTAGAGATAGCTTTTGAACGACAATAAGGGACTGGACAAGCAATCGCTACTCAAACGATACTCCCAACGTGACTCCAAGAAGACCAATGTTTGGCTCTAAGCAATTCATTCCAAATGCTAACAAGCATATAATACTGATTGCGTTTAAGGAAAGTCGACCTCCTGATATATTTTGGCAGCTAGTTAGCTGGAGAGCCTCCTACGACCATGGATTGCTTCTATTACAAAATGAATCAGAACCAAAGTATGGAGAAGTTGAGCAGACCCGGAGAAATAACAATGCAGCCCCGTCGGCTAAGGAAACTGATTCCAATAGACAAAACAAGATCTTAAAATTAGACTCATATGCTCTTTGAAAGATTCAATCGATAGCCTTTATTTGGAGACTCGCGACTCAAAGTGGTAATGAAAAATAACCTCGAGAGAGTCCATCGAAGTCCAGAGGAAATCAGGGGAATGTTATATATTCCAAGATGCACATTGATCCTAACACTGGTGATTACAAACACCTCCGAGGTGTCGTCGGAAAGCAGATTCAGAAAGAAAAGCTTCAATCGTACGTGCAAGCCTTGCAGAATGGAGAGCCAGGACCTTCGGATGCTCATCAATAAAGAACTCAATTTATCAATTGGACCGTTGGTAGTCGACATCCCGCTAGAAGGGGCTAGGGCCAGAGTTGAATAGCGAGCGCACGATGCTGCCCCCTTTATCAATGAGATTTATACCAATCTTCTTTGGATATGTTGATTTCAATTATGCTTTGAATTACGATCGACTTTAAATAAACTTCTTTCAAAACCATGCAGGTGACTGAGTACTTAGATTTGGCCACCAATCAATCCACCCAGACCATGATCAGACCTGTGGAGTTTCATCAAGATGAGCATGATGACCGCTCACCATCAACCATATGCCTTCGATTAGGGGATATGGACTAGAGATTGAAAAGCTCGTCACGATCAGAGCCCAATACAAAGTGAATACGATCGATCTTTCATTCGTCGACCTCCACATTTGACTTGAAGACTTAAGCAAGGCTTGAAATGAGTTTGGCCCGATCTTCCACTCAAATCGAATCATAAAACAAAGTTCGACAAAATACAAATGCCTTTCCTGAAGCTTAGTGACATCGGGATCTATCTAGAGTAGACGTGATTTGATCATCTACACATCAAATCCTACCTTGAACACAAAAGGTTGTTCGAAAGCCCGATTTGGAGTAGCTGTGATCGACTACCTACTCTTCAACCATCGCTCTCAATACGTGGATACGACTGCACCTTGAAACATATGCAACTTACCTTTTCTACTCAATAATCTATTATCCTTATTTTCTAGAAAAAAATACTAAGAAGATTGTCCGAGACTTGATTATCTAACCCATCATGGATGTTCTCCAACCATCTGTCTGTACCTCCTTACTTGACTTGATTAGAAGATCTATATTCACCAAGCGGACGAGAATCGATCATCCATTCTTCAAGTTTCATCCTTCATGCTGGGGGCAGAGTCCCATTCCATGAGAAAACGTGGTCCGATCGTTATTTCGACGCCATTAGCCTCGATATGGTAAATGAAAAACAAATTAAACGGGTGGAAATACGACTGCTCTCGATAAAAATCTCTAAGTCCCTGAAGCGGACTAGAGTACTCTAAGTCCCCTTAGTGCGGACTAGAGTATAAACAACTTCAAGACCTCTAAGTCCCTAAAGTGGACTAGAGTACTCTCAGTCCCCTGAGTGCAGACTTGAGTATAAACGACTTAAAAACCTCTAAGTCCCCTGAGTGCAGACTAGAGTACTCTAAGTCCCTTGAGTGCGGACTTGAGTACAAATGACTTAAAAACCTCTAAGTCCCTGAAGTGGACTAGAGTACTCTCAGTCCCCTGAGCGTGGACTAGAGTATAAATGACTTAAAAAACCTCTAAGTCGCTGAAGCAGACTAGAGTACACTCAGTCCCCTTAGTGCGGACTAGAGTATAAACGACTTAAAAATCTCTAAGTCCCCAGAGTGCGGACTAGAGTACTCTAAGTCCCCAGAGTGCAGACTAGAGTATAAACGACTTAAAAACGTCTAAGTCCCTGAAGCGGACTAGTATACTCTCAGTCCTCTGAGTGCGGACAAGAGTATAAACGACTTAAAAACCTCTATCTCCATAAAGCGAACAAGAGTACTCTCAGTCCCCTGAGTGCGGACTAGAGTATAAATGACTTAAAAACCTCTAAGTCCCTAAAACGGACAAGAGTACTCTCAGTCCCCTGAGTGTGGATTAGAGTATAAACGACTTGAAAACCTCTAAGTCCCCTGAGTGCAGACTAGAGTATAAACGACTTAAAAACCTCTATGTCCCTGAAGCGGACTGGAGTAGTCTAAGTCCCCTGAGCATGGACTAGAGTATAAATGACTTCAAAACCTCTAAGTTCCTGAAGCGGACTAAGAGAACTCTCAGTCCTCTTAGTGCGGACTAGAGTATAAACGACTTGAAAACCTCTAAGTCCCCTGAGTGCGGACTAGAGTACTCTAAATCCACTGAGTGCGGACTAGAGTATAAATGACTTAAAAACCTCTAAGTCCCTGAAGCAGATTAGAGCACTCTCAGTCCCCTAGTGTGGACTAGAATATAAATGACTTAAAAATCTCTAAGTCCCCAGAGTGCGGACTAGAGTACTCTAAGTCCCAGAGTGCGGACTAGAGTATAAACAACTTAAAAACCTCTAAGTCCCTGAAGCAGACTAGAGTACTCTCAGTCCCCTGAGTGCGGACTAGAGTATAAATGACTTAAAAACCTCTATGTCCGTGAATCGGACAAGAGTACTCTCAGTCCCCTGAGTGTGGACTAGAGTTTAAACGACTTGAAAACCTCTAAGTCCCCTGAGTGCAGACTAAAGTACGCTAAGTCCCCTGAGTGTGGACTAGAGTATAAACCACTTAAAAACCTCTAAGTCTCTAAAGCGGTCTAGAGTATTCTCAGTCCCCTTAGTACGGACTAGAGTATAAATGACTTAAAAATCTCTAAGTCCCCAGTGGGCGTACTTGAGTACTCTAAGTCCCCAAAGTGCGAACTAGAGTATAAATGAATTAAAAACCTCTAAGTCCCCAGAGTGCGAACTAGAGTACTCTGAGTCCCAGAGCGCGGACTAGACTATAAACGACTTGAGATAAATCTCCAAGTCCCAGAAGCACTCTAGAGTACTCCAAGTCACCAGAGTGTGGGTTGGAGTATAAACGAATTGACGAAAATCTCTACGTCCCGAACTGTGGACTAAAGGATAAACCATTTGACAAATCTCTATGTCCTTGGAGCGTGGACCGAAGCATGAATACAAATTGGGCACGAGTCGACCGGGAGGAGAATAACACTAAGTCACCAAAATGCAGAGTGGTGTATAAACATCGATAAATAGACAAATGGATTCCGAACGTTCTCTATTCCGAAAACTTCGGCCTAAAATCAACAGGAGAACTATTAAATCGCTGAGGATGGAGTTCGACCATCCAACTAGTGGCCTGGCCAAATCAATGCTGGGCGTAGGAGTAAAAATCTCAAAAATCTGAATATGACAGCTTACTATAGCTCTAGCTTGGCGTTCTTTACAACTTAAGGAAATGACTACAAGGAGGCCTCAATACAGAACCAATTGAAATACCATCCAAAGCTACGGGCAACCGACTATATCATAACTCAGATCAAGGGTCAATAACGATCCACACCAAGCACATACGAATGTGACTCGGATGTTCCTTGAAAAATTATGACCTCTAGAGTGTGGAAAGGAGAGTAAACCACGAAGACTTGGTCAAAAATTCTCCAACACCCTCCTTCGATCTGTCAGGAGGAATATGAAACTGGATGAGCATTACCCGACTGCATTTGTAGCCAACCTTACCCTAAGATCTGATTGCAGACATGAACCAAAGTGGACGTGGATGATCGTCCAGTGTCCAAATTATGCCCTGAAATTGACGTGGCCTCAAAGTATTCCTCTTGGAATGAAAATGCACAATAAAATCCAAGATAGGCGAGACCTAGGCTCCCATCAACTGCCTTGATCCCACGATTCAACAGGAAAGAGAGCATTGCTAAAGTGGGCATGGCTGACCTTCCTCCTTATCGATATAAGACCCAGACTTAGGGGCACGAGCTAGAAGAAAGATGAATGTGAACCGACTATTCGTCGATCAACTCTATGTTTTCGAAGTTTAGGTGGGAATATAAACATAGCTAGGACGAGACTGAACCATCCATGTAGTTCATTTATCAACCCGAGACTGGGAGCAGACGCATGGTCATCCAAAGGCTGGCTGCGATAGCTCAATATTGAAACTTATATGTAGTGCTTACAGCTACTCAAGGCTACGACCGAACGAATATCCAAAGATAGAATCATTAAATCGATACCTAAGCTCGTGGGAACCTGACTGTCACTCCAACTCGAAGGACGGGTAAAGGATCATGAATGCATTTAATAGAAAGTGCGTTACTCGAATATACAAGAAAATTCAAACTAGTAGCAAGATCCACCTATGCAGCTGCATACAACTCGAGGCTGACCCCTACTCGACATTTCCTTCAACGTGCTTTTAAGCCTGATCTTTGGCCATTTGCTGATAATCGTTTAGAGCATTCATAGACCTTCACTATTACACTTAATAACTCATGACAAGACTCTAGGATTCGACCAGAGTAACCATCAACATTGACCGTCCCAACTATTTTTCACATTGATTGTTATTGCAAAATAGTTACATATGAACTCAAAGAATCCGGGTGTTGAATATCAGATCATAGCTCAATGCAATGATGATAAAATATTTAGTTGGATTTTTTATAATAAATGATGATATGTTCCCTTGGACCCATTTTGACATGCATGTGTGATTTTACCAATTATCGCGAGCCATGCATTGGATATCGACCCGAAGCTACAAAAGCTAGCGCAATGTCTATTGATTTCATTATGAAAGCTCCACTCTTAATTTTGGGCTCACCCCGTTACCATCTTTTCCTACTAGCCGTTGCAACTGGGCGTACAACGACCTGAGACGTCTGAAAGACTACTTAAATAGAATATCGAACTAAGCCAATTCGATATCACTTATTTCCCTCGAAGGGCTATCCAAGGATGGAAATTAGCAAACCTCATACCCAAATTCACTACATCAGATGACTACGCGAAGGTTATAGAGAACCAACTGACAGATGGAAAATGTATGTGGATGGAGCATCCAGTGATCAATGTTATTGGGCAGGAGTCATGATAATGACTCCCGAGGAATGATCGATGTGCGACGTCCTGAAACTCAATTTCCCTGTAACAAACAGTGATGCTAATTATGAAGCCTCGACCGCCAGCCTCAAACTTGCTAGAGGATTTGGAGTGGAAACTTTGCATATCTTTTGTGATTCCTGATTGATAGTATGCAAAGTTAAGGTGGTTGATCTTGCTAAGGGGCATTGTCTTGAACCTTATCTTGGCCACATCCAAGATCTACTAGCCGACTTCACGTATTACATCATTATACACATACTCAACGAACAAAATGAAAAGAGTCCAGTCACTGGCTAAGCTGGCCAGTTTTAGGGACACGCAACAGACCCACATTGTCTCGGTTGAAATACTTAATACTCCAAGCATTGACGGATGGAGATCGACTAGGTCTTGGAGACAGAGCCAGAAAAGGTGTCATGGTTGACTCCTATCAAAGACTATATACAATGAGGAATTCTTACTGAACGGAGGAATGGAAAACAACAGATCCTCCTCAAAGCTTCATGCCAAATCCTCTAAGAAGAAGTCGTGTGTAGAAAGGAATTTATCCATCCCTATGCTTCGGTGTATCGCCCATGATGATATCTTGAGCGAAGTCTATGAAGAAGAATGCGGCGATAACATCAGGGGGAAAACCATGATAAAGAAAATACTCTGCTATAAGAATTACCGACCAACTATCAATCCAGATGCGGTTGATCATGCTAGACAATGCGACGAGTGCAAGGTGTTTGCAAAAAATCCAGGAACCCGCCGATGGAAATTACTCAAATGGCTAGTCCATAGCCATTTGCCACTTGGGGGCATTGAAATCATCTTCTTGATAATCCTAAAGGTGGTGCGAAATACACCATCATAGCAGTTGATTACTTCACCAAATAGGCAGATGAAGAACTTTTAACACGACCAAGATGAAGAAAATAATCAACTTCATTGCTCGTAATGTCATCTGTCCTTATGACCTTCCATGATCTATTATAACTGCAAATGGACAAGTTGAAACTGTGAACAAAATCATAAAGTCTGTATTGAAGAGAGGATCGGAAAAGGCTAGAGGTAAATGGACGGATGAACTCCCAACAACATTATGGGCTTATAGAACAACCCATGAGTCCATGACTGGCCGTACTCCATTCGCCCTTGCTTACTGGTCTGAGGTCGTCATCCATGTAAAACTTGAAGTCCGCTCTCATCAAGTGGCTGATCACAACCCTTATTTCATAGAAAATATAAATAATGAATCACGATGAATTGCAATAACTAGATAGAATTGGTGATGATTTATGAGCATATAAGACGCGTCCAAGAGCCAATGGCAAGAACATGTGCCCGAACATGCATATGTACGTCCGGAAAAATTCGACTTCTTAAAACCAACAGAAACTAAATTTTCACTTAAGGTTATTAAGAAAAGACTGGATCAGATAGCCGAAGCTTACTAGCCCTGTAGAATCGGACATGGATGGCTACTGATGAACTACAACCCTGGATTTATAACATTGGGAATCGACCAAGTTTCATGACGACCAAGAAATATACGACACCTTGGGAGGATAAATTGAAAGATAATGACTATTCAGGAAACGCGATGGATTCCTTTCTTGAAACAAGGAATACTCTCTAATTCAAAGCGTGCCGTGTTGCTTCACACAACACACTCTGGAGGAAAAATGTTACCCAGCACCTTTGCTCGGCTACAAAATTACAGTTGAAGATACTATTGTTAGCACTAGATGATATTCTGATCAAGAAGAGCCTGAAGATATACGGGTTTGATGCAGTCGACATGTTTTGGCATTTAGGTACGGCTCGGCAAGAATGGACCGGGCAGCTCGAGATCGCCCATATAGGGGCCAAGTCACCTCGGCCTTAAGGCTTGCGCAGGGAGTTCAGCCTATCTTCATTTATAAATAGAAGGGTAGAGGCATAGTGAGAGGGACCTTTTTTTGAGAACACTAGGGAAACCCTGCCGCTTTAAAGACTCATTCTTTTTCACTTAGCATTTGCATTCGAGTAGTTGGTGTACGAATTGTATCTGTAATCAATTGTTTAGAAAAGCAATAAAGACTAAACTTAAAGTGGACGAAGGCAGTTACGCCGAACCACTATAAATTTGGTGTTCTTGTTTCTCATAGTTATTATTGCATTTTACTGCGTAATTCCTCAGTTTTAATTTACCTTCTTCATTAATATCTCTATGCAAATCTTTCTTTGGGTGTTAGTGACTAATTCTGGTGTTAACAAGTAGTATGAAACACTCACGTTTGTTTTATCGATTAATTCTTGGACTCCTTCGATTGAACATTTATTTACACATTAGTCAAATTTACTAACTTTTAGTAAATTTTCGAGTGTTGTCAAGTGGCTATAGGGCATTAGTCGATACTCTTATGATTACTAATTGAATGTGGATAACATTTATTTATTTGTCGATTTTTCAGACTCGATCTTGGGTAAATCTGTTTAGGAGGATTAAATGGGTTTTCAACCCCATCTTGTGATACTCATTTTCAAGCGAGATTTAATTTATGAAGTGCAACCTCTAGTATTGGTGTGAAGTGTGTCTCTTATATTGACTTGCAAAGTGCATGTCTATTGCTTGCATATATGGTTGTGATTTTCTATGCTCTTATAACAGTGGTTACTTTTACTTTGATGAATGTTGTAAATGAGCATAAACTAAGCTATAAACCTTGAAATATTAAATGGAGTATTATTTTGTTTGTGAAGCACAATTTATGGATATTTATCCTTGACATTATGCAATTCTATTATTATTAATATCTCACCTTTTGTGATAATTAAAGATAGTCTGATCTGAGTGTTATTTTAGTGCTCGGTTCAAATCATGACTTGAGAGGTGCAGGGACTTGGTGACCTTTGATGTGAGCTAGCTTAAGGAGTCTTATTCGATATTGTTCATATTTTAGATGTATTTTTGAGTCTAGTCTGTATGATTTTTCTATGCTTGTACATATTGTACACTTTTGTAGTCGTGTATATTTGTAACCAGTCTGTGTATATATTTGTATATGATACGAGTCTAGTATTTTCTTTGTAAACTCCTTCTTTTGCAAGATATTGATGTATATTATTTCCATTGCGACGTTTGATTCTGTGTTGTATATTATATTATGTATTGTTCTGAATTTTATTGAACGAGTATATTATTGTTTTGCACCTGGATCGGATATGTTAAATTACCACTTGTAGAAGAGAGAAAAAATATAATCGCAATTATTTGACGTATTGATACTCGCTTAATGCAATTTTACAGATGGTCACTCCTGACCAGCCTTATTCTCTATATTCTTGACAATATTGCCTGTAATATTACTGGATAATATGAGTATAAAGGTGGGGCGTTACAACTTAAGTACATATACTGGATATTCTTGGAGTAAATATTCTAGTATAGTTCAAATGTTATATCTAAGCAACAATCCTAGTTGTTTCCAAAAGAACCCATAACCACCGCAACCGCTACCAACTAAGGTGATGTTGCAGCCCCTACACCACCAACTACTGACGTTCCTAAATTGCATAAGGATTTCTTTAGACTTGATTGGTAGCCTTTTGTCAAGATAGAACCATACTCAATGACTCAGCCATCGATTATAATTATGAGATGATTTCAACCAGTTAAGACTTGATGAAGTTACCAAGGAGCAGTTAGCTACTTGGCATTTATAAGGAGAGGTAGCATGCTGGTGGGAGGTAGTGACAGCTGAAGTATACGAGAATACCATATTTAAGGAATGTTCAAGGTTTGAGGAAAAAAACATTGAGCTAAAAGGGATCTGTTATTAGAGAATTTTATTCATCTAAAGCAGTGAGAGATAACTGTTGGAGAGTATGTACGTTAGTTTATTGAGTCAGCCAGCTTCAGATTTCAGTTAGTAAATACCTAAGAGAAGGAGGCATTGAAGTTTGCAAAGGGTTTGAATTCACCTCTGAAAGAGCTTGCATTAAATCAGATACCATATGGGTATAACGACCCGCAAACCCATACCCTTTGAATCAAAAATAAACCACACTTGTCCGACCCAAAAAGCACAGAATGATGGAAAGTCCATGAGAAAGAAAAGAAGAGAGAAGAATGGAAGAGAAGAAAGAGAGAAAAGAGAACCAAACAGAACGACACAGAATCTCACATCACAGCGGAAAACATATAATATCATATCATATCATTGATCTTTACAAAACAGAAAATGTAATATCATATACATCAATTGGAGTTAAACAATCAATCACTAATCATCGGCCTGGATTGTTATAATAACCTGACCTTACAATTGCTGACAATATAAACAACAACAATGCAACAAATAATAAACAGATACGAGCATACGAAAATGAATATCTCTAGCTGTCCTGTTGAAGCTCCAAAAGCACCAAATCTGAACCTGTAAATGTACTCGGTCTGATCCGAGCATTGAAAGGGAAGAATAGTCGGATCAGTCTGGTAAACCGGCATGAGAAAACACGCTCAACTAAATTTACTATATTACCAAAAAAATTCCTTTCAAAACCAAAGTATCTCGTAAGACACGCCTACACATAAACACAGACATGTTTTTACCTTACGATAACTAAAACATTTCATATCAAATTCTCTTATATTATAGTATTGTTTATTGCACAAATAACATTAATCATAGCCGAAATTGTTACATTGATTAAATATAGCCCAAATTTGGTAATACAATCAAAACGGCTGGCACGTAGCAGAGTTTGGATTTCCATATAATTGACTAGGTGAAAGGACTACCTTCTGATGGGTATAACTCTAGATGGATGTCCCGAGTCACAGAACATCAGCCCTCTACGAACATAAGACCGACCTACCTCTGTAACTAGGTAGTACCGAATATGTCATCCCCCAGCCATTACCGAACTTTTTGAGGGCCCTTATAGCATATAAACCACATTAATTTACATCCCAAACGTCATAGGGGGAAGAAATATAACTAGAAGAGGATGATCATATCCTAATTAGGAATGACCCACTTAGCCCTACTGCATCCAACACTGTTTCGGTCATTTCTGGTTGATAAGGCCTAAGGTGACGATTACCATTCATATATCACATTTCACATCACTTTGAATGCCACATTGTGATTCTCGTTGACTACTAATTGCCCTCCATAAAAATACAACCCTTGAGCTCGTACGTCTCAAGGAGGGTGTTAAGCTAAGTGAAGTTGCCTTCTCCGCCACCACTGATGTACGTTTGTAAAAACCAATGTACGTAATCTTCAGAAATTCAATGTCAGACAAACATCCATACTAGTTGTCCAGGAACAGGACGAAAAAGGTACTTTCCTACCACATCCTGTCGGGAAATCCCTGTGCGACAGCCCTTGTAATGGATATTTATCGAAGAGACTATTGCTACTATATGTATATTGGGATTTTAACCCCAAATGATCAACAAGCAGCACTTTGAAAATCCTAAATATTAATATCATCGAACAACCTGCACAATCATCACATAAATGTTGGTCCGAAGTGGTTTTTGGATAAACCGACTCCCGGTCTCTTCGCACCAACAACCCGAAAGCGTTTCTCAACCTCACAGAAAAAATAAGTTTCATAGACTTATCATGTATCCAACTTTCAACTAGCTATCCTTCATCCAAGAAGGAAGCTCGATAGATTGGAGTGTACTCCGCACTACAAGAATCAACATCCTCAACACAAACGATAATCAAGCCTACATAGATGGATACGCCCTAAGCGTACAACTAAATAGTTCCCACATCAAGTCAAGCAACTAAAATGGCCAAATTTGATAGTCGGTTATTTAACAATCAAAGCAAACAACAAATATTTAGCACCATAAGCAATCACTAGGTCCCCTTAATTAATCTTTTATTAATTAAATCACTTTCCAAATATTCGCTCCAAATTATCTACAAAGAGATATATTCTCAAAACCATTTCAATAGTTCAGCATTGGAAAACATTTCCATATACTTATCTCAACAGTATAAGCATATTCACAAAACTCTTTGGGAAAGCTGAATGTTTTTAAATACACGCTTTATTGGGTCAAAACGAATGTTGCGTAAATCATCATTACGACAACCCAAAATCAAGAGTATAGGGATTCAAAAATTAGAAAGTTATGTAAATCCCACATACTATACGAAATATCTCCGTTCGAAAATCATTTACTATGACAACGGTGTTATAGTCCACGCTTTCCTTACTTCTCGAAAACGTCTATTTCACCAATGAATGTTGAAATCTGTGTATTCGACGCTCACACCTTTTAAAGCATCTTCAAGTCATTTTACTCTATTTAAAAGATCACTTCCCAAAATATTCATTTAACTTAAAGGATTATTCACTGTACAAAATCGGGAATATAATTCTCTTACCAAATTCTTGCTTATACACATTTATTAAAAGATTATCCACTATCCAAAATCGTGAATATAATTCCTTTAATAAGCTTCTATATTTAATATATCAAAATATGTTGATTTCGAACTTATAAAACAACGTTTTATGAATTCCATATACAAATTTGATTATAGATCCATTTCTAATATTTATGAAACACCATTTATAATAAGTCAAAAATCTCAATTTAAACTATTTTACAAAATAGTTAACACCATATTCAAAAAATCACATTTTGGTTACATTTAAATAAACTTCTTCGTTTAGTAATTTACAAATCATTATTAAAACTTATATAACTTTAGAAATCACTTAAACAACCTTTTAATGTGAAATCATCACTTTAATATTTTTAAAAATCCAAAATATGGCCCAATGCTGCAAGAGCACTAATTAAGGTGATTCACATCAGTCATATCAATCCTGACATCCAAAACATCATATATCATATGATAATAGCATATAAAAAATATCTATAAAGAAAATCAATACTGATGAGGAATCCAGTTGGATCCCTCCAACCTGTCACCTGCAACAAATATACATATGAGAAATATGTACAATGTCCGCTTCGAGGCAAACGCGAGTGCAAAGGAGTCATCCGCTCATACACGGGAACGTATAGGATCTTATCTGCTCCAATAGGCAGGAATTTATCCAAACCATTTAATATACACACACACACACATACACACACATATATATAATATCATATATCATCCAAACAATCATCAATCAACACAAAATAAATTTATCTCACTTATATAAAACTATAAGCAAGATAGAAAGAGTGAGCTGTACTCACTTTGATTCCAATAGTCGTTGCAGCATTTTATTCCGAATAAAATTAAACGGTGTTTAATTTTATCCAAAATTTTCACTAGCTCCAATCAACTCCAAACCAGCTCCATCACATAGTGTTCGCGAACACAAACCCAATGCAACTTGTTTCATCTAATTTCGACCTCATTTGAAGAAGTTACACAATTTTATAGGTCACACAAATTTATATATAATTATATACAATTTCTTTTTTTATTTCATTAACCTCGGTACTCATGGACTTTCGTTTTTTTGGAGACAAGATCTTGGCCGCATTCTTTATCTTCTGCCCTCATTCCTTCACGTCCGATCAAACCCACCAAGGCGCCATTTGCCAAAAATTATTGCGACCACCACGCTTGCATACTCGCCGATCAGGGACCACCACCGCTTCCGCATACACGTGCTCCACCCACGGCCACAACCCCATTGAACTCGGTCGTCCCAAGGCCTCGATTCTCGTGCTTGAATGTTGCATGAATGGGACAAGATCCTGGCCTCCATGTCGCTCCGTTTTAGATCACCACCGTTGACCTATAGAGCTCGAGGTCCTCTACAACTTCTCTTTAGATGTCGAAGCTTGAATGTGAACTGATGGTAAGATATTAAGAGGGAAAGTTGGTGCATTTCTAGCCATTGAAGAAGAGGGTGGTGGTTAGGGTTTAGTAAATTAAGGTTTGTGCAATTTTGAAGTGGCCAAGTCCTTTTATAGAAAATTTCAGAACACTATTCACCCAAAAAAAATTCGAACTCCAATCGAAGCGTGTTGCCTGGCGTTTATAATGTTTTACCCATATTCCGAACACAATGGAATATATATCAGAAGCCAATTCCATCGTATTTGGAAGATAGGTTTTCGAATTGAATTATTTAAATTAAAATTTACTTAAACAAATTTCTATGCTTTTCAGCTTCGTGCGACCAAACCGTAAGTCCGGTTGAATGAAATTTCAAATCCTACAATAATATAACATTACAGATCCAATGAAACTAGTTTCATCAAAATCCAAAACTGTGTCAAAAACGACTATTTTTACAGGTTAATTAAAAATTAAAATATTCAATTTCAATAGATTAACTTTTAACTCAATTTTAAAAGTTCTCTAACATCATTCTAATTCAAATTGAATTCAATTCAACTTTATAAATCATTTTCATTCACATTTAATTCAAATTCAAATTATTCCCACAATTTCAAATATTAAATTAAAAATTTAATTATCCAATTAAATTATTATGTTTGAAATATAAGTTATTCAACTTATAGAATTAACTCATGAATATTTAAAATCAATTAAATATCCAAATTTCAAATGATTGAAATTCTGGGTCGTTATATTCACCCCTACTTAAAAGAATTTCGTCCTTGAAATTACCAAGTAAGAAAAAGCCATAAAATCCATTAACTTTTCAAAACAACTCGTTCAACTAGATTGCTAACATTATTTAAACCTTTTAATTTTTTCCAAAATCATTTAGTTAAACTTTGTATAAACTTTTCTTATTTTCAAATCCATTTATAGTTATCTTTTCAAAACCAATTAATATCATTTAACTTTTAACTCAAAATCAAATTTTCAATTATCAAAAATTTTCCCAATTTTCCCAAAAAAATTCTAACGTCTTAAGTTTTCAAAAAAATTCGCCATAGCCTCCTTTGCGTGGTTCGATCCGAAAAAAATCACGACATATATATATATATATATCACGAATATACATCTCATCTTCGAGGATGAGCCATCTCGTAAGGAAAAATATAAAAGTACAACATGTAATCCGAGATATGTACCTTATATATTATTAGCGACCATATACGGCTAATATAACGAAAAGCGAGCTCCAAATGCGAAGCATATGCCATCCGCACCTACTAAAACTCAACAAACAAATGAGAAACATGTATATAGAAAGTAATATCAATATACAACATATACCAATACAATAACTATATATGCCAATATAGCAAAGGCAACAAACTAAACCATCAAACAACTATCATCCAATTAACATCCAACAAACCAACATCTATCCAATCAATCCATAACCAAATCAATATTCATTCATTTCTCATTAATATTCATTGAATTGGTTTTCAACTTAATCACATTTGATTGATTAACTTTGGATTTTACTAACATTCATTTATTCATTTTCAATTAGTTTACATTCACTAATTTACATTCAGGTTAGTTTACTTCCAAACTACATCAAATTCAATACTATTTAGATTCACTTCACTTCCAATTTAAATTCAATTATTTAGCTTTCAAATTTATTAACTTTTAATGAATTTCTATTCAATCAACTAACATCCATCTAACAACCAATGCATATCCAATTTAATTTACACTCAACATTCATATTTACTTCATTTACCTTTAATTTGGTTTAACACATTTAATTCTAATCAGTTTAATATTCAATTGACTTTCATTCAATTATCCAAATCCCAATTTCATTAGGTTTTAAGGAATTAACACTTACATTTACTTTGTCTATATAACTTAAGTTCACTTCTAATTCTATTTAAATTCTATTTTATTTAACTTATTTCTATTTCTTTACTTGAGTTAAATTTCATTTCCTAAGATCATTTTATTTAAATTTTGCTTAAGTCAAATTCCATATCACTATTCAAATTTAGATTTTGTTTTGCTTAACAAAATTGTTAACCATATTAATATTTGGTTTTACTTACATTTCCCCATTTTACAAGTTATGCAACCTGTAACAACCCGCAAATTTTGAACATATTTTAAATGAAAATTCGTTTGAAACTTTGAATATAATTATTTTAAAATTGATAAACTTGGAAATTTAATGTACACTTTTGAGTTTTGATGTGAATGTTTTCCAAATTTAGTAAAATAAAGATTTTTCTTAAAAAGCACATTTTGGTTAACTTTTGTCAAGTTTGACTTACTATGAAAATTTTAAAATTTGAATTTTGAACTTTTGCTTTTTTTTTATGAAGATGGATTTAATTCTAGCATTTTCTTTGTTTTTCGTTTTGTTAAATATTGATTTCTACTTCTCAAATTTTACAACTTTTGGCGTATTACATGTAGTTATTTTCCTATGATATTTGTCTTATTTACATTATGACTTTGGGCTTGTACTAATGGGCTAGGAATTCCTTTAGTAGATGAGAAGCCACATGATTGAGTAGCCTATACAATATCCTAGGGTTTTGGTTAGACTCCTCGTCCTTCATTTGTGCCTCCATAGAAAATTTATGTAAGTTTTTTTCTTCATCTTCCTCCGCAAAACCCTAGACCTTCTTCCCCTACTCCTCTATAATTTTCCTCTTCCTCCCCTTTAAAATTTCGGCCACACCTATCCCATCACCAAAATCTAGCCAAAACCCACTTTTCCTCCTTCCTTTTCTCCTTTCCTCTTTACCAATTTAGGCATCCATCCTCCCTTCTTTATTTTTAGTCACCACCTCACCAAAACCCTAGCAAAGCCGAGCCAAACCGTCACCAAAACCCACCTCTAGGTCGAGCGTTGCCATCACAAACCCTACCCAAACCCAAGCCTCCACCACTCTGAATCCCTAGCCTAGCGGAACCCTACCCTAGCCGAGCCTTTGCACCACAAAACCTAGTCCAAAACCCTACGACCGAACCCAAACCCAAACCCAATGGCCAAACCCAAACCCAAAGCCTAACCCTATGGCCGAAACCAAATAAGCCTATGCACCCCTTAGACAAGCCCTCTTATGTATTTTGCAAATATATATTTTTCTACTTTTATTATTTTATGCGATTTATTTGTTTACATATGAATTTTTTTTTATTTTTTTCAAAGCGTCAGATTTGGATTCTCCTCTCACTTAAGCTTTTCCGTAATTTGTTGTGCTTGTTGTAGTCGTTGTGTTGCGCTTTGAGTAACTTCTCTAACCAAAGAAAGGTGAGTAATCACTCTTGACAACATACTTATATTTTGGTGAATTGACAACAATTAAATTGTATGGATTTGTATATGCAAGTTAAGAATTTCACCTATGTTTATATTATGTTATTTCATATGATATTATTATGTTTCATATCATATTATACCTATGATCATATGCCATAATATGTTGAATATTGTTATGTTTATTTAAAATATTGTTCTCACACTACAAGTTCCTTCACTATGGGTTGAAATGATACATACCCGAATAATCTTTAGAATAAGGAAAATTGTTATGGGCTGAAATGATAGGCCCGAGAAATTTTGTTTGACTTAGGATTGTGGGTTTGAAATGATATAAAACCCGAAAAATTAATAAATCGTGGATTGAAATGATATATGTCTGTATTTACTTGACCCTAGGGTAAAGAATTTTACACAGACTCCATGTTTGATTTAAATTGATTTTCTAAAAATTATGAAGTATTTTGTATTTTATATATGAATCTCAACTAAAATTAATGTAATGATTTTCTGTAAATTTGTTTGTAGGTGTTAAAATTTTTATAAGAAATAAATAGTTGGAAATGTAAATTTTGGAATCTAGTTTACAATATGAAAGTTAATTGAAATTTATGAATCCGATTTGACTTAATAACGGTTTTTTATTCTGACCTAAAAAAATTTGTCAGTTTTAGTTCATGTAATAGTGATTAAAATGATAAATGGTTTTTGGGAAAAAAAAGGTAAGTTAAAACGTATATTGGACATATAGGTTTTAACTAATGTAAATGGTATAATTTGGTTAATGAAAAAGGATAAATGTTATTTACCGAAAAGAAAATAAAGTGTAAGTTATTAACCAAATAGATAAAATTAGAGTAGCATAATAAGAATGATATAATGACTATGATAAAAACTGCAAATATATGTACTATTTGATTACATAAACTACTGTAGTAGGAAGTATTACAGTAACAATTCAAAACTGCTGCAATGTTTTACGTAACAATTCAATACTACTGCGATTTCCTACTGTAACAATTCTGCATTGCTGCAGATCCTTGCTGTAATAAATCTGCACTGCTACGGATTCTTACATTAACAGTTCTGCACTGCTGCGCATTCTTATAGTAACAGTTTGCACTGTTGTGAATTCTTGTAGTAACAGTTCTGCACTGCTGTGAATTCTTACAATAGCACTTCTATACTGCTGCATTTTCTTAAAAGTGACATTTCTAGAATGCTACAAAATTTTCTAAAGGGCTTTGTTCTAAATGTATGGTCCTAAAGGTTACATTTTTAAAACGCTATGCTCTCTAAAATTTTATGTTCCAAGGGGTTATAATTAAATGAATTTGGAAGTGTTACTATTTTAGAAAATGAATATTATTTTAAAAAGAATAATGATATGGAATTTATATTGTTTGAAAGGAGAATGTTTGATATGAAATATAAACCATTTGAAATTTATATAACCACGGGTTATAATAACGATTGGTTGTTAAAGAGACCGAGATCGGATATGGGCATACTCTCTGTCGACACCGAAAACCACTTTAACAACTGTGTACCGTGGTGGAGATTCCACAATGAAGTAGGATGGTGGCGACGATCCTAAAGGTATATTTACGTGGACCTAACTCCTGTGAGTTACCATAAGGTGGCTAAAACAGGAGCAATCGATGGGCCAAGTGAGGTAGCTCCTTCGATCGGACACACTTCATCGTTAGCCATTCTATTACATTGTGATTGATTTGGTGCGCATCTTTTATTCAGGAGTGTGGATCGAGTTGGGAGGTAGTTGCGGCTATGCGTTACCAATAGCCCGGAAGTGTAATTGGTATATCTACTCTGGCATTGCCTAGTTGTGCCGTGTCACCTACCCTGGCACGCCTTCTACGAGTTTGTTTTGTACCATACCTATGGAGTGCCCTCTGATGACGTCCAGTACGGTCGGGATTACGGTACTGTATAGACTGTGGAAATATATAAAATGCGTTAAAGGGGATATGGGTAACGCCTTAATGCTATTTTAATAGTTTACTTTACTTTAGACATTATTGTAATAGCGTATATTACTACATAGTAGATAGTTTAACGGATCCTTAAAGGATGGGCGATGCCAAGCATCCTTTAAGTTACTGATGCATTTCTGTTGCAGTTCACTTGAGTTGATTTACATTTTAGAAGCATGTATGTCCTGACTCGAGTGTTTTATGTTTTGCTTTATGCTCGGGTCAGCTTGAGTTTCACAGCTTTGGATTCATCTTTTTGAAGCTAGAGATCCACCAGAGATTTAGCTATCCACTTGATATTTTCATTCCAGTTATTTCCACTCGGCTTTTGCTTTTGTAGTAGAGAAATTATGTACCTAGAATTTCCAAGTGTATTTGTTTCCAGACTTTGGTATTATGTATTAGTTTTGAGACTCTGTATCTAGGAGCTTCATGAACTACTATAGTTATTTTATTCCATTGCGAGTTATTCTGATATTCTGTATATGTGATTTTGTGATTGATTTTATTTGCTCCAAATTTTATTAACAATCTATTGTTTTGAAATATTCAAGTCTGACGTGTGTGGTTTTATTGCCGATTTGAATGGTCCAAAATGGCGAGATGTTACAACTGGTATCGGAGCTTTGTTTTTAGGAAAACCTTAGACTACACAGCAAAACCCATTAGAGATAGGGTAGAAATACATTAGAATGAGTAAAAAAATCAATCTTAGTATCATTCTTTGTGAGAGAATGTTTTTTTAGTATAAAACGATTTAAAAAAAATATTTTAGATGATCATTAAAAGATTATTTTTGGATATAAAATTTTTCTTTTTTAAAATCAAATTTTCCATAGAATTTTCCTTCCTTTCAAATCCACCTTGTTTTTAGAATTCTTTGATTAGGATTTTCAGTCTAGTTGGGTCTTTTCTTCTATCTTTTCCTTTAACTTTGTCCTAAAATAATTCTGGAATTTCCAAGAAGAATCGTCAGAATGCCAGAGGTCAGGGTCGTGGTGTTGCCCCAATTCCAGCACCAGTTGCACCCTTTGGGTTTACTACTCTATGTAAGGAATTCACTCAGCTAGGTGGTACTAAGTTTTCGGGATCAGAGACCATCATTGAGGCTCAAAACTGGCTGACGGATTTGGAAAGGATTTTCGCTGGTTTGGAGATCACCGATGTTTAGAAGCGCCAGTTAGTAGCGTGGCAGTTAAAGTAGGAAGCACTGGATTGGTGGGAGTCTGTTATAGCCAACACTATTGAGGCAGATATTTCTTGGGAATAGTTTAGGTACTGTCTTGAGTTAGTCCTTTGAATTTGGTTTAGGTTATCCCTTTGGAATCTTTCTTAAGTTTGGATATCCTGTTTAGGGAGACTTTTACGACAAAGTGGATGCCAGAATCTGGGAAGTCTAAGCAATATAGGGAGTTGATTGATCTTAAGCAAGGGGATATGTCATTTGCTGAGTATGAGCGGAAGTGTGATTTTTTTTTTAAGTTTGGTCCTAGCTTGATTGATACCCCTCTTAAGAAGAATGAGGAGTTTATAGCTGGAGCTCGCGCAGAGTTTTATGATCGTCTAATTTCTCATGTGCACAGCCCTTTTATTAGATTGATGGATACGACCATTAGATATGAGAACCCCACTTCTAAGGAATCATCTATTGCTCGTGCACCTTCATCTCTGCATTCTTCTAGCAACTCTAAGAAGAGGAATTCTAATTTCCATCGTCAGAAGCAGAATTGGCTTAAGAATCTAGGTTTAGGATCTTCTTCTCCCCGGAGACAGCCTATTGTTCTTTCTTTCATCACTTGCTTCAAGTGTGACCAGAATGGGCACTATGCCAATAATTGTCTTACTTTAACCGGAGCTGCTGCTCCACCAGCTCAGATGACTAGGCGTGATCTTTGCCATATTTGCTATCAGCCTGGCCACTTCAAGCAGGATTGTCCTACTCAGCAGAAGGCAAGCAATCTGGTGTCTTTGCTTTTACTTCATCTACTCCATCTACTCTTAATGATACCCAAGTTACTCTCCAGAGCACCTTTACCTTGTTTAATCTTCCTGTTCGTGTTTTGTTTAACACTGGAGCTTCGCATAGTTTCATTTCTTTGGATCTTTGTGATAAGTTTGAGCATATCCTTTCACATAAGTTTGCATCCAAAACTTTTTGTATTACTAATCCTATTGGTGGTCCCGCAAACCTTAGTAGGATTTGTAACAATGTGAAACTCTTCTTTTCTGACCATCGCTTTTCTGGTGATTTCTATGTTATTTATTTCGATGCTTTTGACATGTTGCTTGGAGGAGATTGGATGAAGATGCATCAAGTTGTTATCTCTTGTAAAACCCAGACTGTTTCTCTTGTTGATGATTTTGGCTACCTTTTGGTGATTCAGTGCCATATGCCTTAGGAGTATACAGGCAGTTTTATCTATTCTCTTGATTCTTCCCCTAATGATTTTGATTCTACTCCAGTGGTCAAACTATATTCTGATATATTTGGTGAAGTCACTTCTTTACCTCCTAAATGGGAAATTAAATTCCGCATTGATCTCATTCCTGGTGCTCGTCCTGTAGTTCTTCCACCCAGAAGAATGGCACCCCATAAGAATGTTGAGTTGAGGAAGCAAATCGAAGACTTGCTCTCCAAAGGTTTGATCAGACCCCAGTCATTCCGAATGGGAAGAAGCGGTGGTTTTTGTCACTAAATATGATGGTTCTTCGAGGATGTGTGTTGATTATAGGGAACTGAACAAGCTCACTATGAAAAACAGATATCCATTGCCTCACATTAATGATATGTTCGATCAGCTTTATGGAGCTACTGTATTCGCTTAGCTTGATCTTGCCACCGATTTCCACCAGCTCAGAATTTTCGAGGAAAGTATTCCTAAAACAACTTTCCATTCTGAGGATGGTTTCTTTGAATGGTTAGTTATGCCTTTTGGTTTGACTAATGCCCCAGCTTTCTTTTTCGACCTTATGAACCAGGTTTTCCGTGATGTTCTTAATAAGTTTGTTCTAGTCTTCATCGATGATATCCTTGTCTTCTCTAAGTTAAAGGAGGAGCATGAATCTCATTTGAGCTTTGCTCTGGGGGCTCTCAGAAGTCACCAGTTGAAAGCCAAATTCTCGAAATGCCACTTCTGGGAAGATGAAGTTCGATTTCTTAGACATATTGTTTCTAATAATGGAGTTTCTGTTGATCCAGTTAAGATCGCTGCGATTAATATAAGTCTATCTTCTCTTCTTTCCTTTGTATATTAATTATTCTATCTCTTTCTCGGTTCTTATTTTCCCGATTCTATTTTAGAACTGGGAAACTCCTAGGACTCCATCTGATATCCGTAGTTCTCTGTGCCTTGTCGGTTATTATCGGAGATTCATTGAGAATTTTGCTCGGATTTCTGCACCTCTCACCGCTCTAACTCGTAAGGATGCAAAGTTTAGATGGAATGAGAAGTGTGAAGTTGCATTCAATGAGTTGATGCGCAAGCTTACGTCCACACCAATTCTTACTATACCAAATGGAAATGAGGGATTAATGGTATACACTGATGCCAATCATGAAGGTTTGGGAGCCGTTCTGATGTAGGATGAGAAGGTTATCGCTTATGCCAACCTTCAGTCGAAGACTCTTGAAGCCAATTATGCAGCCCATGATTTGGAATTGCTTACCGTAGTTTTTGCTTTGATGCTTTGAAGACATCATCTATTGGGAACTAAGTTTGTGGTCTTTACGGATCATAATTCTTTGAAATATATTTTCACCTAAAAGGACTTGAATTTGAGGCAGGTTAGATGGCTTGAGTTTCTAACTTCTTATGACCTCGACATCAACTATAACCCTAGAAAAACTAATGTTGTAGCCGATGCTTTGAGTCGAAAGAAGGCGATGTTATGTCAGCTTTTTTCTTCTCCTCTTATGGACCGTATTATTGCTAAGTAAGATAAGGATGAGATGCTTAGGCTTATTAAGGAAAATGTTCATAATAGATTTGGTGGTAGTAGCCAAGATGGAAGTGGAGCTCAGATCGATGATAGAGGGATTTTGAGGATTAATAATCGGATTTGCATCTCGAATGTCGATGGATTGAGGCAAGATTACTCTAGAAAAATCATCGGTCCAGACTTTCTATTCATCCAGGTGTGATGAAGAAGTACCATGATATGAAGAAGCTGTATTAGTGGAGTGGTATGAAGGATGATATGTCCCATTTTATTAGTAGATGTGCGACTTGTCAACAGGTTAAGGCTGATCATCAGAAGGCTGCTGGATTATTGCAACCCCTTGAGATTCCCAATTGGAAATGGGAACAAGTTTCTATGGATTTTATTGATGGATTACCAAGGACTAGGAGAGGTAATGAGAGTATTTGGATTATTGTGGATAGAATGACCAAGTCATCTCATTTCATTCTGGTTAGATCTAACCGTTTTGCTCCTAGTTTGGCTTAGAATTATATGAGAGAGATTGTTCATCTTCATGGGGTTCCAGTTAGTATTGTTTGTGATAGAGACCCCATCTTTACCAGTCAGTTTTGGAAAGCTTTTCCAGATAGGTACTCGTCAGAATCTAAGCACTGCTTACCATCCATAGACCGAAAGTCAAACGGAAAGAGTGAATCAGATTCTAGAAGATCTTCTTCGTGCCTGTGTCCTTGATTATGGGGGATCTTGGGTAGATTGTCTCCATCTCGTTGAATTGACCTATAACAGTACTTATTAGGTATAATCTCAAATATCTGTTTAAGGTTGTCTTAAATTTTTGTCTATCTTGTTCCATCATTTCAATTCAGGCTATTATCGAAATGGCTCCATTTGCTGCTCTTTATGGACGCCCTTGCAAATCTCCATCTTGCTGAATTGAATCGAATAATCATTTGGTTCTTGGTCCAGATATGTTTCTAGAAGCATCTGAGAGGTTGAGGAGATTAGGAGAAAGATGAGGATCGCTCAAGATAGACAGAAGAAGTATGCTGATAGGCGTCGCAGGAGTCTGGAGTTTTTTATTGGTGATTAGATTTTCCTTAAGGTCTCTCCACTAAGAAATGTGATTCATTATGGTTGGAGAGGGAAGCTCGCTCCTAGTTTTATTGGTCCCTTTCGCATCTTAGAGAAAGTTGGCTCCTTAGCTTATCGTTTGGATTTGCCTGAGAAACTTTCTAGAGTGCAAAATGTGTTCCATGTTTTGCATCTTCGTTGGTACCTTCATGATATTTGATTGTCTAGCCTTCTTCTTTCGAGAGTTTGGATGTTGACCCAAATCTTACTGTCGACAGGAAGCCACTTTGCATTATCGATAGAGGTATGAAGCAGCTTCGAAGAAAATTTGCCAACCTAGTCAAAGTACAATGGAGCACTGATGATCGGGATTGTACTTAGGAAATGGAAGAGAGCATTCGTGCTTCGAATCTGAAATTGTGTATTCCAGGTATTATTTAATACCCTACCTTATTCTTTTCTATTTTTTGGGTCTCGTCCCTTTTCGAGGACGAAAAGTTTTGAATGGGGGAGAGTGTAATAACCCGCAAATTTTGAACATATTTTAAATGAAAATTCATTTGAAAGTTTGAATATAATTATTTTAAAATAGATAAACTTGGAAATTTAATGTATGTTTTTGAGTTTTAATGTGAAATGTTTTTCCAAATTTAATAAAATAAAGATTTTCTTAAAATGAAAATTTTGGTCAACTTTAGTCAAAGTTTGACTTTCTATGAAAATTCTAAAATTTTAATTTTGAACTTTTACTTTTTTTTATGAAGATGGATTTAATTCTAACATTTTATTTGTTTTTCGTTTTGTTAAATTTTGATTTCTACTTCTCAAATTTTACGACTTTTGGCGTATTACACGCAGTTATTTTCCTATAATATTCATCTTATTTACATTGTGACTTTGGGCTTGTACTAATAGGCTAGGAATTCATTTTGTAGATGAGAAACCACATGATTGAGTAGCTTATATAGTATCCTATGGTTTTGGTTAGACTCATCATCCATCATTTGTGCCTTTACACAAAATCTATGTAAGTTTTTTCTTCATCTTCCTCCTCAAAACCCTAGACCTTCTTCCTTTTCTCCTTTACAATTTTCCTGCTCCTCCCCTTTACAATTTCGACTACACCTATCTCATCACCTTCTCATCACCAAACTCTAGCCAAAAACCCACTTCTCCTCCTTCCTTTTTCTCTTTCCTCTTCACCAATTTCAGCCACCATCCTCCCTTCTCTTTTTTCGGCAACCACCTCACCAAAACCCTACCAAAGCCGAGCCAAACCGTCACCAAAACAGTACCCCTAGGCCAATCCTTGCCATCACAAACCCTACCCAAAACCGAGCCTCCACCACTCCAAAACCATAGCCTAGCTGAACCCTACCCTAGCCGAGCCTTTGCACCATAAAATCTAATCCAAAACCCTATGGTCGAATCCATACCCAAACCCTAACCCTATGGCCGAACCCAAACCTAAACCCTAACCCTATGGCTAAACCCAAACAAACCTATGCACCCCTTAGACAAGCCCTCTTATGTATTTTGCAAATATATATTTTTCTACTTTTATTATTTTATGTGAATTACTTGTTTATGTATGGAATTTATTTTATTTTTTTCAAAGCGTTGGATTTGGATTGTCCTCTCACTCAAGCTTGTCCGTAATTTGTTGTGCGTGTTATAGTCGTTGTGTTGTGCTTTGAATCACTTCTCTAACCAAAGAAAGGCGAGTCATCACTCTTGACAACATACTTATATTTTGGTGAATTGATGACAATTGAATTGTATGGATTTGTATATTCAAGTTGAGAATTTCACCTATGTTTATATTATGTTATTTCATATGATTTTATTATGTTATTTCATATACTATTACACCTATGATCATATGCCATGATATGTTGTTGTTATGTTTATTTAATGTTCTATTCTCACACTGCAAGTTCCTTCACTATGGGTTGAAATGATACATACCCGAACGATCTTTAAAATAAGGAAAATTGTTATGGGCTGAAATGATAGGCTTGAGCAATTTTATTTGACTTGGGATTGCGGGTTTGAAATGATATAAAACCCGAAAAATTAATAAATTGCGGATTGAAATGATATATGTCCGTATTTACTTGACCTTAAGGTAGAGAATTTTATATAGACTCTGTGGTTGATTTAAATTGATTTTCTAAAAATTATTAAGTATTTTGGATTTTAGATATGAATCTCAACTAAATTTTAATGCATGATTTCTGTAAATTTATTTATAGGTGTTAATTTTTTTATAAGAAATAAATAGTTGGAAATGTAACTTTTGGAATTTAATTTACAATATGAAAGTTAATTGAAATTTAAGAATCTGATTTGAATTAATAATGGTATTTTATTCTAACCTAAAAAAATTGTTAGTTTTAATTCATGTAATAGCGACTAAAATGAAAAATGGTTTTTGGGAAAAAACGGTAAGTTAAAACGTACATTTGACATATAGGTTTTAACTAATGTAAATGGTATAATTTGGTTAATAAAAAAGGATAAATGTTATTTATCGAAAAGAAAATAAAGTGTACGTTATTGACCAAATATCTAAAATTAGAGTAATATAACAAGAATTATATAATGACTATGATAAAACTACAAAAATATGTACTATTTGATTACATAACTATTGTAGAAGGAAGTATTACATCAATAATTCAAAATTTTGCGATTTCTTACGGTAATAATTCAAGACTGCTACGCTTTCCCACTGTAACAATTCTGCATTGCTGGCACTGCTACAGATTCTTACATTAACAGTTCTGCACTGTTGCGCATTCTTATAGTAACAATTTTTGCGAATTCTTACAGTAACGGTTCTACGAATTCTTACAGTGGCACTTCTGTACTGCCTCATTTTCTTAAAAGTGACATTTCTAGAATGCTGCAAAATTTTCTAAAGGGCTTTGTTCTAAATGTATGGTCCTAAAGGTTACATTTTTAAAATGCTATGCTCTCTAAAATTTTATGTTCCAAGGGGTTATAATTAAATGAATTTGGAAGTGTTACTATTTTGGAAAAAATGAATATTATTTTAAAAAGAATAATGATACGGAATTTATATGGTTTGAAGGGAAAATGTTTGATATGAAATATAAACCATTTGAAATTTATATAACCATGGGTTATAATAACGATTGGTTGTTAAAGAGACCGGGATAGGAGATGGGAACACTCTCTGTCGATATCGAAAACCACTTTAACAACTGTGTACGTGGTGGAGATTCCAGAATGAAGTAGGATGGTTGCGTTAAAGGTATATTTACGTGGACCTAACTCCCATGAGTTAGCATAAGTTGGCTAAAAAAGGAGCAATTGATGGGCCAAGTGAGGTAGCTCCTCCGATTGAACACACTTCATCGTTAGCCATTCTATTACAATGTGATTGATTTGGTGCGCACCTTTGATTCGAGAGTGTGGATCGAGTTGGGCGGTAGTTGCGGCTATGCGTTAGCAACCATCCGAAAGTGTAATAGGTATATCTATCCTGGTATTACCTAATTGTGTCGTGTCACCTACCCTAGCGCGCCTTCTACGAGTTTGTTTTATACCATACCTATGGAGTGCCCTCAGATGGCGTCCAGTATGGGCGGGATTATGGTACTGTATAGACTATGGGAATATATAAAATGTGCTAAGGGGTATATGGGTAACGCCTTAACGCTATTTTGATAGTCTACTTTACTATAGACATTACTGTAATAGCGTATATTACTACGTAGCAGATAGTTTAACGGATCCTTAAAGGATGAGCAATCCCAACCATCCTTTAAGTTACCAATTCATTTCTTTCGCGGTTCACTTAAGTTGATTTACATTTTATAAGTATGTGTGTCCTGACTCGAGTGTTTTATGTTTTGCTTTACGCTCGGGTCAGCCTAAGTTTCACGGCTTTGAATTCATCTTTTTTAAGCTAGAGACCTACTGGGGATTTAGCTGTCTACTTGTTATTTTCATTCCAGTTATTTCCACTCAGCTTTTGCTTTTGCAGTCGAGAACTTATGTACCTATAATTTCCAAGTGTATTTGTTTCCGGATTTTGGTATTATGTATATGTTTTGAGACTCTGTATCTAGTAGCTTCAAGAACTACTATAGTTATTTTATTCCGCTGCGAGTTATTCTGATATTCTGTATCTATGATTCTGTGATTGATTTTATTTGCACTAAATTTTATTAATAATCTGTTGTTTTGAATTATTCAAGTCTGTCATGTGTGGTTTTATTGTCGATGTGAACGGTCCAAAATGGCGGGATGTTACACAGCCTGTTTATTCAAACTTCCAAATTCATATTATAATCACTTACCATTTAAGTTTAATTTCCATTTCAATAACTTATCTAATCCAGTTCAAATCCGATTCACTTTATTCAACTTTCCTTTAGATAAATTTCAAATCATACATTTTACTATGCTAACTCAAATTTATTATTTCATATTATAAGTACAAAACTCATTTTACTTATATTTTTCAATTTAAACTTGGAGTTTAAACCAAATTTGTTTATCACAACAAAAATTCAATTTTCATTTTACTATTGGTAGCAAATCAATCACATAGAAGCTCGAAAATGATACTGATGATGCTGCAGTCATCACCCTTCTTATTTTCCAGCAACAGTAGTGAATTCAGTGCTTTATATTCTTTTAAAAATCCCTTTTATATTTATAAATCACATTTGTAAATATTTTTACTTATATAATTTCACCATTTCACTTCATTTATATAAGATTCATTTCAAATTTATTTATCCTATTTAAATTTATAATTATATAATCTCTTCAAATTTTGAAAAATAACTTTCAAAATCAACGGGATTCAAAATCTCAAATTCTTGGTTTAAATTCATTTTTATTTACAATTCTTATTTATAAATATATTCTTGTAGTTTCATTTCTTATGTATAAACTTATTTCAGAATCGTAAATCATATTAATTATAATTCCATAAGTTATAATTCACTTGCTTATATAATTTACTCTTTTACAATTTTTATTTTTTTATTTGGATTATTCAAACAGTTTTTATTAACTTATATATGTTTACCTTTTCAAACAACCAAACAATTAATTTATATACACTTTAATAATTTCGGAAAAATTATTCCTTTATATATAAAATATAATCGAGGTAAATTTTTTTCATTTACCCAATTTAAAAACAATACTATGTCGACCTGCCTTGTTTAGCGTTTAGAAATCCCTATCGATAACATGGCATTCCACGTACCGACCAGAATTCATAAACAACTCGATGGATAAGCACACAATATAAAACATTTCTATAATCACTAACAAATACGCGCTCATATATGTAATACACTCAAACTCAACCTAATGTGATACTGACCCTATCTTTACTGAGTACACATCAAAGCTAGGAATATACAAAATCCAAGCTCTGATGCAACGTGTGACGATCTAGGCTTTGCAACCATCCACAGTGGATAAACTCCACCGTAGCTCACATGGCTACCTCACGCTTTTCTTTTACGGCCAACTTCTCGACTGTAAGCCTAACTAGCAAACCAACCCCTCGATACTCGATCTCAGGGACATATAAGAGTAAGAGTCATCCGTTCGCTACCTAACAAGAAGCGAGAACCCCCTATCATGTACGAACCTCACTAAGAAAAATGGATAATAAATAGATACGTGTATACGAAAATGAAGATCTCCAGCTCTCCTACTGAAGCTCCAAAAGCATCAAATCTGAACCTGTAAATATAGTCGGTCTGACCCGAGCATTGAAAGGGAAGAATGCCCGGATTAGTCTGGTAAAGTAGGGTGAGAAAACGCACTCAACTGAATTTAACATATTACCAAAACTTTTGTTTCAAAACCAAAGTATCTCGTAAGTTACGCCCATACATAAACATAGACATGATTTTCCCTTACGATAACTAAAACATTTCATTTCAAATTCTCTTATATTATAATAGTGTCTATTGCACTAATAATATTAATCATAGACGAAATGGTTACGTTGATTAAATTCCAGCATATAGCCCAAAATGGGTAATACAATCAAAATGGCTAGCACGCAGCGGAGTTTGGATTTCCATACAAATGACCTGGTGAAGGGACTACCTTCCAATGGGTATACCTCTTGATGGATGTCTCGAGGCACAGAACATCTGCCCTCTACCAACACAAGAACGACCTACCTCTGTAACTAAGTAGTACCGAATATGTCATCCCTCGGTCGTTAGTGACCATCTCGAGGGCCCTCATAGCATATAAACCACATTAATTTACATCCCGAACATCATAGCGGGAAGAAATATATCTAGAATAGGATGATCATGTCCTAATTGGGAATGACCCACTTAGCCCTGCTGCATCCAACCCTGAATCGGTCATTTCCAGTTGATGAGGCCTGAGGTCACGATTACCTTTCATGTATCACATATCACATCACTTTGAATGCCACATTGCCATTCCCGTTGACTACTAATTGCCTTCCATAAAAATACAACCTTTGAGCTCGTACGTCTCAAAGAGGGTGTTAAGCTAAGAGAAGTTGCCTTCCTCGCCAACACTGATGCACGTTTGTAAAAACCAATGTAAGTAATCTTTAGAAATACAACGTCATACAAACGTCCATATGAGTTGCCCAGGAATAGGACAAACCGAAGGCACTTTCCTACCACATCCTGTCGAAAAATCATTACGATTAGTAGCGATAGCCCTTGCAATGGATATTTCAAAACGAAGAGACTACTGCTACTATATGTTATTGATATTTAAACCCTAAATGATCAACAAGCAGCCCTTCACTAAGAAAATCCTAAATATCAATATCATCGACAAACCTGCACAATCGTCGCATAAATGTTAATTCAAAGTGGTTTTCGGATAAACCGATCTCGGTCTTTTCGCACCAACAATGCAAAATCGTTGCTCAACCTCACACAAAAACTAAGTCTCATAGACTTATTACATCTTAAACTTTCAACTTTCTATCCTTTAGGTAAGAAGGAAGCTTGATAGATTGGAATAATACTCCGCATATTACGAATCAACATCCTCTACACAAACGATAATCAAGCCTACACAAATGGCTACGTACTAAGCGTACGACTAAATAGTTCCCACATCAAGTTGAGGAACTAAAATTGCAAATTTTGGTTATTTAATATCAAAGCAAACAAAAAATTTTTAACACCATAAGAAATCACTAGGCTGTTTTAATTAATCTTTTATTAATTAAATCACTTTTCAAATATTCACTCCAAATTATATTTGAAAAAATACATTCTCCAAATCATTTCAATATTTCAGTATTAGAAAACATTTCCATATATTTATCTCAACAGTATAAGCATATTCAGAAATCTCTTTGGGAAAGCTGAATATTTTTCAACATAGGCTTTATTGGGTCAAAACGAAGGTTGTGTAAAACATTGTTACGGCAACCTACAATCAGTAGTATAGGGATTCAAAAATTAGATAGACGTATAAATCCCATATACTATACGAAACATCTCCTTTCGAAAATAATTTTCAATAACAACAGTGTTATAGTCCATGCATTCCTTACTTCTCTAAAACATCTATTTCAACAATGGACGTTGAAATCTATGTACTCGATGCTCACACCTTTTAAAACATATTCAAATCATTTAACTCTATTTAAAAGATCACTTCTCAAAACATTCATTTAACTTAAAGGATTATTCACTATCCAAAATTGTGAATATAATTCTCTTGCCAAATTCATTGCTTCTACACATTTATTAAAGGATTATCCACTATCCAAAATTGTGAATATAATTCTCTTGCCAAATTCATTGCTTCTACACATTTATTAAAGGATTATCCACTATCCAAAATTGTGAATATAATTCCTTTAATAAGCTTCCATATTTAACTATCGAAATAAGTTGATTTCGGATTTATAAAACAATGTTTATAAATTCCATTTATATTTTATAAAAACTTCAATTTATAAATTTCCTTTATCAACCAATTCCGTTTATCTCTCATTTACATTTCAGATCCAATCATAAGTAAATTTACTTTTAAATCTCTTTATTTACAAATTCATTCTTTTCAAGTCTTATTATTTATAAAATCCACTATAAATCCATTTCTTAATTTCAATTCCAAGTCCATATACAAATATGATTATAGATCCATTTCTAATATTTATGAAACACCATTTGTAATGAGTCAAAAATCTCAATTTAAACTATTTTACAAAATAGTTAACTCCATATTTCAAAAATCACATTTTAATTGCATTTAAATAAACCTTTTCTTTTAATAATTTACAAATCATTATTAAAACTTATATAACTTCAAAAATCACTTAATAAGTCTTTTAATATGAAATCATCACTTTAATATTTTTAAAATTCCAAAATATGGCCCAATGCTACAACAACACTAATAAGGTGATTCACATTAGTCATGTCAATCTTTGCATCCAAAACATCATATATTTATGATAACGGCATATATAACAATATGTATAAATAAAATCAACACTTATGAGGAATCCAGTTGGATCCCTCCAACCTGTCACCTGCAACAAATATACATATCAAAAAATATGTACAATGTCTGCTTCGAGATAAATGCGCGTACAAAGGGGTCATCCGCTCATACATGGGAACGTATTGGGGTCATCCGCTCATACACGGGAATGTATTGGGTCTTATCTACTCGAATAGGCATATATATATATTCAAACAATCAATATATATATAATATCATATATCATCTAAACAATCATCAATAAACACAAAATAAATTTATTCTCACTTATATAAAAGTATAAGCGAGACAGAAGTGAGTTGTACTCAATATGATTCCAGTAGTCGTTGCAGTGTTTTATTCCGAATAAAATTAAACGGGCGTTTAGTTTTCCCAAAATTTTCACTATCTCAATCAATTCCAAACCAGCTCCATCGCGAATACGAATACGAACCCAACGCAACTTGTTTCGTCCGATTTCGACCTCGTATGAAGAAGTTACACAATTTTAAAGATTAAACAAATTTATATAAAATTCTTTACGATTTATTTTTTTATTTTATTAACTTTAATAATCGTGTCCGATTGTTTTTCTAGAGGCAAGATCTTGGCCACATTCTTTTTCTTCTTCCTCGTTCCTTCACGTTCGATCAAACCCACCTAGCCGCCATTTGCCATCAATTATCGTGACCACCAAGCTTGCCTACTCACTAATCAAAGACCGCCGCCGCATCCGCATACACGTGCACCACCCACGGCCACAATCCCATCGAACTCAGTCATCCCAGGGTCACGATTCTCATGCTCGAATGTTGCGCAAACGGGATGAGATCCTGGCCTCTATGTCGCTCCGTTTCAGATCACTACCGTTGAACGTGTAGAGCTCGAGGTCCTCTACAACTTTGTTTTAGATGCCGAAGCATGAATGTGAACTGATGGTGAGATATCGAGGGGAAAAGTTGGCACATTTCTAGCAATTGAAGAAGATGGTGTCCAGGGTTTAATAGATTAGGGTTTGTGCAATTTTGAAGTGGCCAAGTCCTTTTATAGAAAATTTCGAAGCACTATTCACCCGAAAAAATTTCAAACTCCAATCGAAGCGTGCTGCATGGTGTTTATAATGTTTTAACCATATTCCGAACAAAATGGAATATATATCGGGAGAAAATTCCATCATATTTGGAAGATAGGTTTTCGAATCAAATTATTTAGAATAAAATTTACTTAAACAAATTTCTATGCATTTCAGCTTCGTATGACCAAACCGTAAGTCAGATTGACACGAAATTTTAAATCCTACAATAATATAATATTTTCGATCTAATGAAACTTATTTCGTCAAAATCCAAGACTATGTCAAAAAAGACAATTTTTACACGTTAATTAAATATTAAAATATTCAATTTCAATAAATTAACTTTTAATTCAATATTAAATGTTCTCTAACATCATTCTAATTCATGTAGAATTTAATTCAACTTTATAAATCCTTTCCATTCACATTTAATTCAAATTCAAATTATTCCCACAATTTCAAATATTAAATTAACAATTTAATTATCCAATTAAATTATTGTATCTAAAATATAAGTTATTCAACTTATAAAATTAACTCGTGAATATTTAAAATCAATTAAATATCTGAATTTCAAATAACAAAAATTCTGGGTCGTTACAATGGGGCTACATTTGAGGGATCAATGGAGGCAGCATTACTTAATTCTCTACATGGAAACTTGATTAAGGATCAGGCAAAAAAGGAAAGGGCCATCAATAGGTTATGCGTAAAGGAATGGGCCGCAAGGAGGATATGGTAAAAAGAAATTCGTTACTTGGCATAGATGTTAAAAGGTAGGACATCTTGCAAACAACTATACGATGAATGTTACGAAGGGTAGGTGTTATAAATACAACCAAGTAGGACATATAACAAAGGACTGTAAGGCGGCCCTAGCTCAATGAAAAATAAAGTGCCACAATTGTGATTAGTTTATACATATGAAGAGATATTGCCCAACATTGAAAATGAAGGTCAGATAGTTAAGGCATATGTCTTGGATGCCATTCAAACCTCTAGTGTTTCACCACCGCGGGCTCTGGGGGAAATAGGTTGTGATGAAAGGTGTGTTGACTTATCTGATTCCTCTGTTCGTACTTTATTTAACATTGATCCATCTCATTCGTTCATTGCAAGTGCACTAGTCGATAGTTTATCCCGTATACCAGACATTATGCACAAATCTATTTCAGTGTCGAATCCTATTAGGGGTTCAACCCATTTACCGTTGTGTTATAATTTAAAGTTGGTCATTAGTGGAGTGGAGTTCCCTTATGATGCATATCTACTAAACTTTTCAGGGTATGGGTTGATTTTAGGAATGGATGGATGTCTCACTATGGGGTTGTGTTGGATTAGCATAGGACGATAGTTTGATTGAGGAAAAGCAATCATTTATACCCATATTGAGGGATTATCCAGATGTATTTGAATAAGTTTCCTGCATCCCTTCTTGAATAGAAACTGAATTTCGTATTAATCTCAAAAAGGACATAAGGCCAGTAGTGAGGCTTTTAGTCATATGGATCTAAAGGAAAGAAGAAAGGTGGATAAACGGGTTTTAGAATTATTATAGAAAGGATTCATTTAGAGGAATATTCAAAATGGGGAGCATATGTCATTTTTCTACTAAGGCGGACGGTTCCTAAGGTTACGCATCGACTATCGAGATTTGAATAAGCTGACAAAGAAAAATTGTTATTTATTGTCTCACATTGACGACCACTTAGATTAATTATTTAGTACAAAGGTTTTATCTCAGCTTGATTTAGCAACTGGGTTTCATCAGTTGAGGGTGGTTGAAGATGGTATCCTAAAGATCGCTTTCCACGCAGCTAATGGATTTTTTGAGTGGTTGGTCATGCCATTTGGCTTAACTAATTCTCCGACTTATTTTGTGGATTTGATGATTAGGGTATTCCGAGAGAAAATGAAAAGGTTTGTTATAGTCTTCGTGGATGACATTCTTATTTATTCCAAAAGTATGGAGGAGCATGAGATTCATTGAGAGAAGTGATGGATGTCTTAAGGAGAAATTGATTGAAGACCAAGTTATCTAAAATCACTTTAAGAGGAAAGAAGTTCATTTTCTTAGGAATGTAGTATTAGTGGATGGATTGGCCATAAACCTGGAGAAAACAGCTTAGTTAGAGATTGAAAGATGCTGAAAAATGCTTCAGAGGCCCGCAGCCTTTTGGGTTCGGTTGGATTCTATTGGAAGTATATTAATAATTCTGCGAAGATATCTATTTGTACCAAAGTTGGGCACAACACTCATATGATGTGTTTAAAGAGATAAAATAAAGAATATAAATGAAAAAGGAGGAAGACCTAATAAACACACCAATAATAAGAAAGAAAAGCGCATAGAAACACACGGATTTAGAGTGGTTCGGCGTATGGCCTATGTCCACTATGAAATGATTGACTTTTATTAACTTTTGCTTGTTGGTTACAACGAATTACAACAATAAAACTCGAGTGCAACAATGATTTCGGCAGAGTCTGGACGTAGAAGGGCCAAAAGTCCCTTTTTTGTAGGTCTTGGGCTGCTATTTATAGGTGTAGGTTGCAAATATCCCACTAAAATTTTCGAAAACCTCTTCTCTCACGTGGGTAGGCCCACATGATCGAGCTCATGTCATTTTCATTCGATCTGTGATCGATACGAACGAATTTAGTATCGATCAATATTTTGTCTAATCGAGTCGAGATAGATCATGAATGTTCTTGAGGATGTACATAAGCTCCTGCGAAAATTTGGTGGCATTTGGACTTGTAGATTCTGAGTTATGATCGATGCAACTTGATTTTACAAAAGGTTGCTAAATTCGTATCAATGTTGTTCGCATCGATAGCTTCGTATCGATGGTTCTGCACGTGATGTCTCATGACGTGGCGCTTGCTTTTAGGATCGATCCACTTTTTATGCTGAGTGACCGAGTCTTTTGCTTGAATGTGTTTTCTTCGTATCGATCTGGTGCATTCTACTTCGTATCGCTTCCTGTATTCTGCTTTGTATCGATGCCATGGGCCCTACTTCGCATCGATCGTCGAGTATTTGGTTTCGTATCGATGGGAGGTGTTGATTTTGTATCGATCTATGGCCAATCGATACGAAGCAGGCTTGAAACTGGATCGATATGAGATGGACTCCCGCGTACCGCTGATGGATACGAAATGGGTGGTCATGAATGGATATGAAATGGGACAATTCGATGGATACGAAGCAAACCGATGCTGATGGATTTGAACGGGATCGATGCGAAAAAGGTTGACCGATGGATTCGAACAAGTTTATTGTCTTGGTTTGCATCGATCATATCTTGAGCATACGAACTCCAATTGACTTGAAATTTGAAACGTTGGCTTCCATAGCTTTGCTTATCTTGTTGTTAATTGTAGCTCGATCCGGACTCGGGCAAAATTTACCGGTATCCATAACGAACCTGCGTATACCATTTTTCGGGATGAACCGTCTTTAGTTCTCAGTCAATTTTTTGGTGTCATGGCCTTGCCAAAAGGCGGGATAACATTCTCCCCCCAAAGTACGTCTTATGAAAACATGACGTGCTTTGAAAAGTTGCAATTTTCATTCTTAACAGTTTTAGCTGACTTGTTTGAACGGTTGTTGTCTTCTCGTCGATAGATGTAACCTTTGATTGATCTTCAGTGATATAAGTAATGAATTGTTTACTGTCAATTATTGTACTGCGCACTATTGTTAATGAATTTTAAACGGTTGCAAACTGTTGTTTGTTGTTGTAATTGTCATTAGGTGAGCATTCAATCCCTATGAGAACATAAAATTTGGATGTAGTCCATCATACATGTACCTATGTCAACCTGACTCTCGTTATCATTTGCATACTCACGAGTCGTTGTCAGTTTTCTCTTATTGAATTTCGTATTGATCCTCTCCTGAATCGATGTGAAATTCAAGTTGTACTAATGCTTGGTGGTTGTTTAAGAACGTCTATTCATATTGATCCTCTCCTGGATTGATGTAAAAGCGCAAAAAATTGTTTTCGTATCGATGTCGATCGACATGAATTTAGATGTTTTAATGTAGTTCGTATCGATGGATACGAGATCTTAGGGTCTTCGAATAGAGGATATGAAATTGTCGTTTCGTATCGATGGAGTTGAGTGGCTTTAACATGATCTTGTAGTTACTTTCGTATCAATGGTCATCGATACGTGATGGTAGGATCTTGGAGTGCTTGTTTCGTATTAAGGGATACCAATGGATACAAACGACTGTTGTACTGGATGGATATGAAGCAGGCCTCTTCGCATCGAAGGATCAATGATGTATATGAATAGGTGTGGCTTTAGATTGACAGTAAGTGGATATGAACATGAGGTTTTATATCGGTGATGTGCGAACTGCTTCTATCGATCACTGGCATTAGGAGATGAATCATTTCTTCCTAGCTATACACCAATATAAATACGTTTTGTACTTGGAATTTTTTCACTTGCTCACTTTTTAACTTTCTGCTTTCATACCGATAAAACACTCGAGAAATGAAAATTGTCTTTGTCCCAAATCGTCTAACTCTTTGTTCCTTCGAACCGATTTCTCGACCTAGATAATTAACCAATCCGTTCCATTCCAAAATGATGAGGCTCGAGTTTCTATAACAATTTGTTTAAGGTCGTGGCCGATTCCAGCGACATCGTTAACGGAGTTGGGTCGGAGCAAGAGTGAGGAAGGAGCAACGACGTTTAAATAGCTTGGGGAAGAAGGTCAACTGATGGATACGAGGTGGAGTGTTGTAATATTGGGAAGTAATTCGTATTGATCTAGGAACACTAGGAGTCCGTATCGATCCTGGAAGTGTTGAATGGAAGGGTGAGATTCATATCGATTGAGGATGGTTGGAGTTCATATCGATCTGGAGCGATCGATATGAAGACCTAGCCCACGTGATCGATACGAAGTTCTGACTCCGGTGATCGATACGAAGACTGGGCCGATGATCCATGCAAAGTCTTGCCCCGGTAATTGATATGAAGTCTGAAATGATCAATGCGATGCCGAAGGTATTAGATCGATTCGAATCCCAGCCTTACCTGACCGATATGAAATTTAACTTTTGTTGAACGATCTAAGTTTAAATCTTGATGGATACGAAATCTTGTGTATACTCGAACCTGTCTCCGACGAGCTTCATCCTCGCATATCCGGACTTAACTGTTAAACTGCATATTTGGCTGCCCTTCGAAGCTCGTCGGTGAAACTGTAACTTGACAAAATTTTACAAACTTTAACTCGGATCAGTTTCTAAAGTCTGGACGGCAAGGTTGTGATGGTCAGCGATGATGGTCACTCCAATTGAATTCTGAAGTCTCGTCATTTGAACATTCCTTAAATTCTATAGAATCTTTTAAGCACAATGTAGCACTACAGCACACAACACATTATGCACTTCACACCGGGGAACACATGGGCTTATTATCATTTAATGATGGTTTTTGATGAGTTGATTAGTTATGGAATCTATAAGTTCACGGCAACAGGAGCCTCAAAGTTCGCCTTCTCCGATAATAGAGATGCTGGCCGTTGCAGCAGAAGAAATAGGTCCAGCTTCGGACGAGCTGCCAAGAGCAAATTTATCGTGAACCCTCAAGATTCCATGCCGTCCAATGTCTTCGAAGATATGTTGGGTGAATATGCTTAGATCACAGTCTACCATTAGATAACGTTTTGCTACCCGGACCGAATGACAGGCCACACGCTCCCCCGAAAGGATTTAGGGCCTTTAATCGACATTCATTCAGAGCTGGAACACTTCCTCCATTTAATCGGTATATTCGAGAAGTGTTAGCTTTCTTCAGAATCGCTTCGTCGTAATTACATCCAAATGGATATGCATTATTAAACATTCTGTTCATTGTTTTCATAGAACATCTTTTTCGACCCTGGACTCCGAAAGAAGTCAGATACTTGTTTAATGTTAAGAGTCGAGGAGACAATTCTTCCTTCACATTTCTTGAGGTAGATAGGAATTTCCAAGTGGTGACGGGATCTTGGACTAGGCTTAGTTATTTTAAGACGGAGTGGTTTTATGTTCGATGCCCTCCAAGGTTCGCCATCCTATGGTTAATCAGACGTAAGTGCTGCAACTTTTCCAGAAGCTAACGAGATAGTCATAACTGACATTGAAACTAATATCTTCTTTCCTTCACAGTCGTAATTCCGCGAACCAGAGGTACCCATTTCAAAGAAATAGTATAGATTCTTTAGGAAGTGCCGGGCGAGATGAGAGACATGGACTCGGTGCTTACAGATAGAAACTTGAGGATTGTTGGACTAATCGATCGAAATTAAAGCATAAGACTGGAGAGACCACTTAGGACAGCCTAGATGAGATGGCTAAACATAGAGCTCCTGGGATCGTAATTGCTGAGGAGGGCGATGAAGAGAACACACCCACTGGCGAAGAACCCATAGCCGGGATTTCTGAGAGTTTTTCAGGATTTAGAGGGAAGGAAGAAAGGCAAGGCAGCAGCACTTAAGCATCATAAGCCTTTGAGATGGAAATCCGTGATTGAGTCTTTACCGGCCTCTCGTGTTAGAATCTGGAAGGCTCATCCCTCGCGAATAGAGAGTCTTTTTGAAGGGCTTGTCGACATTTCAATTTCGGACTATGTGTCGCTCCAACATGATACCGGATTGGAAGGGCTTCAAAGTGCCTTAAATTTAAGCAAGTCATTTTCTACAAGTGTGGCCGACATATCCGGTTGGTCTGGGAGTTTAAGACATGCATACATACACTTCACGGCACTACATGATTTCCAATCATAAGTTAGTCATTTCTAGAGATTACTGATCCTGCTCTTCTTTTTATTCTACAAATAGGATGAATAGGCAAGAATCTATGTTGGGAAGTCTCCGCTCCGCACGCCAGTCGTCCAGTTCATACTACAAGTCCCGTAGGAGGGAAGCTGACAAAGACCACGATCGCTGTTATTCTAGTCAAGAGCATTACGAGAGGGAGAGGGATTGAGATAGAGAATATAGATATCGCTCCCGACCACGCTCTCCACCTCCTCGAGCTCCAACACAACCCTCCGGCAATGATAGACAACCCTTAGAGCCTCCATGCCAAAAATCGTCCTCTCAAGCTCCTAGGTCTGATTCGCAGCATCGCAGGTCTGAGGCTGCAGCACCTACTATTAATGAACAAGCGATCACTGAGCCTATTGGGGAAGGAGTGATCAAAATCGCCCAGTTGAGAAAAGAATTTTCGAACATTTATTTTAATGGCTTTATCTTCCCTCCGCACTTAAATAAAATTCTAGCTGAGGTGGAAGACAATACATGATTATATCCGTGATATCTATACCCAATAAAGGAGTGGATGAAAGCTATGGATAAAGCATCGGTGGTGACTTTTGAGCGAGCAAGAACCATTGAGAAGTTAGAAACCAACCACGCCTAAAGAACAATATAATTCAAGTGCCAAATAATGAAGCTGAATCTTCTCGAAAATCCAAAACAGAGGCCACCAAGAAAGCCGATGAGGCAAATCAATCCATGGAAAGGATGCAACAGACGCATTTTGCTCTGGTCGAGGAGATAGGCCACCAAAACACCACTATTACGGCCGAGAGGGATGCTGCTCTAAAGGAACTCGATAAGCTTAAAGCCAAATTCACCGAAATCATCAAAGAAAATGATGATGCAAACAAAGCTGCACAAGAGGCGTGCGAAAAAGCTTTGGCATTCTGGGGTGAAAGGGATGCGGCAGCACTCAAAATTCGAGAGGCCGAGGCCAAGGTTGAGGATGAAGTTAAAATGGTGGAAGCCAGGTTAAAGGCCGACATTGAAGACCTTCTGATTATGACAATGCTAATGTCTTAAAGCACAAAAGACTGACCTAGCTCGATAATTATCCAACACAATTGTATAATGTTTGGGGCCGATTGGTAGAAGATAAAAAGGCTGAACACCAAGCTGAATCGATTGATGAATTTGAGGTCGAGAACCGAGTGTTGAGTGAAGATAAATGGAAAATTCTCCATGATACCATGATCACAAATGAAAAGGAGAAACTTGGTACTCAACCTTCGAAAGCTGGAGAAGGTTTTGGTGTTGAGCACCATGATATAAGTTCTGAAATTCTTGTGCCAACTCAGCCTGAATCTATATCCATGGTTGATCCTCAGTTCATTCCTGTTTATAATCCTGATCAACCACGGTTATCTCCAGTTCATAAGCACGTCTCCAAAGCCGCTCCAGCACCCGTGAGTCAAACTAAGGAAGGTATTCTAAGCATTTCTTGTGCTCATCCAAAGTTTGGAGCATTGATCAGAGTAATTGTCAACTCTTTTTTATTTGTCACTATTCAGTGATAGGAGCTTCATCTTCTATGCCTCCTGCAACCTAAGAGCTACATCATGAGCAGAAGGCTCTCATTACGGAAGCGACCACGACAAAGGCTACTGCATCTACGGATGGGATACAAGGAAGCACACTTACTTTCGATGAACAGATGATGGAGGAACTTCCCGGTCATCACAGTGACCCCTTTACTAACTTGCCCATTTATCAAGAATGAAAGTGCACCTGTGACTAGCTCCTCAATCCCAACTCCTAACATCCCTGGGGAGGCTTAGACAATTCACGAAGAGGAGATAATAGCCGAAATCAATGCTGAGATGGAAGCAGCCGTGCGGGCTAGCCACTTTGCAGGTGGAATGGCGGACTCTGGTCCAGCTCCCTTATGGATGATCTCCTCGCGAGGAACAGTCATTGATACTAGTGTGCCTCCTCTGCTTGCTAACATTGATCTTATCCCTCCGACTCCGCCTTCAGGAAGTATTCCTATCCACTTGAGTTCGTAGGTGGAAATTAACATAATGCCCCCAGTTGGAGGTCAGCCGCCAAAAGGCAAGGGTTCGAAGAGAAAGCAGAGCGATGAGTCTAACAGGTCAATGCCGTAGAAGAAGTCGAGAAAAAAGAAAGAATAGATATGCCATCTCGACTCATTTTTGGTAAATAGATAGGAATTTACTTTTAGTTTCTTTTTGTATGCCATGAATAGATCGGGTTCGGCCCCTGCTAGTAGGATGTTTGGTATAATTTTGTACTTATTCTTTTCTTTGAAAGAACAGTTGAATATAATCTCGTTTTGTCTTCTGTACTCGTTTTCATCTGTTTAAGTGTTCCAGCATTTGAACTACTATTGATCGTACTTATGAAATTTTCGGTCTCCAAGTCATGCCCGGGTTTAGTCGCTAAGTTTCGGGGCCGCAGGTTCGGGTTGCGATCGAGTGTTAAGTCGAATTCCGATGCTACACTATCTCACTAAGTGACTGGTACTTACGTTCTGCCCCCAGATTAGGGGTTACTTTGGAAAGATCGGTCAGCGATCGCCATTTACCTTTAACACATCTATCACAATTTTTATGAACGAAGTTGAAACAAGGCGAATTCGAGTAATCGAACCACACTCGCTCATCAACTGGTGATCACGTCCAGACTCTGGGGATTGCACTTGTTCGTCGATGGTCGATTGTGTCCGCTTAAGTTTTAATGATATGTCCATGTTATGGGGACTTGAGTTATTTTCGTGGGTAGTCGGTCACACCCGTTTGATATTTAGAACCGCGTCCACACTTTGGGGACTTAGATTGATTCGTAGGTGGTCAGTCACACTCGATGTACATTTATGCTCTGACCGCACTTCGAGGACTCATAATTGTCTTACTCATGGTCGATTCTTATCCGATTTGTATTAAAACTCCAATCCGTTCTTTGGGGATTTAGAGTTAGCCAGTGCTTGTACTCCAGTCCATGCTTTGGGGACTTATAGTTAGTAGATATTTATACTTCAGTCCGCACTCTTGGAATCCAAAGTTTGTTGATGGATGGTCGAACTACACCCACTCGATCTTTATGTTCATACTTCAGTTCACACTCTTGGAATCTTGAGTTGGCCGATAGATGGTCAGTCACATCTATTTAGGCTTAGGATTTCGTTCGCACTTCGGGAATGACGAATCTATCGAGAGCGTTGATGGTCGGTTCACATCCATCCTGAGTTAACAAGCAAGGTCGTTAGATGGACGGATCCATCCTCCTCAAACTTGGTTAAGATACGGGTCAAGTCGTTAGGTGGATGGATCAACCCTTTTCGAAACCGCATTTAAAGGTTTATACTCCAGTTCATACTCTAGGAATCTGGAGTAGTTAGAGGATTATCGTGTATCAAACCTTTTTTGTCTTTAGTGTGATGACTTGCCCTCGAGTTACGGTTTCACTTAGCGAGTGACCGATCGCATCATAGTCACTCCCTATTTGAAAAAAATGCCACCGTATAGTGGAACTTAGCTCTCTATACATAGCGATGGTCGTATGACGCATTTGAAAAAATCACAGCTCTGGTTCGAAGAGATTGCATTTTATTCCTGAATAAGAAAATACGAAAAATTTAATTGCCTTATTACAAGTTCAAATTTCAAAATGCACAAAAAATTGCAAATGAAAATAGACTAAATAAATAAACAGAGCCTGTTATGTGTAATAGCGACGTGGACTTTCGCTGTTCTAGGCTCTCGGTAGAATGAGACTGTCATTGATCGATAATTTGAATGTACCATCTTCGAGCTTTCGTTCAATAACATATGGTCCTTCCCATGTTGGTTTCATATGTAAAGGAGCCGGGTAAATTCTCTTATCGATGAGATCGCCGAGTTCGAAGGTTCAGGGTCGACCCTTCGCATTGTATATCCGAGCGACTCGACTTTGATATGTGGCTGCCCTCGCCTCTTCATGCTTCTCATCTATTAAATCCAAAGATTCGATAAGTAATATAGCATTCGTTTTCGAATCATAATAAGTCACACAATGAGAAGGTACTTCCATCTCGACTGGAACAACGTCTTTGAAACTGTAAGAAAGAGAGAATAGAGCATGGTCGATCACAGATTTATGGGTTGTCCTATAATCCTATAGAGCCATTGGAAGTTCATCGACCCATTTACTGCAGCCTTTTTCAGTCGTCTCTTCAGAATAGGCTTTATAACTTTATTAACAGCTTCAACCTATCCATTCACTTGAGGGTATGCAACATCGAAGAACTTCTTCCGGATGTGGAACCGCTAATAGAAATTCTTAAATTGAACACTGTCGAATTGGGCTCCATTTTCTGGGACAATGGTATGTATCGGCAAATAATGTTGCGCACTACAAAGTTGCTCACTTTCTTTGTTTGTGATTGTAGCAAGGGGTTCAGCTTCAGCCCATTTGGTAAAGTAATCAACTGCGATGATGGCGTACTTTGCACCACCTTTGGCTAGAGATAGAGAACTAATAATGTCAATGCCCCATACTACAAATAGCCATGGACTGACTATCTGGTTTATTTCTGTAGGTAGGTCTCTAGGGATTCGAGCGTGTTCTTGACATCTTTCACATTTTCTGTCATAGTCCAATGCATCGCGGTTTACAGTCGGCCAATAGTATCCATATCAGAGCACTTTCTTGGCGAGAGCTTGCCCTCGATGTGATCGCCACATTCTCCTTCGTGCACATCATCCAATACTCGTTTGATCTCCTTACGAGCGATACACCAAAGTAAAGGAATAGAGTACCCTCTCCTGTACATGACTCCGTTTTGAATAGTGAACCACGAAACATTTCGAAGAACTTGTCTCTTTTCACTCCTGCTCTCTGGCAAGGTCCGATGCTCGTGATAATTTTGGAACGGAGTCATCCATAAATCCTTATCGGGAATGACCTCAACTGCCCAATCTATTTCCACATGATCAATGCTCGGGGAAGATAATGTTTCCACGAGAATGATTCCCATTTGCGTGCCTCAACCGTACCGGCTAACTTTGCTAACGAATCGACTTTTTGATTGCGCTCTCGAGGGATGCAATAGACGGCATAATAATAGAACTGATTCAACATCTTTTGGACCCGAGTTAGTTAAGCAGCTATCCTTCGGTCTTTGGCCTGGCACTCTCCCCAAACTTGATACACGACCAACTATGAATCATAGTAAATCTCCATAGCAATGATTTTTAAATCTCTGGCATGCCTCAATCCAGAAGTTGGTCTACATATTCGGCTTCGTTGTTGGTTGCACGAAAATCAAACTTTAAAGCATAGCATGTAGATCGACCTTTCGGAGATTCAAGCACAACCCCGAAACATGAGCAACAGCCATTTGATGCACCATTAGTATGCAGCTTCCAGATATACTTGGGAGATTCACTGGTGTTGGGAAAGTCATCTGGGATAGTAAATTCAGCTATGAAATCTACTAGGACTTGTCCTTGAATGGCTCGCCTTGGAATGTAAGTAATGTCAAACTGACTTAGCTCGATATTCCACGTGAGTAACCTACCAGACGTCTCAGAACACGTAAGGACCCGTCGTAACGGTTGGTTGGTATAAACGGTGATAGGATGAACCTGGAAATACGGACGAGATGTTGAACATGCGCTTGGACTGCACCCTCACATTCCATAGTCCATTCAAAGTTCCGTTTCCCTTTTCTGATTAGATCCAAGAAGGTAATGCATTTGTTTGTGGATTTTAAGATGAACCTACTCGGTGATGCTACTTTCCCATTGAGGCTCTGGACTTGCTTTGTAGTCCTTGGGGTCTCAATTTCTAATTGCCCAGATCATTTTGGGATGGCTTCAATTCCTCGAGCATTGACGACACCCAAGGAATTTTCCGGTTGCAACCCTAAAATGGCATTTCAATGGGTTGAGCTTCATTCTATATTCTTGGAGGATGTTAAACATCGATTCCAGGTCTTTGATATGATCAGTGGGGAATCACGACTTCACTAGCATGTCATCCACGTATACCTCTATGGTTTTTCCGATCTGGTTAGCGAACATTCGATTAACTAACCGTTGGTAAGTTTCCCTAGCATTCTTGAGTTTGAAAGGCAAAACATTGTAGAAGTAATGTCCTAGATCAGTTACAAAGCTGGTAATGTCCTGGTCAGGTAAGCGCATGGGTATCTGATTGTAGCTAGAATACGCATCCATGAAGGATAAGAGTTCATGTCCAGCCATTGAGTCCACAAGCTGATCGATTCGAGGAAGCGGAAAACTGTTCTTAAGGCAAGCTTTATTAAAATCTGAGTAGTCAACACATGTTTTCCATTTCCCATTTGGCTTTAGGACGAGTACAGGATTTGATACCCATTTCGGGTATAATGCATCTTGAATAACCCGTTCTATTTAAGCTTATCTACCTCTTCTTTAATGGTTGCAGATCTCTCTAGATCCATACCATACCTTTTTTGCTTGACCGGGATATGCCGTGGGTCAATATCCAATGTGTGGCATGCGATGTCTGGGGAGATACCGTAGATATCAGAATGTGTCCAGGCAAACACGTCGAGATTTGTCCGAAGAAATTCAACCAATTCCTCTTGAATCTGTTGGCTTAGCTGGGATCCAATCTTTATCATTTTAGAATCATCATTATCGCCGATCGAAACATCGATTGCAGCTCATCGAGGAAAGCTTGACTGTCTTTACTTTCATCTTCATTTTCGGTATCTCTAGGTCAACATCCCTTGGAAATCGGTTGGGTGCCCAAGCCTTGGCCTAGGCGTTAGCTGTCAATTCTCAACAAAGCTGACATGGAGAGATTCCTCTACGCCCTTCCTTTTTTCTTTTCGCTGCTCCTCTCGCAGCTCAGCAACATAACAGGCTCGTCCAGCAGCCTGGTCTCCCTGAACGACTCCAACTCCATTGTCAGTAAGGAATTTTAAAGTCAAACACCAAGAGGCAATGGCAGCCCTAAATTCAACTAGAGCCGGTCGCCCTAAAAAAGCATTGTATGGCAAGTCTTTATCTAACACAACAAATTGTAACATCCGTACTCTCCAGCGTTCTCCAATCCCCAATTCTATTAGCAGTTCCACCACTCCAGTGGGTATTGTTGCACTCCCGTTGAAGCCATGGATACGGGACTGACAAGGCTTCAAATCTTTGGTTTCCATTTTCATCTGGTTATAGGCACGCTTAAACAATATGTTTACAGAACTTCCATTGTCTACTAAGATCCTCTTCATCCAAGCAGGACCTACTTGAGTTGATATGACAAGTGGATCAATGGTTGGGGCTTCGACCCTATCGGCATCTCTGTCTCAAAATATGATGTCATCTGTCATCGTTTTCTATTGCTTGGCCAGAGCCCCGTGTTCCAAACTACTACAATATTAAAAGCTCGCATGCCTGATAGAGCTGGCATACGACACCATTTCATTCCAGCTTCAGTCTGTTAGATGAGGACACCACTAACAGTATTTATCGCAACCTCCCGCTGGTACGAGCAGGTTTCTTCGGTCTCGCCTGATTTAGTATATGATTTTGATTTGATGGGCCCGCACTTCCTGACTATGGCGCCCGCACAAACTGCTCCAACTTTCTCTCACGTATCAACTTCTTAATGATATCCTGCAAATGACGCTACTCGTTCGTGTTATGGCCGTAGCTTTCGTGGAATCTACAAAACTTCCCTGTTTGAATCTGTTTCTCCGATGATTGCTTCGGAGCAGGTTTCTTATACTGAATGGTATTGTAGGTCTATAAATACACAATTTCAAGCGACGTATTCAAAGGAATATAATTGTCAAACATAGGAGCCCTACATCGTGGGCCACGTTTCTGATCTTGTTTCCTTTTTTGATTTCCATTATCTTTCTGTTGATTTGGCTTATTCTGTATGTTCAATTGCACTTTTTCGGACCTCTACCCTGTTGTTTAACAGCAACATTGCTCGGAATTCCTTCCATACCGAGCTCTGCGTTATCCTTTTTCCTAGACTATTTCGCATCCTCCCTTCTCAAGAATTGGGCTACCTTGGAATAGAAATGGTCCAATGACGCAAGAGGTTTTCTGGCTAACCAGTTGCTGAATTCGAAATCAGGATCAATCCCCTTAATTAGTGCCATCGGAATTGAATTATCATTGGGATTACTAATCTCGGCACATGTAGTGTGAAACCTCTCCAGATAACGTCTGAATGCCTCCCCAGGAGCTTGAGTGACACTAGACAAGGTATTAACATCTTTCAGCCTTATTACATGCATGCGGAACTACTCTACAAACTTCGTTGCCAATTGTTCAAAACACAAGATAGATCGAGGTGGTAAACGAGTAAACCACATAGTTGCTATACCCCTTAGAGATATGGGAAACTTCAGCACTTGACCACATCATCGGTTCGTGCGGCGTTCCTCAGCCATTCATACTTTAAGATATGCTGATTAGGATCGGAGCTTCCTTTATAAACGGGTAGAGTTGGTATCCTGAATCATCGAGGTGGTTTAGCGTAGAGTATATCATCAGTAAAAGAAGTATGACTATGGGAGATTCCCTGGTCGTCATTGGTAAGATCTTTACTTTCACTGATCATCATCGAGATGTCTGGCATCTGGACATTTCAAGCTTGCTGAGCCAAGGTGTGGTCGGGTTCCACAATGTGAGGATGGGACGATCGCGGTCGACGGTCTATATCTTGCCTCCTTGGTTCTAAGTTCTTAGGGACATACGGTTTAGGAGTGTATTCACGTTGACAACAGTTCGGATTTGTCTAGTTTCGGGCATCAACTCCCAATTCAGCACCAGAGGTGATAGTGCAGTTGTCCGTAACATGATAAGGAATAGTACCTCCCGAGGAGGAGGGTCCAGTCTGATGGCTGGTTCAGGGGCTGACTCTCGGTTACCTAAGACTCAGGTATGCTAGTTTCTAGTAGCTTGGGTATGACTTCCATCTAGCCGTGGGTGCATGGATCTATGATGGTGGTCAGAAGAGGCTGAACTCTCGGTGGATGAATAGGAAGCTTGATCCTTCCTGGATCTCCAACATCTTTGATGATTCAGTTGGTTAGTCAATTCCGCGTTGGCATGGAGTTGCTGAGTTAGCTACTGGCGACTTTGCGTTGGCTCTTGCATCAGCAAATGGAATTCTTCCCTAGTGATAGGGCCATGTGGATAAGATGGTCCAGCAACATTCTGATCAGTCGGAGGTAGTTGTACGAGGTCCTATCTGTCTCGTCCTTTAGGATCTACAGCTGTTGAAGTAATCCTAGTGTTAACAATGATGGATATCGAAGCTCTTTTCTAAACTTGACGTAAATCTGAATAGGATGGTAGAACTTTAAACTTGAAATCTGGATCTTCTTCTAGATTTACGCAATCTGATATCAATAGCAGATCCAACAAGCAGGAGAAAAACAGGCTTTTCCCAATAAAAGCACCAATGTTTTTATGCTAAAATTGGGCATAACACTCTTCAGATATGTTTGAAGAGATAAAATGAAGAATATAAATGGAAGAAGAGGAAGATCTAATAAACACACCAATAACAAGCAAGAAAAACGGACAGAAACAAACGGATTTAGAGTGGTTCGGCGTATGGCCTACATCCACTATGAAATGATTGACTTTCATTAACTTTTTCTTACTGGATACAATGAATTACAACAGTAAAAATCAAGTACACTAATGATTTTGGCAGAGTCTGGACGTAGAAGAGCCAAAAGTCCCTTTTCTAGAGGTCCTAGCTGCTATTTATAGGCGTAGGTTGCAATATCCCGCGCAGATTTTGGAAGACCTCTTCTCTTATGTGGGTGGTCCTGCATGATCGATCCCATGCCGTTCGAATTCGATCCGTGATCGATACGAACGAATTTCATATCGATCAATATTTCATCCAATCGTGTCGAGATTGACCATGAATGTTCTTGAGGATGTACGCAACCTTATGTGAAAATTTGGTGGCATTTGGACTTGTAGATTTTGAGTTATGATCGATGCAAGCATGATTTTGCAAAAGGCTACTGAATTCACATCGATGTTGTTCGTATCGATAGCTTTGTATCAATGTTTTTGCACGTGATGTCTGATGACGTGACGCTTGCTTTTAGGATCGATCCACTTTTTATGCCGAGTAGCCGAGTCTTTTACTTGAATGTGTTTTCTTTTATCGATCTAGTGCATTCCACTTCGTATCACTTCCTGTGTTCCACTTCATATCAATGCCATGGGCTCCACTACACATCGATCGTCTAGTACGTGGTTTCGTACCGATGGGAGGTGTTGATTACATATCAGTCTGTAGCTGATCAATATGAAGCATGCTTGAAACTAGATCCATACGAGATGGACTTCTGCATTACCACCGATGGATACAAAATAGGTGGTTATGAATGTATACGAAATGGATCAATTCGATGGATACGAAAGAAACCGCTACTGATGGATTTGAACAGGATCGATGTGAAGAAGGTTGACCAATGGATATGAACAAGTTTATTCTCTTGGCTTGCATCAATCATATCTTGAGCATACAACCTCCGATTGACTTGAAATTTGTAACATTGGCTTCCATAGCTTTGCTTGTCGTGTCATGTTAATTGTAGCTCGATGTGGAATCGGGCAAATTTTACCAGTATCCATAGAGAACCTGCGTGTACCGTTTTTCTAGGATGAACTATCTTTGGTTCACAGTCAATTTCTTGGTGTCATGGCCTTGCCAAAAGACGGGATAACAATATCAATACCTTTGACCCATTTGATGAAGAAGAACTTGACTTATACGTGTAATTGGGAGTGTGAAGTGGTGTTTGTTAAATTGAATGAGTTATTGATGGGTGCTCCAGTTTTGATCTATAGCACCCCGTATCTAGAGGCCCAAACCTAAGCGCTACATATACGGGGTGTTACAACTTGGTATCATAGCATAGTTTTATGAAAACTTTAACTAAAAAAATGCTTTTGAAAATATAATCCTAAGGAATTAAAGTTAAGATCGAGGTATGGCATAATGTTATAGTAATGTACTTGTATTTTCTATATATAAGTATGCGCTTTATCTCTAGTTTCCTATCTCTATCAGTTTATTTTTCTGTATCTCACAAAGATTTGAATGCAGATATGGATTTTCGAAGATGTAATGTTGGAGAAGTAAACACCACTACGGATGGAAATGCTTGATTGAATACTAAAAGGAAGCTGGGTCAGGTACAAGCAGGAAATGTTGGTGCTAGAGTCACACCAGTGGATATGGGATCCATGTATCAATTTTTCATGAATATGATGCAAGCGGGGGTGGCTGCTGGAGTAGTTGGCGGAGGAGTCCAGGAAGCTCCAGTAGTCAACAATTACGCTGCTTTGAGTAGGGACTATGCTAGGTTGGGAGGAAAACTATTCATTAAGACTGAAGACGCCATAGAAATGGAGAACTGGATTCTGCATTATAAGAGGATTTTTGTATATTCTGGGCACAGTGATAAGCAGAAATGACGGCTTGCTTCGAGACAGCTTTAAGGAGCGGCTTTATACTGGTGGAATAGTGTGACGGTTGGAGTGGATGAAGAAACAATGACATGGGCTTAGTTTAAGAGGAGGTTCAAGGAAAGATTCATGTCTATGATGGCAATGTTTACCTTGTTCAAAAAGTATGCCGAGTTAGAGCAGAGAGAGATGACAGTGTTAGAGTATGCTACAAGATTTGATTAGGCCACTGTGGATACTGTGATTAATAGAAATGAGAAGTTCATTATGGAGTTAAAACCAAAATTGGCTAGGGCTACATTACCTCATATCAGGGATCCTTGTGATGTTGTAGTAGAGATGGCTCTAAGTCACAAGGAAATGATTGCTTCTGTGGAGAAGAATAAGGCGAAGTAGGTCCACGTGGGGAAGAATTAGAAAAGGAAGTTCTTTCCTAAGAAGGGAGCCCATATGGATGGAGCAATGAAGAAGTAAAAATCTGAAGTTGTCTGTTTTAAATGTGACAAGAAATGGCATTTTGCGAATGAATGTCATTCTACATAGGAAAAGAAGGTGATTGGGAAGAAGAATATCAGGTGCTTCGACCGCGATCAGATTGGTCATTATCATAATCAATGCAAAGAGCCTTCTAAGGATGGACGTGGCAAGGTATTTGCATTGGAGCCTGCTACTTCGAAGCCAACAGCGTAGGAGAAAGGGAAGGCGGTGTTGGGAGGTACGTTTTAGACCCATGGTATGTCTGTTAGCATTTTTTTATATTGGTGCATCGCATTCTTTTATATCTCGTTGTTTGGTAGATAAGCTTAACCTAGAACCCTCATACCTAGTTACTTCCTTAGGGTTAGCAAATCCGATTGGAGGTTGTGAAACACTTGGGATGAGATGTGACCACCTAGAATTTGACTTGCTAGGTCATACCTTTGTTTGCAGTTTGCATGTGTTTGATTTCATAGGGTTCGGAACTAGTTTGGTTATGGATCGGTTAAGTAAGTACGATGCTAGTATATATTGCCATGATAGAAAAATATCGCTTAAGCACCAAAACAGTAGGGAGCGGATTGTATATACCGTGGAAAACCCTAGCTGTGAGGTGAATGCTTTGTTGGGCGTTGTGGAGATAGAAGACGAGCTGAATCGAGTTTTTGTGGTTAGAGAATTCGTGGATATTTTCAAACCCGTAGTAGGATTACCAAGGAAACGAGCCATTGAATTTTAGATAGATTTGGTGCCTAAAGCCAAACTAGTGAGTTGACTGCCAAGCAGGAGGACACCTACTGAAATGAGAGAGCCTAAGGTGCAGTTGGTGGATTTGGGAGGCAAGAATTTTATTACACCGAGTAGTTCACCTTGGAGAGTAGATGCAGTGTTTGATAAGAAGCCGGATGGATCGTTGAGGTTATGTATCGATTATCGTAAGTTGAAGGAGAAGACGATAATGAATCGATATCCATTACCTAAGATAAACGATTTGTTCGATCAATTGATGGGAGCCAAGATATTTCCATAGTTGGATTTAGCAACAGGTTTCCATCAGCTTAGAATGGAAGAGGATAGTATTCCTTTGACGGCATTTAGAACTAGATATGGATCGTATGAATAGTTAGTGATGTTGTTTGGCTGATGTGCAGGCTTTCTTTGTAGATTTGATGAATCAGATTTTCCAAGAGCACCTGTATAGGTTCATTTTGGTTTTCATAGATGATATTTTTTTGTACTCTAAGGATGAAAGAGAGCATGAAGTTCATCTTAGAGTAGTGCTTGAGACATTGAGGCAGCACCAGTTGAAGGCAAAGTTCTCGAAGTGTCATTTCTTGAAAAAGGAAGTGAAATTTCTTGGCCATGTGGTTTTAGAGAAAGAGTGACTAATGATCCAACTAAGATCGAGGCTATGAATAGTTGGAAGAGACCAGAAACAGTGACTGAGATAAGAAGTTTTCTTGGATTGGCTGGTTACTATCGAAGGTTTATTAAGGATTTTTCATGAATAGTTGCACCAATGATCAAGCTAACTTGAAAGTATGTTGAGTTCCTTTAGACCGATAAGTGTGAGGAGGCATTCCAGAAGCTGAAACCCTTATTGAATAATGCACCTGTGTTGGTTGTTCCAGAGGGGAATAGGGATTTGGTGGTGTACACTGATGCATGTGGGACTGGGTTAAGAGCTGTATTGATGCAGAGGAGTAGAGTAATTGCCTGTGCTTCTCGGTAGCTTAGACCACATGAAGTAAGATACCCAACCCATTATTTGGAGTTAGCTGCGGTGATTTTGCACTGAAGGTGTGGAGACACTATCTTTTGGCGGAAAGATTTAAGTTGTATACAGATCATAAGTCATTGAAGTATTTGTTCTCTCAGAAGGAGCTGAACATGAGACAATAGAGGTGGTTAGAGTTCTTAGCTGCTTATTATTTTGGTATTGAGTATACACTGGAGAAAGGCAACAAAGTTGCAGACGCACTTAGCTATAAACTTCAGAATGTGGTGTTAGCAATGATAGCCGAGTGGAATGATTTGGAAGCACTAGCGACTTGCAGAGTACAGTGGAAAACTAAGGGTAGTTCAAGTACAGAAACTGCTTTGTTTTCATGACCGAAAAGGTTTATTTTAAACAAATAAAGGATCCAGTGTTGGCTGAACGGATTAGAAAGTTGAGAAATGGAACGGAGAGCGATGGCTTAAAGGATTTTAGTCTTGATTAAAATGGGTGGTTGAGAAAGAAAGGAAGATTTTGTGTTCCGAATATGGGAGACATTAGTAAGGAGGTTTGGAAGAATGCAATCGTTCTAAGCTCACTATTCATCCGGGAGGAATAAGATGTATCAGGATATGAAGAGAAGTTTCTTCTGGGAAGGTATAAAGAGGGATGTTGGCTTATGGGTGAAGTAGTATCTGATCTTCCAATCGGTAAAAGCCAAACATCAAAATCCAAGTGGGTTGCTTTAGCCATTGGATATTCCGGTATGGAAGTGGGATTCAATTTCTATAGATTTTATAAACGGGTTGCCAATATCTAATAGAGGAAATGAAAGTATTTGGGTCATAGTGAATAGATTGACCAAGAGTGCCCATTTCATTCTAGCTAAATCAACTAGGACGACACCATTTTTGGCTAAGTTATTTATGAAGAATGTGGTTGGGCTGCATGGAATTCCTAGCAGCATAGTAAGTGATAGAGATTATTCATTCACCGGTGAGTACTAGAAGGGTCTACAAGATACCATCGGTACCAAGTTGAAAACAAGCACCGCTTACCATCCACAGACTGATAGGCAAACGGAGAGAGTTAACAAATTCTTAGAGGAATTGTTATGAGATTGCATGCTAGAATTTGGAGGATCATGGGAAGACCGTCTACACCTAGTCGAGTTTTCATATAACAACAGTTATCAGGCTAGTGTAGGGATGACACCATTTGAAGATTTGTATGGAAGGCCATGCAAATTTCCAGTTTGTTAGTTAAAGACCAGTGATAGGTTGGTTCTTGATCCAGATTTGGTTAGAGAAGCTGTAGAAAAGATTGAATTGATTCGAGCTAAAATGAAGGAAGCTAAATCTAGGCAGAAGAGTTATGCAGATAGAAGATGGAAAGACTTAGAGTTCTCGGTAGGAGAGCATGTTTTCATTAAGGCGTCGCTGATTAAGGGTGTGATTCAATTTTGGGAACTCAGGGAAGTTGGCACCGAGATTCGTTGGACCATTTTCTATTATAGAGAGGATCGGGAAACTTGCATATAGAGTAGAGTTAGCGAGCAGTTTGATAGGAGTCCATTATGTTTTCCATGTTTCTCATCTAAGTAAGTGCGTGTGAGACCCGAAGAGTACTATAGCACCGACCGTGTTAGATGATTTAGTAGTAGAACCGGACTTGAGTATAGTTAGAAAGCCGATTCGTATAGTCACGAGAGATTAAAAGAGGTTAAGGAACAAGGCGGTTAGGTTAGCGAAAGTCTAATGGAGCAACGACGGGAGAAACTGTACTTGAGAGACAGAGAGCAGGATTAGAGACGCTTACCTTTACTTGTTTGATGGTATGTTTTACTTTTTTGATTGATTTGTTGCGTACTTTTCATAATTTCAAGGACAAAATTTTTTAAGAAGGGGAGTATGTAACACCCCATATTTTTAGTAACATTATTTATGATATTTAATTAGCTAAATTAAATAAAATAATTTGATGATTAAAGGATTGAGATTTGTGATTATCATAAGTGCTAGCTATGCCATGTAAACAATGAACTAAAGATGAGTTAAAATGAAATAGAGATGAGGTAAAATAGGAAAGAGACATAACCATATACCCAAAACCCTCATGTATCTCATACCATACGTTCATTTCATAATCCAAAATCTAAAAATTGAGGTCGGCCACCATTTTAAAGAATAAGAGAAAGAAAGCTAAAGGAATAAGCTAAATCAAAATCAAATTCACTCAAATCTCAAACTACTTTATCTCAAAGCTAAGGCGAATAATGAATGCATCTCATTTTTATAATCGTTTCTGGTTTTAAGATGAATCCGAAGTATTTTTCTTGATTATGTCATGTTCTTGAATGATAAAATGTTTATATATGCTTATTGATGATATATGCTTACTCATATAGGTTTTATGATAGGTTTTAATGTAAAAACCATATTCAATGATATCCAATTGCCTTGCGAATTTAGATTTAGATCAAAAATGGTAATTTTGAAACAGGTTTCAATTTTCATAATTTTTCTAAATTTATGTGGATTTTATATGAATTTTCTAGTGAAGAAAATGTTACTTTGGGTTTAAAAATTTATTACAAATTATATTGGCTTAGGGTCTGAAATTTATATATATTGGAAAACATATTGAAAGCGATTTACAGGAATGAATTTTCCTAAGTGTTTTAATAGGTATATAAAATTATTTAAGGTATGGGACTTAAATGTTTTATATATTTATAAAAAGGAGAGGGGGTATTTTGTAAATAATTCAAATCGTTCTTTTTGAAAATTGGAAGTACGTTTAGAAAGAAAATTTGCAACCAATCATAATTTGACAAACAAGGGAGGTTAGGTAAAAAGAATTAATTTAAAAAGTCAACTCAATTTATACATGCTTTTTCCTATTTCAATGCTTTCGGCATCAGGCTTTCGACTCCTTACCTCCACCTCTGACTCAAACGAAACCAATGCACATAGTATCAGATACCTGGCGAATAGTGAATTGGATATAGGCGGTAGGTACAGGGTCGAAACCAAAGGTTCCGAGGGGATCAAAGCATGTTTTGCTTTCAATTGAAAATGCACCAGCTTTACTTTCGAATGGAATGCTTTCGACTTGATTGGCTTTCGACCAGTTCAAATTGTTTTAAAGGAATGGTTTAGAATGGGTTGCCCCATGGTTTTAAGCAAATGCTTTCGAATGGGTCGAAACCCCTAGCTGCCGCTTTTCTTAACTTTCAAAGTCAATGGTTTCGGAAGGTATACTTTGTTTTAAAACTTAACCACTTCTTCAATGCTTTTAGAAAGTTGGTTTCAGCACCATCACTTCTTTACTTAGGAACTACTTTCGAAAGAGTGCTATCGACTTAAATGGTTTTAATGACCATTTTGTTAAGTTAAAGGTAGAATCCAAATGGTTTCGAAAGATATAGTTTTCAAAGGTTTTGAAGGAGTTAAGCTTGAATGGTTTCGAAAAGTATTTCAACATTTTTTTAATTGAAACCAAATGCTTTCAAAAGGTTTGTTGTTTACAAAGATTTTGATGCTTTTGAAAGGTTTTTAATGAAGGTTTTAAAGGGGTGGTTCACTAATGGTTTCGAAAGGTTTTAAGGAAGGTTTCCAATGGTTTCAAAAGGTCCAAAAGGAAGGGTTTTCCAATGTTTTTGAAAGGCAGTGTAAAATGTTTTAAAGATAAGATGCCTAAGGTTTTAAAGCTTTCGAAGGAAAGATTTTTCAAGAGTTTTTGAAAGGAAGATTGAATGGTTTTGAAAGAAATGTTTTGGATTTTGGCCTAGGTTATAAGAAGGGTTTTACTTGGTATTGAAGAAGGTACTTCCAATGGTTCCGAAAAGATACTTTCAAAGGTTTCAAAAGGGGTACTTTCAAAATTTTAAATGCTTTCATCAACAAGGTTTTGTGTAAATAATATGTAACATTGAAAAAAGCTTAGAGTAAAGCAAAGAATGTATTTTCCTTGTATAAATATGATTTAAAGGTTTAAATCTTTTTGAAAAGGCTTTTAAGGAAAAATTTAAAGGATAATTAAACCTAAGAAAAATGATTCAGATATAGAAGACCAGATACGACTAGCGTAGGGTCGTGACTTATACATGGCTCTAGCCCCAAACTAATTTTAGTTCAAATTCCAGCGTGTAGGGCTTAGTCACAGGTAGACTTAAATGATAGTTACACACAGAAAGGAATATATGTACAGAGAAGAAAAAGGTTATTGGTGAGCCCGCAAAACCATTAGGATCAGGAGACCCTTGGAGAAGTAAGTTAGGGACAGACCGTCCAAAAGACTTATTTAATAGTTGTTAGATCATATTAATTGTTTTGTCTGGCAGGCCCGAGTCAGCCAAGGGTTAGTTGCTAGCCAAAAAAAACTACATTGTTTGGATAGATAATCTATTTTATAACTAATATGTACACATACATGATATTGGTTTATAGATTTAACCATTTTTGGTTGTAGGATTTTAATTTTCAAAAGATATATTTTAAAAAGGGTATTTGTGAAGGGAAACCCGTCCTGCTAAGCGGAGTGGTCTCACTTAATATTATATAAAGGAAATGTATAGTATTATTCACACTTGGCTTTATGTCTGACTCGAAGTTTATATTTTCCCCTTAAACTCTTGGGTGCTCAAAATTGATTCGAGTAGGCTGAGGGTTGAGGTTTATAAGTTTTAGTAGGTTGACGAATAAAGCTACCGAAGACAAGCAGGAGGCTGATGGATAGCTATTTTAGGAGATGTTGTTTTATTTTGTTTTTTCCACTGTGTTGTATTATGTCAGTATGACAATATAGTACTCTAGTCACCCAATGGGGCATCATCATATGTCGCTCTTGGCGTATTTATATAATAATTATATTTAATCTTTACCTGGGAATTGATATGGGACTATGTAATTGAATGTGAAACATGTTTTGTGAAACGTAATATGAAAAGCTGTTTTTGAAATCTTTGATTTTGTTTCATATTCAAGCGCTTCTGATATCATGGATACCATTAACATAGCCGTATTTAGTCGTCAGAAGTTAATACTATAGATGACTACAGCATCTGTAGTGCTTAGCATTGGGCCTCCAGATAAGGGATGTTACACGATCACCCCCGATGGTGCCAAACCATTCACCATATATATATATGCATGTAGTACTGGTCTTGGGGCTGTCCTTATACAAGAATGGAACATAGCCTCATATGTGGGTCGACAGTTTAAGGATCACGAGGGAAATTATCTGACACATGACTTGAAGTAAGCAGTCATTTTACTAATGCTGAAGTCCTGGAGGCATTATTTTTTGGGCGAGAGATTCGAGTATTTTACAAACCATAAATCTCTCATTTATCCATTTTCATAAAAGGATTTAAATTCAAGACAGTAGTGGTAGATGGAGTAGTTAGCATCATACAATTTTGGGATTTCTTATACTCTAGGGAAGGGAAATGTAGCAATCGATGCTCTGAGTAGGAGGCATGCTAAGGTGAATGTTATGTTGTTAAAGAGGAGAAATTTAGAGTTTATATCAGAGTTCGATTTTTAACCCTGATCAAAGTATGCACTTTGAATGTTCACAACGATGGAGATTAGACTTGCACTGATGGATTGTATTGGACCGAGTCAAGGGCGAGATGCATCGTTGGTTAGTATTACGGAGTGTTAGGAAAGGGAGAAAGGTCGAACCATTTTGATCGTTACTCCAATGACCAAAAGGGTTACTTGAGGAAAGATGGAAGGCTATGTGTATCGTAGATTAGGGAGTTGGTAGAAGAAATTTTTGTAAAGTATCACTATTCTAGAATGACTATTCATCTAGGAGGAGATAAGATATATCAAGGTGTGAAGTGGATATGATATTGGCTAGGGATGACAGGGTAGGTAGCAGAATATGTTGCAAAATGAGGAGATAAGATATATCAAGATGTGAATAGTATATGATATTGGCTAGGGATGAAAGGGTAGGTAGCGGAATATGTTGCAAAATGTATGACATTCCAAAGTGTCACGACCTGAAATCTGACGCTCGAAAATCAACATTCATGCTTCACTTGTATTCGAATGTCGTAGATTCAAACGTCGAACTCCAGTTCGGATGGAGCTTATAACACATTAAGTACAACAACATAGTGGAAGAAAAATGAATAAATTCATTGATTTACAACAGTTGATTACAACAATGATACAACGAATATCATATATCAAAGATACATAACAGCGGAAAGATATAACAACGGAAAAAAAATAACTCCAACATAATCTTCAAGAGAGAATGAGTCTTTAAACTACGTCACGAAACAAGAGCTGCAAAACTCCAAATCGAAAGCTCGAATCACCATCATCGATACATTAAGCAAGGTCATTCATCCAAAGATTGAAGAAGATTTCCATAGACCAAAGGCTACCGAATCTACACCTACTATTTGATTATCTGAAAATCCCAACTCTAGACTACCTGTGTGGAAAATTGTGGGCACCCAGAGTTTAGGAAGGGAACAATAAACTCCAGGTCAGTCATGGAACTGGTGTGAGCAAAAAAAAATAGTTTAAACAAAAACAAACAAAATAAATTTAAAATGAAATCCACAATGCTTTTTGCAAAATGAAACTACCATAAGGCCTCCTACCACACACACAATGCAAATGCACAATTGGAGGAGATTTCTCCTTATGATAGTCAAACATGCCTGATACGCGAAAACCTTTCTGATATTATTATTAGTGCATAGTGTGGAAAACCTTTCGAAAGTATAATATTAATCTTAGCCAGCATAGACATTTCGAACTATGCCTATTATAGCTACCATCTAAATAGTGGTGACCACCATAAGTAAATGGCAGGTTATACAACTAAAACCGTACAAGGCGCGTGTTGGTGATTGGATTTCCAACAAATGGTCAGGCTAAGAAAATTCCTATTGCCACATGGGTATGCCTCTGGAGGGACGTCCCGAGAACTTACCCAGTTCTCTACCAGCACAAGGCCGGGTTACCCCTGTCCGGAAGTAACACCTACAAGTATGCCATCCCCGGTCGTAACCAACCTTTATCCGAGTGCTCGACACCAACAACCACAAAGCAATGTATTTGCAGTAACCATAAAGGTTAAATATATGGGCTCCATACCATGATACCACCTCTATCCAGAAGAAATGGACATACCCTAGGGAGCGACCCCTAAATAACCTTGCTGCATTCTTCCTGTTTCGACCATTTCCGGGGTGTGAGGTCCTGATGCAGTCTCGTCCACAAAGCTACGCTTCACACAAAAGCCATGCTTCGATCAGCAAATGATCAGCATCACTTCGTATGCCACATTACCAAATTGGGAATGTATCACTAGTTACCATCAACTACATAACCTCTGAGCTTGTATGTCCCAGAGAAGGGTGTTAAGCTAAGAGAATAAATTCTCCACCACCAAACAAAAATGTATTTGATAGAAACCAGCTTTACATCTCAAAGTGTAATGTCAGACACACATCCATACAAGTCTATTCTGGGTTCGAACAGAACCGAAGGCACTTCTCAAAGAAGCCCTTACAAATATGGATAATCCCTAATCACGTCCGGACTTCCCATAAAAAAGGGTGATCAAATAGCTATATCGAGGATCAGCCGGTGCAGAGACATTTGACGAGTTATCCTTTTGCTTTCGAAAATACCCGGTCTTCACTGCCGGTCTTCAATTGCTTTCCATTTCATCGTATCATTATTCGGAATGGGTTATATGACACAAGGTCCTCTCCCGGCTAAACCGAATAATGAGCGCAATATTTAAAAACATATGGATATTGGGATCTTAGTTAAGTCACAATTTTAACCCAAAACCTTTCTTTAAATGGTTTAAACAAATTACTATTTTCAAAACTTTAAACAAAAAGACTCACTTCATAAAGTTCGCCAATCTTTCACAAAGATTCATTCATAGCCTTTCCAAACAATTTCCCTTTCAAATTGGATTAACTCATCCAATCTTTAAATCAAAGATTCAATTCATAGCTTTCAAAAACCATTTCAAAGATTCATTCATAACTTTCAAAAAACATTTTTTTCAAACTTGAAATCCTTTCAACACAAATTGGAAATCCTTTCTTTATATTAAAGCTATTATTATTTGAAAAACAAAGGTTTTTGTTTCGAAAAAATCTGATTTCATTTGCACAAGTTAGAGCCCTTTACGTCTAAAACTAGGGTTAAATTCAAATTCCCAAAACAATGGTTTTAAAATGGTTTAAAACCCATATAAATACATTTATAACTTGTATAACCTTTTTAAAACCATAATTTCCAAACAAAAGAATTCAATTTCAAACCTTGAATTCAAATACAAATCAAATTAGTTAAATTTCAAAACTTTATCAAGTTATTCAAAATAACTTTCATCTTCAAAACTCCTTTTCAAAAGCTTTTCATATTTAACCCGATTCCATTTCCAAAACTATTTTTGATTCGAAATTCAATCTTTAAAATCATTTCAAAGATCTGTGACTTAACCAATTTCCTCGTGCAATCTATATTTGTGTGTATATGGTGTAGCCAGGGGTTTTACACAATAGTGCAACATCATCAATCATCACAATCCAAACACAAAAATATTGATAAGCGGTATAATCCTATAACGCTTATTTTCATTCACAGATTCATAGATAAATAATATAAATTCATCATAGATAAATAAATTACATTCATCACAGCTCAAATCAAAATAATTCATATCATAAAGCATCACACATCAGGGATATCAAACAATTCAAGGCATTCCAAATCAAACATCCATAAGTAAGATCAATTAATTATCCGATTAATTATTTTTAAACCAGATTAATCAGTAAACCTGGTTAATTAACATTAATTAATTACAAATCATCTTAATTAATTAACTTTTAATCACTTGTTAATTTACTTTTAATGTTAAATTAATTAACCTTTAATTATTAAATAAATAACCTTAAATTATTTAATTATCCTTTAATTAATTATCTTAAATTAGTTACATTAATTAAACCCTTAATTGATTACCATTAAATTAATTATCTTTAATTAATTACAATAAGTGAGTATCCCTAATCACTTTCATTAATTAATCTTTAATTAATTAATTATCTTCAAATCATTTACCTCAATTAGTTTACCATTCAAATTAATTATCCTTAATTAATTATTCTTTAATCGCTTGATTAATCATCTTAAATATCATAAATTAACCAACCTCTAATACAATAATAAAATTAACAAATTAACCTCAAATCATTTTAATTAATTAATCACATTAGTTAATTATCCTTAACAGTAATTACCCAAAGTATTAACTTTACTTTAATTACACAAAGTAACTATTCTTATTTAATCACTTAATTACATTCTTTAAACCTTATTAAATAAAGTAAATCATCATTAACAATTAACAAAATTTTAAAAACTTTTAAGTAATTAAATAATCAAAACATTATTAAGATAAACCATTTATCTTAGAAATCTTATTTAAACAACCTTTTACATTAATTAATTAACACGTGAATTAACTTAAATTAATTTATATTGAAATTTTAATTTATTCCCAAAACTAAAATAAAACATATATTGTTTTAAAGGAATTTAGCAAGAAAGTGTTTAAACTTGTTTTAGTTTAAATTTGGAAAGAAAACGTGTTCATTTACAATTTCAAGAAACACAACCCAGACCTGCGATGAACTCGAGGTTTTAACCGAGTCAAAACCCAAAACTCCCGAGTTTTTCCCCGAGGAAATCTCTTCCTCTTCCCTTTTTTTTTACTTTGTTTCTATTTTAAAAACTTAAAAACTTTGATACTCAGTGGAACGACTTGACTAAGAACTCGGGCCAAAGTCTTTCTTCCCCGAGGCAATACCCGAGCCTGCCCCCTCCTCTTTCTTCCAAATCTCTGACACACAGGTGCACGAACACACGTGCACCGATGATTGCGGACCCTCCGACCAACGTCGATTTCTTCAACAAGTTGCTGACGATACCCACGAGCCTCCCGACCATCCATTTTGACACGATCGTCTGAGAATCCAAATCGGACCATACCAACTCCTACTGGCACCAACATGATCAACCAAAACAACTCACGCCCCCACGTGAAGTCCCAGAAGCTTCGCGACTCCGACCGAAGCTTCCATGATCACCCACGAGTCGTTTCCCCTGCGACCGATGTAGTCCGATGCTCTAACGAAGTTACAATGACTGGCTTTCCCACCACTACTAAAAATTAGGGTTAAACCCAAGATCGACGTCATCTACCTTCCATGATAAATTATAAAATCATCGAACATTTTTCTGATGATCCTCAACCCTCCGGCAAGCTACGACTTCAATCTCGAGATCTAAAAACCCTTCGATCATCATAATTTCGTTAAAACCCAATTTATGCTCAACTAGCAAGTATTCATGATTCACTAAACTAAAAATCATGATTTTTCTTTTAAAAATCATGATTTCATAAAATAAAACATATCATGTAAGTGAATCAATAATTTATGATACTTGAATTTCGACATTAATTTGAGTTTTACTGTATATTCTCTTCCCAGTAAAAGTTATCTTCAAATTTAACTTAAAACTATACTTAGAAGTTAGATTCTGATTATATGAACATAGTTTGTTTAGATCTTGAAGCTTAGAATGGATCAGAAAAAGGAGTATTGTTTTTTGATTGGTTTTAATCCTTATAAACCTGAAACAGAGATGTCTGCCTGTACAACAGACATGCACAAACCTATCTACGCGCACACACACACACACACATACATACATACATGCACATTTTCACCCATGCAAACAATTTTCACTACTTAATTTCACAGAAACAAGCATAACACAGATTTAAGCTCTTAAGTAGGTTAGTTTGCTCACCAGTAAATTGAAGATAAAGGAACTGAAAGCTTAAAACTGGAAGTATTTTATTATTTGAATTTTGATCTGCCATCTGATTTGTTTGAGTTTCTTTGAAGCTTGATGATCTGATCATTAACTTGCTCCTTGATCAGGTTGGTGTTTTGAAATGAATTGAACTTTACTTTTGATGCTTCTTTTGCTTTCCAGGTTTTAGATTGAATGCGCTTGAATTTGTAGTTGCATCTGATCTTGCTTTGTTAAAGTTAGACTTTGATCTTTACTTGACATTTACTTTAGTTACTTCAGGTTATTTTGATTTCTTTGGTTTTTATTTTGTTTCCCAGATTTTACTTTTGAACTTTGCCTTATTTTTGATTTCCAGGCTTAACCTGTTTTGTTTTTTTATTTTAATTTCTTTTTTTTCAGTTTAGAGAGGATGAGAAGTGGAGAGTTTGAACATTTTGAATTTAAATGAAGTAACCAGGTTTTCTTTTACTAGTCAATACGTATATTTCTAATTCAAATTTAAAAAGAAGAACAAACATTTTGCCACTTGTTCATTTTGCACATTACATGGCTTACAAATGTTACATACATATTTTAATTATCTTTCACTTGTTCAAATGCAAGAAATTTGTGTTTAAAACCTACTCTATTTAATTTAAAATTTTGTTTTAAACCCTTGTTAAACTTTTATTTATTTATGTAGATCATCTACATATGTTTATATTTTAAATTTATAATATACAAACTATTTTTATTCATTTTAAGAGAAAATATAATTTAAATTTTTAATTAAATCTCACTTTACATATTTCCAAATCCAATTTATTTAAAAATATTTATCTTGAATCTCAAATCCAATTTCAAATCAATCCATATACATATATTATTAGAAAACAAACTTTTATTAATTTAAAATATAGAGTTTTAAATCCAATTTTTTTAATATATATATTAAATAATTTCAAATTCAAATTTTCAAATCACAATTTGTTTATATAAACACAAAACAAAAACATATCTTTATTAAATTTGAAAATTTCAAATTAATTCACAATTTAATTCTAAAATTTAAATTAATTACCAGTTCAAATTTGATTTAAAATCGGGATCGTTACAGATTCCCCCTTAGGAAAATTTCATCCCTGAAATTTGCCAGAAGGGAGATAACAAAGAACAGGTAAGAAATGTTTTACCAGATCAAACCAAATATCTATTCTGCATTTGGCTTTGCAAATCATAATATCATCAATAAATATAAGAACGAACTCATTCAATATCTAACGAAGTACTCAAGTTATCAGATCTACGTAATATAAAAGGCTATTGGTTAGTCCGAAGGGATAACTAACCATTTGTAGAATATATCTGAACCCTAGAGAACAGACAAATGAATACTCAACTCAGGTTGGAATATCCCAAAGTATACACGAACTTGTCCATCTTTGGACTTGGATCAACACCAGAAATTTCAAAAAAAATTCAAAATTTGGTTTTGAACAATATCATTTTATTGATACAATCTTCATATTTTATTCATCTATTTATTTCAATTTAAAATTTCCAATTTATTAAATTTTACAATGATAGGAATCGATGAAGAGAATATGAAATAGGAACTTATCAACAATGATTCGCAGGGCCATCATCACACCATAGCTTCTCTCTCGAGCTGCCACGAAGCAATCAAAGAATCAAAATTGAATGGTGATCAAAAGAGATTGATAGAGAAAGTTTATTCCTTGTTATTACAAGGTATTGACCATTTGTAGTGGTATTCCCCTATCCCTTATCTCGTCCTCTTCTTGCACTCATACTCGCTATCAGTGGATAGTAAGAGAATTTACCGAGGCATACAGACGGATATCTTAGGGATATACTCATTCTAGGGCATTTGTAACCCAATCTCTAATGAGTTACCTAATGTGCTATACCCCTGAGCTAAAGATTCAACTTTCAGCTCTGATACCAAGTTGTCTCGACCTGAAATCCAACGCTCAAAAATCAACATCCATACCTCACTTGTATTCGAATGTCGCAGGTTCAAACGTCAAACTCCAATTCGGATGGAGCTTATAACACATTAAGTATAACAACACAGTGGAAGAAAAATGAATAACTTCATTGATATACAACAGTTGATTACAACAATGATACAACGAATATCATATATCAGAGATACCTAACATCGGAAAGATATAACAACGGAAAAATATAACTCCAACATATTCTTCAAGAGAGAATGAGTCTACAAACCACACCCCGAAACCAGAGCTCCAAAACTCCAAATCGAAAGCACGAACCACCATCATCGATGCATTAAGCAAGGTCAGTCATCCAATGACTGAAGGAGATTTCTAGAGACCGAAGGCTACCGAATCTACACGTACTATTTGATTATTTGAAAATCCCAACTCTAGACTGTCCGTGTTGAAAATTGTGGGCACCCAGAGTTTAGTAAGGGAACAATAAACTGCAGGTCAGTCATGGGATTGGTGTGAGCAAACAAAAATAGTTTTAAAAAAACAAACAAAAGAATTTTAAAATGAAATCCGCAATGCTTTCTGAAAAATGAAACTACCATAAGGCCTCCCGCCACACACACAATGCAAACGCATAATTGGAGGAGATTTCTACTTATGATAGTCAAACATGCTTGATGCACGTAAACCTTTTTGATATTATTATTAGTGCATAGTGCAGAAAACCTTTCGAAAGTATAACATTAATCTTAGCCAGCATAGACATTACGAACTACGCCTACTATAGCTACCATCTAAACAGTGGTGACTACCATAAGTAAATGGCAGGTTATACAACTAAAACCGTACAAGGCACGTATTGGTGATTGGATTTCCAACAAATGGTCAGGCTAAGAAACTTCCTACTGCCACATGGGTACGCTTCTGGAGGGACTCCCCGAGAACTTACCCAGCTCTCTGCCAACACAAGGTCGGGTTACCCCTGCTCGGGAGTAACACCTATAAGTATACCATCCTCGGTCGTAACCAAACTTTATCCGAGCGCTCGACACCAACAAACACAAATAAATGTATTTGCAGTAACCACATAGGTTAAATATATGGGCTCCATACCATGATACCACCTCTATCCAGAATAAATAGACATACCCTAGGGGCGCGACCCCAAAATAACCATGCTGCATTCTTCCTGTTTTGACCATTTCCGAGGTGTAAGGTCCTGATGCAGTTTCGTCCACAAAGCTACGCTTTACACAAAGCCATGCTTCGACTAACAAGTGATCAGCAGCACTTTGTATGCCACATTACCAAATTGGGAATGTATCACTAGTAACCATCAACTACATAACCTATGAGCTGGTATGTCTCAGAGAAGGGTGTTAAACTAAGAGAATACATTCTCCGCCACCAGACAGGAATATATTTGATAGAAATTAGCTTTACATCTCAAAGTGTAATGTCAAACACACATCCATACAAGTCTGTTCCGGGTTCAAACAAGACCGAAGGCACTTCACAAAGAAGCCCTTGCAAATCCGGGTAATCCCAAATCACATCCGGACTTCCCATCGAAAATGGTGATCAAATATCTATGCCGGGGATAAGCAGGTGCAGAGACATTCGACGAGTTATCCTTTTGCTTTCGAAAATATCCGGTCTTCACCACCGGTCTTCAAATGCTTTCCATTTCATCGTATTATTATTCGAAATGGGTTATATGACACAAGGTCCTCTCCTGGCTAAACTGAATAATGAGTGCAATATTTACAAACATATGGATATTGGGATTTTAATTAAGTCACAATTTTAACCCAAAACCTTTCTTTAAATGGTTTAAACAAATTACCCTTTTTAAATCTTTAAATAAAAAGATTCACTTCACAAAGTTCACCAATCTTTCACAAAGATTCATTCATAGCCTTTCTAAACAATTTCCCTTTCAAATTGGATTAACTCATCCAATTTTTAAATCAAAGATTCAATTCATAGCTTTTAAAAACCATTTCCAAAGATTCATTCATAACTTTCAAAACAACTTTCTTTTCAAACTTGAAACCCTTTCAACACAAATTGGAAATCCTTTCTTTATATGAAAGCTATTATTATTTGAAAAACAAAGGTTTTCATTTCAGAAAAATCCGATTTCATTTGCACAAGTTAGAGCCTTCAAGTCTAAAATTTGGGTTAAATTCAAATTCCCAAAACAATGGTTTTAAAATGGTTTAAAACTCATATAAATACATTTATAACTTGTATAACCTTTTCAAACCATAATTTACAAACAAAGAATTCAATTTCAAATCTTGAATTCAAATTCAAATAAAATTATTTAAATTTCAGAACCTTATCAAGTTATTCAAAATAACTTTTATCTTCAGAACTCTTTTTCAAAAGCTTTTCATATTTAACCCAATTCCATTTTCGAAACTATTTTGGATTCAAAATTCAATCTTTAAAATCATTTCAAATATCTGCGACTTACCAATTTCCTCGTGCAATCCATAGTTGTGTGTGTATGGTGTAGCCCAGGGGTTTTACACAATAGTGCAACATCATCAATCATCACAATCCAAACACAGAAATATTGATAAGCGGTATAATCCTGTAACGCTTATCTTCATTCACAGGTTCACAGATAAATAATATAAATTCATCACAAATAAATAAATTACATTCATCACAGCTCAAATCAAAATAATTCATATCACACAGCATCACAAATCAGGGATATCAAACAATTCAAGGCATTCAATATAAATCAAACATCCATAAGTAAGATTAGTTAATTATCTGATTAATTTTTTAAAACCAGATTAATCACTAATCCTGGTTAATTTACATTAATTAATTACAAATCTTCTTAATTAATTAACCTTTAATCACTTATTTATTTACTTTTAATTATAAATTAATTAACCTTCAATTATTAAATAAATAACCTTTAATTATCTAATTATCCTTTAATTAATTATCTTAAATTAATTACATTAATTAATTAACCCTAAATTAATTACCATTAAATTAATTTTCTTTAATTAATTACAATAAGTGATTATCCCTAATCACTTTCATTAATTAATCTATAATTAGTTAATTATCTTCAAATTAATTACCTCAGTTAATTAATCATTCAAATTAACTATCCTTAATTAATTATTCTTTAATCGCTTGATTAATCATATTAAATATCATAAATTAATCAACCTCTAATACATTAATAACTTTAACAAATTAACCTCAAATCATTTTAATTAATTAATCACATTAATTAATTATCCTTAAAGGTAATTACCCAAAGTATTAACTTCTTTAATTACATAAAGTAATTATTCTTATTTAATCACTTAATTACATCCTTTAAACCTTATTAAATAAAGTATATCATCATTACAATTAACTAAATTTTAAAAAACTTTAAGTAATTAAATAATCAAAACATTATTAAGATAAACCATTTATCTTAGAAATCTTATTTAAACAACCTTTTACATTAATTAATTAACACGTGAATTAACTTTAAATAATTTATATTGAACTTTTAGTTTATTCCCAAAACTAAAATAAAATTGTTTTAAAGGAATTTAACAAGAAAGTGTTTTAAATTTGTTTTAGTTTAAATTTGGAAAAATATCTTGCAACGTCCCGCCTTTTTGCACGATTTAAATCGACGATAAACCACACACGTCAGACTCAAACAATACAGAAGGGCGGATTGTTATGGGGTAAATAAGAAAAACAGGGAAAGAAAAAAATAAAATAGAATCTTACAACGGAATGATAAAATATAATAATCAAATATACAGTTCATGAAGCTGTTTATAAACATTTGATTATATTTACACAACACATATCAGAGTTGCCCATACCAACGAATAATAATCGATGCAGCGGAATACACCGTGTAGTGGAATAATATAATATAATAATAGTACTACAAATCTTCATCTTCGTTCTCCAGAATATAATCTTCAAATCCTAAAACGCTCAGACTGACCCGAGCGAATTGAAAGAACAAAACACTCGAGTCAGAAAATATCTTATATAAGTTAAATCAACAGGAATAAATATGAGTGGAACGGCGTCAGAGATGTTTACGGGATTTGGCATCTCCTATCCAGTGTCTAACGTGAGTGCAGTAACTCAAGAGATGCTCGGGATTCACATCTCCTAAGGATCCGTCAAATTATTTACTATGTAGTAATATACGCTATTATAATAGTGTCTAAAGTAAAGTATAATATATTGAAAATAGCTTTAAGGCTTTACATTTTCCACCTTAACACACTTTTTTATATTCCCATAGTCTATATAGTACCGTAATCTCCCCCGTACTAGGCGTCGTCAGAGGGGACTCCATAGGTATGGTACAAAACAAAATCGTATAAGGCACGCTAGAGTAGGTGACACGGCACAACTAGGAAATGCCAAGGTAGATATACCAATTACGCTTCCGGGTCGGTGGTAACGCATAGCCGCAGCAATCGCCCACCTCGAGCCACGCCCCAAATCAAAGAAATCAAAAGTGGCCACCGAATAAATCCAAAGTCAGAGTATAATATCGAAGGGATGTGTCCGATCAAAGGTGCTACCTCATTAACCCGTCGATCGCTCATGTTTTAGCCACCTTATGCCAACTCACGGGAGTTGGGCCCATGTATTTACCTCAAAGGAAACGCCACCACCATCCTACTTCATTCTGCAATCTCCACCGTGTACACGGGTGTTAAAGTGGTTTTCGGAGTTGGTAGAGAGTATGACAACTTCCGATCCCGGTCTCTTTAACTACCAGATGTTATTATAACACAGCGGTCATTTTAAAATAATTATACTTCAAACCAGAATATAATATCCACTTCAAAACCATATAAATACGATATCATTTTTTTTAACCGAAATCAATAAGAAATCATTTTTATTTCAAATATATCATTTTTCCAAAATCATAGAACTTTCAAATCTATATACCTTGAAAACCCATAGCTTTGAAACATAACTTCAAATACTTAAATGGTTTAAATAATAAATTACGTTATGTAATAAAATAGCTTCTTTAATTTCACAAATAAATCTCCAAATTCCGATTTGAAACTCCAATAGACCATTTCGAATTTCCATATATTTCAAACCTTTAAATATTTACCATTTCAAAACTAATTCTTTGATTATCCCATATATATCAAATTCAATTGCTATTATTTAGATTTGAAATCTTTACTTAATAAATCCAATATAATTTAACTAAAACCTTTAACTTCAAACAACTGGATATACTTTCAATATATTTAACTTGATATATTCATTTATCTCAACTTTATATTCATTTAAATCACTTTAAACCAAATCAAGTTATAAGAATCATACCCTTTAAAATCTCCATTTTTATTAAATTTTCAAATCAAATTTTATTCAAGTACAATTCTTAAATACTTCAATTTAAACCAATATCATATTTATCTTCCAACTTAAATTTCATTTAAGTATTTTAAAACTCTATATTTACAACATCTTAAGTAGGAACTTAACCACATAATATAAAACAATTAAACTCCATTATTAAACTCATTTTTATTAAACAATTTTATACATAGCTTAAAAACCAAGAAGTTAACTATATATATAATAATATTTATACAACCCCAAAATTTTAATAGTTATTAAACCGTATATTCCTTTCCAACACCATAGAAATCATTTTCAAAATAATTTATATATAGACCGCGGTGCCTGTATATAATTTTCTATCCTATGGTCAAGTGATACAGATATTTATCATTTCAATCCGCAATTTAAAATAAAAATGCGGTTGTATATCATTTCAAACCACAATCCTGAATCAAAATAAATGCACAATAACTTGCATATTATGATGATATAAATAAAACATCCATTCATCCATCATAAAATCATACATTCATCACAATCATCATACAAAACAATCAATCAATATTAATATATAACTGATAATATATAACAGGTAATTAACTGGCAGTTATATTCAATAATAAATTAAATAACGATTTAATCTAAATAAATGCAATAACTGAGATAATGATTAAAATATACGAAAAGTCATGAATAATGCATAATCACAACAAAAATTTAATTTAACAAACATAAGAAATTTTAGAAGTTGTGAGTGGGTTAAAACACTCACCTTTTGAACTTAAATTGAATTTGAATCCAATTTAAACCCAAAAATTGACCAGTCTCGGAATTCGTCCAAACCAGCACCAAAAAGTCAGGAATTTCAATACGATCCTAAAAGAAAACCGTGCGTGAGTTGGTGTTCGTATGTGAAAGATATAGCAATAAATGCGTTTTAATTTCAAATATAAAAAAATATTAAAAAAGCGAACACTTTCCTTCCTTTTCCACATCATCTCCTTCAACTCTCAAACGTCTCCAGGCCCTTCTTCCCAACGCAGAGTACCATACACACACGCATCCAAACAACTGAAGCTGCCACCTCGTGCAAGCTCAACGCGCCGCCTCCTCAGGCCATCGCGGCCACCCATGTTGCTCGCCAAACCTCCAAAGACGCTCGACTAGTCAGAAACACCTAGCGCCGCAACTAATTTTCGTAACCCTAATTGAATTTTCCTCCGAATCCAGCTGTTAATTCCACGAATGAACGCCACAGATCGACTTCCCTCGGTCCCCTCTACAAAACCCAGAAAGGATTTCCCGATCAGACGAAGTTCATCGTCGAGCGATGAATGGCCGAAACTTCTTTGATTTTTGCTGATCAGACGATGAGGCAAAATGAAAAACAAATCATGGATCTGAGATGCACTCGTCGATAGCTTCGATATATAAATTTTCTGAATTTTTTTTGAGGAGTTTGAAATTTTAGCTTTGGATTTGATTTGGGATTGCAATTGGAATTAGGGTTTGTCTGCCATTGAAGTGAGGAGGTGAATAGAACGTACAGAAATGAGGAACAGAGGCTGCTAGGGCTTATAGCAGGATATATATAGGCAAGCTGAAAAAGTATAGATGGATAAGATAGATATACGCGCTAACGACAAAGTGTCCCAAAAAGCCCGTTCTGACTCCGGAACGAAATTGGGTCAACCCATATATCAAAATAGATGTTTTAAAATATTTTAAACGCGATGGAACAAGTTTCAAGTTCAAATTGCATCGTATGAAGAAGTTATGCTCAAATCAATATTTTTCAAATTGATTTCAATTGATTTCAATTTCATTGATTTCAAGCCGTTTCGAGTCCGTACGATCAAACGACAAGCTCGATCGCTACGAAACTTGAAATCCTACAATAATTCACCGTTATGGATCCAATGAAATTGGTTTCGTCGAAATCCGAGTCAGTGGCCAAAATGGCTATTTTATATTAATTGAATAAATTAAAAATCAATCAATTAAATCCCATTTTTAATTTCACTTCTATAATCGACAATTTTTATCACCTTTATTTTATTAATCATTTACAATAATTTGAACAAGTTCGGATGTCAATTTAAAGTTGATAAATCTATCAATTGCAGTGTTAAATTTTAAATTTCATTATATTCAAATTAATAAATTAAATTCCCAATAATTCTATTAATTTTATTTTCATTCTTATTATTCAATTCATTATTACCCAATGGACGAAATTAACATTGGTTCGTGGTTTATTGCATTATTATTCTCAAATTTCATCTTAATTTCAATAACGTATATTTATAATATTTAACTCTACTTATCTGCAATAAATCTAATTAGCAAACTTTAAATTCCAATAACTAATAAAACCTGCCTTCCATTCCTTTAATTAAACAAATTGCCCTATTATGGATAGTATTACATTATTGAATCAATTATCAATTTATAGGAAGAATTATTACTAGCTTACTCTTATTACATTAACCATCACCATCTTATTCCAATTTCCAATTAATATAGAAATAAATTTCATTCACTTAAAAATAAATTCATTTATTATAGATTTCCTTTCAATTAATTAAAATTGATTTCTATAAGTTGATTTGATTTAATTGCCAAAAATCTACATTAATTACTATTAAATGTCCTCAATTGATTTATTTACTTGGTTTCCAACTTTTTATTTCATCAATTACTGCCTTATAAATAAACTTACGCTTCTATTTAATTTACATTCACCTTTCCGTTATTATATTTATTATCATTAAAGTGACCTTTACTTACTTTTATAAGTTATTACTTACCAATACAGGTTAAAATTCCATATATAACACAAATTTTAATTAATTGTCATTAACACTGTATTATTTCATTAAATAAATTCATATTTACATCCACTTCCGTATATAAATTTAGTAACCAAGTTACAACATTTACATTGTTTCACTTATTGGAATTACATCCAAGTTATTAACAGTTAACTTACATTTATACTGTTGCAATTCATTCTAGTTATTATTACCAAACAATTACATACAGAACACTGATTTTATTTAATCACTACTTATAATTATGAATTCATTAATTAATTCACTAATTGCCTTTGTTTTCTTATATTCTATTTAATTCCAAATATTCTTATTTACAATCAATTATAACCTAAACAGTCGTTTCAATCAAATTTGAATTGCATTAAATTGGTTATTCATCAATTGCCATTAACATTACTACCTTAATTTACATATTCATCAATATACTATTGCATAGGTTAATTAAATGTTTACTTTTAATTACTTATTTTACATTTTAACCAAGTGCGGTAATTTACACTGCACACTATTGTAATTTCACTCCAATTTCAATAATTAGTTTTAAATAACCTTGCCACAATTCATTCTAAACATTTACTTCATTATAAATCATAAATTTTTTATTTCTTTCTAAAATTTATTTACAAAATTCTTATAATTCAACAAAATTTTTATTTCCTTCAACATTAAGTTACCAAAATCTTCTTTAATTAAGAAATTTAATTACCGAATTTTACGGGTCGTTACACTCTCTCCCACTCAAAACTTTTAGTCCACGAAAAGGAAAAAGAAGGGAAAAGAAGAATTAAGAAATCAATATATCTTACCTAAAATATTAGATTTATACATAAATAAATTTTCAAAATCAATTAATTTAAATAAAATATACCAATTTATAACCATTAAATCTTTTATCTTAAATTAATAAAGTTTGGAAAACATTTTCAAAAAAAATTTCCAAGTCCAAAATTTACGGAAAATTTCGACAGAGTCTCCTTTGTACAGAGAGGCTTGGGAGAAAATATAATGTCAAATACAACAATATACAACATATATTTTCCAAAATAATATATATCCCCACATGGGAAAAATAATATAATACCGCTATAAACTATAATCCGAACACATACCTATTTATCGGGCAATTAACACTTAATTATGAAACCAAAAGCAGTAGCAATTGCTTCTATAACCTGTATTTCACTTATATAATCCAAAAGAGTTAATAACTATATAAAATGAAATATTTAAGGTTGTTTCAACCATAAACCAACAAATCAATACAAACAACAATCACTTGCAATAAGGCATACAACCATCATACGGGCAATTCAACTATGCATCCATATCAAACAACAAATAGTTGTTCGAGTTGAACTTTAAATTGCACAGACGGGAAAATAAACTACTTATTACACCATTTACTCAACAGTCTTAGATGAAGCTAAATAGATTATTCATACATCCAAACAACTTTAAAGTATCGTTGCCCTAACAACCATAAACCAAACAAACAACAAATCCAAACAATAAACTAAGTTAGAGGACTCTTGAGTGTTCACATGAGTCAAAACCCAAAACTCTCGAGTTTTCCCCTAAGGAAATCTCTTCCTCTTTCCATTTTTTTACTTTGTTTCTATTTTAAAAACTTAAAAACTTCGATACTCAGTGGAATGACTCAACCAAGAACTCGGGCCAAAGTCTTTCTTCCCCGAGGGAATACCCGAGCCTGCCTCCTCCTCTTTCTTCCAAATCTCTGACACACAGGTGCACGCATACACATGCACTGATGATCGCAGACCCTCCGACCAACGTCGATTTCTTCAACAAGCTGCTGGCGATACCCACGAGCCTCCCAACCATCCATTTTGACATGATCGTCTGAGAATCCAAATCGGACCATACCAACTCCTACTGGCACCAACATGACCAACCAAAACAACTCATGCCTCCACGTGACGCCGCTAGAAGCTTTGCGACTCCGACTGAAGCTTCCTCAATCACCCATGGGTCGTTTCCCCCGCGTCCGATGTAGTCCGATGCCCTGACAAAGCTACAGCGACCGGCTTTCCCACCTTTGCTAAAAATTAGGGTTAAACTTAAGATCGACTTCGTCTACCTTCAACGATAAATTATAAAATCGTCGAACATTTTTCTAATGGTCCTCAACCCTCCAGCAAGCTACGACTTCAATCTCGAGATCTAAAACCCTTCGATTATTAGAATTTCATTAAAACCCAATTTATGCTCAACTAGCAATTTCTCACGATTCACTAAATTAAAAATCATGGTTTTTCTTTTAAAATTCATGATTTCCTAAAGTAAAACATGTCATATAAGTGAATCAATAATTTATGATACTTGCATTTCGACATTAATTTGAGTTTTACTGTATATTCTTTTCCCAGTAAAAGTTATCTTCAAATCTAACTTAAAACTGTTTTTAGAAGTTAGATTTTGATTATATGAATATAGTTTTTTAGATCTTGAAGCTTAGAATGGATCAGAGAAAGAAATATTGATTTTTTGATAGGTTTTAATCCTTATAAACCTAGAACAGAGATGTCTACCTGTACAACGGACATGCACAAACCTATCTACACACACACACACATACATATGTATGTATGTATATACATATATGCATACATACAAGCACATTTTCACCCATGCAAACAATTTTCACTACTTAATTTCACAGAAACAAGCATAACGAAGATTTAAGCTCTTAAATAGATTAGTTTGCTCACCAGTAAAATGAAGACAGAGGACCTGGAAGCTTAAAACTGGAAGTATTTTGAAATTTGAATTTTGATCTGCCATCTGATTTGTTTGAGTTTCTCTGAAGCTTGATGATCTGATCAGGTTGGTATTTTGAAATGAACTGAACTTTACTTTTGATTCTTCTTATGCTTTCCAGGTTTTAGAATGAATGCAGCTTGAATTCGCAGTTGCATCTGATCTTGCTTTGTTGAAGTTGGACTTTGATCTTTACTTGACATTTACTTTAGTTGCTTCAGGTTGTTTTGATTTATTTGGTTTGTATTTTGTTTCCCAAATTTTACTTTTGAACTTTTCTTTACTTTTTGGTTTCTAGGCTTAATTTGTTTTGTTTTTATTTTTATTTATTTTTGTTTCAATTCAGAGAGGATGAGAAGTGGAGAGTTTGAACATTTTGAATTGAAATGAAGTAACAAGGTTTTCTTTTACTAATCAATATGTATATTTCTAATTAAAATTCGAAAGAAGAACAAACATTTTGCCACTTGTTCATTTTGCATATTACATGACTTACAAATGTTACATACATATTTTAATTATCTTCCACTTGGTCGAATGCAAGAAATTTGTGTTTAAACCTTATTCTATTTGATTTAAAATTTTGTCTTAAACCCTTGTTAAACTTTTATTTATTTATGTAGATCTTCTACATATGTTTCTATTTTAAATTTATAATATACAAACTATTTTTATTCATTTTAAGAGAAAATATAATTTAAATCTTTAATTAAATCTCACTTTACATATTTTCAAATCCAATTTATTTAAAAATATTTATCTTGAATCTCAAATCCAATTTCAAATCAATCCATATACATATATTATAAGAAAACAAACTTTTACTAATTTAAAATATAGAGTTTTAAATCCAATTTGTTTTTAATATATTTATTAAAGGATTTCAAATTCAAATTTTCAAATCATAATTTATTTATATAAATACAAAACAAAAACATATCTTGATTAAATTTGAAAATTTCAAATTAATTCACAATTTAATTCTAAAATATAAATTAATTACCAATTCAAATTTGATTTAAAATCAGCATCGTTACAAAAAGGGTGAAGGCGGAACAGAAAAACCGAGTGGACTATTACTTCCATTAGACATGCCACTGTGAAAGTCATAGTGCGTATTTATGGATTTTATGGATGGATTACCTCAGAGTAGAAGAGGGAATGAGAGAATATGGTTTATAGTAGAACGTCTCAAGAAAAGAACAAGCTTAATTCTATGTACAAGAAGGATGGTGACGTTAGCGACACGACATATTAAAGAAATGGCCTAATCATATGGAGTTCCAGCTAGTGTAGTGAGTGACCGGGATCCGCATTTCATGAGTGAATTCTTGAGGAGTTTACAGGAGGCGTTGGGGACTTAATTGAATTTGAGCACAAAATATCACACGCAAACCGACTGGTAGACTAAAAGATTAAATAGGGTGTTAGAGGACTTATTAAGGGCTTGTATATTAGATTTTGAAGGATCCTGGGAGGATCATCTACCTGTTATGGAGTTCTCGTATAATAATAGCTACCACACTAGTATAGGCATGGCACCACTTGAAGCATTGTATGGAAGGCGATGTAAGGCACCTCATGCTGGTAGGAGTCTATAAAGAAGATTATCTAGGTCTAGATATGGCTAGAGATATTTAAGAGAAGGTGGAGCTCATAAGGAAGAGGATGAAAGCTACACAAGGTCGGCAAAGTCGTATTATGATAGGAGTAAAGATTTAGTATTCGAGGTAGGAGATTTGATTTTTATTAAAGTTTCTCTGTTGTAGAGGATGGTAAGATTCGAAAGCTTCGGGAAGTTAGCACGCAGATGGCCAATTTCCAATGCTGAAGAGGATAGACATCTTGTCATATAAATTGGAACTTCTAGAGAAGATGGTAGGACTCCACAATGCATTTCATGTGTCACATTTGCAAAAATGCATAGACGATCCGACGACTACGATTGAACTTAGTCAACTGGAGGAGGTAAATTCGAATCTGAGCCAAGTTAATCCCTAGTCCAACCCGCATTATGGAGCATGGGATGAAACAACTTAGGAACAAAGTATTGAAATTAATTAGAGTACAACGAGGGAACGACCCTATGGAGTATATAGGAGCTCAAAGAGAAGATGAAGTCTACTCATCCTTAACTCTTTTCCAATATGTTGCTTGTTTTAGTTTAATTTCCATAGTTTACATTATTCTAGGGTAAGAGTTTGGGTGATTTGGTTGTTTGATTCTATATTGATGAATTTGCATGCATACACACGCATACACACACATGCATACATACTTATGTTTAGAGTGTTATGCATCAATTAGCAGTATTTATACGCTATATGTGTAGAAACTACAAGTCACTAGCATCAAGCTTATCTATATGATATTTACATCATTCATATCTATATTTAGTTTGCATAAATTGGATGCTATGAATGTATACTTCATCGAGATATATGCTTGGTGAATAAGTGAGCGGTATATTACATTTTTTATTCCTTAGCAATTTTAGGAATGATGTTCTTTTAAGGGAAAGAATGTAGTACCCCAAAAAATGGGTAAATATTTTCATTAAATACTAATAATATGAAAATATCTAAATATTTGAATTTAATATGTTAACAAAACAAATTAAAAATAAGGAGGGAATTTTTTTCATGTTTTTAAATTTAGAATTTGACAATGAAACTGACGATATTATGATTGTCTTGTTTTTCTAAATCGTAAAGTATTTTGGTTTGCCTCGTTAGGAGTCCGTATGAAAAAATTATGGTCGAAATGGTGTCGAGTTAATTGGAAGCCAAACTTAGAATTTGATTTTGAATACAACGGTAACTTTCTCTGTTTCCATTTTTTAAATAGAAAGTCATGTAAATTTTCAGTCTAGAAACCGAGTTTTCTTCTTTCTCTCTTTTCATCATGACATACAAAGAATCAAACAATGATATCTAGCGGAATTACATAAACTCAATGGCATTACGAAGCTATTGGAATGGACTATGTATCTTTAATGATTTGGAGATGGAACCCTGAATCAAGGAGGCATAACAAGCGGGACAATGGAGATTCAGGCAGTGAACGGTAAATTTGATGAGCGATTCATGGTTTCATCCTCGTATAATACAATTTTGATCCTATGTCCATGATACTAGGCTATATTAGTGTAGATAAACATCATTAAGAAATTAAATTTGGATTTAAATGGGATTTAGGAGTGACTTTGGTAAGACGGTAAAGATAGACTAGGTTTTCACTAAACCATTGTAATTTGATGAGTAAACATTTAAATTGATGAAAATGTGTAACCAGATTTAGAAACATTAGGCTAGGTACTTGGGATGTTCTCAGGAGATCGAAGGGGCAATGAAGGTGACAGGAAATGAAATTATGAGGTTGAGACACTAAATTCATGGCCTGGAAATTTGCAGAAAAGCCACGTATACTGGTCCACCGGTTGGTGCAACCAAGGCACTAAAGGCCTATATTCTGGGATAGGTTGAACCTAGACCTGTGTAGGCCTATATAAAATCACCTTACCAGATTTGAGCCTTTTTCCTCTTGTTTTCTTAAGGCGTTTAGAGGCTATTGACAAGGTAAGTCATGGCGTTACAAATTTGAGTGAATGTGTGTGATGTTTGATTGTTATTTGAAATGGATATGTATGTCGTTATAACATGTAAAGTGAATGATAATGGACGTGAATGAGAATGAGCCTATGATGCAAGAAGGTGGCCTAGGATTTGGATATAGATAAAGATATGTGACATAAGTAGGTTGTTCAAGTATTGAATTGCTCCCTTAAAGGCTTCGGTGGACCAGCATGGAGGTGGATATTAAGCAACCCTGTAGGCTTTGGGAGGTCCAAGGTATAAGTCCAATTGGTACAAAGAAAACCAATGACCATGGTGGTTTTGGGAAGTGCAGCGAAGTGAGTCCTATATGTGATTTATGTGACAATGACAACATGCGACCTTACATGGCATAACGTCGTTCCAGGGAAGTGAGTCGACCTAGAGGTAATGTGGTATGAATAGATGTATATGATGACTACATATGACGTGACCGGTTTGACATGAGGTGACCGAGCATTAGACTTATGTCATGCTATAATATTATTTTTATAGTACATGTACAGTAAAGTATATCGCACACACCAGACTTATATCGGATCCACTCTTAGTTTCCCGTTTTTTATGTGTCCAGGTTGATGGAGCTTGGAGATGATATGGTATCAAAGATAGGGACTCCTTTGTACATATTTTTATATGACGTAAATAAGTGTTGTAACCTAGATTTGATTATATGTATGGTTTGAGTTTGATTTTTATTATATAGACATATGTATTTAACAAATATACATATTATGGTGATGTGATGTGACTATGATTGTTTTTGTATTGTATTTTCTTTTTCTATAAGACGCTAAAAGTTATTAGCTAGAGCTATATCTATTTATTCTATCTTACCCCCCACCAACTCTTTCTTTTCGGTTCTTGAGGTGTTAATATCAGTTTAGACGTTGAATCCAAGGATTCAAAACATGGGTTACTACATCCCTAGCAATAGAGGGGAGTCCCGAGCAATTGGTTAGAGAAGAATGATCTGTGTTTGATGAACCATTGCACATGATATGATCAAATCATGTTCTCTAATTTTGTCTCCTTTTATTTGTCCTTGTCCAAAGTGAATTATATCATGAATAAAAAATAGGAATAAAAAATTAATTTTGTTCTACTATAGAGTCTTTGATGTTATTTATTCTAAAGACCCTAACTTGTAATAAAATGAATAGTGTGTAGAAACTTTTTATGTGAATAGTTATGGTGAAGTCTAAATGTACTCCAATATTCATGCGAAGGAGGGATGCGGCTACTAATGCCGACTTCAAAAATATTATATAATTTGATGATTGTGTATTGAGTGTACGGGCGGTCATAAAAAAACTATTTAGTAGTTCGAGAGGTTATACAAACCTTTTTATTTATTACTCTTCTAAGTAGCTTCAAATAACTTTTTACCTTTAGACAATGATTTACACTCCATAATACTTTATGGTTGTTTTCCATAAAAATTCATAAATAACAATTTATAAAAGCATATTGTTCAAAATAATATTATTTTAAGTATTAGTTTATAAATAATTATATGTGACCCTTTCTGTGATAGTTTTACATGTAGTTATGAAGTTAAAGCCTCGCTAACGCCTCTCTAATGCCTTGACAAAGCGCTTAGCGCAATTTGACAGTTACGCATTTTAATTAAATGCTATTAAATAGTAGATCCACTTAAGGCTCTGCTATTTTCTCCTACTCTTGCTAAATCAGGGGTTTTAGCACCTGCTTTGGAAACTTTGAAATAAAAAATGTTAATTTGACTAGTTCTTTTATAAAAATAAACCAAAAAATTTGGGGTATAGTTCTACGCTCATGTCCTTAGCACTCGACATAGATTAGTCCTTTATTCTATTAATCAAGTCATAACTTCATGGATCATGATATTATTCGATTTTGTTATATAGGAGTGAATAATGTTTTTCCTACACAAATGATGGGGGAACGAGAATAAATCAACTTTAAAATTTTGATTTTACCTCTAATAAAGGTTTTAACAACACCGTTATTTTTTGATATATCGCCACTTTATACCTAATGTTGTTTTTTACAACTCCACTACTATAAAACCACTAAGTATAACTGCACTAACGTGTAGATTCTAATAATCTACTACCAGCCATCATTACAGAGTATATACTATACTAACTAACCGACTATAATATATCATGACTATTACATTTAACTATACAACTTTTATTTATTTAACAATTTAATATGTAAGCAACCATCTAACCAATATGATGATTAAATAACAAGAAATACAATCAATCCTAATTCAATCACATTTCACAATCAAAATATCAAAATATGAAAACAATTATCAAATGAGCATAACTACGGGTAACACCCCGGGATTTTAAGAAAATAAATAAGAAAATATAATTAAAATATAAGAATTAACCTAAAAGGGAAATTTTCACAAACAATCAAATTTGATAAGGGGACTTGCACTATTGTGTTCGTAGTAACTTTCTGGACAATTTTCATACATAACTTGTTGAAATCCGAGCTAAAATGAAAAATTATGAAGGATTACATAAATAAAAAATTGACAATAAAAATAGAAATTGAAAAAAAAAAGAAATCAACTAGGGCTAGGTCGACCTAGATGGACTCAGGTCAACCGAGGGCAGTCTACCTAGCCTATGGGTGGTCGGACCCACCCATGGTCGATCAAAGTGTCACGACAATCTAGAGACGATTCGTTTCATCGTGCGAGATCATCACATGCTAGCCATGGTTTTAGGGGCGAACGAGATGAATTTGGGCCGGATCTAACGGTAGCGAGTTAAAGTGTTCCAATAAAAATTGATAACTAGGTTTAACCTGAAATCTAATTATCTCAATTACAGCAAAGAACCTAAACCCTAATTTCCCAACTCAATTCTAAACCCCAATTCTATTCTAAATCTCAATCTAAATTAAAATAAAAAGGACATCTAGAAATTGGAAATAGATCTAAGCGGATTTAGGGGAGAAAGCTTGCTGCGTCTGAGGCAATCCTAAAATCTTAGGATAGGGGTGAGTGGGCACAGATTTAACAAGTCAGTTAAATTAATTGATTTTAATTTCTACTCTATGCTGATTTGACTATTAATTCTTGTACTAATTTATTAATTTAATAAATTGAGAATCTGGAGTAATGGATCATTTTATCTAATCGCAATTGATATATGTAAGTTGTAAAACCATAAATCATATGCTAAAATTGTATTTGACACCTATAAATTGCTAATTGGAATAATTAAATGCTACAATGAAAAAGCAGAAAAAACAAATTAGCCCAATATAAATAAGAATTAAATGGATTACATCTGATAATTGAAGTCCTTATAATTGAAATGGATTACGTTTGATAATTGAATGAAATGGATTAATTTATTTAAAACAATTAAATTGAAAGATGTCTGGATTAAGTTTGAAAACAAAATGAAACGATTAACTTACTTAAAATAAGTAGATCAAAAGATGTCTAGATTATAAGCAATCGACCTAAGACTAGCCTGGGTCCACTGTCATAAGTCACTTTAGACTTAGTAGACTATTTAGGTCCTTTAGCCGATAGCGGTTTGAACCCTGTTGCTCCCTAAATTTCTTGACTGGCATAGACACATTTGTGCGTTATTATTTGAGATGGCGGACTTAGTTTGTATTTCTCTTTCGTAGAGTAGGACATGGAGTGTCGTTAAGGCATGCAACTTATATTGTAAAAGGTGTGCACAAGTGCAGGGACTAAATTATCGGTCGTTAGTTGAGGCTGTTGGGATTGGATTTCCAATTCTTAGCCGGGATGTGAGGATCAAAGACTGGATCAAGGACATTCTTGTCGGCCCGTATGATAGTAGACTCTAAAAGTTAGGTGGTGCCCAGTATTAGGCGGAGTTAAGCGCAGTAATTCCTTGGGGTTCGTAAGAGGTATTTGCTACTAGGATCGAGGGATTGGGCACGAGCGCATACGATGAGTCACTATGCGAGTTTACACGCGTGCTCTTCCTCTCTAAACCTAGTGTGAGTTAAAGTAGGGCAGTAGTTTCCCAAAAACTAGATATTCGTTCAGTGAGATGCAGTCCGTTGTTATTCCCCTGATTTTAGATTGATGAATGTTTGACTGATGACTATTAGGCTAGCGACCTTAGGTCCACTTATGCCTTCAGATTATCATGTTAGTCTTGTTCTCATTCACTAGGCTTTATGTCTAACCCATTCTATTTTTCCCCCACCAAAGGTGGACACGGTAACCTTTGACAGGTCCACTAATTCCTTATGATTATCATGCTTGGAGTCTAGTTCTATTTTATCCTTTATCATGTATTTCCTATCAATGTGTTTGCTCTTTCAGTAATTTGCTTATGAGGGATTATTTTAATGATACTCTCATATTTGACATGTACTAATGGTTTTCTAAGACTACAATATTATGATATTTTGACACCTAGATATTTTGATGTTTTGTGATTCTTTTACTGTTATTATGAGACTACCCATATATCTTATATCATATTTCCACTGTGATGACGTTTGGATTAGATAGATTATTATTTTCATCGATATCTTAGTCTCTATGATACTACATTTTCCTTAAACCGAAGATTCGTGTTTCTTGATATGGAAGTGTTTGGCATGTTGGGAGATGGTGATTGTCACATGTGGTATCAAACCCTAGGTTCAATATTCTTAGAGATAGGAGCGTATTTGACCCATATATATATATATATATATATATGATTTTAAAAAGAGAAACGACTTTTTGAATTTCTTACAAAATGGGTTTCCAATACATATATATATTATTTTTGGAAAATGTTGTCAAGGATCTCTTAAAATTTATGCCTATGCTCATTTCATTTCCTACATGTGTTGTCCCTTATCTTAAATCTAATTTGATCTCTCTATGGAAATATCTGGTTTAATCTTTACTACTCAAAGATAGAGATAGTTGATCTCGAAGGTTCTGGCTCTACCGACATCCTTGACATTCTGGGCGTGAACATTCTCACTTGGTTCTGTCGTTACTTACAAGCTAGGGGACCAGTTGAGCATCCGACTACAGGGCCCACGGAGGAGGCGACTGGTGGGGTCTCTTTCCACCCACTTATCACTCATGACATTGTTAAGCTATGCAAGAAATTTTCCAACTTGGGTGGCAAGCCATTCTTAGGCACTAGGACTTTTGCTGATGCTAGAGTTGGGATCTGCAGATGTGAGTGTATATTTGATCTTATTGGTTCGGCATATGAGATTAGGAAGTAGCTTGTAACCTGGCAGCTACAGGGAGAGGCTCTCAATTGGTGGGAGGTTGTTAAGGCTGAGACTGTTGGTGGTATTGCGATGAAGTGGATTTAGGCGGAGGTTTGAGATGAAGTACTTATCGCAGGCTAAGGAGGGAGTTTTGCTAGAGAAGTTTATAAATATGAAGCAAGGTGATTTGTCAGTTAAAGAATATGTTAATCAGTTTAATGAGCTTGCAAGGTTTGGAATGGATTTGATCAATGCCCTACATAAGAAGGCACTCAAATTTGCTAAGGGTATGCATCAGCTACTACATTGCTTAGCAATGAGTCATATTTCTATGGGAGCTAATTATGAGTGTTTAGTTGAGATAACATTGCTTACTTATGTTGATAAGAAGGTGGAAGAGGCTCCAAAGGCTAAGGTGAAGAGTTTTCAAAAGGAAAGAAGAAGGGTGGACCTCCACCTAAAGGGGAGATTCAGAAGAAGGAGTTGAAGTGTCATAGATGTGGGAAGACAGGGCATCATATTATAGACTGTTCGCTACAGAAGCCGAGCGCTTCAGTTATGATTAGGTTGGGCATATTAAGAGGAATTGTCCAGTACCACCCAATGCTACTTCTTTGATTTCTACTCAGGTGGTCTAGGCATATGCTTTAGAGGCTGTTCCTACTTCCAGTGTCCAGCCAACACTGGATAAGGGAAAGAAGGTGGTAATTGAAGGTGTGTTATCACTGTCTGGTCTTTCTGTTCATACTTTATTTGATACTAGGACATCTCATTCTTTAATCTCTAGTAGACTTATTTATGACTTGCATTTAGACATTAGTATTGTGTTGGACCCAATAGTTGTGTCAAAACCCATAGGGGGAATGACTTACTTGTCTATGATATGTCCAGTTTTGAGGTTAATGATTCTTAGGGTCGAGTTTGAGTGCGATGCCAATGTACTAGAGTTCTCTAGGTTTGGGTTGATACTGGACATAGATTAGATGTCCATGTATGAGGTTATACCGGACTCTGATAGGAAGACGTTAAGTTGGGCACTTGTAGTGAGAGTAGCTTAGAGGTTTTCTATGATCCACGACGATCGGTAATATCGGGCTAACTTTATTCCTTAGACCTACCAAGGAGAGCAACTTTATGTCCCAATAGTTAGGGATTTTCCCGATGTATTTTTTGAGGTTACTGGTTTCCCGCCCTAGAGGGAGACCGCTTTGTTGGATTAACATAGAAAGCTCAAGTTTCTCGTGCGAGATCGTTACGTGTTGGCCATAGTTTCAGGGATGGACAAGATGACTTTGGGATGGATCTGATGGTGTTGAGTTGAAGTGTTCCCTTATAAATTGATAGCTAAGGTTAATCTAAAACATAATTCTCTCCATTACAGCGAAGCTCTATCAAAGTAAAACCCTAAACCCTAGTTTCTCAAATCAATTCCTAAACCCCAATTCTATTCTAAATTTCAATTTAAATAAAAATAAAAAGGAGATATAGCAATTAGAGAAGAGACCTAAGCGAATGTAGTGGAGAAAGCTTGCGATATCCTAGGAAAACCTAAAAGATTAGACAGAGGTAAGTGGGCACATATTTAAAAAGTCAATTAAATTAATTAATTTTAATTTCTACCCTATACCGATTCGACTATTATTTCTGGTATCAATCCATTAATAAATTAAATCAGAAATCTGGAATGATAGATCTTTTTATCTAACTGCAATTGACATATGTAAGCTGTAAAACTATAAATCATATGCTAAATCGGATTTGGCACCTATAAAGTGCTAATTGGAATAATTTAAATGTTGCAATGACTATTATAAAAATATGATAAATAGATTAGCCTAATTGAAATAAGAATTAAATGGATTACGTCTGATAATTAAAATGGGTTACCTCTAATAAATGAATGAAATCGATTAACTTACTTAAAACAAGTAAATTAAAAGATGTCTAGATTAAATCTGAAAATAAAATAAAATGATTAACTTACTTAAAACAGGTAAATCGAAAGATTTCTGAATTGTAGGTAATCGACCTAAGACTAGCGTAGGTTGACCATCGTAAGTCACTTTAGAATTAGTAGACTGTTTAGGGCCTTGAGCCGATAGGGGTATGAACCATGTTGCTCTCTAAATTGCTTGACCTTCATAGACACATTTAGGTGTTATTATATGAGATGGCAGACTTAGTTCATGTTTCCAAATTATAGAATAGGATGTAGAGTAATGTTAAAACATGCAACTTATGTTGCGAATGGTGCACACAAGTATTGGGAGCGAATTTCCTGTCACTAGTTGAGGCTACTGGGATTGGATTTTTAGTCATTAGCCGGGATTTTTGGATCGAAGACTGAGTCATGGACTTTTCCATGGGCCTGAATGACTATAGACGCTGAAAGCTAGGTGGTGCCTAGTACCAGGCGAATTTAGTCCAATAACTTCTTAGGGTGCGTAAGAGATATTTTGTTGTTAGGATCGAGAAGTTAGGCACGGGTGAATATGATGAGTCACTATGTAGGTTTACATATATGTTCTTCTTCTCTAGACCTAGTGCGAGTTAAAGTGGGACAGTAGTTTCCCTAAAACTAGATGGTCGTAAATGAGATTTAGTCTATATTTATCCCCCTAATATTAGACTGATGACTGTTAGGCTGGTGACCTTAAGCTTGTGACCTTAGGTGCACAGACACTGTACACACACCCTATATCATCTAGAGTGGAATTGAAGTCGGTTATATTTAATTTCCTTTTTAGTCTTGCTCTCATTCACCATATTTAATATCCGACTCATTCTATTTTTTCCCCACTATAGGTGGATAGAGCAGCCGTTGACAGGTCCATTGTTGCCTTTGGGTTATCACGCCTGGAATCTAGTTCTACTTTATCATTTATCATGTATTTCCTATCAGTATGTTTTCTCTTTCAGTATTTTTCTTATGAAGGATTATTTTTATGATACTCTAATATTTGATATGTACTGATGGTTTTCTGAGACTATGATATTTTTAGTATTTTGAGACCTACGTATTGTGATGCTTTTGAGAATTTTTTTACTGTTATTATGAGATTATTCATATATCTAATATTATGTTTTTGCTATGATAACGTTTGGATTAGATAGATTAGTTTTTCATTGATATCTTAGTCTTTGTGATACCACTATTTCCTTAAACCGATGAGCTGTATTTCTCTATATGGCGGTGTTAGGTATGTCAAGGCATGTAGGTTGTCACACTACGTATCTACGGGCGATATGTATCAATAATGGACATCAATTTAATATTTTAGTGTTTTAAAAGGGTAGATACTTACAACCTTTGAAATCCGCTAAGTTGGTTTCACTAACAATCTCAAAACCCAACAAATCACATGCTGAATTGTCCTTCCTACGCATCCAATACAATAAACCATGCATGAAACAGATGTCATATGTAAAAGTTATAGTGGTTAGAAGATTCAAGGTTAATTTGTAATTAATGATTTCATATGGGCTTATGTGTAAATTTTACCTCCTTCTCAACCATGTGTGCATAGCCATAGTAGCCAACTTCAACCATTCATCATTACCACCTCACGCCATCGATGTGCCAACCAGAGATCATCCCTTACCTCCCCTTGTCGTCACCTACACTACTGCCCCATGTTTGTACACTTGTTGTAACAACCCGGGATTTGCATTACTGAATTTTTTTTTAGGATTTTATTTAAATGGAGCAAATGGATTTTTGGGATAAGGATAATTTATTTAAAAATATGGATATTTTAAATAAATCGGTTTTTAAAAATGATGCGAAGTATTATTTTCGAACAAATAAAAGTTAATGGGAAATTTAAGAAGGGGATTTGGTTAAGTATGGGTTTTCATGGCCATGTTAACACTTAAATAAATTTTTATACATGTTTAGAGCCACTCTCTCTTAAGGGGTCCATTAGCCAAACCCAAACCCACTTACCATTCTATAAATCATCTCAAACTCCTAACCCTCATTCATTCCAACCCTAATCAAAAAAAATTCCTAAAACCCTAAACCTAAAAATGGCCTCCATGCTTAGGAAAGCTCCATCCTCTCTTATATTGGCTTAAGCTAGTTAAAGTAAGGGAAGGTAATGCAAAAACCCTCTTGTAATCCATTTCTAACTCTCTTTAATTTCTGGAAATCATGTTGTAACTCTTGGTTTTATGTGTTTTGGTATTTTTCTAGCTCCTTGATCATCATCTCTTAGCTTTGGTTAGTGCCATATAGGTGTTTGTTCTCTTGCTTGAGAGGAATACTAGGTAAACCCTCTCCTAATCTATGTATAAGCATCTCTTAATTTCTGAAATTATTTTGTAATCCTCTTATTTTTTGTGCATTTAGATTGTGAACTCTTTGATCTTCTTTTCGATGCTTGGAAAAGAGGTAATATATGCTAGCTGAAATTATAATTAGTGTATTGCTGTTAGTAAATTAGGCATATCTCATTCATCTTAATTCAGAATTAAGATTTTCTTGATGTTCTGGAAAGCTTATTCTATAGCCTATAACTTTTATGTTTTGTTCTTTGTCTAATTTTGAGGTTTGGATTGTCGAAATCATGTTTGTTTGTTGCTGACCTGACAACAAACTAAAGGGTTGATAAAAATAAAAACCTGAAATTATTTTGGCCATAAGTTACTCATTTCTAATCCAAATCAAATAATTTTGGATGTTCTGGAAAGCATGGAGATAGGGCTAAAATTTTCATGTTTTGAGTTTCATGAAATTTTGAAGTTAATTTGGTAAAAACTGTGCATTCTTGCCACTGTCCCGAGAGCAAAACGACAATGATATATAATTAAGATCTGAGAATTGTTTTAGTCATAGAATTTTCATCCCTGTTCGGAATTTGACGATCTTGGTCATTTCGAAAAGCATAGAAACTAAGCTACAACTTTTATTTTATTCATTTTGCCAGAATTTAAAGTTTACTATGCCAAAAATATGGTTTTTCATCTCTGGCCTGTTAGTGCATAGCTACAGGCCTTTGTCGGATTTCAACGCAGAACCCCGACTTTGCGACGCCATCCCGGGCTCGCCCTCTGTCGGATTTCGTCGGTTTTGAACTCGTTGGAAATATGAGGTCAAAGTCTTCAACTCAGCAAAATTTTGTTAAGATCTGAATGCGATTGATACTTCGTTTTTATTGCCAAAGTAGCACCTAGAAACTGTTTTGAAAAACATTGATTAATTTTAATTCAAACGTCCAACTTCGCGACCTCGCTGCGAGCAGGTCCTATGTCGGATTTTATCGATTTTGGTCTCCTTGGAAAGATGAGATCGAGATCTTCAAGCATCCAAAGTTTGGTTTAGATCTGGGCGCGTTTGTACTTCATTTTTATTGTTGAAGTAGCACCCAGAAACTGTTTTACAACAGTAATCATTTTCAGTATTGTCGGGCCAACTTTGAGACGTTGTCATTTCTTTGTTTCAAGTCGAAACTGAACGGTTCTTGTTGCATATCAAAGTAGCAGTATTGTAATATGCTCCAGCCAATTTTCATCAAGATCTGGGTTGATATGACCATTCGACCATGTCGTCGAAGTGTGACTTTGGACTGTTTTGACACAGCAAAGTTTTATGATTTTTGTCCGACTTTGAGACGACGCAATTTCTTCGTTTCATGTCGGAATTGCCCGATTCTTTTTGCAGTTTTGAGCAGGGATGTTGTTCTACATTCCTGCAAATTTTCATGTCATTTAGACTCTGTTTGCAGGTTCAAATCTGCCGTTGAACTAGTGACTTCGACTTGTTTTCAAAGATTTTATACTTAGTATAATTTTGACTATTTTTCTGAGATTTTTCGATTTCTTTGAGATTTGTAAAATATACACTCTTCTGCACTTCGAGCGAAGTGGAAAGGTGATTAAATGGTTAGGTAAAACGCGGACCATAAATTCACGCGTTTATCTTTCCGATTAATCTCCGACCTATTCGATTGATCGTTTCGGCCTTTTGGCCTAGTTTACCGATGACATGAGGTGAACTTTTTACTGCTTTGAGTGTGGAAGCTTACTATTGGTTAGTAAACCTTTTAGTGCGAACGTTGGCGTATGGGACTCACGTTACTACTTTATGGGTTCCTTGCTAAAAGTTCGTGACACATTCCTTTTATTACCTTTGGGATAGTGTCTTCGGACTGTCTCCCTTAGAGGTATCGTTTTTGGCATCTCTACTTAGATGGCCGTTATACATCTCTACATAGATGTATCGTTTTTGGCATCTCTACTTAGATGGCCGTTATACATCTCTACATAGATGTATCGTTTTTGGCATCTCTACTTAGATGGCCGTTATACATCTCTACATAGATGTATCGTTTTGGCATCTCTACTTAGATGGCCTATTATACATCTCTACTTAGATGTATCGTTTTTGACATCTCTACTTAGATGTTTATGTTTTGGCATTTGTGCTTACGTTATGCCGATGATATGAGGCTTATTATACATTTCTACTTAGATGTTTTGTTTTGACATTTGTGACTATGTTATGCTAATGATACAAGGCTTGCTATACATCTCTACTTAGATGTTTATTTCTTCTCTATGTGAGAGTTTGTGGTCTGTAGTACTATGTTATATATCGCCTCATTATCTATCATGTTTATCTCAGTTTATTAACTAATTGTTTAGCTAGCCTGACCCGAGTGTTTTTCGCTCGGGTCAGACCGAGTTGTTTCAGGTTAGGCCTCTGGACTTAGCTTTCTGTGCTTCCGCTTGGACATTATCTGCTATACTAATAGATAGCTCTTTATATTTGTCCACTATTTTTATACTCTGATTATTCAGTCTCCTATGTACATATCTTTAACTCACATGTGTGAGTGGTGGCTTTGTACCCACCTTTTTCATATTTGGATCTGTATTGACGATATATTGTACCAATGTTCTGTGACTGTTCTGTGATGATGATGTTATCATTTAGTATTATGTTTGTTCTGAACCTATTTTCCTTAGCCATTGTAATTTCGTTATAAATATCTATTGGATATGTCGAACCACTTGAAAAAAAAAGCGATACCACATTTCGATGTATCCAGTAGATAGATATAACTTGATTACATATGGTCGCTTCCATTATACTCTATTCTCCGTTCCAGCAGACGGTATTACTCTGTAATACTCTTTGTTAGAATGGGTCTCAGAGTGGGGCGTTACATCTTGGTATCAGAGCTAAGGTTCAGAATTAAGCATAACAAACACAGAACAGACACATAGTACAATACGTTACAATACGATCCAAATTGAACATATCCACCTTTAGATAAATAAGTTAGGAATATGTGTAGGAATCTATTTTATTCCGTAATATTCCTTAATGAATTATCTATCTTTGAATCTTGCTTAACTAAACCTTACCTTATCTTTCAGTATGGTTGGGAGAGGTAGGAACCTCCGTTCTGCTTATGCTGGACAGTCCAGCAACCCTCACCCAGAGGGCGTATACATGACCACGGACCAAATCATGGAGCTGGTTCGTAACTCTCAGTCGCACTCTCAGTCTCCTGCACCAGTTTCTGATGCACCGCGCAAGTTTGCTTTTGCGCGTCTATGCAGCGACTTTATTCATCTCGGAGGAAAGCCGTTCAGCGGCTCCGAAACTATTCTGGAGGTCCAGGCTTGGGTCAGAGTTTGCGAGCGTAATTTTACTCGCATGGCTATCCTCGACCACGACAGAGTTCTTATTGCTTCTAGCCATCTTGAGGGTCGTGGCTTGGATTGGTACGAGCTACTTGTCTCTGAGACCGATGAGGCCTCACTCACTTGGGATCGGTTCCGAGAGCGCTTCTTACTCAAGTTTGTTCCTGAGTCCGAGAAGATAGCCCTTGCACGCCGCTTTATTGACCTTAAGCAGGGGAAGACCTCTGTTGCTGACTATTCATCATCTTTCGAGGCCCTGTCCAAGTATGGCCTTGAGTTCATTAGCTCTCCTTATAAGGAGAATATCAAGTTTGTAGAAGGCCTGAAGAAATATTTGAAGAAACAACTTATGCTCCAGCTTAAGCTCCCGTTTGATGAGCTAGTTGACGCAGCGCTTCACCTTGATGTGGTTGAGCGTGAGAGAGACTGTGATGGAGATGGTGAGTGTTCCAAAAATCCCAATCAGAAGCGGGGCTCATTTCAGAAGTCCAAGTCTTGGCATAAGAAGAAGAAGACAGACAGCTCTACTGCTCAGACTCAGCCTCAGTCTATTGCTCAGCTTAGTGGAACACCTTCCATTCAGAAGTGTTTCAACTGTGGATCTACCGATCATATGTTTAAAAAGTGTCCCAAGCCTCTTTTCTGCCGCTATTGTAAGAAAGAGGGTCATCTTATTGCCACTTGTCCTACTGCACCTCCTAGATCTGGCAAGCTTAATGCTACCAAGGCTCCTACATCTTCAGCTCAGCCTCGAGGTACGCACCCTTCAATTCTCGAAGGTTATATTTTATTTCATGGTAGATCTTGTAGAGTTCTCTTTGATACAGGTGCCTCTCACTCATTCGTATCAAAGAAACTAGTTGATACTTTATCTTTGGATGTTACTTGTTTGGTTTCTTCAGTAAGGATTGTGAATCCCATCGGCGGATCCACGACCCTTAGCGTGCTTTGTGAGGGTATAGATATTGATATTTGTGGATTTTCTTTCCGTACGAATCTACATGTTATGGAGTATTTGGGCTTTGACATGATTCTTGGCATGGATTGGCTCGCTCAGTACGACGCCAAAATCATTTGTTCGAAGCGGATATTATTTCTTCGTCATCCTGAATCGTCCGCTCCATTAGCTATTGCTCTTCAAGATGTTGGGATTTCTGATATTACTTTATTTGCTCTTGATTCACGAGATGAGGATGTGGACATATCTCGTATTCCTGTTGTTCGGGATTTCCCCGATATATTCGAGCCGATATCAAGCCTGCCGCCAAAGCGGGACATTGAGTTCCGCATCGATCTCGTTCCAGACTCCCACCCAGTTGGGCGTCCTCCTACGAGGATGTCTACTAAAAAGAATGAGGAACTCAGGAAGCAGTTAGTAGAGCTTGAGGCGAAGCAGTTCATTTGTTCCAGTTCTTCGCCATGGGGTGCTGCTGTGGTCTTCGTTAAGAAGCCTGATGGCTCTTTAGGCTTTGCATTGTCTATCGCAAGCTTAATGAGTTGACCATCAGAAATCGTTATCCATTGCCACGGATAGACGATATGTTTGATCAGTTGAGCGGTGCAAAGGTCTTTTCCCAGCTCGACCTTGCCACCGGATTTCATCAGCTCCGAGTTGCGGAAGATAACATTCCTCTTATCGCTTTCCGCACTCGTTATGGTTCTTTTGAGTGGTTGGTCATGCCATTCGGCTTGACGAACGCATCGGCTTTCTTCGTCAATCTTATGAATCGAGTAATGCGTGAATACATCGATAGATTCGTTCTGGTTTTCATCGACGATATTCTTATTTATTCTAGATCCGAGGCAGAGCATGCTCATCATTTGTGGATCGTCTTGGATACTCTTCGTCAGCATCAGCTTAAGGCCAAGCTCTCCAAGTGCCATTTTTGGAAGAGCACGGTCAAGTTCTTGGGCCATATTGTATCATCTGAGGGTATTTCTGTCGATCCTGCCAAGATCGAAGCTATTCAGAATTGGAAACAACCCGAGAACGTTCATGATATTTGCAGCTTCCTTGGTCTGGCGGGTTATTACCGTCGGTTTATCAAGGATTTCTCTCGAGTTGCACTTGCCCTTACGACGCTGACTCGTAAGGGTGTTCGCTTTATTTGGTCTGATAAGTGTGAAGCTTCCTTTCAGCGACTGAAGGAACTTCTCACTCATGCTCCTATTCTAGTGGTTCCAGAGAGTAACCATGATCTTGTTGTATACACCGATGCCTGTGGTAACAGGCTCAGTGTCGTGCTTATGCAGAAGGATCGCGTAGTTGCTTATGCCTCCAGGCAACTGCATCCGAATGAGGTTCGCTATCCTACTCATGATCTTGAGTTAGCAGCTATCGTCTTTGCCTTGAAGACGTGGCGTCACTTTCTATTAGGCGAACGCTTCATTCTTTACACCGATCACAAGTCGCTGAAGTATCTATTCAGTCAGAGGGATTTTAATATGAGGCAGCAGCGATGGCTTGAGTTTCTCGCCTCATATGATTTAGATATTCAGTATACCCCTGGCAAGGGTAATCGAGTTGCAGATCCGCTCAGTCGTAAGCACTCGGCAGTAGTTTCTATGATGATTGCCGAGTGGGATATTCTTGAGACCCTATCTTTGTGTGATATTAGAGATCGAGCTCCATCTTCTAATTCACCAGTCTTATTATTCAGCTTGGAAGCTCGTCCTATCTTATTGGATCGCATTTCCCATGCTCAGCGGCAGGATCAAGACTTATTGCATCTTATTCATCTTCTCGAGTCGGGATCCAGTGATGAGACATTGCTAGACTATTCTCTTGATTTTCATCGGTGTCTTCGTAGGAGGAACCGTATTGTTGTACCATCTGATTTATCACTTAGGCGTGACATTCTGGACGAGTGTCATCGCACTAAGTACACTATACATCCCGGTTCGAGTAAGATGTATGTCGATATGTGCCGGCTATATTATTGGGAGGGTTTGAAGAGAGATGTTGCAAGTTATGTGAGTGGTTGCATGACTTGTAAACATATCAAGGCCGAGCATCAGCGTCCATCTGGTCTTCTTCAGCCTCTAGAGATTCCATTATGGAAATGGGATCAGATATCCATGGATTTCATTGACGGTCTGCCTCGATCGAGGTCAGGCCATACTTCTATCTAGGTTATTGTTGATCGCTTGACCAAATCGGCTCATTTCATTCCGATTAAGTCCACTCGGACTGCACCTCAGTTGGCTAAGCTCTATGTGAAGGAAGTCGTAGGACTTCATGGCATTCCTAGCTCAATCGTGTGTGATCGAGACACCATTTTCACTAGTCACTTCTGGAAGTGCCTATAGTCAGCTTTGGGCACAAAGATGAATCTCTCTACTGCTTATAACCCTCAGACTGACGGTCAGACTGAGAGGGTGAATCGTGTTTTGAAGGATCTTTTGCGCTGTTGTATTCCGGATTTCGAGGGTAATTGGGAGGATCACTTACCTCTCGTAGAGTTCTCCTACAACAACAGCTAGCAGTCTAGTATTGGCATGGCACCTTTCGAGGCTCTATACGGAAGGCCATGTCGCTCACCTGCTTGTTGGTTAGAATCTGGCGAGCAGCTCATTCTTGGTCCAGATTCAGTTTGGAAATCTTCTGAGAAGATTATTCTTATCCGTTAGAGAATGAGAGAGGCACAGGACCGCCATAAATCCTACGCGGATAACCGTAGGAAGCCTCTTGAGTTCTCCATTGGTGATTTTGTCTTCATTCGGATTTCTTCCATGAAGGGGGTTGTACGTTTCAGCACTACAGGGAAATTGACTCCTCGCTATGTTGGACCATTTTCTATTACGGAACGCATCGGCGCCATTGCTTATCGTGTGGCTCTACCTGCTCACTTTTCTGGAATGCATGACGTGTTCCATGTGTCTCAGCTTCGCAAGTGTTCGCGCGATCCTGATTCTATTATTGAGCCACATATCGTGCCTGATTTAGAGATCTCACCTGATTTATCATTGGAGCAGCAACCCCTTCGTGTTCTTGATTCGGAGGTCAGACGCCTTCGCAACAAAGAGGTTCAGCTTGTGAAAATTCAATGGTCACCGAATCCTAAGGACTGCACTTGGGAGACCAGAGAATTTATCGAGCGTTCTTATCCTGGCTTTCTTCCATCTTCTAGTACGGGTGAGAATCTCTATTTGATTTTCTATCATTTCTTTTGTGGATTAGACGTTAGACGACGTTCATCTTAAGGAATTGCGGGGACGCAATTTTCTTAAGGGGGGAGTCTGTAACAACCCGGGATTTGCATTACCGATTTTTTTTTTAAGGATTTTATTTAAATGGAGCAAATGGATTTTTGGGATAAGGATAATTTATTTAAAAATATGGATATTTTAAATAAATGGGTTTTTAAAAATGATGCGAAGTATTATTTTCGAACAAATAAAAGTTAATGGGAAATTTAAGAAGGGGATTTGGTTAAGTATGAGTTTTCATGGCCATTTAACACTTAAATAAAATTTTATACATGTTTAGAGCCACTCTCTCTTAAGGGGTCCATTAGCCAAACCCAAACCCACTTACCATTCTATAAATCATCTCAAACTCCTAACCCTCATTCATTCCAACCCTAATCAAAAAAAATTCCTAAAACCTAAACCTAAAAATGGCCTCCATGCTTAGGAAAGCTCCATCCTCTCTTATATTGGCTTAAGCTAGTTAAAGGGAAGGTAATGCAAAAACCCTCTTGTAATCCGTTTCTAACTCTCTTTAATTTCTGGAAATCATGTTGTAACTCTTGGTTTTATGTGTTTTGGTATTTTTCTAGCTCCTTGATCATCATCTCTTAGCTTTGGTTAGTGCCATATAGGTGTTTGTTCTCTTGCTTAAGAGGAATACTAAGTAAACCCTCTCCCAATCTATGTATAAGCATCTCTTAATTTCTGAAATTATTTTGTAATGCTCTTTTTTTTGTGTGGTTAGATTGTGAAACTCTTTGATCTTCTTTTCATTGCTTGGAAAAGAGGTAATATATGCTAGCTGAAATTATAATTAGTGTATTGCTGTTAGTAAATTAGGCATATCTCATTCATCTTAAATCGGAATTAAGATTTTCTTGATGTTCTGGAAAGCTTATTCTATAGCCTATAACTTTTGTTTTTTGTGATTTGCCTAATGTTTAGGTTTGAATGGTCGAAATCATGTTTGTTTGTTGCTGACTTGACAAAAAACTACAGGGTTGATAAAAATAAAAACCTGAAATTATTTTGGCCATAAGTTATGCATTTCTTATCCAAATCAAATAATTTTGGATGTTCTGGAAAGCATGGAGATAGGGCTAAAATTTTCATGTTTTGAGTTTCATGAAATTTTGAAGTTAATTTGGTCAAAACTGTGCATTCTTGCCACTATCCCGAGAGCAAAACGACAGTGATATATAATTAAGATCTGAGAATTGTTTTAGTCATAGAATTTTCATCCCTGGTCGGAATTTGACGATCTTGGTCATTCCGAAAAGCTTAGAAACTAAGCTACGACTTTTATTTTAATTTATTTTACCAGAATTTGAAGTTTACTATGCCAAAATTATGGTTTTTCATCTCTGGCCTGTTAGTGCATAGCTACAGGCCTTTGTCGGATTTCAACGCAGAACCCCGACTTTGCGACGCCATCCTGGGCTCGCCCTCTGTCGGATTTCATCGGTTTTGATCTCATTGGAAAGACGAGGTCAAGGTCTTCAACTCTGCAAAATTTTGTTAAGATCTGAATGCGTTTGATACTTCGTTTTTATTGCCAAAGTAGCACCTAGAAACTGTTTTGAAAAACATTGATTAATTTTAATTCAAACGTCCAACTTCGCGACCTCGCTGCGAGCAGGTCCTATGTCGGATTTTATCGATTTTGGTCTCCTTGGAAAGATGAAATCGAGATCTTCAAGCATGCAAAGTTTGGTTTAGATCTGGCTGCTTTTGGTACTTCATTTTTATTGTCGAAGTAGCACCCAGAAACTGTTTTACAACAGTAATCATTTTCAGTATTGTCGGGCCAACTTTGAGACGTTGTCATTTCTTCGTTTCAAGTCGGAACTGAACGATTCATGTCGCATATCAAAGTAGGAGTATTGTACTATACTCCTGCCAATTTTCATCAAGATCTGGGTTGACACGACCCTTCGACCATGTCGTCGAAGTGTGACCTTTGGACTGTTTTGACACAGCAAAATTTTATGATTTTTGTCCGACTTTGAGACGACGCAATTTATTCGTTTCATGTCGTAATTGCCCGATTCTTTTTGCAGTTTTGAGCAGGGATGTTGGTCTACATTCCTGCAAATTTTCATGTCATTTAGACTCTGTTTGCAGGTTCAAATCTGCCGTCGAACTAGTGACTTCGACTTGTTTTCAACGATTTTATACTTGGTATAATTTCGACTATTTTTCTGAGATTTTTCGATTTCTTTGAGATTTGTCTCTAGATTTCGTGCACGGATTTTATAAATAATTTTAAAATGATTTTCCATCAAATTAGCTCTTGAAACTATTATTTAGTATTATTTTAAGTATTAAATTAATTACTCCATAATAGGAGAATTTCAAAGGCTATTTCTAAAGAGGTTTTCAAACGATTAAGAATCCGCTTTCTCCAACTATTTTCTATGTAAAATATACACTCTTCTGCACCTCGAACAAAGTGGAAAGGTGATTAAATGGTTAGGTAAAACGCGGACCATGAATCCACGCGTTTATCTTTCCGATTAATCCCCGACCTATTCGATTGATCGTTTTGGACTTTTGGTCTAGTTTACCGATGACATGAGGTGAACTTTTTACTGCTTTGAGTGTGAAAGCTTACTATTGGTTAGTAAACCGTTTAGTGCGAACGTTGAGGTATGGGACTCACGTTACTACTTTACGGGTTCCTTGCTAAAAGCTCGTGACACATTCCTTTTATTACCTTTGGGATAGTGTCTTCGGACTGTCTCGCTTAGAGGTATCGTTTTGGCATCTCTACTTAGATGGCCGTTATACATCTCTACATAGATGTATCGTTTTTGGCATCTCTACTTAGATGGCCGTTATACATCTCTACATAGATGTATCGTTTTGGCATCTCCACTTAGATGGCCTGTTATACATCTCTACTTAGATGTATCGTTTTTGACATCTCTACTTAGATGTTTAATTTTTGTCATTTGTGCTTACGTTATGCCAATGATATGAGGCTTATTATACATTTCTACTTAGATGTTTTGTTTTGACATTTGTGACTATGTTATGCTAATGATACAAGGCTTGCTATACATCTCTACTTAGATGTTTATTTCTTCTCTATGTGAGAGTTTGTGGTCTGTAGTACTATGTTATATATCGCCTCATTATCTATCATGTTTATCTTAGTTTATTAACTGATTGTTTAGCTAGCCTGACCCGAGTGTTTTTCGCTCAGGTCAGACCGAGTTGTTTCAGGTTAGGCCTCTGGACTTAGCTTTCTGTGCTTCCGCTTGGACATTATCTGCTATGCTGATAGATAGCTCTTTATATTTGTCCACTATTTTGATACTCTGATTATTCAGTCTCCTATGTACATATCTTTGACTCACATGTGTGAGCGGTGGCTTTGTACCCACCTTTTTGATATTTGGATCTGTATTGACGATATATTGTACCCATGTTCTGTGACTGTTATGTGACTGTTCTGTGATGATGATGTTATCATTTAGTATTATGTTTGTTCTGAACCTATTTTCCTTGGCCATTGTAATTTCGTTATAAATATCTATTGGATATGTCGAACCACTTGAAAAAAAAAAGCGATACCACATTTCGACGTATCCAGTAAATAGTTATAGCTTGATTACATATGGTCGCTTCCATTATACTCTATTCTCCGTTCCAGCAGACGATATTACTCCGTAATACTCTTTGTTAGAATGGGTCTCGTAGTGGGGCGTTACACTTGTCGTCGTCGTTTGATAGCGTCGTCGCCTAGGGTTTCGATCTTCTTTGTATTATTATAGTCACCTCGTTGAGATATGAGAAATCGAGTCCCATTGGTCATTCCTTATGCATTGGTACCCTCCGATTTCATTTAGACGTCGTTTCACCATTGAATTAAAATTGAAAAATGTGGATAATCGAGAATATTTCATCGATTCTGATCGATGTGTACGCCTGATGGAAAAACGAATTACAAATGTCACTTCTTCTTGTTGAAATCTTCGATTTAATAAATAATAAGATGGGGTTTGGACACTTTAAGTTTTGGGAAGAATTTGTATTCAGTGAATTTAGTCTGACATTAAACTATGATTAGAGGGATTTCGGGATTTGGGAAGAATTTTCAAAGTGGAGGCTACCCCCAAGTGTTTTCTAACCTCAATTAGATAGGTAGTTATGCGAGTTTGGTTATTAATAACTATTTGACCAAAAAGCGGTTACGTACTCTCACTACTAGAAAATGCTCAAAGACCGATAGGGTAGGGCGACGGCTCCCCACGACTTCCGACGGGCCGTCGACGGCCGCCGGAAACCGTCGGAAAATCGCTAATTACATGCTCCAGTCGAGCCTTTCTTCTTCATTCTAGCATACCCTAATCTTCATTTCTAAAACCGCAAATTCCCTCCCCAAGCCTCCAATCACCAATTCCATGTTTTTGCATCCTCCCCGGCTACGAATTCAACCTCTCTTGCTTTCTAGCTCAGGTATAATCTCTTATTTTCGCAAAAAAAATCAATTTTTACCCTATTTAGATATTTGCATAAAATGATAAATTATGGCTAAATGGTGATTGAAATTGTTTCTAGTAGTGTGATAATAGTTTCTAGCATTCTGTGGTATACTTATTTCATCTTTTATCGTGAAATTGTGAAAAACATGTATAATTTGTGGTAGTTCGTGTGTATGTAAATCGTTGTGTATGCATTGATTCTACGATTGTATATGTGTGTAGTGCTGCTATCATTGTATTGTGTTAGTTGGAATAAGATAAAATGAATGAATAAGCTAGGAGTATTATATTGTGCACGTATTGACTAATGCAAAAAAAATGCACGAGTCTAAATTATAATTGTGTGTATTTAAAAATGACAAAAATATTTACACCAGCCTTAACATGGTGTAATGCGTCGAATAAATGTGTTAAATTAAAATATATTTTTGTAACTGCGAATAGTTAGTAAAACAGTATTTTTTCGTAAAATGCGCACATTTAACGTCCCTTAGAGAGTTTTTGGCCCCGTCTGATGAGTGTTGTACATGATCGTTACATAAATAGTCGTTTTTTACAAAAAACAACAATTTATATTCATCTAGTATAATGTTTGTTGGATTTGTCCTTGTATTGGACAAGTTATGAACATAGTAAACATTTACATTTTGTATATTACTTTGTCTCAAACGGTTCATAAAATTTCGGCCTAACTTTTCTTTTTTTATTTCCTACGTACACGCATTTGTGTACAATGCAGGGAGCAAAAGGGAAATGCTCCTGAAATTTTGTTGAATCGTTTGAGACAAAGTAATATACGAATTGTAAATGCTTACTGTGTTTTTAATGGGAAGTAGGATGTCTGACCATTGGAAAAAATGTCTTTTTGTATAAATTTTTTTATCGATATGTTAAAAAATAAAATGTGTCACATTTGAAAATATTTTTTAATTTGTGAAATAGTTCTTTAAATTCAAATATTATACGACCATGAAAATAATATTTTTCGAATTTGTATTCTTGAAAATAAATATTAAATTTTGAACTTGTGACTTATTTTCTCAAATAGGAAAAATGATTGATTATTTTATTGATCGGAGGAGATGGATGTACCAAAGAAAAGGTTTGAGAGGCTTAATAAAAAAAGATTTTTATTATGGTATAAACGTATTTGTTGAATTCGCTTTAAGTAATAACGGAAATGATCCAAAAATTCGTTGTCTGTGTAGTAGGTGTAGACATATGAAGTATTTGTTACCAGATATTGTGAAAGTTCATTTGTGCCGAAATGGTTTTGTACCCGAGTATTATGTTTGATATCGGCATAGAGAAGTTGTAGCTAATACTTGTGTAGAGTCTGAAAGTGTCGTTAACGAAGTAGTTACGACAACCAATATAGAAAATATGGTCGAAGATGCAGCACGATCAATGTTTCCTATGGTTGAAGTTGACGACAATGATGGAAATGTTGAAGAACCAAATATTGCAGCAAAAAAAATTATGATTTACCAGATGCTGCTAAGAAACCTATTTGGGATGGTTGTAAAAGCGGCACTCAGCTGTCAGTAATCGCAGAATACATTGCGATGAAGTCAAAATACAGCATCACTGAAGCTAGGTTTACGGCTATTGTACAAGCTGCAAAAAGACATATGCCGCCCGATAATCTAATGTGTGAAAATCACTATAAAGTTAAAAAAACTTATGTCGGCTTTTGGTATACCTTATCAGAAAATAAATACATGTTTAAAAGGCTACATGTTGTTTTGGAAAGAAGACGCCAATCTTAGAAATTGTAAAATTTGTAATCAGGAGAGATACAAACCTAGAAAAAAGAAGGGGGAGGAAGTTCCATAAAAGCGTATGCATTACTTAACGATCACTCTAAGGCTTCAAAAATTATATGCATCTTCCGTAACTGCATCTAATATGAGATAACATAGTGTGAGAACAGAGGAAGAAGGTACATTGACACATCCAGCTGATGGAGAAGCATGGAAGCATTTCGATAAAACGTATCCAAATTTTGCAGCGGAGAGTCGAAATGTTAGATTAAGATTATGTACGGATGGTTTTTCGCCATTTTCTCAATTTGGTTCTAAATAGTCATCTTGGCCCATTATCATCACACCGTATAATATACCTCCGTGGTTGTGTATGAAAATGCAATATATGTATCTTATTATTGTCGTTCCTGGACCCAATGATCCAACGCAAGGAATCGATGTATATTTACAACCGTTGATTAAGGAGTTAAAAATACTGTGGAATGAAGGAGTAGAAACATACAATGTGTCTAAAAAGAAAATTTTTCGTATGTTTGCTTCTTTGTTGTGGACTATAAGTGATTTTCCTGCCTATGCAATGCTTTAAGGATGGAGTACTGCCGGTCGTCTATATGTTCATATTGCATGGATGAAACACAAGCACCTCATGGTAAGAATATTTCATGGTTTGACTGTCATTGATATTTTCTCCATGTAAATCAACCCTTCAGAGGAGACAAGAAAAACTTTTTAGCTAATAGAGTAGAAACTAGACAACCACCAACGATATGGTCAAGCGAAAACATATATGAACTTGTTAGAGACTATCCCAAGAGATATGAAACTGGAGTGCAAACAGAAATTGAAGACAAATCGATTGTTCATAACTGGTGCAAACAAAGTATTTTTTGGGAGTTGCCATATTGGAAACATCTTCTGCTTCGTCGTAATATAGACGTGCGCAATGAGAAAAATGTATTTGATAATGTTTTTAACACAATTTTGAATGTGAAAGGGAAGATGAAGGATGATTTGAAATCAAGATGCGATATAGAAGAATTATGAAAACGTCCTAAGCTTCATATGAAACCAAATGACAGTAAAAAATCCAAAGCATGTTACGAATTAGATAATAACCAAGTTAAAGTTGTGTTAAAATGGGTGGAAATGTTAAGATTTTCTAAAGGGATATCATAAAATCGTCGTAGATGTGTTGACTTTAAAAATGGTAGATTGAGTGGAATGAAAAGTCACGACTGTCACATAATGATGGAAAATTTATTACCCGTTATGTTCAAAGAACTACTACCGTTAAAAGTTTGGAAGGTAGTAACGGAACTTAGTATGTTTTACAAAGAGCTTTGTTCGACTACTTTAAAAGTGCAACGTTTATGTAAACTTGAAGTAGATATTCCTATATTGCTCTGCAAATAAGAGAAAATATTTCCGTCAGCTTTTTTTAATGTAATGGAATATTTACCTGTTCATCTTCCATCTGAAGCATGACTTCGAGGTCTTGTTCAATATGGATGGATGTATCCATTTGAGAGGTATGCAATATGTTATTACATAATTTAATTGCATTTGAAAGATGAAGTTAATGTTAACTAATTTTGCATAGATATCTAAATCATCTGAAGAAAAAAGTGAGGCAAAAAGCACGAGTTGAAGGTTCGATATGTAATCTTACATCGAAAAAGAAGCTTCATTCTTTTTCTTTTACTATTTCAGTGACCATGTCAATATATCATTTGAAAGTGTTCCTTGTAATGACGAAGGCGACGAACAAAAGTCATCTCAAGCAATGTTATCTATTTTTAGACAACATGGTCGGCCTTTTGGAAAATGTGAAGAAATATGGCTAGACGATAGAGATCTTCATGTAGCACACACTTATATTCTTCTAAATTGTGCCAAGGTTGCACAGTTTGTTAGGTGATCTAAAATAATAATTTGTTTTTTTATTCTTTTCTATAATGCATGCGCGTGTATAACCTAATGTAATTATTTGTTTATATATACAGTGTTTATGAACGTGAACATCTGAACGGAGATCTTAGTAAAGAATTTTCCGGTTGGTTTTCAAATTACGTTTATGAGCCGAGAAATTGTGTTGTTGACGAAGGGTTGAAACATCTTGCGATGGGACCAAAAAGAGTCGTCAAGTCATATCCAATATATTTCTTCAATGGATATAAATTTAACACCAAAGAATACGGTGCAGAAAAATTAACGAATAATTTTGGTGTATTTGTTAAAGGTAGCGACGATCCAGAAAATCACATAAATGATTTTTATGGCATTCTAACACAAATTTTGCAACTGACATACGACTCGCGGAGGAGGTGTTTCTATTTAGATGCATTTGGTTTAGCAATGTTTCAGGTTCTGGAATTAATGTGCACAAGGATTATAATCTTATCGAAATAAACATACATCGCACTATCACAAGTACGATCCTTTTGTACTAGCCAAACAAGCATTGCAAGTATATTACGCTCCTTATCCATCTCTGAAAAGAGATAATGCAGATTGGTCTGCAGTTTTTAAAACAAAGGCCAGATTTACATTCGATGGGAAGAATATTCCAAACGAACAAGCTTATCCGACAGATCTTGAGAAAAATAACGAAATAATAATTACAGACGATCATACAGATTTTGGTCCTTTGATCGATGAATCAAATGTGTTGGTAGAAGCATTTGATAGTGCAGAGGAAAATATCATAGAAAACGAGACCGAGTCTGAATCAGAAGACGATGATGATTGATAAAAATTCAAATTTGATTTTTTTGCAGTTGATGTAACAATGTTGAATTCTTGATGTAATATGAAATTGATATAACTAAGAAACAAATCTGTACGTTTACCATTGTTTACATGTTTTATGTCGTTTCCATTTATCATTTATTTAGCAATTATTATTAAAAATGCAATGCAATCTGCGTATCGTCGGAATATGAGACCCATTATGAATCAGGTATAACACACTTCCATTTCTATTTCCATTTCAGTCATTAATTTAGCAGTTTATATCATTGATGTATTCATTTACGTATGAAATATATTTCATTATCATGTTATTATTTAGTTTTGAAATGTTGTTTATATTTATATCACAGGTTTATGTTACGTCGTTTAGAGGTAGGAGCTCTTCCCAATCAAGAGGCGATGGCAGTGGTCCATCGCAAGCACCACAACGTCCTGTCGTTTTTTAGTACCTAGAGCAGAGGGGTAAGAATTAAATTTTATTCAGCATCTTACTTTTTTTGATATATGTACGTACTTATCTGTATCATATTTAAAATTAGGGGGTTCGACCTACTTCCCTCGAATGTCGTGTTAGATGTTTCTAGAGCGTCGTACCGGAGTAGGATGAGTGCTTGTTGGCCGAAGTGGGATAACATCCCTCTCCACATATTAGAGTGTATTTGGCAGGATGTCCTAGTAAGTATATTTTTCTGTTTTTCATTTTTAATTCATTTTTGTCATTTTTTTACTATTTATCGTTTGCAGTTTAATATTCTTTTTGCTTTTTATCGTGAAACACATGCTGAGATAGACATTTAGACGGATGATATGAAGTTGGCATGGGAATATTGGATGAAGAAGATGCACAAAAACTATAAGGACTCGATATCCGAAATAAATAAATCGGGTAGAGACCACGTTGGATGGGGGAGACCGTATGGCAAGCATGATTGGGATACTGGGAAACTGACACAGCAAAGGCAAGTATACTATTTTTTTAAACTATTTGACTGGTAGTAAACATTAAAAAATACATGATCGATAAATAATGTATCAACTTTTGAATGTACAAGCAGAGTCGGAAAGAAACTCTGCAAATAGAAATAAAAATCCCATCACTCATCGTGGAGGGTCGAAGTCATTTCAGCAGTATCGGCAGGAGTTGGTAAATTTACTGAATGCATTTTTAAATAATTTGTGCTATATAATTTTAAATATACAATAATTGTATGTAAAAGTTAATTTCAAAAAGTTGAGGCGCATGGTCCCGTAAGCTATATGGACGTGTTCACTCGTACGCATGCTGTCGAGCATGTAAATTCGGACGGGGCAGTTTCGTTTACATGACACGACGATAAGTCCAGCAAGAGCCATGTAAGCATATTTCATTTTATGCAATATTAGTAATAATTGTTCTACCTGTTAAAATATAATGAAATAAGATATGATGATATTAATGTATTAATGTAGGAAAAGTTTATGGAGTAGCGCCAGAAACTCCTTGCTGATACGGGTCGAGATCAGCTGACGACGGATGAGGAGGATGCTATTTTTGTGTCAGTTACGAATCTATCGGAGCACAGCAGACGATACGGATTTGGGAATCAAGTGGTAAGTACATAATATATTGGCAACTAAGGAGTAATTTCAAATTTATTGCTCTCATCCTTCCCTATAGTTAATTTACTTATGCTAAAATGTTCGAAAGTCGTATTAATTCAAAATATAAATCAACAATCTTGTCACTATAGTTATTTGGTGTTACCACAATCTGAAATGTTATCAACATGCACATACACTTACGTGAACGTCATAAACTAAATTAAATAACATTATCACACTGCTAATCATTCACATACCTGCACATATACTTACAGAGACCACACAGATAAATTAAATATTTATTACAGGCCAGTAGTCAGAGACGGGGTAGGCAGACTAGAGCTCAAATCGATCTAGCAGAGATCGAAGATTTGCGGGCTAGAGTGGCGCAGCTGGAGGAGCAGAACCTTCGGCAGGCCATAGAGATGACACAATTTCTAGACCAGCGTATCGCGGAGTACATGCAGCAATATGGTGCCCGCTTCGCTTCCTCTGCTGGCTCAGGTTCTGGAGGAGATTGATTAATTGCTTTGATCGGTAAGTTTTTTCTGCTTTGTACTATTTGGCAGATGGTATAGTTATTTGTTGGTTTTGCGTACTATGTTATGCTACACTTAAAATTATGTGGATGTTGGGGATGTTGTGGATGTATGTATTGATAAAACATTTGATGTTTTGGATATTATTATGTATTGTACATTAGTTTGGGTGATGATGATTTGTGTTGACTTAATTTTTTTTTTTTTTTGTCTGGTGATTTGTGTATAGTTTGGTTTTTGATTTTTGATTGGAATATTATATATTGGATTCTGCAGTATTGGTGGAATAGTGTTTGTATGGAAAACGTGGATGGATGGCAGTATTAATGAAGAAATTTAAAAAAAAAATTAGCAGATTTTCGACGGCTCCCGGCGGCCTGCAGGTATAACTTTTCCGACGGCTTCCGACGACGCCCGACGGATTTTGGGTCATTTTTACTGGCAGGTTCCGACTTCTGTCGGAAGACGTCGGAATCCGCTGGAAAATGTCGAGAGCCGTCGGGAAAACGGACAGCGAGCTCCGTCAGAAGCCGTCGGAAACACTGCTCCTCGACGTCGAAATTTCTGACGGCTTCCGACGGCCGTCGACGATTTAAAGCCGTCGGAAAATGGCTTTCCGTATCTATTTTAACATTGTAAAGCTGTTATGTCAGAAACATTAACTTCAAATCTATAGAACTTATACTCTAAAATGATTAGTTCGAAAGGAGCTACTCAATGGCTGTAAATGAAATACCTAAATCGTTATTCCGTTGAAAGTCCTATTTAATTAATTAACATTTATTACATCAAATTGCGGGGTGACACATGTTATAAGCTAGTCCACCATTGCTTGTCGTTGAAAAGCAAACCTTTTTTTTTGCTCGGCCGCGACTCTTTCTGAGTAGCTTATGGTAATAACATTGGCTTGCATTGGGGTACTTGCGGAATGTTTTTCTGGATCAGCTATATGTTTTTGGGTTCACTCATGTTCCCTATGCTCCCATTGGTAGCACCAACTTTAGCCTTTGGATTTGGAGGAAATTTAAGTACAATTCTCAGTCAAACATTAAAAACATGTTGAATTTTAGTAATCAGAGTGAATGATAGTAAATTGTAATTTGGAACAGAAGATTGCACTCAATATTTTGTAAAAGAATGATAATATGATATAGCATATATTTGTTACAGCTGATAATACAGTATTTATACAATTTGCTTTGTAATGGGCCTTTGGGCCAGAATACATCTTTGCCTCTAATACTAATAGGCTTTTATATGAGCCATCAGATTCATGATTGACAGCAGAGAAACTTTGTAGCACACTTTTATACATCAATGTTTTTTACTTCTGAAGACATAGTCTAATACGCCCCCTTAAACCCTAGAACGTCTAGGGTTTGCGGCGATTCAAAACAAAGCAGCACTTGAGAAAAGATCTGACAGGAATAGAATCAGATCTGAGATCCGGATGAAGTACTAGTTAATTGTCATCAAAAAAGGTGGCAATTAATTAGAAGTTCGGCGATGGATTCTCTCAAATTCAACAGATGCGGCTTTCAGTTGTATGAGAAAGAGTAAAGCTGAAGTTTTTTGTAGCTTTACCTCTTTCAGATTCAACAATGATGATGCGATTGCATGAGGAAGCGCAAAGTTGAATCTTTCCCAGATAAATAAGTAATTACACAGATGCTGCAGTAGTTTCACTAGTGAGTTGAGGCATGCTTGACAAAAAGGAAAGAAAGCGACATGGTAATTCAAGTACTTCTAGTGTGAGAATTTTCATCGATCTTTTTGACCTTCAGTCTCTCTCTGAATCGGTTGAAATTGTCTCTTGAGAGAGGCTTTGTTAATATATCGGTTGTCTGGTAAGTGGAAGGTATGTGATTTACGTACAACTTTCCTTTAGTAACTTATTCACGAACAAAGTAAATGTCCAACTCTACATGCTTTGTTCTTGAATGTAGTATTGGATTGGCTGTAAGATGCACTGCACTCTGATTATCATACCAAATGGTTGTCTTATTTTCTGTTTTAACTTGAAACTCTCCTAGAAGAGATTCAATCCACATGATCTCTGCTGTAGCATGTGCTACGCTTCTAAACTCGGCTTCTGTACTTGATCTTGATACGATGGATTGTTTTTTTGAACACCACGATATTGGAGAGTTGCCTAGGTATATACAATACCCAGTTGTGGATTTTCTGTCATCTGTGTCATTAGCCCAGTCAGCGTCTGCATATGCATTGATACTGATTGGCTTGCTTGCATCTAGAATTAACCCATAATTGAGTGTTCCTTTGAGATATCTTAATATCCTCTCAACTGCTTTCCAGTGAATGTCTGTTGGATTATGCATAAACTGACTTGCTTTATTCACACTATATGCTATGTCTAGTCTAGTAATGGTAGCGCATTGAAGTGCTCCAACTATACTTCTATTGTAACAACCCTATATTTTTCATATATTTTAATATTTGACTTTATTTTATTTTGAAATTATTTTAAACTTGTTTTACTTCAAACATTTCATTTTTAAATATAAGTATTGATTATTATGTGAATTATAATTTCAAACCGGTATAAATTGGATATTTTACTGAAAGATGAATTTCTGTTCAAACTGGTCAAACTTTGACTTTTAAATCTTAAATTTGAATATTTAAATTCTTAAATTTTATCTTTTATTATCAAAATAGATGTAATAACATGAATACTGCTTTTCGTTTCATTGAAAATGGAGTTAAATTGTAAAAGTAATGCACATTTCAATTTTGAGTATAATTTGTTTTATTTTGCAATTTTGCCTATTTTAAATTATATAAATCATATTTTCTTTGTTATATTTTATTTTAATATGTTTCAATATGTTATTTTATTTATATTTTTATCTTTTAATATTTTTAAAGTGATAATAAAAAAAATTCCAAAATATATTGCATTTATTTTGTATTTTTAAAGGCTAGTTTCCATTTTTCTGTTATTTTCTTCATTTAAATTATATTTCATTAAAATTTATTTATTTATTTTTGTGAATGCATTTTATTTTTTTATGTTACTATCTTTATTTTTAAATATTTTTTAAATCCATATAAATCTTCCGAAGTTTATTCTGTTTATTTTCAAATTTTCTAGACTAGTTTTCAATTTATACTATTTTCTTATTTTAATCATATATAATTAATATTTATTTATTTATATTTTTTTTGTTATATTTTCGTTTTTTAACTGAAATTATATTTATTTTCATATATTTAAACTTATAAAAGAAAATGGATGGAAATTTGAAAGGTTTTTGGACTCTTGATATTTCCAAAGTCATTTACATTCCAACTTTTCATTTTCTCAACCTACTCCTTTATTTTATTTGTGCCATAACATTCCTCCTTCTTTCCAGCCACATTTCATTTCTTTTTCATGAGCAAAAACATTCTCAAACTCAAAAAAAAAATACGGCCATTTATTGTAGAAGTTTGGGTAAAAATCTCTTCTCTTTTTCCTTTGTTTTTCATTGTTTTAATGGTTTTGCACTTGTCTCTTCATGCTTTGCTTGGCCATACTCATCCACCACCTCCTCCGACCAACTCCACCACTGCCCGTGGACACTCCACCATCCTTTCCCTCTGACTTGACCAGGCCATGAGCCCCCTTGAAGCTATCATCACCAAATGTGGCAAAATCACCTTGAAACTAGCCTAGCCGAACCATTTATGCACATACCCTTCATTTTTCACCTAAACCACCTCCTTGGCCCCCGCCACCAGTCCATCCACCACCTTTGGTCGACACTCCAGACCCCACCTGACCTTCACCTTGTAGGGGCCGGGCCCAATGGTCCTGTGGTTGAGCCATATGGTTGCACAAAAGCCACTTATTTGCCTTAAACCCTTTGTATTCACACCTTGTAACTTCCACCACTTCACCACACCCTTAGCCGCCCTTTGCACCACCTTCTCCATCCCATACCTGAACCAAAACCACTGCCACACCATCTCCTAGCCTCCAACAGGTCTGGCCATGCCATTTGTAGCCTTGCCCGAAGCTTGAAATTGCACAAAAATCCACTTGTTTGCCTTGTACTTGTATTTTCATACATAGCAACTTCCATGGCTTCACTACCCTTGCTAGGCCGACCATATATGACCCATACCTGACAAAATACACCCCATGGCAGTACCTTATCACCCTATAGGCTGAGCATAGTGATGGTGGAAGCAAGTGCAAGTGTTTGATTAATTGTTGTTCCTTAATTCTAGCTTGTTTAATGTCATATTTTGGTTTGAAATTCATGTTATATGTATTGTTTTGTTTCATATGTATAAGACAATTAGCTTTTGCTCTCCACTCTCAATTCATTTCCGCATTGTCATGCCTTCGTAGTGTCTGTATTGTTTGCTTTGGTAGCTATCTCCAGCTCTGAACAGGTGAGTTATTCTCACAAGATAATATGTACATATATAACTAGTAAATTGACCCCTTTTGAATCTGTAAAATGCATTATCATGTTACACCTGCTATATTATGATTATTATATGATGTTCACCCATGCTTAAACACCTATTATAACATCTGTTACCTTTTAGCTTAGAATCACTATGGGTTGAAATAATACATACCCGAACGGACTTTAGAATAGGAGAAAATCGTTATGGGCTGAAATGATAGGCCTGAATGATTTTCAATTATTGTCATTTACTTGGGATTGCGGGTTTCAAATGATCAAAGCCGGGTTTTCTTTATAAATTACGGGTTGAAATGATATTACCCGTATCACTTTACCTACGCTAGAAAATGAAATACAGACCCGTTGTTAAAATATGTTTTTCTAAAAATTTTAAAATAGTTTAGAAATGTAAATATTATAATATATTGATTTAAATTTGATTAAAAATGATTTTTATAAAGCATTATTGGTTTTCTGAAAATTTATAAGTGAAATAAATAAATGGTAAAGTTAGAAAATCTGAAATGTAAGTTATTTTGGAAATTATAATTTGGTGATAAATGGAATTTAAATTAAATACTAAAATATGATAAATTTATGGTTTTTAGAATTAAATTAATTTAAAATGATTTTTATAATATATTAATGATTTTTGAATAAAGTTAAAATGTGAAATGAATGAATATTTAAGTTGAAATTTTGAAATATAACAAAAATTGGAAATCTATGAATTTGGCTTAAAAGTGAATTTTAAGTTAAGTAAATAAAAATAAAATTAAGTTATATTTTAAATTTAAACTTAAGTGTTAATTTAAATTTAATTTAATGAATTTAAATTTAATGTTGGAATTTAATAAGTGAATTATTATTAAATTTTTATTTTTGAATTGAGATTTAACTTTATAAAATCATGAATATAAGGGTATTTGAATCATTGTTTTAAAAGTGAAATTATATGATTTTATAAGTTAAAATGATTTAAATAAAAATATAATTGTTTGTGAAATTATACTGAATATTCGAAGTTAATTAACTGCATTTCTGAAATGCTATTAATTCTAATGTAAATGATAATACAACTTTTGTAAATGCTGTAGTTGATAATAATGAACCAAATGGCTAAGTTTAATTAAAGGCTATTATAGCATTTTTGTAAATGTTATAGTTGTTGAATTTAAATAAGTTTTACTTGAAACTAATGTAACCCTATTACAGCATTTTTAAATGCTATCTTTTGTTAAATTGAACTGTTTTGAATGTAACTTTCTATAGCAATTTCTAAATGCTGCGAAAGTTGAATTTTCATTTTTTTTAAAATTTAGGTGAATGAATGAACTTTGAAAGATTAAAATTTGGGAATTTAATAATTTAATTATTAAATTTAATAATTTAATTATTAAATTTAATAACTTCATTTTAATGATTTAAATGAAGTAATTTATTTCGAAATATAAACTATTTTGAAATGTGTTTTGTAATGGTATTTAAATAAAATAAAAAATGAATATAGTTTTGGAAAAATATGATATTTGATAACTTGAAATGGATTTTTGAATGATATTGAATTTGAAATGATATTTGTTTTCAAAGTATAAATTACCATTTTGAAATTTTAACTACGGGATGTATTTAATTTATAGTTTAACTAATTATTAAAGGATGGACGATCCCAAGCATCCTTTAAGTCATTGTGCATTACTATTACAGTTCACTTGAATTGGTTTACATTATATAAGTATATATTGTCCTGACTCGAGTGTTTTGTGTTTTACTTTACGCTCGGGTCAGCCTGAGTATTCACAGCTTTGGATTCTCTTTCTGGAGCTAGTCTTTGCTGGAGTTTCTGCTTATCTACATTTATATCTACTCTATGTTTCAGCTATTCTAGTTTATCTCATGTGTTAGTGAACTTCTATGTATTTGGGATTTCTATTATGTTGTTTTCAAACTGTATTATGTATTTGGTTTGAGACTCTGCTATAGTAGCTTCATGAACTACTATGTATTTTATATTCTGCTGCGAGGTATTCTGTTTGTTCTATGTCTGTGATTCTGTGATTGTATTTCATTTGCTCCAAATTTATTTACAATGCGGTTTTTCGAGCAATTCAAGTCCGACATGTGCGGTTGTGAATGGCTGAAAATATCGGGTTGTTACATCTATATTGCCTGTCATTAATTAATGCTTCTCCTTCGAACTTTGACAGCTGTAAATTGCTGACCATAGGTGTTGAAATAGAGTTGGCTTCATGCATTCTTGCTTTGTGTAGAATTTATGTTATGTATTTCCTTTGACTTAAGTGGATTTTTGCATCAGTGGGCCTTTTTACCTCTATCCCCAGAAAGTAAGTTAAGTTACCAAGGTCTTTAATGTTGAAATCTAGATTTAGATGCTTTATTAAATTGTTGATTTCTTGCTTATTGTTACCTGTAATAACAAAATCATCAACATAAATTAATACAAATATTGTTATATCCTTACTGAATTTTGTAAATAAGGAGTTGTTAGACTTGGTTGAATCATAACCAAGTTCGACCATTGTTTCTTTTAATTTCTCAAACCACACTATTGGTGCTTGTTTTAAACCATAAATTGCTTTACTAATTTACACACATAATTTTATTTTCCACTCTGTTTAAAGCCTTGAGGCTGCTCCATGTACACCTGTTCCTGTAGTATACCATTTAAAAAGGCATTATTTACATCTAATTGCCTAATGGTCCAATTTCTATGTAAGGCTATAGTAATTACAATTCTTACAATAACTGGTTTCACAACAGGTGAAAATGTTTCAGTGAAATCAAAACCACTCTGTTGTGAATAACCCTTAGCTACCAACCTTGCCTTTTACTTAGAAATTATACCATTAGCATTTATTTTTAACCTGTAAGTCCATTTACACCCAACTATATTTTTGTCCTTTGGCTTAAGAACAAGATCCCATGTTCTGTTCTTCATTAGTGCCTGATATTCTTCATCCATTGCATTCTTCCAATTTTTATTTTGTATGGCTTGATCATATGTAGTTGGCTCCTCGGTATCTAAGGTAGTATGATAAATTTTTGGTTTGAAAATACCACTTAGATCTGGTTATCATATGATGACTTTGTCTGCCTATATTTTGTTGTTGAGTAATTCTTTGACCTTCAGGTCGAATGTTTGATTCTATGCTTTGCATACTGCTTTGAGTGTGATGTGGACTTGGTTCCCCAGTAGTTCTTTGTTGAGAATCTTGATCGGGAACATTTGTTGAAATTTGTTGATCATCTAATAAGTCTAGCTCAATGTTTGAATCTATTCTTTGAGAATCTGAGCATATGTTGGGCGAATTCTCACCCAGAAGATCTAGGGACCAGGAAGTCACAATTTCACCCGGGCTCGCAGCCTCCACTTCGTTCGACAGCCAAGAAGCTCAACACTAACCTAGAAGTCCATCCAACGTTCAACCATCACCTCATTCGGCATCAACTCATTCGGCTCCTCCATTCAACCATCACCTCGTTCGGTATCGACACATTCGGCTGGGTTCATTCGGCGAAGCACAGCCCTCACCTCCACCGGACCAACCTTCTCCACGTTCCATTCGGCCTCCATCATGCATGCCGAACCAGGGCCATAACCGGACCATGCCCGTCGCCGAACCAGCTACCTACCTCGATGCCGAATGGATCCCCACCACAGCTCCACGACCGGACCGCCAACACCGAATCATGCACGGCCGGACCAACGTCACCGAGCCAAACCATACCTCACCACCGAATGGACCTCCGCCGAACCAGATGATTGCCAGTCCAGATTGCTTCAGCCCGGGCCCACCAGCAGCTATATACCTCCAAGACCCCTGCCCCCTACCTCACTCTATAAATAGAGGGGCAGGGGTACAACAATGGCGGACAAGTTTGAGAGCTCAAGCAAGGAAGGAACTTTCAAACTACTTTCATATACTGATATACGAAGCATTGTACCTGTAATCTGAAAGAAAGAAGATAATAACATATAAAGTGGACGTAGGCACATTCTGGCCGAACCACTATAAATCTGTGTGTCTTTTACATTTCAGCCCCTACTTCTTTCATATTTACATACTCATCTAAAATCACTGAAAATCACATATAATCAACTAAATAATACGACTTGGAGGTGTTTGTCCATTTTTTGTGCAAACATTTTTGGTGCTTTCATTGAGAGTTGAACTCAGGCTTCATCTTCAGAACTCAAGCTTCATCTTCTCCCACTCAACCTTCTTCCTAACAACATCACTCGTTGCTTAGAAATCATGCCTTCCAAACAGAGAAGGGATGTTAACAGAGGAAAGAACATCGCAACTAGCAGCCTTCCAGATCCAGCAATCACAGATCAGCCCACTTCAACAGCAGTACCAGATGAAAATCAGGAAAATCCAACTGGTCCCGCAACGGAACAACCAATCACTAGGGCAGATCTGGACAGGGTTGTGGCTGAAGTAACTAACCGCTTCACATCCCAACAAGAAACTTTGGTGGACCAACTCATGACACGCTTAAGGGATGCTGAAGAGTCCAACCGCAACACTGAATCATGGGGTGAATCCCAATCCGGAGGATCCCGGAGGCAACAAAGGTCTTCACTCTTCGAACAAGCTATCAACAGGAAAAACGATGATAGGGGCCGCGCCCGGACTCAGCCCGAATTCCGACTCGAGGAAGCCCTTGGAACCGAACCTAGCGGAGGAGGCACCAGGCGAGGGTCGGATGTAGCTGAGCCAGTCATGCCACCTAATCATAGAACCCCCGCTGAACGGAGCCGAGCTAGAACCCAGCCCGAAGTTGACCCCATGGATGTGCTCGAAACAGAACCCCACAGGGGAAGATCAAGGCAGGGGGCAACTGTAGCTGGTCCTAGCGTGCATCCAAGCAGCCAAAGACAACCACTGGATAATGCTAGAGGTGATAGACTGTACCATCCCTACAGGTCATCTGGACGAGATAGATCCCGCAGGGAAGAACCGAGCTCATTTTTGTCCGCTCCAAGTTCTGACGAACGAATGGCACGATTATTCAGAGAATGTGTCCAACGGGAGCAAAGGGACCGGGGAATAGGCGCTAGGGTCACCAGTCCCTTTACCCGAAATATCGAAACTGCCATCACTCCCCGGGAATGGAAAATGCCAACCATGGAACCTTACAAAGGAACTTCCGACCCCATCGTACACCTGCAGAGATACACCCAGCATATGCTCATGAGTGGAGCAACAGAAGGAGTATTATGTAAATGCTTTCCGCTATTCCTATCAGATCTAGCTACCTCCTGGTTCTGCCATCTACCCCAAGGATCCATCGGCTCATGGGAGATGTTAAAAGAAAGGTTTATTAGCCAGTTCCGCATCCATGTGGAACAACCCAAGGATGCTTATTCTCTATCCAATGTCAAACAGAAATCCGGAGAGACGCTGCAACAATATCTAACACGGTTCAACGCCGCAGCGGCAGCAGTTCAAGATGCCGATGAAAAACTCACTCTCATGGCCCTCTGTAGTGGTGTACATCCAGACACCAAGTTTGCCAGAAGATTAACTAAGGAAAAACCAGCTACCTTGCCTGATTTCTTCCATGAAGCTGGAAAGTATATGAGACTTGAAGACGCTGCTACGGAGAGGCAGTCAGGGCAACAAGGCAAGATAGTTCAGGACAAGGTTCCCACTGCAGCTAAGGACGCTCGAAGAAATGAATCTAGAGACAATGCTGGGGGCAGAAAGGTTGAGAAGCGCCAATATCGACCAGGGCCAAGATTTGACTCCTACACTCCTTTGAATGAAACAATCGAAAACATCTACCTAGCCACTCAGGGCGAACTCGGATACAAGCGCCCCCCGCACAAGAAAGAATCAGATAACGCACTCAAGTCCGGAAAGTTCTGTCGCTTCCACGAATCCCACGGACATGACACCAATGAATGCCACCATCTTCGGGACTTGATCGAAGAACACATTAGAAGAAGAAGACTGGAACGTTATGTGAAAGGTCAGAACAGGACTCCAACTCCTGCCAATGAGAACTCAAAGCAACCCCTCCCAGAAGTAGGCGGAGGGAATCGCAACAATCACAACACCAGTGGCTCTAGTCAAGAGAAGATAGTGGTCCTTACCATCTCAGGAGGACCACACATCGCCGACAGAAGTTGGGCAGAGATGGAAAGGTACGGCAAGTCGCTTAGAAATGCCGAAGGATATGTTAACTCCATTACAGAGGAACGCCACCCGAAACGAAAAGAAAACAATGACATTGTATTCAGTAGGCATGATTTGGAAGGAAGACAGTACCCACATATGGATCCCATGGTCATCTCTGCCTGGTTTGGTCCAGCTAAAGTTTTTCGGATTCTAATAGACACGGGAAGCTCCGTAAATATCCTGTTCAAACATGCTTTCGACAAAATGAAGTTATCAATGAAGGATGTATCCCCCTGTGACAAACCACTGCACGGTTTCACTGGAGATGCAAAAATGCCCCTCGGGCAACTTGACCTCTTCGTCGAGATAGGAAGTCATCCCCGCTCCGTTGTGCGAAAACAAACGTTCGTACTAATAGAAAACCACTCGGCTTACAACGCTTTCTTGGGAAGACCAGCCTTGTCTGACTTTCAGATTGTATTAGCCCCCTGGTGCCTGAAAATGAAATTTCCAACAGACAACGGAGTAGGAGAAGTAGAAGGAGATCAAGATGCTGCCCGAGACTGCTACGTAACTGAACTTCGCAATAACCGCAGAAAGAATAAAGGAAAAGGTGCAGAGACCACTCTCTGCATGAAAAGCTTGGAGGCATAGCAACTAAAGAAAGCCCCTCCTCTTCGATACACAAGCGATCCCTTCAATGAACTAGACCCCAGGGATAAAGAGGAGGAGGCTACCGCCGAGCCTGCAGAGGCTATGGAATTCGTATCGGTAGATAAGCATGATTCAAGTAGACTATTAAAAATCGGATCTCAGCTGGAAACGGAATTGAAGGATCAACTCATTGACTTTCTCCGCCACAACTTAGATGTATTTGCGTGGACCCATGCCGATATGACAGGAATCTCCCCAGACATAGCATGCCACATGTTGAACATCGATCCCACCAAGGTACCAGTAAAGCAGAAAAAGAGGAGCATGGGGGCAGAGCGATCAGCAGCCCTTGATGAGGAAGTAAAAAATCTACTTGCTAATGGCTTCATACGGGAAGCCATCTACCCAGAATGGATCGCTAACCCAGTGCTAGTAAAAAAGGCCAATGGAAAGTGGCGAACATGTATTGACTTCTCCAATCTGAATGACGCTTGCCCGAAAGACTGCTTCCCACTTTCCCGAATTGACCAACTCGTAGACAGCACAGCTGGGCACGAACTCCTATCTTTTATGGATGCATACTCCGGATATAACCAGATCCCCATGCACGCTCCCGATCAGGACCACACTAGCTTCATCACCGACCGCGGATTATATTGTTACAAAGTCATGCCTTTTGGACTCAAAAATGCTGGAGCTACCTATCAACGCCTCGTCAACAAAATGTTCGCAGAACTGATAGGACGAACTATGGAAGTATATGTGGATGACATGTTGGTGAAGTCCAGGAAAGCCAACGACCATGTAAGCCATCTGGACGATATGTTTCGGGTACTTCGCCGATATGGAATGAAGCTGAATCCTCTAAAGTGCTCCTTCGGAGTATCATCGGGAAAATTCTTAGGATTCATCGTCCACGCCAGAGGAATCGAAGCAAACCCTGAACAAATCCGAGCTTTAAAAGAAATAAGGATACCTTCCACTCGAAAAGAAATGCAGAGCCTAAACGGAAAGGTAGCCGCTCTAAGCAGATTCATTTCCAAGGCAACTGACAAGTGTGTCCCTTTCTTCGAAGCACTCAAGAAAGACAAAGGGAGGTTCGAGTGGACCGACGAATGCTTAAAAGCCTTCCTCAACCTAATCGAACACCTTCAGAGACCACCAGTACTCTCAACTCCAAATGAAGGTGAAGTGTTATACCTATACCTCGCTGTATCATCTCATGCTCTAAGCGCCGCCTTGGTAAGAGAAGAAGACCGCACACAACGCCCGGTTTACTTTGTAAGTAAGAGATTTACAGGGGCAGAGGCCAGATATCCTAAACTTGAGAAATTAGCATATTGTTTATTGATCGCGTCACGAAAACTGCGCCACTACTTCCAGTCTCACTCCATCAGGGTTCTAACCGATCAACCACTAAGACAAGTGCTCCATCGTCCTGACACTTCTGGGCGACTCCTCAAATGGTGCATCGAACTAAGTCAGTATGATATCACCTACCATCCTCGCACCGCTATCAAAGGACAAGCCATGGCTGATTTCATTGCCGAATTCACTATCAACGAAGGCAAGGAACAATCCGAAGTAGCAAAAAACATCAAGTGGAACCTCTTTGTAGACGGAGCATCGAACGAACAAGGCTCGGGGGCAGGTATTGTGATCATCACCCCCAGGGGAAGAAAGTTGTACTATGCATTAAGATTGGAGTTCACGGCCACTAACAACGATGCTGAATATGAAGCAGTAATAGCGGGATTGGAACTGGCCCTAGAAATTGGAATCAATTCCTTATGTATTCATAGCGATTCTCAGCTTATCGTAAACCAGGTACTAGGAGAATTCCAGACTCGAGGAGAACGACTCACAGCATACCTAAAGAAAACCAAACTGCTGCTCGATCAATTGGACCATTATCTAATCAAACACATTCCTCGAGAAGAAAACCAAGAGGCAGATGAACTCGCAAAGCAAGCTAGTATGAAGAACAGCACCATTTCCGGAGCACTAGCAATCTCAAGGCAGCTAGCCCCAAGTTTCGAACAAGTGAATCTGATAACTGCAATCGAAAAAGGAACCTGGATGACTCCTATCCGGAAATATTTGCAAGATGGCATACTACCCGACAGGCGTGACGAAGCCAAGAAGATCTTGAGGAGAGTTCCCCACTACACAATACAAGAAGGCATCCTCTACCGGCGTGGCTTCTCTAGCCCCTTATTAAGATGCGTCGCCGGAAGGGAAGCCAAGGAGATATTAACAAACATCCATCAGGGAGGATGCGGAGATCACACTGGAGGACAGACTTTGGCAAGAAAGATACTCCGATATGGATATTACTGGCCCACACTAAACAAAGATGCCCTAGACTTCGTTAAGAAATGCGACAGATGTCAGAAGTTCGCCAAGATCCCTCGACTACCCACAAACGAAATTACTCAAATGACCAGCCCTTGGCCCTTTGCTGTATGGGGAGTTGACTTAATTGGCAAACTGCCAACGGGCCGAGGCGGAGCCAAATATGCTATAGTGGCAGTCGATTATTTCACCAAATGGGTGGAAGCGGAACCTTTAAATAAAATATCTTCAGCAAAAGTTATCAACTTCTTGATCAAAAACATTCTGTGCAGGTATGGAGTCCCCCTCAAGATCGTATCAGACAACGGGCTCCAATTTGACAGCGAAGAATTTGCCGACTGGTGCCAAGAGCATGGAATTCATAAAAGCTTCTCATCAGTAGCTTACCCTCAGGCAAACAGACAAGTTGAAGCTGTCAACAAAATTCTCAAAACCCTAATCAAGAAGAAACTTGAAAAGTCAAAAGGCGCTTGGGTGGACGAACTTCCTACGGCACTATGGGCATACCGCACATCTTTCAGAACATCAACGGGACATACTCCTTTCTCTTTGGCATATGGATCGGAGGCAATGCTCCCAGTTGAGACTGTTGTGCCTTCTCACCGTAGGATCCACTACAACCCAGAAGAAAACGAAGAACTCCTCCTCATGTCTTTGGATCTGATTGAGGAAAGGAGGAACGACGCAGCACTCAAAGCGGCAGCTCACAAACAAAAAGTGGCAGCACTATACAATTCCAAAGTCAAGCATCGCAGCTTACAAGAAGGAGATCTTGTCCTCAGGCGAATCTTTCCACGCCCCGGGGCACTGGACCCCATCTGGGACGGACCATATGTAATTCACAAAGACCTCCACAACGGAGCTTACATTTTATCAACAGTGGACGGAGAGGTGTTCCAGAGGGCATGGAACATCCGACACCTCCGTCGATACTTTTCTTAACTTGTACTGCCCATATGAAGTGAATTAACAAAGAGAATCAGTGGACGTAGGCATTTTCGTGCCGAACCACTTTAAAAAATCTTGTCTCTTTTTAACTTGTTCCTTTATGTCTTGGCTACTTGTTAAGTTTTATCCCTTTCTGTTGAACAAAATCCTATGGCATCTCCACTCAAGACGCACCGCGGCCTCATCTGGACTAGGCCTAACAGGTACGCTACGATTCTATGCACTCGCCAATGAGACTCTTTTGCTCCAGCATCCCTCTGCTGCGGGTTAACTCATTGCGCGCCTGCCCTCAAAGCCAACTGTAATGAGCCGATTATAAGTCATCATAAAGGCCGACTATAGCCGATGGCAGCTCATTACGGCGTTCGGCTCGCCGGTAACTGTGAACCTACTTTAAGCCCCAACATAAGGTGTGGCCAGCCAGGGGTAGTTCACGGCCAACGGCACCCACGCTAGCCGGCCACGGTAAATCGAATAATACCCACGATTACGGACCATAATGGTTCGGGTAGTTACCGTGCGCGATCTCGGCTCCGATGTGTCTTAAGTGCGGCTGTGGTAAAAAAGAAAACTCCCCGCGGAGGCGTAAGATGGGTGACAAATGTCTCCAAGACCCACAGCTAGGGAAAGTGACTACAAAACCCGTTTGCCACGAACTTAAGCACATCGACGGCCTTCCGTGACTGGAAGTTTTACTTTTACTATATTTCCATTTCATTTAAATATTTTTCTCCTATCCTGTATAACTAACTCTAAAGTACAGGAAACCAAATAGGAAGCATTCACTCATGAGGCTCTAAGCCTGCGTACTGGGTGGCAGGGCGCTCAGCTATACCCGTGAACAGTTACACAAGACACTCAAAGCTACCGCCTGCGAATAAAACATAAAGGGCGGTACTCTCTTCTCTTGTACATAAATGCGTAACTATAGCTTATTCATACACTGACATTGCAAAACGTGAAATTATATTTCAAGCAAAAACTTAACATCAAACACAACTAGAATCACAGGCATATACATAATTATACTTCTCACACAGCACATAAAGATAGCAACAACATTTAAACATGACAAAATCAGCTTATATTATAAGATCACACGAAGTTATTCTTTGCAAATAATTTTATTACAGTTGCATATCAAAGACTAACATAAACAGTGATAAAAAAGAAACAAAAAGATGGCGGATGCCTCCACACTCCATCACCAACTTCCCCAGTCTACTTAGCCGCAGGATCAGAGCCCCCAGCATGCGGATCAGAAGTCCCGCCTGTCCAATTCGGAAGAAGAATTCATTAAACGAACAACCAAGTTATGGAAACACGGGAAGAAAAGAAAGGGAAGAAGAATAACTCACCAGCATCCGCCGCTTGATCCTCATCATCCAACTGCACGCCCGCTTCCTCTGCAGCAAGCAGCCGCATCCCCTCCTTCACCGCCGCTTGCTCCTCCTTTGAGAACTGAGCAGTAACCGCATTCAAGTTGAAAGCCTCTCCGCCTTCCTTACCCGCGTTCACCCTAGCCTCCTCTAAAGCCTGGAGATACACCTTGGCCATGACCCGAGGGTAATCGTCCATCCAAGACAAGCCGCCCTCCTTCCAAGTGTGGAAGTACATATCCTGCAGCATCTCATCCATCATCCCCTCGTTTTCCTCAAACTCCCTCACCCGGGCCTCGGAAGCTTGCAACTTGGCGACGGCGACGTCCCTCTCTGACTGGTATCTCAAGCAGTCAGCCTGGAGTGACCTCCTCAGTTCCTCTTCCTTCAACCTGAGGGACCTCCTCATCTCCTCCATCTCCTCCTTCAACTCGGCCTGAGCCATCTCCGCAGCCTCGAGCCTCCTCGACAACTCCTCTACCCGCTCGAGATCCGCATTTCGAACCTCATCCACCGTTGCGATAGCTATGTTAATCCGTTCCCTGCAAGCGACCTCCATCTTCCGTAATTCCGCCCTACTGGCCTTCTCCATGGTCTCTTTCAGCCGCTTGGAGGCTTCCTCATGCTGGGAAATCTGGATGGCTTGGTCGGCGAGCTGCTTGGCCTGATCGGCAACCTTTAACCTCAACCGAATGTTAGCACTCCCGATCTCTTCCCCGGCCTTGACCAACTTAGCATGATGCTCCATTAACTTCCTGGTCTCTGCGGCCACCCGGTCGATATTAGCCTTGGCCTCATCCCCCATGGTGACTACCCGTGTAGTAAGTAAATCAAGATCTAAAGATTTGGCCTCGTCCAGCACCCTTACCATGGGGTTGCGGGGAAGGAGATGCTCGCCCGTGGTCTCATCGAATGAAATGTCCCGAAAGCTTGGGTCTAAATCAGGATGACCAGCAAAAGGGTCACGAGGCACGGGGCGAGGCACATCGGGACGCCTTATATGAATGACAGTAGGACTCTTGGAAGGAGGAGGAGGGGGGCCGGGCTCCGTGCTCTCCTCCGTAGTATCACGAGGAGGCTGAGTAGGGGGAGGCTGAGTAGGAAGCTGCGAAGCAGAAGAAGACTCAAATAAGGAACGGCTCCGCTTCCTTTTCTGAATACCCTCTTCGATGACCCCAAGAAGAGGGCGGTAACTGACTACATCCCCAGTGCGATCAGTAGAAGGTTTCGCGGAAGCTCTCCTCGACTTAAATTGTTCAAGGCGGTGTCGAACATCCGACGTTTTACCCGCCTGGCCTGCCCCTGGAATAAAGAACAAGTGTTACGAACATACAATAATCCGCAATTCAAAAAATGTGCTAAGTTAAAAAGAAAGAAAAGTGAGGAGACACATCTATTATACAAACCCGGCGGAGGAGTGGGATACTGCAATAAGTCCTGGATCTCATTCCAAGACAGAAGTGAACCGTAAAAAATTTCTAAGTCCCTATCGAAAATGGAATCGGCAGAAGACAAAAGTTCACCTTGCGTCGCCGGAGTCACCCTAGCTGAAGCCACAGCTTTGCCGGTTTCCTTTGCCTTCTCTGTTTCTTTCTCCTTTTCCTTCTCCGTTTCCGACTCTCCCTCCGACTCCCCGAAGGCCCGACGGAGAGCCTCATCCAGTTCGAGGTCTTGCTCAGAGGTTAGAGCGGCAACACCACTACCACCTTGACCGTCGCCATCTCCTCCACCCTCCGACCCTTCTCCAACTTCGCCTCCTTCCTCCTCTTCCACACCTTCCTCCTCCGGGACAGTCGGGCAAGTACTTGGAGAAGGGCCATCAGACTTCTTCAGTTTCTTCCCCCCGACCACGGGACGCTCTGCGAAAGGCTCCCTCTTACCGCTCTTTACCGTAGCCCCCTCCTTAGCTTTAGCAGCCCTCTCCTCAGCCGTATCCCTTTGCTTAACCACAGACTGGTGCGGTAAGATCAAATTATACTCCAAGAGGGTTGCGTTCCTGATCAAGAAAGAGGCCGACCGGTCCCGTGCCGGAATAGCCTTTAGTTCAGCAGCCATTCGCACTAAGGAATCGTCCTCCACGACTGCAATACCACCTGTCGCTAGCAATAGAAGCATGTCAGAAAAAACATTTTTCAGTCAAAACACATGAAAAATATAAATGAAATCAATCTTACAGCCGGAAGTGAAAAGGCGGAAAGAAACAGCATCGTCCTTGACGAAGAACCACTCTTTCTTGAACATGGTGAACTTGGAATACAAGTCCAGGACTGGTTTGAAGGGCACGGCCGCTTCCAGGCTAATATACGGAGACCCCTTCTTATAGCCTCTCAGGTTGTACAAATATCGAATTTCTCGGTTAGAAGGAGGACGCCCGTACCTCCTCTGGAAGATAACAAAGAGGCTCACCAGGATGGCGTAAGAGTTAGGCTGAAGCTGGAAGGGAGCCACCTTCAAATATGTGGTGAAGCTTACTATCCAAGCGTTGATAGGGGGGATAGCGCCGCACATGCAATGGTATCTGCTAAAAGCGAAGTAGCCCTCGGGAGGATTATATGGCATCACTCCATCTCCCGGCAGCAGCATAAGAACCCTATCTATCCCGAAGGAACGGGATATGACGTCAAGTTGCTCCTCCTTTAGGGAGCTAGGAAAGCAATCCGGGGGAGAGATCAAAAGTTCCTGTGGACCATATCCGTCCACTAGAGACCTCGGAATAGGTCGGTGTTGCCCGGACCCTGGTTGGACTGGGGGCAAGGAAGAAGAAGGCTCTCCTGTGCCTCTAGACTTCTTTCTGTCCGATCGTGTTTTCGCTTTGCGAGACATTTTCTGCAGCACAAGAAAGACTTGAGGTTAGAATAAGAAGTATAGAAACATAAACAAGCAAATATATAAGGCAAGCGTGTAAAAAAGTCCAAGATTACGCTCAAGGACCAAGAATGAACTCTCATTCGGCGTTGCCAAGCAAGTTCATTCGGCATAAGAAGCATACGATCATTCGGCTCTATGCTCATTCGGCGTATGTTTCATTCGGCACTTAGGCCTAAGTCTCGTTCGGTACAACAATACCCTCCGTGTGCGTTCGGCAATTAAGTTCATCCGGTAATAACAAACCATTCGGCAATAGTGTACGAACCTGATTCGGTAGAGATTTGGTTCGGCAGGCGATTTGATCCGGCAATTCAGTTGATTCGGCTATCTGGTTCGGTAAGGGAAAAACAAGGGGGGTACGGCCTCTATATATAGGCGAACTCAGAACCACCGAACCAAACGATTCGCCCAACCGGACCAATAATACCGGACCACCAGAAGCCGAATGAGAATAGCCGGACCAACCGAAAACCGAATGAAACTCTCTCTCTACCGACCAAGACCAGGAACTAGTGGCGTGCAAAGCGCCTCCCTCAGATAAGTACCGAACTCCAGAACTAACTAATAAAATAAGATTATGATAACGATGAATAAGTCGTAAAATCCTCACCGACGTGGATTAAATCGTTTACACGTGTACGCGACCTCGAATGGTCCATAGGCACGCTCTGAATGGTTATTAACCCTACCGTCGTGGGAATTTACACTTTGACACGCATTTTTAAACTCATAGGTGAAACGGATATTTGATTCTGATAATTATGAAATGGCTAAGCTACTTACACATGTACGGGGTCGCGAACAATCCCTAGGCATGCTCTGAGCTGGCGATAAACCTGCTTGGCAAACGACCCGGGGACCCACTCTAACGTGAACCTGGCATCGACAATGCTAAGCCCCTTCGGGGCACACTTGCTCGTCCCTAACGACACGATTAGCTTTATCTCAAATATCTCGATCCCGAACGATCGTTACCTAGAACCGCACTAAAACTATAAATTAAATTCCTTTGCAGGACAGCAGCAGGATACGAACATCCAGCCCATGGCGTTACGAAACAAGCCTTTCTACCACAGGGAAACAAAGCGCGACACACGCAAGCACGTGCCCCACTTTGGGGGGCAAATGTTGGGCGAATTCTCACCCAGAAGATCTAGGGACCAGGAAGTCACAATTTCACCCGGGCTCGCAGCCTCCACTTCGTTCGACAGCCAAGAAGCTCAACACTAACCTAGAAGTCCATCCAACGTTCAACCATCACCTCATTCGGCATCAACTCATTCGGCTCCTCCATTCAACCATCACCTCGTTCGGTATCGACACATTCGGCTGGGTTCATTCGGCGAAGCACAGCCCTCACCTCCACCGGACCAACCTTCTCCACGTTCCATTCGGCCTCCATCATGCATGCCGAACCAGGGCCATAACCGGACCATGCCCATCGCCGAACCAGCTACCTACCTCGATGCCGAATGGATCCCCACCACAGCTCCACGACCGGACCGCCAACACCGAATCATGCACGGCCGGACCAACGTCACCGAGCCAAACCATACCTCACCACCGAATGGACCTCCGCCGAACCAGATGATTGCCAGTCCAGATTGCTTCAGCCCGGGCCCACCAGCAGCTATATACCTCCAAGACCCCTGCCCCCTACCTCACTCTATAAATAGAGGGGCAGGGGTACAACAATGGCGGACAAGTTTGAGAGCTCAAGCAAGGAAGGAACTTTCAAACTACTTTCATATACTGATATACGAAGCATTGTACCTGTAATCTGAAAGAAAGAAGATAATAACATATAAAGTGGACGTAGGCACATTCTGGCCGAACCACTATAAATCTGTGTGTCTTTTACATTTCAGCCCCTACTTCTTTCATATTTACATACTCATCTAAAATCACTGAAAATCACATATAATCAACTAAATAATACGACTTGGAGGTGTTTGTCCATTTTTTGTGCAAACAGCATACATCTTCATGATTGACTGTGCTTTGAGTTGACTTTGATTCACCCTGAATTATCTCAATAGATGGAATAGATACAGAAGATATATATTCTTTTGCATTGTACACTTTACTATTTACTTTGAAGCTTGCTTCTTTAAATGGAAATGTTGTTTCATTGAATACTACATGTCTAGATATGAATATTCTTCCATTACTGCTTAAACATTTGTAACCCTTTTTATTATTGGCATACCCTATTAAAGTACATGGAGAAGATCTAAAATCTAACTTGTAACTATTATAAGGCCTAGTGTATGGAAAACATAAGCAGCCAAATACTTTAAGTCTATGATAATCAGGACTAGTATTTGTGAATATTTCCAAAGGACTTTGTAACTCTAAAACCTTTGAGGGTAGTCTATTGATCAAATAAACTGCTGTGAAAAAGGCATCTGGCCAAAATTTCTTTGGCATAGATGCCTGTGCAAGAAGAGTGAGACCAGTTTCTACAATCTGTCCATGCCTTCTTTCAACTAGCCCATTTTGCTCTGAAGTGTGTGGACATGTTGTTCTATGATTAATCCCCTTTCTTTGAAATACTCCTTTAATGGTAGATATTCAGTTCCACCAGCTGTTCGCATAATTTTGACTCTGCAGTTTGTTTGATTCTCTGCTTGAGCTATAAACTGCATTACTGCATTGTGAGTTTCATCTTTTGATTTTAGAAAATATATCCATGCATATCTAGAGAATGCATCCACAAATGATATAGTATTTGTATCCATAATCAGTATGAATTGGGGCAGGTCCTCATAAGTCTGTGGCAACTAATTCAAGGGGTTTTCTGTAGCATGTTTCTGAATCTGAAAAGGGTAATTTATGACTCTTACCCATTTGACAATAAGTACACAAATAAGGTAATGATATGCCATTAAAAGAAATATTATTCTTATTCATCACATGCTTGACAATGTTGGCATTTGGATGCCCAAGTTTACAATGCCATTTGTCAAATATCTCATTCATTTCTTGCTGCTTAAATTCAGAGTTATTACACCACTTTCTTTTAGTGACTGAGTTTCTTGAATTATCCACTTGAAACGTGTACAGACCTTTACACTGTTTACCCTGCAAAAGTACTTCCTTAGTTAGAATGTCCCTAACCAAGCAGTTATGTGGATAAAACTCAAAATACACACTGTTATCTCTTGCAAATTGAGACACACTTAGTAAGTTTTTCTTAATATGTGGGACTCTTAAAATATTATTCAAGTATAATTGCTTTCTTCCCATAATATATGACTTACCAGTGTGTGTAATTGCAACAGATTGCCATTACCCATGTAGATAGTATTCATACCTTTGTATTCCTTGCTTCCAAGATTTAAATTGCTTAAGTTATTTGTGATATAATTAGTAGCACCTGAGTCAGGATACCAATCTTCATCTTGAATGTGATCTGACCTTGTGTTTTCAGTTTGAGAATTCTTCATCTCAGATTGGTTGATTGATTCAGATTATAGATGAGCCATATTTGCACTGTGATTTGCATTTCTTTGTGTATTTTGTACTTGTCCTGAAACATAATTGAGATTTAACCTAAAGTAACACTTTGCTGCTGTATGACCAATCTTCTCACATATTTGGCATTTTGGTCTGTTGTTATTGTTCCATCTGCCTCTACCCCTTGATCTATTAGAATAGCAACCTCTATGAGTGAATTGATCACCTCTATTACTGTTTTGTGTTTTGCCTTTGTGATTAGTTGCAAAATTGATAGACAAATCTGATTCTTGAGGTTTCTTGATATCAATTCTTGCTTCATGTGATAATAAAATGGAATGAACATCTTCAATTGATGGCAGATTTCTCTAAGATGTTAGAACTGCTACTACTGCTTCATATTCTTCGCTAAGTCCGTTAAGTATTGTCATAATTTGTTCAGAATCTGATACCATTTGATTTGCTGCTTCTAATGCATCACAGATTGATTTGATTTTGAACAGATACTCTTTCATGTTATGGCTTTCCTTTTTAACATTGTGAAGTTGTCTTTTGTAGTATAGTACCTTTGCTGCAGATTGAGAGTTGAACACTCTCTCTATTGTAGACCATATCTCATAAGCTGTCTTGCAGCCCATTACATGAGTAAGGAGATTTGCATTAATAGATGACAATAACCATGAACATATTAGCCTGTATTGTCTATGATGATTGACATATTCTTCATTACCGATCATTTTGTTTTGCTGATCAGTAATGAACATTGGAGGTACTAATATGGTTTCTTGGATATATTCATCAAGACCATATCCCTGTAGAGCAGTTTCAATCTGTAGTTTCCACAGGAGATAGTTATCCTCACTGAGATGAATGGTTACAAGTTGGCTTTGAGGGTTGATGGTGGTTTTGACCAGTTTTTCAACATTTGATGCAGTGTGCTGCTGCAAGCCACTACCATTAGTGGGTGCTGCTGAATTTGCTTCATCAGCCATGATGATCCAGATATTTCAGATAAAAGAATTGCGAGGGAAGGCATAATAAGAGATAGAAAATCTTTAAACAGAGATAAAGAATCAAGATATGATCAAGATTCACTCAGGTTAGTTGCAACCAGAAAAGAAACTCAAGTGATGATGATTCTGATGATTTCTTTCTCTTTGGATGGCATTTTCCTTGATTTTGATTGATTGATGGTTTTTAACTTCTTGATTCTGGTTCTTTTCTTCTAATTTTTTGATTTCTGTTTCTTTTAAACTCAGTGGTGATTCCTTTGCAGCCAGAATTCTGATGAACTGGCACGGCAAATGTAATTGCCTTGAGTTTCCTTCTCAAATGATGATGTATTATCTGATGAGAAGAAAGTGTGGAACTCAGGTGATGATTCGGATTGTCTGTCTGATGAGTTTTCCCTTTTTCTGTTGAATCTTTCAGTGCTTTTAGGCACTAATTCTCTGATACCATGTTGAATTTTAGTAATAAGAGTGAATGATAGTAAATTGTAATTTGGAACAGAAGATTGTACTCAATATTTTGTAAAAGAATGATAACATGATATTGCACATATTTGTTACAGCTGATAATACAGTATTTATACAATTTGCTTTGTAATGGGCCTTTGGGCCAGAATACATCTTTGCCTCTAATACTAATAGGCTTTTATATGAGCCATCAGATTCATGATTGACGGAAGAGAAACTTTGTAGCACACTTTTATACATCAATGCTTTTTACTTCTGAAGACATAATCTAATTTTGCTCAAGAAATGAGCAAAATCCTCGAAAACATTTAGTACGACTGTAGATACTAAATATATTCTACAACTATTGTATATGTGAAATTTTCGTGGTTATTGAAGAGCAAACTAGAAACGACAGCAATAGAAAATAAAGTGTATGAAGTAAAAATAGATAGAATTTATAACAGTTTGGTTGTAAAATGCCTACATCCACCGTGAATTATTATTATTATGTTTACTAACAAATATCAAGTACAATGTGCAAATGCAGAGTACAAGATCAATTGCTCAAGAAAAATAAAAATATTACACCTGAAGTTCGATACGGCTAATTTTTTTTGGCATCTATTAGCACTTCAAAATTGTATGTCATTACTGTTCAACCTTAAGGTATTTATAAGTATTGAGTTATGAAGTAATTGGTTTGACATTTCCTGAAAGGTAGGCACTTTCCATATTCAATCCATTCTACTCAGTTGAATAAATACAGTGAGTCGCTGTCGAACCAATTTTTTTGTTCGGTAGTGATAACTATTAAACCACGTTTTATGTTTGCTCGTTTATCATGTTTGTTAGTTGTTGACTATGGAATCGTGCCACATAAATTGCTATATGACGGTTTTACTTCGACTATTGCTTAACTGTTTACCTATCAAAATTGGGTTATCTTTGATTTTCTTCGAATTGCATTTTATTCTCATCTCTTTTCTTTTCTTTAATAGTTGTGTTATGTCACTTTCATTATCAATCTTCCAATTATTTGTGTTCCTTAACGTTTTTTCATATCTGTTGTGTTGTGAGCGAAGACGTCCACAAAAGTTTTATTTGATTATTCAATGACTGTATTTGAAAAACATTTTCTCGTATCAAAATCATATAATTAAACTTTTATTTTATGGTACGGGGGGAATTAATTTAAAGGACAAAATTTACTATATTTTTAGCCTCAAGGACACAACCTCAATAATTTAATCACAAGGACAAACATTCTTTCAAAAATTATTCAAAAGGATAAACATTCTTCCAAAATTATTCATAAGGACAAACATTTTTTCAAAATTGCTACCTAACTAAAAACTGATACCTAAAAACTACTATCGATAACTACAAACTGATACCTTCAAAATTCTATCAATAACTAAAAACTGATATCTAAATAAAGTTGTCCTTCAGGCAAAAACACTGAAGGTCTGTCCTTGAGGCTAGAATGCTGAAATTTTTTGTCCTTCACAGTAATTTCCTGTAATGTTTTATTATACCGAAGGTAAAAAAATTAAATCATATGGTATGATTTTTCAGCCCGAAAGATGATATATAATGAAGTCGGAATCGTCCACCCAAGCGAGGGGCCTGCATTGCATGATAAAACCGTTGTGCATGATCCTTGGTTCTAATGGCCAACGTTTAGGAAACTTTGCTTAAAAATCATGCTATTTTCAATGGATCTGCTGGATGATCAAACCGACCGTTAGGGAGTTTTGCTTACTGTCACTGGCCAAAATCAATTTTCTGAAGCCAAAAAAATATGGATCTTGTCTCATCGCGGTTTTCCTAAACTTTCTCCTTTTATTTCGCGCATCAAAAATTACAAATTCAAATTTGTTATGATTTTCAAATTCTAAAATTTCAATTTCAAAACGACAATTTTGAATGCTTTGGTTAACATTTACATTTGAAATTCTCAGATTCAAATCTCAATTTATTCTTTTCCAACATATTATCACTTAATGTTTAAGTAATATTAACAAAAAAATTTAATATATATTTCTTATCAAAGTTATACAATCGAACGGTCGGTTTTTTCACCGTTGTGCGGTTATACTAGTTACTTTATTTCCAACCTATGCCCAATCCACGGGAATCTCATCCAAATTTAAGCCAGGTCCCATTGGTTTTACCACCTGGACGTGAGAACATGGACCTATTCTGTCTTTTTCCGAGAAGATATAAAAAACGAAATAACGGTCAAAGATGTCGAGGTCGAGAATGTGACCGTAATCGTTCCATCTTTTGTCCAACCTGCAATGGTATTTAGGATAAGTCTTCGTTATGTGACACACATTCTCTCTTTATCCAAGATGAATCCGAGCCGTCCAATCCCACTATGGCATCTATGCTATGAGATTCTTTTCTTTAGCTGTTTGCACGTTGCATGTGTATTTGTCTAGGATCCTGTATAAACTACTGACGTCTTTGACCATAGTGAAGATACCAGTTCATTTTTTAACTACAATTTATTTATAAAGTAGTATGATATTGAATACTATAACTGTTTTGAAATTATATATTTTATTATATCGACCTTGATTTTCCTCTTCATTCCAAGTACAAGTAGCTTAGCACGTAAGGAATATCTAACCTAAACAAAAAGACAAACAAAAATGTTGACTGAGCTACGAAAGACAACTGAAAACCACAGATATGCGAAGAAAATGGATTTTAATTGATATGTACAGATCTCAAATGTTCCTGGAGGGGTTGATATATAATATAACAATGCTTCCTTCCACCATTTTGTTGGTCAAGGTCAAATTTTGCATTCATGGCTCAGTTAATGTGTTCAATGGAATATACATCTTTTTCCTGAGTATAATTTTCGTTGACTGAAAATGACATTTTTGACTATCAACTCTAATCACCCACAGTTTAGAGCATTTCCCACCCAGCGGTTAGCTAGGCATTACTTATATCCATTTAAGCCCCCGACCCCACGAACTCACTCCTAACCAATAAAATATACTTCTCAACCTTAAAAAAACTCAATTTTAATCGGTTTTTATGAAACATATTCAAATGGATCATATAGATTGCAATCCATGTCCACACGATCGCAATCCGCATGTGCAAATATTAAATTCGCACATTAATTGGTTTTTATAAAACCGGTTAAACTTAGCCGACTTTATAAAAGCTGGCTAATTTGGTAGTCTTCTATGTTACCTTGGCAACCTTGTGGGTTGTCAATGTTGTCAAGACAATTCGAAAATGAGCAACCCACCCCCCGTTAAGGGTGGATCATATCCCAACCTGGCTTTGATTGGGAATGCTCTTGCTAATGTACTATGTTCGGGTTCTTCTTTCACCCCGTTATCTATCTAACATAGTCTAGTAACGTGATAAGAAGAATAAATAGTTCATAAAAAATAATCAATGTAATTGGGGCTTCGTGCATCTCAAACAAAACCAACAACCGGCTTAATTTATGTTTCATCATTTCCACTGTCCCATGTGATCATCAAAATTTCAAACGCACATCATATAATTTAATTGAAGGATGAACTCCACCGTATCATACAAAAATTGATGGCTATTACGAATTTGGCAGCACTTCAACCTAGGTTTTCCCATTGCCAAATCCTGAATTCTAAGTATTTAAGAAATTTTTCCACTAGTTCGGCTAGGGTTTCATGTATTATTTTCCAAGTTCATGTTCAATATCTTTGTATCCATCGTAGGTTTTCTTTAAGGTTTTCTTTTGTGATTTTTATAATCTTCCTCTTAACAGTACATGTTCAGCTTCGTCTCAACTCGTTGTTGGCTGGATTGCAAAGTGAGTTCCAATATTAATCGACCCTGGAAATGCTGTCAACCGCTGCCTCTAAGTAGCACATTTTGCGAGAAAAACAAAATATTATTATTTTGCAAAGACGAGGCAAAAGTTAAGTAATAAATATAAACAATATTACTTGGACTAAATTATTGATTTAGATGTTGAACACATGTGCATACTGACATCTTGATCAAAAAGATGGAATAAAATAAGGTTAAGATGAGTAACAAAGGTGAAGCGAGACAACATTACGAGTGGGTACAAAATCTAAAAGCGACCGCGATACAATGTTATAGTTATATATTATGGGTTTATTGAAACATGATACAACTAACAAACATGACTTATACAAAAATGTTGGAAGGGGTGACCTACCTCTTATGGCTTCAATGGGACTTCACCCCTGCTGAGTAATCTAGATCCAAAGTAAAGTCAAAACAATATAAAACAACGACATCTTATTTCTCAAATGTCATCCAACGGTGCATGTATCTTGTTGGAGCATTATGTGAATGCCATCAATGCAAAAATATAATTACCTTTTGCAATAATTTGTTGAATTTGAATCTTGTAGAAAGTTTGATGAGATAGTTAGATATTTTATAACTTACGAGTTAGAGAATTTACGCCACAAACGATGAAGTTTGCAGTTCATAATGTTTCAAGCATATTGTTCTTTCATTTAATGTATTTTGAATTATTTAGTATTTATTAATGAAATTACGTGTTTAATTTAGTTTATTGAAATAATTAAAATATGTTACTCCGTGTTGAAATTTTTTTAGCCAATCCTGGAATGATATGAGTGCATTATGAAAAGAAAAGGTTACTTGCTAATCATTAGGCTTAAAAATAGAGAAAATAAGGAGTCAAATATATTGCTAAAAGATAAATAATACTAGATGTAAAGTGGTTCAACAAAGCTATTTACATCCACTATGAAGTTCTCTTACTATGTATAATTCTCTTACAACTGTAGGGAATTGCAAGAGAATAATAGGAAAAAAAGGGAAGGACTTAAAACTAACAAAGCTATATAATCTTAAGAACTTATGTGGTAACAAGAGAGCTGAATTGTGCATAGTGTTCAAGATTCTTGAATGTTTCCTTTTGAAGTTGCAAAGCAAGGATTATTTATAGTAATTGAAATGGATGGTGGACAGTTGAGATAGAATTGTAGAGCTGACGAAAAAAGTGCTTAACGGTTGATCTGACCGTAGAGACAGATGGTAGACAACTGTAAAGTATGCCAGAAGACGGGCAGTGAATGAGAAAGTACTCGTTGCCTCTTTGTACCAGACATGGGCTTGCATTAAATGCACAATTATTGCTGATGGTAAGCCCCATCGGTACAACCGTCCAACTACAGTGCTCTGAATGGATGAATGCACAACTTTGTAATTCAATTCAGTACCCACGTGGAGGAGCCAACTAACTAGCTATTGGCAACGCAGAAGAGATTTGTAATTTTGTTGAGGACCATATAGGAAAGACGGGTTATGAGCAGGCGCAAGATGGATGAGGGGCCTTGATGCCGGTTGTAGTTGGCTACACTGAAGTCATGCTTAAAGACGGACTATGCTTAGGCCATTCTATCCCGATATGCTGCTTGTTAGGGTAGGTTTGGATACGAGCTGGTCATCGGCTAATGTGATGCCAAGTGAATTTTTTTTGTTTTTAGCTGTTGTTGAAAGTTTGACATAGGGGAGCCAGTCGAAACTGAGCCGATCTGGTCCAGATCTTGTCTAAGAGTGAAGGTTGCTTTGACATGAAATGGTCGGGCCTCATCTTGCCACTTTGGTGAGTGGAAAGGTTGGATTGAGACTACGTGCCTAGGCCGGCCGTTTTGAGCCAGTCGCAAATCAAACGAGCTAACTATAATTGGGCCAGACTGCCTTAAATTGGCCTACTAGAAACATGCAAAAAATTTAAGTGACATTTACCTCTCAAGTCCGTATCTACCTGCGGGTGCAAGCTTATAGAAAAATCATACAAATGTTACCAATTAACAGCTCTGCAATGAATTTAACGCGCTTTCCAAATGGCTTTGTGCAATTGGATGTGACAGTAAATTTTTTCAAACGTGGCACATGACTTGACTTAATAGGGACTTCCCTTGATCTGATGGTATCCTTTTGAATTCAAAACATGTGATTGAAGGCGTGGGTATGTTTTTCTTCTTCCCTGAGCCCACAAAATCGTTCTTTATAAAAATCTTATGAATCATTCATAATTATTTATTGATAAAAAACCACTAGATTCATCTTCTACTTCCTTTCCAAACTCTTTTGCATGCATGCCTCTTTATCAAATTTAGCTGGGATGTTGAAGCAAGAGAAAGACTTTGGTGCTTGAACTCTTATTTGATGATTGCAATTCAAACCATTGGTTATAAACTTCTGCTTGGGGAAGAATATGCCTTTCCAAACTCTTTTGCATGCATGCCTCTATATCAAATTTAGTCGGGATATTGAGGGAAGAGAAAGCCATTGGTGCTTGAACTCTTATTTGATGATTGCAATTCAAACCATTGGCTAGAAACTTCTACTTGGGGAAGAATATGCCTTGCCACTTGGCTTGGACCCCTACCTACCGCTTAATATCATGATAGTGATCGAAAGCCCATCTTAGACTAATAATCCGAGTGAAGCTTCCTTGCTTTGAGGCTTTAATATTCCAAGTCTTAGGTCAGTTTAGACGCTTCTAAGAATCTCCGGAAGGAGTCAGGGTTGTAGCTTCTTCTTCTTTTGCCATGACTAAAACCTAGTCTACTCCTTTGCAGATTTGTCACGAAGCTTCTCGCGACCCCTTGTGCGACTTGATGGAGAGAGTGCTGGATTTAGTAGTGCACTCCTTCTTCTTCGACAAGTTCTAAAGCAGTCTTTGGTGAAGCTATGGGTTTTTTAGGCGGTGATAAAAGTGCGGACTGGCCCCTCTTGGAAGAGCCTCTGACGTGTTTCATCTTCTCTGCCATTTTTCTTCTTTTTAACTAATTAGTGATGGGAATATCTTTTTACGCCTAGTAGGGCAGACATTGTGACCCCGTGTCTTATGAACTGAATGAAATAAATCTTTTTTTGCAAACTCTAATTTGAGAAATTTGTTGTGTTGCTTTGTCATCTGTGCGACTTGTCTAGCAAAATACGTTATGTATCCAAAAGTTCTAGTATTTATTCTATAGAAATTTTTCTCTTTTAGGATTATGCTAACTATCAATGTGATAATAAGGCTGGTTGGACATAATTGTTAATACAACCAAGTGATGGCCGGATGTGGAGTGAAAGATTGTCTAACATGAGCTAAAACACAAATTTTCTCATAATTCTATTGGAAGGCAAGTCGTCGAGCGGTAGAGGAGACCAAGACCCAAGCACATGAGGCTATAAGGTTAAGTTAGGTGACATGTCGCCTTTCATCAGGCGAGCGTTGATGTCAAATAGAATTGAAGCGTATTAGCTTAGCTCAAACTCTAGTGTAAAGTGAGTCATATGATGGTGAGGTGGACAAACACAGCCTGCTCACAAGGACTTGATAATGAGTTGGGTTGTAGATGACAAATTATTCATGTTATTTTCTTCTTTTACAAAAAAGGAGAACTTATCCGTAATAATGAGTCCGACCGAGGTTGTGATGCCTTTGGCTTTTGGACGAGGCAACCAATTATGTGAGAGTATGAGGTTATAGCCAATTCCTCGAGGTTGAGGGTGATCCGGGATAGAACAAAGGCATTGATTGGCCCGTTGGATCTGTTGGTAACCCCACCATTGATTCTGAAATGTTCTTACTGTAGCATAAGAACACCCTTTTTTGCTTGCTTAGGAAAGTTCTGTAACATTGCCTCGCTTTTTACTAGTTGGCCCTTATTATGCTGACCCATCTTGGATGACGAACTTCATTATATGGTGGTTGTAAGAGACGATGGCATCCATCTCAGGATGCATCGGTCGTCCTATTAACATGTTATAAGTAAATGGGAAATCAACTATTACAAAGTTTACAAGGATTTTTGTAATGAGGGACTCTTGGTCGAATATCGTTATGAACGAGGCTGTGCCCATCAAAACAATGCCCACACCCCCGAAGCCATAAACGGGTAAGGCGTACAAGGTGAGGTTAGATGAAATAAGCCTGCCAGCTTTAAATACATTCCTAAACATGATATTAACCGAGGTACCCCCATCCATAAAGGCCCAATGCAAAATGAAATTATCCAAGGTAAGAGTAATGACCACAAGATCATGATCGGGGTAGGACATTGCTTCTCTATCTTAGAACATAAAGCTAATCAGACGCTTTGTTTCTAATCATGGTGCCTTGGATGCCTAAGATTCTAGTGAATAAACATGTCTGGCAGTGCCCACTTCTCTTTGCTACTAGGACTAGGCCCCTCAATTGTTGCCGGTAACATGCAAACCCCAATATACGGTCAAAACCTCGATAACGACTTGAACCCTGGCATTATTGGGATGAGATAGCTGATTTTACCATTCTTCATGACCTGCCCTTTGCTCGACCTGATGTCAAATAAACTCCAGGAGTAGTTCTTCCCCGATGAGCCTTCCGATCATACCTTGAGCACGTGGTAGTCTATCGTGGAATGGTCATTAATTTGATGGCACTCGCAGCACTTAGTATTGCAGCGAGATTCCTCATGCTTTTCATCTCTGATGTGAAAGGCTTTTGATACTGCACTTGGTTCCTAGTGGTAATGTAGATGGTGGCGATGTCCTTGATAAAGTTTGTGTAATTATGATACCTAGTTCTGTAGGGAGGGTCAGCCTCTGGGAACCTTCTGATGTCAGCTTAATGGCCACTGTTGTGATTGCTGCTTTGGACAGGGTACTTTGCCTCGCTATCGCTATCTAAAAGATTTGTATTGTCCATTCTCATCATGTCATTCGTCCATTGATAGAAGTCAGTTAGGAACAAGGATGATTGTTTCTAAAGAATTTTAGCAAACCTAGAAATTTTAGTAACACATTAAAATATTAATATGGGTAAAAATGTAATTTCACATAAAAGAACAAAATAGTTAATTTTTATAAATGAAGTAATTTGAGGAATTTAACTTTTCATTATGTGAAGTAGATTTTGTAGCCCAAATTTATCTACAAATGTTCAAAATGAATACTGTATGAAGAAGATACAGAGCATTTACTATATAGCGTATTTTGTGTTTTGCCCCTATTTTGAAATTAAGTTTAAGAATTAATACAAGAATAAAGAAAACTTATTTGTTAAGAAATATATCAAATATGCGTGAATTACTCTAAAAAAATGTACAATGGTGTAAGCATATTTAAAAAAAAAGGAAAAGCATTTACATGCACGAATTTGAAAATGCTTCAGGGGAAAGCATTAATGATGAAAATATTGTTGTACCTAATTTAAAGAGTATGTTGAATACACTGGAGATGGACGTAACAATATATTTTAAAAGAAAAGAGTGAATCAACTTTTGATATTTGAAAAGTATGGATAACGATATACGAAAGTGGAAAGTTATTGTAAAAGAAAGAGAATGTAACCATATATGTATACAACAGAGGCATTTAATAAACTAAATATTACTTATTTTGAAAAGAAAAGGTAAGAGTGTATTCATGAAAAGAAAGCATTACATAAAAAAAGAAAGCTTGTAATTTCTTTATTAATAAAGGATAAGGGCAAATTTGGTTTTTGAATTAACATTAATGCCAATTAATCAATGTAATTTGATTGCTCAATTAATGTAAAAAATAAGTTTCATATTAACACACACACATGTTTGAATATAAACCGAGAATTCCCCATAAAGTTTAATAATATACATGTAGGATACCAATTAATGAAATTGATTGGAATTATAGTTAATGAAATCAGTTTGAATTTAGAAACTTTAACACCAATTAATTGGTAAGGGGCATAGTTTCCAATTAATATTAAAAACAAACAAACACATATCAGTATGAATGTATGTATGTAGGTAGAATATAAATTATGGATGTTGCTTGAAATTATAATTATCGACATCCATTTAAATTGTATTAACTTAACTTAAATTATCATTAGTAGCTTTAATTAAGATAATGTGGTCGTTCTAAGAAAGGAAAAAGGAAAGAGCTTTATATGTATGTAAGGGTAAGAGGGTACGAATGAAAGAATGGTTTTTTTTAGAAATAGACTTCACTTAATTTCCATCTACAAATACAGTGCAAATAAATGTACATATGTATACATACATATGTACTTTTGAATACAATACATGATTCTCTTTCATATTCAACAATAATAGCGGTGCAAAACATATATAAAAGATATTAACTAATTTAAATAACTGGCATTTAATGTAAAGGGAGAGGATAAAGATGCCACCTTCTTTAATTAAAAAGAAAAGAAAATAATTTTTTTGTATATATATAAGGTTAATAGTTTATGGATAAACATGTAATTTTTCTAGCCCTAGTTTTTACCTATAAATACAAAGGCAGGCCCCACCCTTTTCATTTTACAAACCCTAGCCTCCATCTTCTTCTTCTTCATCAAAATTCTTAAAATATTTCTTATTCTCTTCTCCAAATTATTTTAATAAAAATAAAAAGAATACACATCAAGTTAAAGGAGAGGAGGAATCAAAATAAAAGAGAGAGGAAAAAGGAAGACAAATCAACAAAGGAGGAAAGCAGTGAAATCAAATCAAATTAGAAGAGGAATCACTCCAAGGTGCGTGGGTTCTTTATTAATATGTTGATGTATATGTAATAGATTTATCTATACCTATTTGACCTAGAATTCATCCAAGTTAATCTGGAATATTGTTTATCTAGAAATTGCAACTAACTGGGAATTTGATTGAAAATCTAAATTGTATGAACATGATCCATATTTAATGATTAAAGTAAATTGAAGATATTAGTTGATTTAATTTGATTGTAATATGAACCCTCTTTTCATCCACCTCAAATATAGAATTCTATAATTTAAAAATGCGTAAAAATTATGTTGATTTTACCCTGAATTATTTTGAAATGCAAATATAACAAAATAATTATGAAAATTGTTAGAATTGTAGATTTAACAAAATAGGGTATAATGATTATAGGAAGATGCACGGTAATTAATTAACGAATGAATGATTTAAAATAAAAATTAACTATAATTAAGATTGATCGGTTGGTAGGTTTACTAGAGCCGGTCGAAAGTGAGTGGTTAAACGCTCCAGTAATAGCTGTCGATCAGTCATCAACTTTCAAGCAGGTTTGAACCTAGGCCTAAGGCGTAGGTTTATATATTTATATAATATTTATGGATATTAGTAGATTATTAGGGAAATTTGTTCCCTAATTCTCAACTTTGGTATGTTACGAAACCAGTAAGCTAGTGTACATAGGCTATTTGGCCTAGACACTATCTTTTCAACATGGAATTAATGAGATTGTGTGTGTGAGCAATTTGGCCTAGACACTATCCATACAACAAAGGCGATTCAATTTCCAGAAGCACTCACATTACCTTCCTTGATGGATGCGCAGCACTGTTGGTGGATTCCTAAAGATGTGTCTTGCTCGAAACTAATGAGAGATTCTCCGACGTGATGCAATAAGTGGCATGACGTTATCATTGAGCTTGGACATGGGTGCAGCAACCATATGACATCTTTGGTGAGAGTTGTATTGTGGGATCCCCTCAATTTATAAAGCAGGATAAGTTGTAATTTCAGCTTAGGAAATGTAGTACCAAAGGTAATATTGTATGCGACCTTATGTAGGAGTAGGCCTAAAGGCTAGTAATCCGACCTGTTGATGGTTCGATTTGTCATTCAACCCCTAAGTATAAACCTCCACAAGATGTTTGGAAGAACGTGTATTTGAAGTTATATTCCTAATGTTAATGTGGACAACCCTAGGAAGTAAATACATAATAACAAGTAGGACACCATAGGTCATACAGATTATAAATGAAGTCAATTGCATGCAACTATTGTATATTAATGATACAACTCATTCACAAAACTTTAGTCTAACCCACTCCTTTTAGTTTTATCCCACTTTAGGAAGACAGAGTAGCAGTTGATTTGGACCAAACATAATATATAAAGGAAGGAGGTAAGCATTGGAGTTCCATTATTCTTTGTTACTCCTCATGTAGTTATTTATTGTATTAAATATCCATCGCGCTTTATATTGTACTTTGGAAACATTATATATGAACTAAGCGTTTTTTAAGAATGTTTTATTGAAGTGTCTATTTTTGATACTTATATTTTAATTCCTTCCACTCTGAGATCCAAATGTGTGGAATGTTTTGGATTTCATCTTAGTCCCTGTAATGCTTTAAAACCCGATAGCTCGTACTTATTGGTACAACGTAGGTCCAAAAACTACCCTAGGCTTTGGATTGGTGTGTCCAGAGGTATGACTGTCTGAGCTCCCTATACATTTCGGATGTTTATCTGACCCCTGAGAGTAGGGCCATGACTATGCCACTCATGTCTATACCTCTAGCCTGGTGGACTCTTTGTTAAAGCATCTAACATACGACCACAAGCTTATAGATGGATCATGCTTGATATTTCCTAACCACTGGCCAACATGACATGTGGTATGGGACATGAAAAACTAGCCTTAAATCCACAAAACATTGGGTTCGGGGGTGGGTAATACCCAATATTATGTGCAAGAGCCAATGGGAGGCCGGTCCTACGATGGTGGAGGGAAAGAGAAAGCATTTTGTTGAGCTGGAGAGCCGTCCAGCATGGGTGATGGAGTTGTATGCCATAATGTGGTCGGATGGGTCTACACTCCTATCATACTTGTCAATTGGCGGTAAGGCATACCATTGATGGTTGTAAGTCCATGATTTCATTGAATAATGGTTCCCTATTCTTGTCATTTGAGAATGCCTCATCACCGGCATTGCGGACTTGCATTCTGTTGATCTATCGGCGAAGGACGTGCACTTCTTCCCTGTGGCCAACGTTGGCCTGTTGAGGGATGTTATGGCCGACCATAAGTTGAGGACTCAACCTATACCATGTTAGAGTGGGAGATTAGTGGCAATATGGAGAATGACGAGGACGAGCATGAGATCTTCCCTTATGCATCGATGGAGATCTAGAATGCATGGCCCACTCTTCTCTTTATCCGTTTCTAGGAACATCCCTATGGGATCGAAAGTGTATGTAGGGAGCCATGCGCACCTTATTGATGATAGGGGGACAACAATTGAGATGGTGAAAAGAAGAAGTTTGCAAACAATTAGGAGTTGGACGCCGTTCCACTAAAGTGGAACGACGATGGGTTGGCCTCATAGACGAAGCCACATCCAGGGCGAGATCAATTCGACCAAAGCTCGTGCATGGCATACCTACAAGGATGGATTAGTGCACCCATCAAGTGAGTTTCTAGCACCACTCTTTCTTAGGCCTCGATCGTGCTCATGAGATCGTAACCGTTGGAAGGCATTGGCCGTTGAGTAGGCAGGTCGATCAGGTCGACTGTTGGAGGAGATGGTGGGACAAAGTTCATGGTGGCTTGAGTATCCATCTACATCCTCAACCCATTTACTTCGTGGGCCAGTTGACCCATGTTGACAACTATAGCTGTACAACATGCCAGATTTCGTCGTTGGAGCCAAGGTTGGCATTGACAGCACTAGTGAGAGTGTTTTCGTTGTTTTGGTGCTCGTTAGAGTTGCGACCTTTGAATGGTGGACGATTGTTCACTGTAATGAGTTAAATCTGGTCTTATAGAGCTAAAAAGTATGGAGAGAGGATAGCTTCTAGGGGAAGGCTCTCCTTTTAGTGCCAAAATGTTAGCTAGCTTTTTTAGCCAACCTCGAAAATATACAAATGCCTTGTGAAAAGAAAAGATCGTGTGCTAATCGCTAGGCCTAGAAATAGAGAAAATGAGGAGTTAAGTACACAACTGAAAGATACATAACGCAAAATGTAAAGTGGTTCAACAAAGCTGCCTACATCTAATGTGAAGTTCCCTTACTACATATTTCTCTTACAGCTACATGAACTACAAGAGAATAAAAAAAGGGACTCATGGCTAATAAAGCTATGTGGTCTTATGGATTATGTGGTAACAAAGAGTGTGGAATTATGCATAGTATTCAAGATTCTTGAATGCTTCAACCGTAGCTCAACCACTTTGAAGTTGTGAAGAAGGGGTTAGTTGTGGTAACTGAAGTTTATGGTGTATGATTGAGATCACACTATAGAGCATGTCGAAAAAGAGCTTGTCCACTGATCTTACTATAGAGGTTGATGGCCAACAGCTATAAAGTGTGTCAAATGATGGGCGGCGCATGAAAAAGTACTCGTTACCTCTTTGTATCAGCATGGACTTGCATTAAATATGCATTTAATATTGGTTGTAACCATATCAGTTCAGCCGTCCAATTATAGTGCTTTGGATAGATGGATGGACAGCTTTATTCTTTACTTGAGTACCCACATGGGTTGGCTGGCCTATTGACTATAGGAAACACGGAAGATACTTGGAATCTTGCTGAGGACCATATAGAGAAGACGGGTAAATGGCCGAGCAAGAGGCGGGTGTAGTGGAGGCCTGATGTCGGTTGGAGTTAGTTATACTGAAGCCATGCTTAAAGATAGTCTATGCTTAGGCCATTCTTTCCCATTGTGATGCTTGCTGGGGTGGCTTCAGATAGAAGTCAGCCATCAACTAATGTGATGCCAGGCGGATTGTGTTGATTCTTAGCTATTGATGGGAGCTCGATATAAGGGAGTTAGTCGTGATTGAGCCGGACTCGGTACAAATCTTGTCTAATGTGAAAGTTGCTACGAGATGAAACGATTGTGCCTCATCTTAACGCCTTTCTGTATAGAAAGGTTGGTTTGAGATGATGGTCATATGCCAGCCTTTTAGGGATAGTGGCACATCAAATGAGCCAGCTTTGATTGGGCCAGATTGCCTTTAATTGGAAAGCTAACTACTTGCGAAAAATTTAAGCAACACTAAGTTATAACAATATATTAATATGTAAATTCAATTTTCTACCTCATTCAAGTATCGTCTAGACACACAAAAATGTTGTTACAATTTCACCAAAATACTCTCCTTGCAGCGTGTTCAAATTTTCTACTCAAATGCCCCTTTTTCTTCAAAAATTACAAACCTTACCTAACATAGAGTTAATTAAGTTAAGATCCATTCATGAGCATGTTAAACACATAAGTCAACTAGCTTAATTCCTCTGTCCCTATTTCCACTGCTTCCATGTACCTAATTGAATTCAACCACACATCATGTGGTTTAATTGCTAAATGGTTCCTGCCATACAATAGAAAAATCGATGGTCGAGACGAATTTAGTACAAGGGGATAAGTAAAATGAGGATAGAGAAATGGAACCCAACACCAACTTCCATGTTTCCGCATTTATTTTATAGACAATTCAACCTGGAATTTTCCAATACCAAATCGTAAATTACAAGTATTTAAGCAATTTTTTCATTAGTTCGGCTAGTTTTCGTGTATCTTTTTACAAAATGTTCAATACCTTTGTGTCCATCATACATTTCGTGTATTTTTTTAAAAATTCATGTTCAATACCTTTGTATCCATCATACATTTTGTTTATGATTTTCTTTTATGAATTCTATTATCTTTCTTCTTAATAGTAATGTTCAAATTTGTCTTAACTCGTCGTTGGCTGGATTCCAAAATGAGTTACAACTTTAATCGATAATTGCACGGAAATACTATTACCATTGACTTTAAGCATACTTTTTATAGAAAAAGAATGTAGTATTATTTTGCATAGACAAACCAAACTTTAACCAATAAATATATACAATATTACGTATACTAAATTGATGACCTAGATGTAGAGTAGATGTGCATGCTGACATTTCAGTCGAAAAGATGGAATAACATATGGCCAAGATGAGTAATAAAGGTGAAGCAAGACAACTTCATAGTAGGGTGAAAAATATAAGAGCGGTCAATACAGTGTCATAATTACATAAAATGGGCTTAATGAAGCACAATACAAGTAACAAACATGATTTTACTTGTACAACAATATTGAAGGGATGACCTAACTCTTATGGCATCAATGATACTTCACCCCTGTTGAGTCATCTAGATCCAAAGTAAAGTCCATATAATATGAAACAACAAGATTTATTACAATGACATCTCATTTCTCAAATGTTGTCCAGCGGTGCATGGATATCATTGGCATGTCGTGCGATTGTCATCGATGCAAAAATTTAATTTTCTTTCACAATAATATGTTGAATTTGAATCTTGTAGAACGTTCGATAAGATAGTTAGATATTTTATAACTTATGAGTTAGCGAATTTACGTCACAAATGATGAAATTTGTAGTGCCATATTGTCTCAAGTATATTTTTTTTAATTAATGTACTTTGATTTTTTTAATGAAATTATGCATTTCATTTAGTGTATTGAAATGATTAAAATATATTGCTCAATAATAACAAATAACTATTAACATATAAAATCATTTTTCTAGCTCTTTCAATTACCGTTTAAACAGACAAATGTCGTTACCATTTCACCGAAATACTCCCCATATAGTATGTTTAAATGTTTTATTCAAATGCCTTATTGTCTTCACAAAAAACAAACCCTTACAAAACAAAGAGTTAATTAAGCTAATACTCATTCATGCACATGTTAAGCACACAAGTTAACTAATCATTGGGATTTTATGTTCGATGGTGAAAAGATGCAGCAGATGTGAAATGTATGTCTTCAGTCAGCTTTAGAACAATCATACCATATAAATTTTGAAAATTCAACCCAAACGTTATTAGACGTGTGTCAAAAGTAGGTCCTTATAGTCAAGTGCATGCCTTACATTTTGAGTTTTTATACTATAAATTCCATATTCTGATTTTATTTTTAAAATAACAAAACACTTTTCAATCCCTAAAAGAACCAAGTAATGAGATCCTCTCCATAAAACTAAGTCGGAGCAAAAAATATTCGTTTCTATAGGATGCAAAATTGTCAACAATATTGAAAAGGATTGGAGGAATTTAATATGTGCAGAAAAAAGATACATACACATGGCTGAAAGATTTAAGGCATTTACTAATCGTCTTTTGTTCTTTCTTAACAAAATTAGGAATAAGTAAGATACTAACCATAAAGAGAATGTGATGTGGGAAAAGCTTAAATTCAAATTTGGCATGGGTTGGGATACTAGTTAGAAAAGAATTTTTGATGACCACGATTGATAGAAGGATCTATTGGTTTAGTTGCATTGGTAGCGAGGCAGAAAGTGGAAAATATGAAAAAATCCCTTCTTTTATATTTGCACTAGATCTTTAATTTGTGTTATCATGAATAGTATGATTACATTAAATAGCGTAGGGTAGAGATAAGTTTTTTGTTTTGAAATCAATTCTATTTTAAATTTAATTTTTGCATTTTTTTATAGATTTAAATGATTTTAGTTTAGCTTGAACAATTTGTATTAGTTTATTATTTGAAAATTCACATATCTAAAACGAAAAATGAGATGTGAACTTTAAATAAAAGTATACACTAATCTAAATGACATTTGATATAAGTAATATATGGTGTATATGCAATCACTTTCAACCCTTTTAATTTTTTAATATAAGACTCACGGTGTAATTAAAAAATAATTCTTTTTTTGTTAATATATAAATTTATAAATAAATATACTATATATATAATATAGTAAATATGCTTATAATGTTATACATATAAAATTATTATAGAAATTTATAGTTTCTTTCGATTTTTTAAATTGAAATATAGAAATTATAATACACACAGATATATATACATATATACATATACATATATATATACATACATATATATAGATATATATATATATATATATATATTTGTGTGTGTGTGTGTGTTGTGCAATTTATTTCTGTGTACGCGTGTGTGTATATATCATAATCTAATTTTTAAAATTTAAATTATCAGTATTATTAAATATTATATATATATATATTTACATACGTACATATGTACATTCAAATATATATATATACACATGATTCAATATTTTTTCTCAAGGCCAACATAAAAAAAATTGTATTTCTTATAAAACTGAGAACTATATAATTACGTAAATTATTTAAAAATTATACATACACACATACACACATTGACGCGTTAATAAAATAAATGTTATATAATTATTATGAATGTGTGATAGGTTGAACAGAAAAATGTTTTTTATTAATGTATTTTAATGTATAAATGTATATATTTCAAATTTAGTTATAATTTAATTTTGAAAAGAGTTATATATATATATATATATTAATCGAAAGTTTATTTAAAATTAATATTAAAATTTAAATTTAAATTAAATATTTACCTTTTGATCTAACTGGTTGTCGATACATCATATCATTATCTTTTCCTCTTTGGAGTTTGACTCCTTTTCCTCCTAACTTGGTTTGCAAATCCTAGCAATAGGATTCTACTTTTAGAAAATGAAGTCCTAATTTTGGAGTCAGACATGTACGTCCAAAATGAGAAAGGGATGTGGTATTCATAGCCATAAATAAACAGAATAACTCCTTATTTTCTCATATCTTTATTCGAGATCTCATCTAGCCTAAATATTTATACAAACTTTCCTTAACCTCTAATACAAGCACCCTTCGATTATATTTTATCAAATGTTAATAATTACTTTTATTCATTTTGGGCAACTTAATTAATTGATGGCACTTATGTACAATTTAAAATTATTTTAAGGCCTTAAATAAATTAATACAAATAATATAAAATTAATACAACATTTATCTTAATTTTATACACTAACTTATATCATTAAAATAAAAATTTGATTAAGCTAAACACAGGAAAATGATAATAAATACTATTATGTTGACTTTTTGATGTGAAGTTGATCTCAATAATATGAATAATTTAAATATTAAAGCATGTATAGACTTTGCTGAAGCATCGTATGAGTTACACATCAACTTTTCGTCGTTATTATATCGCGAAGATATCTAAGTATTATCATTGGTAAAATACTCCTATAATATCCATAGTTAATCGAGTAGTGCCACTTTAGAACCCTTGGTTCAAATTGATAATATTTATCGATTAATCAATTTACTCTGAGCAGTTATTTTGACTTTAAATTGACTACCAATTGCGTTTATACCAACCTTCTACAACGGAGGAGATGAGTCCTCTCTTATGTAGTGTTCTCTTTAAGTACTTCACCCCACTATGGTTGTAACATTATCATGATGTCATGTAAATGATCATAATCAAAGTACATTTAGATACTTAAGATCAGCAGCACTATCAAGTCAAAAGACTGTTGCACATTGTTGCATGAGATCTTCTATTTTGACTTAGTTTTGTTAACCCGTTAAAGGCTCTTGTTGGGTCATTCTCTTATTGTTTTAGACAAACACAATTAGTAAAATCTTGGTGCCCCCAAAAGTAATGAATAATTTATTGTCCATTGTATGGAGATAATTACGTATGTTAGTCTCAAATAATGTATCATATCCTTTTCTCAATACATATTGACTAGGAATATTTAAGGATAAGTATTATAATTATTCAATTCATTACTTATGGTTATGGACACATTCAAAACTACAATTGAATAAATACTTTCCTAAGGATTTTGTACTTATATATATATATATATATATATATATCTAATATATTCATATCATTACTTCTGTCATAATATAACTATACATAAAAGCCATAATAGTTGTTCTAAGGAAATTATGGTAGTTCTGCCTCTTTTGAGGAGGGATAGTAATGGTTGTTAGTAGATTAGGTGTGTTTATCTATCTCCTATGTCGTATTTTGTAATTTAGTGGTATGGCCACTATAAAACCATTATAGCTATTCTCTACATGTGTTGAACACCTGTTTTTATTTATTAATATAGTGGAGGGCCCACTATAACGCTAACTAGCTTTGTTATAAAAACAAAAAACATTCTTTTTTTGAACAAAATTCTCATACAAGAGTAAAGTTATATAACAAATCACATAACTGCCCCTGAGGCATATCCTTAACACTATCAATCTTTTACCTACACTTAGAGCCATTTTGGTGCCTTAAGCTCATACTTTTGACCAGTCTTCCTAAAGTAGAATGAGAAAGGGCCAAAGTGAACGGATCTATGGTGTTATCCTTTGTACTACTCTTTCAATCGCTACTTCTCTATCATTAATAAATTATCTTATCATATGGAAATTACGCAGAAAATAACTTGACCTTCTACGAGCTTGTGAGTCCTTAGAAAACTGTATTTCCACATTGCTGTCATAATACAATAACAACATACCTTCAATGCTATGGATTATTAGTTCCTTAGGTATTGGTTTTGATGATAACAACTGTAGGACATTACATAAAATATAGATACTAATGTAATATCAAGTTATATATAGACAGGTGTTGATTAAGAAGATTGTACAGTATCAAGAGTAGATTCAAGATGCTGATATAGAGTTTCAAGAGTTGGAGAATGAAGACTCATGAGTATTGAAGAGTTCAAGATTTCAAGATATTCTACATAAGCTATAGAGTCATATAATTTGTGTTAAAACCTTGATAGCACTTTCCCGATCTCTCTCTCCTTCTCTAATTTTGTTGTTCAAATATCTTATTTAAAAATAATATATTTAAAATATTTCTCAAAATGATTTTATATCTCTTACATGTATAAAGATATTATTTTAGTGTATTTAAGTTTGTATATATTGAATTTTTGTTTATACTTTAATAAGTTATAATTATATTGATTATATATATTATTCACATTACATTAAAATTTTCAAAATCATTATATTAAGTTTTATTATGATAAAAATGTTTATGAACTATGCTTAAATGAGTTTACAATGTATCAAACTATTTTACAGAAGAATGAGTTTTCAAAATAATGTTTTAAAGTATTTTAAATTTTGAAAAGAGTATGTCGACATACTCTATATATGTATGTTGGCATAGTGGCCGATTTTTTCAAAATTTAATTTTCAAAAGAAGTGTCTTTTCATCGTATCTCTTCACGAAAGATTTGACCGTTGTTCCTTTATAAATACCAGACTTCCAAATGAATTTTCTATCATAATTTTCTTATTCATCTCTTCTTCTTCCACTCTCTCATTTTCTAAATCAAAATATACCCAAACTCTGCTGAAATTCAACCAGAATCAAATTCATTCATCACTAGTTTTATTCCCCTTCATCTACTTTCTGATTTCTCTCATCTCTCCCACTCAAACCAAGATCAAAGTGCTATTCAAGAGTTATAGGATTAATTTTAATCAAGATTGAAGATCTGAATCTGTAAAACTCTATCAAATCATACCGCTATACTTGTCGGTATGATTGTAGCCCGTAAAATCAATTAGGTGTGCTAAGTAACCCATAAATCTATTAGGTGTGCTTGTAGCCTGGAAATCAAGTGACTCTAACCAGAGGTCGGGATTTTGGAGGGTATGTCTCGTGGCTTTGAAATCGTGATTGTATTTGCATTTATTAGTTGAAAAGAAATATGTACACGCAATTATGTGGGATAAGGTGTAGGGTAATTCTGAACCAGTATAAAATCCTAATGAGCTCTTTTGTACCCATTCACACTATACCATTGAACTTCACTTTTTCCCTCAATCTTTTCTAACTTTATCAAGTATAGTTCACTTAAGGAAATCTACTTTTAAGTTTATAATTTTTTTAGAAGGATTTTTTTGAAACAAGTTTGGTTCAACTATTGACAAGGTACAGAAAAAGAGATTTTGTAACTAAAATATCATTTTCCTTTTATCACTAACAATATCTTATTTTACTATCGATTTCGATGCATAATATCCCTACTTTCTAACCCATCGATTTCTTCCTTTACCATGCATGTGGCATTACAAAAATTAAAAAATTCCTCTTTTTCTGCTCAAAATCATTTTAAGTTAACTTTAAAATATTTGGAAAAGCTTAAAAAATTTAAAAACCTATTTTTTTATATAAAATTTTCATGAAAGATTTTTATTTTTCAAAACAAATAATTTTGTTCAAAAGTATATATTTTTTCAAAACAAATATATCACATCCTATGCGGTCGAGATTTAGTCAATAGTCTAACATCCATAGTGGTTTCTGTCCTACCATGGGTAAAATTTTCAATTTTAAAAAATTTCTTTTATCTTAAAATAACAACCAACATACAAATTCACTTATAAATTTTAGCTTTCAAGGCATAAGGACACTGACAGTGGTTTCGCAACAGACTTTCCCTGTCCTTCGCTCGTTAAAATTTATGTTTCTAAAATTTAAAGGCTTTTCGGACTTAATATTATGTCACTTTTAGTAGCTAATAAATTTCCCAATTTATTTTATATACTTCCAGTCTTACTTACATTAGTTAAGTGTCTATATGAAATTTTCTGACTTCCACGGTTTTCCAATTAATGTAGCGTTCCATCTAGAAAACTAATTTTTCAAAAGGAATATTTCTCATGATATCGTGCGTGTTTTGTATAAGAAAAATAACTAATGCTTACGGCCCAATGCTAAAAGAAACATTTGTTGGAAGCTTCCCTTCAACGTCAACTGGCATTAATGATTTTATGGCTATATCGCTTCTTACTTACATTTAATGGACCTTTCTAACCTGTCATTATATTGTAACGTATGTAACCTAACTTTCCATTTTAGTATCTAATAATTAAGCTCCATCCATTAATTCCATTATAACAACAAATTAGGGGATAAACTATGCACCCACACATTATAGAGGGTAAGAAATATAAAATATGCACATTAGAATAACTCATTGGCAAATTGACTTGGTGGAATAACCTTTCCACCGTCTAGTATACCAATGTCCTCTATGTGTTTTTGTCTTCTTATTACCATATGTTACTATCTTCTCTTAATCCAAGTCTCTTGACAGTATTCTAAAATTATTGGTATTTACTTTCTTTATCCTTGATCTTTCTTGCGATCTTACTCTAGAACTGGTAGAAGTGTACTTTGATACCATTCATCATCCCTTTGTGGGTTCTTCTTATGGCTTGCACAAATTTCTAATAAGACATTCCTAGGTTATCACCAATATTCCTTACACTCTATGAGGATTCCTTATTGCCACTCAATGAGCATTCGTCATTATTTTCTTTACAGAATTATCTTTTACTCGGTCTTACATAGACAGTTATCCCTATCTAATCCACATTCAAATTTTGGTTTAGTTTTGTAATTTTTTTTAAAAAAATTTAAAACTTCAAAAAAAATTAAACACTTAATACGAAATTTTTTATCTTTAAAAGTATAAACTTAGAAATTTTTTATTATATTCAAAAATAACTTGATGTCTTAATGTAACAGCCCAAATTTTAGCAATATTTTATTCTTTATTTATAACTCTGGGGTTTTATTTTTCGAAAATTTGATTGTCTAAATTTAATTATAAATAATCACCCAAGATTTTTATTAGTGTGAAAATTCTAAAATTCTTATTTTGGTTTAAACTTAACATTTTTTTTGAAGTTATAAATCTTTAAATTTTTAATTTTTAATTTTTAATCTTTTGGTTTAATTTAATATATTCGTAACAACGTTTATTTCACCTTTTGTTCTTTAAAAAAAATTGATTTTATACTTCTAAAAATTTAATATTTTATATCTTACTTATATACATTTTTGAATATAAATTTCTTAGTAAATGTGTAAACAAATCATATTTTTATATAAGTAATAAATTTCCAAAACTTTGTGTATAAATAAACTGTTTAATTTCGCGTTTAAAAGGCGCGTTATTTGGTGGAATAAATAATGTATATACACGTACAAGAAAACTTATAAAATTTAAATCCGTTATTTTCATTTTTTTGGGACAAAAACCACTGCGTCTGTTGTACGCATTCTAATTTTATTCACTTTCCTTTTACTCTCCTGATTTAATAGGAACGTTATTTACAAATTTTATAACTGTTCGCCTTTTTAATTTCTTGCCATCGTTCCCATCAACGCGAGCTTTAAATTTTAAACGCATTCAATATTGTTTAAAAATCTTATTCCAAAATCTAATCTTAGCTGACCGTTTCTTCTGCTTTAATTTTGAAACCCATTTGCTTAAAATTTGTTAAAAATCTAGTAACCGTGTATAACAAGAAAAATCAGTGCTCAATCAAAATCGTGGCCTTTTTTTAAAATCAATATCTTATTTCTTGCATATAACTGCTCATTAAAAGTCAACGCTAGTTTAATTTCCTTTCTATTTCAAAGCAAGTTGATTTATTGTCGTTCTTTCTTCTCCTTAAATCACGCTACCTCTCTGATCAAACCTATATAACTCACACAAATATTCATTTCTCAACAAAATTTTATTTTTCTAACCTTTCCTTTCCTACGCTCCCTGTTTCCACTTCTTTCTTTATGACCATTCATTATATATATACTCTACAGCTGGAAAGTTATAAATGTATAAACTTAGAAACGTTTTGTATTTATTAAAAATTTAAAGCTTACCTTTAATTGTGACTTTTCTCTTTCCTTCCATTCAAATTTAAACGCGCATCAATCAATTGCTTTAATAAATATTGCAGAATCAACGCACAGACGTTACCAATTTCATTTTATGGTGGTACATTTTTTTACTTTTCCTATAGTTTAAATTTTAAATAATTTGCTTTTATGGGTCATCTGAATCAAGCAACGTGACCGTTGCTATTTATTTCTTTTATTAATTGCTACAATTATTTTCACCAAATCAAGGGTTGACCGTTACAATCACTTTTATTTATTTATTCACTTAAAATTTGGTTTCCTATTCATTTTCTTCCATTATATTTTCTTGAAAACATGCGGTTCATCCCTATTTATTTTCGCTTTCACTTCTCTTTTCTCTAGATCTGTTCGTTCCCCTCCCTACTTTTCTTTGAAAAAAAAGCAAGCTGAAGCGTGCGGCTGTCACCATTATTTGCATCCGCCACTTCACCTTTCTTCCAAACCTCCTCATCAAATGAAACCCATCACCTCGCCTTCCGGTTGCTTCTGTTTGATCGGTGAGGTATAGGCGTGTAAGCACATATATGTTTTGATTTATATTCGTAATTACATGTTTTTTTTTGTTTTTTTTGTTTTTTGTTTTTTTTGTTTTTTTTGTTAGTTGTGATATACATACTATTTATATAAGTATTGAATACTATTTTTTCAAAAGTTTATTTTCATAACATGACAGTGTATATTTATATATAGTTTCTATTTGATCTTCCTCACAGCTTATAAGTCAAGTTAATATTTTGAATTATGTATGCGACATTTTGAAGGGAACATACGATAAAATAAGTATCTTTCATTTTAAAAAAGAATATATATATATATATATTGTGTTTTATATTTTAATATGGATCAGCTTCTATTTATTGATATCAGGTTTCCTATAATATGGTTATTCGCTTATGTAAGTCATATATTTATTTTGTTACAGACTATATAAAATACTTTAATATATGTATATTATGCGGTTTGTTACCATATGGGTTTTTATGTGGTACTGACTTATTTAGTTGATGATTGTATATATTTTGTTACTATATTATATTTATACTATTTTGGATTTAAGATGATTCTATAAATTATTATAATACACATATATAATTTGGAAATTTATATAGGTTGAATATAATATGTTATTGAATGTAAAAATATGGACGGATTTAAATTATATATATATAACATTTAATATATATAGAAATAGTTATATATATAAAAAAAGTTTTCTTTTAGGTATTCATATTTAAACATTTATTTTATCTGTTTGAGAATATATATACACTAGTTATACAAGTTTAGTATAAAGGTGTTAGTGTATATATATATATATATATATATATATATATATATATATATATATTTTAAGTGTATGTTGATTTAAAAAAAATGTAAGCTTGATTTATTTATTTATTTATATGTTTGAAAAACATGTAAATTAAATTTGTGATGTTTGAACTTGGAATATAAATTTCATATGTATATATATAGTTATAGGTGGTTATAAAAGTTCGCTTATACCATTTATCTTCATCGTTCCAGTTCTGATCTGATCTGTTTCATCAATTCGAGCCAATCAGCTTTGATCGTTGAATTCGTGCCGATTTTGCTTTGCTTGGATTTGAAATTTAATTTCAGTATCTGTATCAGTGTGCGTATCCGTGTCTCCTTCTATATTTTCTAGCCTTGAAAGGTAAGCATTCACTCACGATTAACATATTTTTATTCATTAAATTTGATTTCAATTGAAACTACAATTGAAATATGCTACTGTAGTTATTTAAATTTGTTATATATGCTATTATCTGTAACTGTTCACCTGCGGGATATGACACCATATCCTGTTGTTTATATTATATTGTTATTGATTATATGTGCCTGTTATTTTATTGTATTTTCTGTTATCACTCTGCAAGTTCCCTGTAGTTTAGAAATCACTATGGGTTGAAATGATACATACCCGAACAGACTTTAGAATAGGAGAAAATCATTATGGGTTGAAATGATAAACCCAAGCGATTTTCATACAATTGAATTTGGGATTATGGGTTGAAATGATGTCCATCCGTATATATTTAGTATACGGATTGAAATAATAAATATCCGTAGCACTTGACTATATGATAGGAAATATATGCAGACACCGTTGGTCCATATAAATATTTTGAAAATAATTTCTATAATTTTGGAAAGAAATACATGGTTTAATAAATTTGATTCTTAAGATATTATATAAATGAAAATTGTATATATAGATTTAGTAGTAATATTTGATTTAAAATAGATTGATTTAATACATATAATATGGTTAAGTATTTATGTAAATCTATATTTCAAATAGATTCTCTTGTAATAAATTGAATAATTAAGATTTGGGAGATAAATTTGGGTTTATAAAAATGGTATTTAAATAAGGATTTATTTAACTAAATCGATTTGAAATTTTTAAATGGGAAATTTAAAAGGTATGATTTTATGACTGGATTTTTGATTTAAGTGATTTAATGAATATTTCACGTTTAAATAAATTAAAGAAAATATTGAGTAAAATTTAATTTAAGGTTACTTAAATGATATTGAATCTAATAAGGGAGTATTTCAAGACTAAATAATAATGAGGTTAAATCGACATCTATATGAAACTGTTATATAGAACATTTAAATATTAAAGCCTTGAACTATATTGGAATTTAAATGGTTTATGTTGAGATTCGGATCTGTATTTGAAATCAACGTAGTTGAATTTGTTATTTAGCAACTAAATTGAATTAAAATGAAAATTTAGGTTGAACTAAATTTGAATTTGTCATTTAAAAAACTAAATTGAATGAAAATTTAGATGAAACGTTGAATACTTAAAGTTTTGAAATATATGGAATATAAAAGGGGTATTTGTGATTATAAATCCGAATTTGAGATCTGTAAAATTTAAGTGGTTATTTTAGAAATTGAGTTGAATTTAAATTGATAAATTGAGATTGAATTTAATTTGAATGGGAAGGTCGGGTTGATGTTGGAATGATTTGTTAAGTTGAGGAAATTGAAAATATTTCACAGTATAAATTATTTAATATATATAAATACTATTTTGGGAAATATAGAGATATTTGAAGTGAAAATGAGATTTGGTTTTGAAGTATAAATTAAGATGAAATGACCACAGTGTTATAGTGTATATTTCTACCTTGTAGAAAGTTCCATGCAACCTTAGAGGATGGTTATCCCAAACATCCTTTAAGTTATTTGTATTTCAGTTGATATCTCACTTGAGTTGGATTGATATAAAAATGTTAACCCTGACTCGAGTGTTTTGTGTTTTGCTTTACGCTCGAGTCAGACTGAGTGATACATCATTTGAGACTCACCTTTGGAGTTCGGAGCTTCATTTGGAAATCCAACTATCGATTCAGATTCCAGCCTTTCCAGTTGATTGGTTCAGAGAAGTCATCTGTTGCATTGGAGACTTCACTGCATTTGAACTATTCGATTGTAATTTTGTTACTCTGATGTATATAGTAGCTTCATGAACTACTATTCTTTATCTATTCCGCTGCATTATATTACTATATGATCTGTGATTGATTCATTTACTTTATATTTTAAGTTTTGCCAAATTTTAGTTAATAATTCGGTATTTTGAATTATTCAAGTCGGATATGTATGGTTTTATTGTCGATTTGAATGGTCCAAAATAGCGGGCCGTTACAGTTGGTATCAGAGCTTTGGCTCTAGGCATAACTTAGCATATATCGTAAATTTATTTACAGAATCACTTTCTTTCGAGTTGAATCTCTTCCTTTCTGACTCAATTTCCTTTGAATTTTGGAACGTCCCTCGGTTCCGAAATTCATTCTTATCTCTTTCTATTTATATTCGTTTGATTCTGGAGTATCCCATAACTCCACTGAATGTTTTGTAAAGGGAGTGAAAACTCCTTTACAATCGGCATTTATTCACTGAAGATTTCTGTATCCTCGGTTTACGATGCTGCTATATCTTGATATGCTGAATTCTATCTCTGGCGATCGAATGTCGATTTGTTTTGGAATTCCGCATCGATTATATTCCTAATGTCACGGTTGACCTGATTAAGGTCGCCACGATTTGTAGAAGTATATCCATCTTCTATTTTGTAATTTAATTATCTCGTCTTCGATCGAGTCTATCTTCGAATCAGGATTCTATTGATTAGAGTTCCTCTAATTTAAATCTCTATCTTTGTTTTGAAATCCATTCTTGAATCACCCTTTGAAAAATTGGGTATGTTGTATTTTTGAAATTGTTTATACCGAAATTATTATTTTGATAACTATGATTTTATTCTATATATAAAAGTAAAAATGTTTTCGGTAAGGATTATATACCTATATATAAAGCAAATAAGAACTGTTATTCTATATATAAAATTTTTGAAAGGATTTAAAATTTTGGAAATTTATAAGAAATTGATTTATATAAAAATGATTTATAACTGAAGGGTTAAATTTGAAATTCGAGAATTGAATTCCGGTATTTTGAAATGGGTTTTAAGATTTTGGAAAATATATAAAAATAATATGATTTAAAAGTATGTTTTCGAATAAGAAATGTTTCAAATGAGTTCAAATGAATTCCAATAATTTTGAAGAAATTTCAAAGAAGTTTTCAAGAAAATAGAAGTCCAGAACTCACTTATGTCGCTGGAAAATAATTTCGGTGATGAGTGCACACATCATTGACATTGATTTTCGAGTTTCAGAGTGGGGGAGAGGCCACCTTAATAGCTTCACTATGCAAGTGATTTTGTAATTCAAATTCCAAGGTATAATTTGATATTTTAGAAAGATATAAGTATATATTTGAAAAAATTTAAAATGAGACCGGTGTTCAGTCCTCGAGTTTCGGATTTAATAATTGATTTATTATTGATTTTCAATTATTGAATTGAAAATTTGATTTCCCTAACTATTTTGAATGTTCGAACACTTCCAAATCGAGATTAAATTTTCGAAGCTAAGAAATTTCGAAGACTATAAAATGTTTGATAAAGAATATAAATTTAGTTTTGAAATGTTTTGAGAAAAAAAAAGTTGAATAATGGTTTACAGAAAGGTAAATTGGATATTTCACATAGAAATAGATAGTTTAAAAGTTTTAAAAGAAGGGATAATTATAAATTTGGAAACCATTTTGAGTATAATTGATTTTGCGAAAATATTTGGTTTTGAAATTAAATTGGAATTAAAAACCAGTACTTATATGTTGATTTTTGGAAATGAATTTTTTTGACTTGAATTATTTTAATTTGGAAAATGGGATAATTTTCTAAACCTATTATTATGGGAATTTTGAAATTTAGATATTTAATTTGGTAGAAAATTTGGTGAAATCATATATGATTTTGAAACTTAATTGATATTGAAATGATTTGAAATTTGAGAACCTTATATTATTAAGCACTTGATTTGGGAGTGGTCGAACTTATATAAAATGGATTGTATAAGTATGAAGTTGATTTGAAATCTATTGATTTGAAAGGTATTCAATTTGGAAAGAGATTTTATATAATCGAAGTCTATATAAGTTTGATTTGATATACTATTGATTTTGGAAAGTATTAGATTTAGGAAAAATGGAATCCTATATATATGGACTTTATATAAGTACGATATTTTAAAGTGATTTGAAAAGGTACTATATGATATATATTTCCGAAGTAAAGATATGAAAAGTGCCTTCTGCTTGATATCCGCTTTGTGACCACATCGTGGATTCATTCTATCGATATTATTTTCTCTAATTTTTGGTTTTTCGGATGTAATACTCGAGTGTTCCCACCGTGGCGTAACCCATGGTTTTTTTTTCTCTCGCGACTGCATAGCGTAATTGCTTGGCTGAGTCTGGCCTAGGGGTACAGATTGTTTCCTACGGGATCCAGGCGTAACCATTGTGTATCCTGCAATCTGTGTAGGTTGCGAATAGTAGCGAAACTGCCTGGCTGAGACAGCCTAGGGGTACGGATTGTTTCCTGGGGGACCCAGGCATAACCATTGTGTATCCTGCACTCTACTAGTCATCATGGCGTAACTCGCAGGGCTGAGAAAGCTTACGGATACGGATTGTTTCCCGAAGGATCCAGACGTAACCATTGTGTATCTGCGAACCATGGTCAGACAAAGGTTTTGGTTTGGTTGTTTTGTTTGGATTGTACTTTCCATATCTGTTTTAAAGGTTTTTCAAGTATTTTCACTGGGTGTTGAAACAAGTCCACTAAGTACTTGAAGAATTCTAGCTTTGTGCCTGATCACGCATGGCCAGAGTCTCCAAGAACGATGTGACGACCGCCCATGACTCCTGCACCAAAACAAGGAAATAATGCGCTGAAAGTGTGCCAGGCAGCCATGGACGATAGTCAAGGGTAGAATAAACATCGCAGACTCTATCGTAAAACTCACAGCGCATGGATAAAATACAATAGAGAAATATAATATAGTGAAGCTCCCATAGAACAGAATATCATCATCTAATCATAATAGCTTTATACATGGTCTGAATCATGAATACAAGAAGCCTCACTACATAGCACTCAGAGTAATCAAAAAACAGCGGAATATCCAGTACATAGAATATGAAAATAATATGCAAAGCCTCCTGCTCGTCTTCGTCATCATTAGCGTGAGCCACTAAGATCAGCACCTGTCACCTGTCACCTAGTCTGCCCATCCCAAACATGGATGAACAGCCCAAGGTAATAAGAGGAGACATAAAACCTTGAGTCAGACAGAGTCTTAGTGAGCAGTAAATCAACTATCAAACATACCAAAAGAGCATAAGGGATAAAAGGAATAGGAACCCAAATCATCCCACTCCACCTCTTAGGTACAGTGATAGCCCCCAGACACACACTAAGGAGAAGCAAGCATAGCAAAGCAGATAATTAAAGTAAAGCAATAATCACTCGAGTCAAGGTCGATGTTTTCCAAATACAAACCCCCAAGTCCTAAACCAAGATCAGATAAGCACCTAGAAAACACCGCTCTTGAGACCGAATGATGATACAACCAAACATCCATGACTCCGGCTATCACTGTTATCGTTGCCTTGATTTTATCGTTAATTGAATGACCAACTCATCTTTCAAACATCCGTCAAGGGCTAATGGCAACCCCCGGTTCTAGACATAACTCCGCACGTCCTCGTGACCCGTGCCTAGGTATAACGAATCAACCCAGAGTACTAGCACGTCATCATGACCCGCGCCTGGGTATAACGGATCTACCCAACGTACTCTTGCTTTGAGCTTGCTAGAACCTTCAATAACGATAAGATCTCAGCCTTCTAGTCATCCTCCTCGACGACTATTCCCATTATAGCTCAAGCACCTCTCGAGCCACCACTATCCACCAACTCGAACCGCATCATCGAGTAATCAACATGCTTGGGATGATCCCATCTGGATTAAATCAAGGCTTCCACATCATGCTTTGCACCAACGCATCCTTAGCAAAGTCCATCTCATCATCATACTTCGCCTCAACATATCATGGCAAAGTCCATTTCGTCATCATACTTCGCTTCCTCTAACTAAAGCAAAGTCCTCAAACCCATCCATATGAGCTTCATCATCCGCTTCATATGCCACAGCAGCTTTCACCATTCAAGAGCCTTTCCACTTAGCTTTTGAATCATCTTCAACCATCTTGTCCCAAATCAACTACAAGCTAACTCAAGACAATCCAATCATTCATACGTCCAAACAATTAAGCATTCAAACAAGATCTAATCAAGCAGTATCAACTATAATGGCAATTTTGTAAATAAATGAACATAAGTCTAACATATATGAAATCATGGATTTTAGCATAGATCTATCAAATATAAAACATGGGTTTTATCTCTATAACTTGTTAATTGAACTTGCGTAGGTAAACATCTATAAAAGTAATGAATCTAGTCTTGGAACCAAGAAAAATGCATGAAATCTCTAACTTTAACACTCAAACAAGCCACCAATCCAATATACTCCTTTGGGTCCGCGTGAGAGATAACTACCACTCACCGAATCACCCAAACACTTCAAAAGAAACCCACTTCAGATCTGGACAGCAAATACCCAAGCTTAATCCGGCAAAATCTCGCTTCAATCGATGAAATCTCACTCGAACGGATGAAGATCTTCAACTTTGGCCCTTGAATCTTCGATCTTGGATGGATGTTAGAACTAGATTGGAATGGAGAAAAGGAGATGAAGAAATGTTATAGTCGAGCTCTCAAAATGGCAGCACTTCGTTGCTTCAAAATCCGGTGCCAAAAAGTGCACAAGTGGTCACGTATTTATAGGCTGAATCGCCCCCCCTTAGGTCGCTCAGTCCATAACTCGCGCTTGGTCTTAGGTCGTTGCTGACCTAACGTGTTACGACTCATGACCCAAAAATTCCCACGACTCACGACCTAACGACTCAACTGGGAAACGACTTATAAATGTCACGACCTAACGCTAATAGGCTCACGACCTAACAGGCAACACGAGTTACGACCTATTATTAAGACGCTAACGACTTAGCATGTGCCGACCTAACTCTTAGGAGACCTAAGGCCTTAACTCGTACCAACGACTCAACCAAAACTCGGGTTAACTAGGTCGTTAACGACCTAACTCCAAAGCCCCTCTACAACCTATAAGATCCAACGGCTCACAATCCCTATGACCTAAAAAGAACGCAGATCCGCTAACCCGTAAACGAGTTATGACTTACGACACAGCGAGCTACTAAGTCGCACACACGATCTAACGGTCCTAAAGCTGCGCGACTTAAAATGAATGCAGATCCACGATGCCGCGACTTAACTTCTTAACGACCTTCCTACCCTAACGACCTAACACCTTAAGTTGCCAACGACTTAACTCGTAAGCCGCTGCTCCACCTAACTCGCTCACACACTAACTCGCTAGCCCCTAAGTCGGTCAAAACCTTAAGTCGCTAGCCCTTAACTCATTCCAAACCACAAGTCATAGCACACTAACTCACTAACTCTTATAACTCGTTAACGACTTAAAACCCTATTAACTCGAACACGACTCAACACTTAACATGTTAGCTCGTAATTCCTTAAGCCTTAACTCGTTAGCACTAACACGCTAACTCGTCCAAACCTATAGGTCGCTCCACTCGACCTACTCTCACACGACCCAAACAACACACGAGTTAACCTCCCATACGACTTAGGCTAGGGATAACATAACACTAACGACCTGTAAATTCTACGATATATCGACACGTAAAATATGGGTCGTTACATTCTCTCCCCCTTAGGAATTTCGCCCCCGAAATCCCAAACAAACAACAGCAATCAAAGTTATTCTGCATGCCTACCATCCATAGCAATCAACAAATCATGCATCCAATTTCTAACCTAGCATGCAGAATTCTAAGATCAGAATCAAGTTACAAATTCATGAGATGTCACGACACCTTAGGGCCATACCTTGAAGAGTTCAGGATGAGCCGCCTTCATCCTCTCTTTCTCCTCCCACGTACAGTCGTTAACATCATCACTCCATTGTATCTTGAGCAACGTAACTGTCTTCCTCCTAAGCTGTTTCGTATCGGTTTCAACAACACGGAGCGGCTTACGAGGTCTCGTAACCACTGGATCAACCTCCAAATCTTCACAGCTATCAGCAGAAACCACTGTATTCGAGTCGTGCACATACTTTCGTAGATATGATACATGAAAAACATTGTGCACACCCGACATCTTTTCCGGTAACTCCAATCTATAAGCGAGCTTTCCAATTCGCTCGATGATCTGGAATGGTCCAACAAACCTTGGGGTCAACTTTCCTTTCTTCCCGAATCGAATAACATTCTTCAGAGGAGAAATCTTCACAAAAACCATATCACCTACGTCGAACTCCAAATCTTTACGACGCTTATCGGCATAACTTTTCTGACGATCTTGGGCTGCCTTCATTCGTTGCCGAATGATCCCTATACAATCTGAAGTCTATCGAATCATCTCTGGCCCAAGTATCAGCTTTTCTCCAGTTTCCAACCAACATGCCGGAGAGTTACACGGTCTTCCATATAATGCTTCATACGGTGCCATACCAATACTTGACTGGTAACTATTATTATATGCAAATTCCACCAAATGAAGGTGATCTTCCCATGATCCTCCGAAATCCAAAACACAGGCTCTGAGAAGATCTTCCAAAACTCGGTTGACTCTCTCAGTCTGACCATCTGTTTGAGGATGGTAAGCTGTACTCAAATACAACTCGGTTCCTAAAACTTGCTGGAAGCTCTTCCAAAATCTACTAGTGAACAATGGGTCTCGATCGCTCACTATACTCTTCGGAATACCATGGAATCGAACTATCCACCTGACATACAACTCAACCAACTTCGATGCAGTCCTAGTTGATCGAACAGGAATGAATCTTGCACTCTTGGTCAATCGATCTACAATGACCCAAATCCCTTCATTTCCCGTTCTGGTTCTAGGTAAACCATCGATAAAATCCATCGATATTTGCTCCCACTTCCACGTAGGAACTTCTAATGGCTGAAGTAATCCACTGGGCTTTTTCTGCTCAGCTTTCACCAACTGGCAGTTCATACACTTGGAAATAAAATTTCCAACATCCTTCTTCATGCCTTCCCAATAATAGGTTCTCTTCATATCCCGATACATCTTATTTCCACCTGGATGAATTGTCAACTTCGAGTGATGACTTTCTCTAAGAACTTCATCTCTCAATCCATCTACATCGGGAACAACTAGTCGTCCTTGCTTCCGAAGCCAACCCTCTCGATCGACTTCGAATCCTTTATCCTTCCCTAGTTCCAATCCAGATTCCAAGTCACGGATAATCTTGACAAGCTTATCGTCTCGCTTTTGGCTCTCGCCAATCCTTTCCACAAGAGTAGGTCTTATCGATAAGTTTGCCAACATTTCAGGTTCCAATTCACATCTAGGCCTGAAGTCAAATCCAGCCAAATACTCGAGACTCTTCCATTCCGAAAACATGGCTTCCAATCCTGCATGTCTTCAACTCAACGCATCAGCTACTGCGTTACCTTTTCCCGGAGTATAAGCTATACCAAAATCATACGATGCTAAAAACTCTAGCCACCGTTGCTGTCGAAGATTCAAATCCTTTTGGGAAAACAGATACTTCAATGACTTATGATCCGTAAACAACTCGAATCGAACTCCCAAAAGATAATGTCTCCACATCTTCAAAGCAAATACAATCACCGCTAACTCCAAATCATGTGTCGGATAATTCCTTTCATGCGGCTTCAGTTGTCGACTAGCATACGCAACAACTTTATCTTTCTGCATTAGCACTGCTCCAAGTCCAGTACCACATGCATCGGTGTAAACCACCATCTCATTATTCCCACTAGGAATGGTCAAAACAGGAGCACTTGTCAGTCGCTCTTTCAGGATTGCAAAAGCTTGTTCACACTTAGCGTCCCAACTGAACACTTGGTTCTTCTTCGTCAATCCTGTCAATGGTGCAGCTATCTTGGAAAAGTCTTTGATAAACCGATGATAATATCCTGCTAATCCAAGAAAACTTCTCACATCAGATGCATTCTTAGGTCTAACCCAATCCTGGATTGCTGCCACCTTAGCGGGATCAACCGCTATCCCATTTCCAGAGATAACATGGCCTAAGAATCTCACTTCACTCTTCCAGAAGTGACACTTCGAAAACTTAGCCTTCAGCTGATGTTTCCGCAAGATTTTCAAAACAATCCTCAAGTGTGTCTTGTGTTCCTCCTCAGTTCTGGAATAAATCAGAATATCATCCACGAACACAAGCACAAACTTATTCAACTGATCTCTGAACACTCTATTCATAAGATCCACAAAATATGCTGGTGCGTTAGTCAATCCAAACGGCATTACCAGCCACTCATAAAAACCGGATGGTGTCCTGAAAGCAGTCTTCGGCACACTATCCTTTGCCACCCTTAACTGGTGAAATCCCGTTGCCAAATCCATCTGAGAAAACACCTTAACCTCGTGAAGCTGATCAAACAAGTCATCTATTCTCGGCAATGGATACTTGTTCTTCTTAGTCACCTTATTCAGCTCATGATAATCAACACACAACCTCAACGATCCATCCGCTTTGGTTGCGAACACAACTGGTGCACCCCATTCGGACACACTACGCTGAATGAATCCTTTCCGTAAAAGGTCATCAACTTGCACCTTCAACTCTTGCTGTTCCCTAGGCGCCATCCGCCTAAGAGGCATCACAACGGGTCTGGCTCCCTTAACTAGATCAATACGAAACTCGATCTCTCTATGCGGCGGTAACCCTTTGACCTCGTCAAAGACATCCTCGAATCCATTTACGATTGGCACCGATGACAGTCCATCCCGTGGTACAACCAGCGAATACATGAAGCTCATGAAGACGCCTTCCTCATGCTTACATCGTATCACAACCTTTTGCCCTTCCACATTCCCGACTGTCACCTCCAGCCTCTCACAATCAATCCTTGCCGCATACTTCCTAAGCCAGTCCATACCCAAAATAATTCCGAACCCTGCAAAGTTCAGAACAAAGCAATCACAAACAAAAGAGCAATCATGACTCGATATAACTAGACCACGGCATAACATACACAAACAAGACGAACCCCTAACTGGATTAGTCACTACCAATGGTCTATCAACAATATCCGGTTCCAAACCCAACCGGTCTACTAACTCATTACAAACAAAAGAATGAGACGCTCCAGTATCAAATAACACTCTAACTGGAATACCACAAATGGAAAGAGTACCTTGAACCACCACACTCTTCCCCTTCTCCTCAGCAGTAGGAGCTTCCGAAGACGATGGAACAGCCCCCAAAGCATAAGCTTGCACAACCTGCCTGTCCTTTATCGGTTCCGGACAGTTCTTCTTAATGTGCCCCAGCTTATCACAGTTGTAGCACTTCAACAACACCTTTGGATTCTTGCAATCCTTGGAGAGATGGCCCTTCTGCCGACAATTATAGCAGGTCTTTTCCCCCTTCAGCTTCTTCTGACCATCCTTACCCTTCTGCTGTTGCTGCTTCCTCTTCTTGTTTCCACCCTGCTGTGGTTTAGACTCCTCCTTGGTCACAGCAACAACAGATACTTCGTTAGGAAACAATCTCTCGTGCCTGAGAGCTTTCTCCACCAGCTTCTCAAATGGATCGTCCAGATGATCCACCAACTGCCTTCCAAGATAACTGTCCAAGCCTGTCACAAACTTCTCATTCTTCTGATAAGAAGATTCAACATACGACCGAGCATACTTGGACAAGGCCTCAAACTCAGAAACGTACTCAAGAACCGATCTCCCACCTTGCTTGAGCTCAACAAACTTTTTAAACAAAACAGACTTCTGAGCTGTAGAGATAAACTTGGCTTCAAATCTAACTTGGAATTGCTCCCAAGTAATCTCTTCTTCTGGAGTGTCTATGGTGATAGAATTCCACCAATCAGCAGCTCTCCCTTGAAGCTGTCTCGATGCAAGCTTCCTCTTAGTTGCATCCTCAATTCCTAAATCTCCAAAGATCCTCCTACAAGCATCCATCCATCTCTGCACTTCAATGGTCGATTCCGTCCCTAAGAAAACCTTTCCTCCAAGAGCAGTATAGTCCTTACACAACTTAGCAAAATCCACCGATCTTGGAGCTTGAACTTGAACTCCAACATCTACAGATGGCCCTGGAGCTGGTATCCTTCTCATGATAGAAGTCATCATAGCTTCAAACATAGCTCCATAATTAGCAACTCCTTCAGCGGCACGGCCTTCCCTTGCAGCTGGTCTCCCTCTTCGACTCATCCTTAATATCTACAAAAAGGAATGACTTAGAACACCTTGAGAAACGACTGCATAAGGAGTTCAAATCCTTCTAAACTACTATATTATATAGTAATCATTCATCAAAATACAATTACGTCTCTCATACGTAGTCACGTCAGCGAGCGTTGGCTAAAATCGATTAACCAAAGCTCTGATACCAAATGTGACGACCGTCCATGACTCCTGCACCAAAACAAGGAAATAATGCGCTGAAAGTGTGCCAGGCAGCCATGGACGATAGTCAAGGGTAGAATAAACATCGCAGACTCTATCGTAAAACTCACAGTGCATGGATAAAATACAATAGAGAAATATAATATAGTGAAGCTCACATAGAACAGAATATCATCATCTAATCATAATAGCTTTATACATGGTCTGAATCATGAATACAAGAAGCCTCACTACATAGCACTCAGAGTAATCAACAAATAGCGGAATATCCAGTACATAGAATATGAAAATAATATGCAAAGCCTCCTGCTCGTCTTCGTCATCATTAGCGTGAGCCACTAAGATCAGCACCTGTCACCTGTCACCTAGTCTGCCCATCCTAAACATGGATGAACAGCCCAGGGTAATAAGAGGAGACATAAAACCTTGAGTCAGACAGAGTCTTAGTGAGCAGTAAATCAACTATCAAACATACCAAAAGAGCATAAGGGATAAAAGGAATAGGAACCCAAATCATCCCACTCCACCTCTTAGGTACAGTGATAGCCCCCAGACACACACTAAGGAGAAGCAAGCATAGCAAAGCAGATAATTAAAGTAAAGCAATAATCACTCGAGTCAAGGTCGATGTTTTCCAAATACAAACCCCCAAGGCCTAAACCAAGATCAGATAAGCACCTAGAAAACACCGCTCTTGAGACCGAATGATGATACAACCAAACATCCATGACTCCGGCTATCACTGTTATCGTTGCCTTGATTTTATCGTTAATTGAATGACCAACTCATCTTTCAAACATCCGTAAAGGGCTAATGGCAACCCCCGGTTCTAGACATAACTCCGCACGTCCTCGTGACCCGTGCCTAGGTATAACGAATCTACCCAGAGTACTAGCACGTCATCATGACCCGCGCCTGGGTATAACGTATCTACCCAACGTACTCTTGCTTTGAGCTTGCTAGAACCTTCAATAACGATAAGATCTCAGCCTTCTAGTCATCCTCCTCGACGGCTATTCCCATTATAGCTCAAGCACCTCTCGAGCCACCATTATCCACCAACTCGAACCGCATCATCGAGTAATCAACATGCTTGGGATGATCCCATCTGGATTAAACCAAGGCTTCCACATCATGCTTTACTCCAACGAATCCTTAGCAAAGTCCATCTCATCATCATACTTCGCCTCAACATATCATGGCAAAGTCCATTTCGTCATCATACTTCGCTTCCTCTAACTAAAGTAAAGTCCTCAAACCCATCCATATGAGCTTCATCATCCGCTTCATATGCCACAGCAGCTTTCACCATTCAAGAGCCTTTCCACTTAGCTTTTGAATCATCTTCAACCATCTTGTCCCAAATCAACTACAAGCTAACTCAAGACAATCCAATCATTCATACGTCCAAACAATCAAGCATTCAAACAAGATCTAATCAAGTAGTATCAACTATAATGGCAATTTTGTAAATAAATGAACATAAGTCTAACATATATGAAATCATGGATTTTAGCATAGATCTATCAAATATAAAACATGGGTTTTATCTCTATAACTTGTTAATTGAACTTGCATAGGTAAACATCTATAAAAGTAATGAATCTAGTCTTGGAACCAAGAAAAATGCATGAAATCACTAACTTTAACACTCAAACAAGCCACCAATCCAATATACTCCTTTGGGTCCGCGTGAGAGATAACTACCACTCACCGAATCACCCAAACACTTCAAAAGAAACCCACTTCAGATCTGGACAGCAAATACCCAAGCTTGATCCGGCAAAATCTCGCTTCAATCGATGAAATCTCACTCGAACGGATGAAGATCTTCAACTTTGGCCCTTGAATCTTCGATCTTGGATGGATGTTAGAACTAGATTGGAATGGAGAAAAGGAGATGAAGAAATGTTATAGTCGAGCTCTCAAAATGGCAGCACTTCGTTGCTTCAAAATCCGGTGCCAAAAAGTGCACAAGTGGTCACGTATTTATAGGCTGAATCGCCCCCCCTTAGGTCGCTCAGTCCATAACTCGCGCTTGGTCTTAGGTCGTTGCCGACCTAACGTGTTACGACTCATGACCCAAAAATTCCCACGACTCACGACCTAACGACTCAACTGGGAAACGACTTATAAATGTCACGACCTAACGCTAATAGGCTCATGACCTAACAGGCAACATGAGTTACGACCTATTATTAAGTCGCTAACGACTTAGCATGTGCCGACCTAACTCTTAGGCGACCTAAGGCCTTAACTCGTACCAACGACTCAACCAAAACTCGGGTTAACTAGGTCGTTAACGACCTAACTCCAAAGCCCCTCTACAACCTATAAGATCCAACGGCTCACAATCCCTATGACCTAAAAAGAACGCAGATCCGCTAACCCGTAAACGAGTTATGACTTACGACACAGCGAGCTACTAAGTCGCACACACGATCTAACGGTCCTAAAGCTGCGCGACCTAAAATGAATGCAGATCCACGATGCCGCGACTTAACTTCTTAACGACCTTCCTACCCTAACGACCTAACACCTTAAGTTGCCAACGACTTAACTCGTAAGCCGCTGCTCCATCTAACTCGCTCACACACTAACTCGCTAGCCCCTAAGTCGGTCAAAACCTTAAGTCGCTAGCCCTTAACTCATCCCAAACCACAAGTCGTAGCACACTAACTCACTAACTCTTATAACTCGTTAACGACTTAAAACCCTATTAACTCGAACACGACTCAACACTTAACACGTTAGCTCGTAATTCCTTAAGCCTTAACTCGTTAGCACTAACACGCTAACTCGTCCAAACCTATAGGTCGCTCCACTCGACCTACTCTCACACGACCCAAACAACACACGAGTTAACCTCCCATACGACTTAGGCTAGGGATAACATAACACTAACGACCTGTAAATTCAACGATATATCGACACGTAAAATAAGGGTCGTTACAAACGAGGATAAACTTGTTGGAACATCGAGTTATAGAAGTATTTTCGAAAGGAAAATCTATTTCGATATAATAGTATTTTATTATAAAAGTATTATTATAAAGGTATTTATTATAAAAGTATTTTTCCCAACAAACAAATTCTGAAATAATATTTGAAATTTAAATTCTTATGGTTCTAGATTAATTATTCGTGCCCGATACTATTCCTTGCATCTACCTTATCTGCTCAGTTTATTTATTCACCTTGATTCTGTTTTCCAAATCTACCTTCCTTCCTTGTTGGATATATCCTTTTTAAATATTGCTTATTTGTATACTACATTGTTTAATAGAAAATTTTAGTGTTATAAATATTTTGAAGTTATTAATTTAATAAAACATGTTTAAATAAAATGATTATTGATGTATCTCTAATGTTGAAAGTATCTTAAGATTTCCAAGTGAAGTTCAAATGAATATTTCAAGTAAAATTTATATAATTTTAAAATTTATTGTTTATCTTGCCTTTCAATCTGTTTTCTTTCTGGTTGTTTTAATTATCTTACCTCCTTCCATTTCGTCGATGAAAAGTTTTGAGTGGGGGAGAGTGTAAAAACCCAAATTTTAGCAATATTTTATTCTTTATTTATAACTCTGGGGTTTTATTTTTCGAAAATTTGATTGTCTAAATTTAATTATAAATAATCACCCAAGATTTTTATTAGTGTGAAAATTCTAAAATTCTTATTTTGGTTAAAACTGAACCTTTTTTTTGAAGTTATGAATCTTTAAATTTTTTATTTTTTATTTTTAATCTTTTGGTTTAATTTAATATATTCGTAACAACGTTTATTTCACCTTTTGTTCTTTAAAAAAAATTGATTTTATACTTTTAAAAATTTAATATTTTGTATTTTACTTATATACATTTTTGAATATAAATTTCTTGGTAAATGTGTAAACAAATCATATTTCATATAAGTAATAAATTTCCAAAGCTTGGTGTATAAATAAACTATTTAATTTCGCGTTTAAAAGGCGCGTTATTTGATGGAATAAATAATGTATATACACATACAAGAAAACGTATAAAATTTAAATCCGTTATTTTCATTTTTTTGGGACAAAAATCACTGCGTCTGTTGTGCGCATTCTAATTTTATTCACTTTCTTTTTACTCTCCTGATTTAATAGGAACGTTATTTACAAATTTTATAACCGTTCGCCTTTTTAATTTCTTGCCATTGTTCCCATCAATGTGAGCTTTAAATTTTAAACGCATTCAATATTGTTTAAAAATCTTATTCCAAAATATAATCTTAGCCTACCATTTCTTCTGCTTTAATTTCGAAACCCATTTGCTTAAAATTTGTTAAAAATCTAGTAACCGTGTATAACAAGAAAAATCAGTGCTCAATCAAAATCGTGGCCTTTTTTTTAAATCAATATCTTATTTCTTGCCTATAACTGCTCATTAAAAATCAAAGCTAGTTTAATTTCCTTTCCATTTCAAAGCAAGTTGATTTATATGCTGTTCTTTCTTCTCCTTAAATCACGCTACCTCTCTGATCAAACCTATATAACTCACACAAATATTCATTTCTCAACAAAATTTTATTTTTCTAACCTTTCCTTTCCTATGCTTCCTGTTTCCACTTCTTTCGTTATGATCATTCATTATATATATATACACTACAGCTGGAAAGTTATAAACGTATAAACTTAGAAACGTTTTGTATTTATTAAAAATTTAAAGCTTACCTTTAATTGCGACTTTTCTCTTTCCTTCCATTCATATTTAAACGCACATCAATCAATTACTTTAATAAATATTGCAGAATCAATGCACAGACGTTATCAATTTCATTTTATTGTGGTACGTTTTTTTACGTTTCCTACCGTTTAAATTTAAATAATTTGCTTTTATGGATCAACTGAATCAAGCACGTGACTGTTGCTATTTATTTCTTTTATTAATTGCTACAATTATTTTCACCAAATCAAGGGTTGACCATTACAATCACTTTTATTTATTTATTCACTTAAAATTTGGTTGCTATTCATTTTCTTCCGTTATATTTGCCTCAAAACATGCGGTTCATCCCTATTTATTTTCGTTTTCACTTCTCTTTCTCTAGATCTGTTCGTTCCCCTCCCTACTTTTCTTTGAAAAAAAAAGCAAACTGAAGCATGCGGCTGTCACCATTATTTGCATCCGCCACTTCACCTTTCTTCCAAACCTCCTCATCAAATGAAACCCATCACCTAGCCTTCCGGTTGCTTCTGTTTGATCAGTGAGGTATAGGCGTGTAAGCACATATATGTTTTGATTTATATTCGTAATTACATGTTTTTGTTTTTTTTTTTTTGCTTTTTTGTTTTTTTTGTTTTTTTTGTTAGTTGTGATATACATACTATTTATATAAGTATTGAATACTATTTTTTCAAAAGTTTATTTTCATAACATGACAGTGTATATTTATATATAGTTTCTTTTTGATCTTCCTCACAGCTTATAAGTCATGTTAATATTTTGAATTATGCATGCGACATTTTGAAGGGAACATACTATAAGATAAGTATCTTTCATTTTAAATAAGAATATATATATATATATATATATATATATATATTGTGTTTTATATTTTAATATGGGTCAGCTTCTATTTGTTGATATCAAGTTTCCTATAATATGGTTATTCGCTTATGTAAGTCATATATTTGTTTTGTTACAGACTATATATAATACTTTAATATATGTATATTATGCGGTTTGTTACCATATGGGTTTCTATGTGGTACTGGCTTATTTAGTTGATGATTGTATATATTTTGTTGCAGTATTACATTTATACTATTTTGGATTTAATATGATTCTATAAATACTCTACTTTATAAATTATTTTAATACACATATATAATTTGGAAATTTATATAGGTTGAATATAATATGTTATTGAATGTAAAACTATGGATGGATTTAAATTATATATATATATAACATTTAATATATATAGAAATAGTTATATATATATATAAAAGTTTTCTTTTAGGTATTCATATTTAAACATTTATTTTATCTGTTTGAGAATATATATATATACTAGTTATATAAGTTTAGTATAAAGGTGTTAGTATATATATTTTTTTTAAGTGTATGTTGATTTTAAAAAAAAATGTAAGCTTGATTTATTATTTATTTATAAGTATGAAAAACATGTAAATTAAATTTGTGATGTTTGAACTTAGAATATAAATTTCATATGTGTATATATAGTTATAGGTGGTTATAAAAGTTCACTTATACCATTTATCTTCATCGTACCAGTTCTGATCTGATCCATTTCATCAATTCTAGCCAATCAGCTTTGATCGTTGAATGCCGTTTTGCTTGGCTTGGATTTGAAACTTAATATCAGTGTCTGTATCAGTGTGCGTATCCGTGTCTGCTTATATATTCTCTAGCCTTGAAAGGTGAGCAATCACTCACGATTAACATTTTTTATTCATTAAATTTGATTTCAATTGAAATGACAATTGAAATATGCTGCTGTAGTTATTTAAATTTGTTATATATGCTATTATCTGTAACTGTTCACCTGCGGGATATGACACCATATCCTGTTGTTTATATTATATTGTTATTGATGATATATGCCTGTTATTTTATTGTATTTTCTGTTATCACTCTGCAAGTTCCCTGTAGTTTAGAAATCACCATGGGTTGAAATGACACATACCCGAACAGACTTTAGAATAGGAGAAAATCTTTATGGGTTGAAATGATAAACCCAAGCGATTTTCATTTAATTGAATTTGGGATTATGGGTTGAAAGGATATCCACCCGTATATATTTAGTATACGGATTGAAATGATAAATATCCGTAGCACTTGACTATATGATAGGAAATATATACAGACACCGTTGGTCCATATAAATATTTTGAAAATAATTTCTATAATTTTGGAAAGAAATATATGGTTTAATAAATTTGATTCTTAAGATATTATATAAATGAAAATTGTATATATAGATTTAGTAGTAATATTTGATTTAAAATAGATTGATTTAATACATATAATATGGTTAAGTATTTATGTAAATCTATATTTCAAATAGATTCTCTTGTAATAAATTGAATAATTAAGATTGGAAGATAAATTTGGGTTTATAAAAATGGTATTTAAATATGGATTTATTTAATTAAATCGATTTGAAATTTTTGAATGGGAAATTTAAAGGTTATGTTTTTATATCTGGATTTTCTATTTAAGTGACTTAATGAATATTTCACGTTTAAATAAATTAAAGAAAATATTGAGTAAAATATAATTTAAGGTTACTTAAATGATATTGAATCTAATGTGGGAGTATTCCAAGACTAAATAATAATGAGGTTAAATCGAGATCTATATGAAATAGTTATATAGAACATTTAAATATTAAAGCCTCGAACTATATTGGAATTTAAATGGTTTATGTTGAGATTCAGATCTGTATTTGAAATCAACGTAGTTGAATTTGTTATTTAGCAACTAAATTGAATTAAAATAAAAATTTGGGATGAACTAAATTTGAATTTATTATGTAGAAAACTAAATTGAATGAAAATTTAGATGAAACGTTGAATACTTAAAGTTTTGAAATATATGGAAATATAAAAGGGGTATTTGTGATTATAAATTCGAATTTGAGATCGATAAAATTTAAGTGGTTATTTTAGAAATTGAGTTGAATTTAAATTGATAAATTGAGATTGAATTTAATTTGAATGGGAAGGTCGGGTTGATGTTGGAACGATTTGTTAAGTTGAGGAAATTGAAAATACTTTACTGTATAAATTATTTAATATATATAAATACTATTTTGGGAAATATAGAGATATTTGAAGTGAAAATGAGATTTGGTTTTGAAGTATAAATTAAGCTGAAATGACCACTGTGTTATAGTGTATATTTTTACCTTGTAGAAAGTTCCATGGACCCTTAGAGGATGGTTATCCCAAAAATCCTTTAAGTTATTTGTTTTTCAGTTGATATCTCACTGGAGTTGGATTTATTGATATAAGAATGTTAATCCTGACTCGAGTGTTTTGTGTTTTGCTTTATGCTCGGGTCAGACTGAGTGATACAACATTTGAGACTCACCTTTGGAGTTCGGAGCTTCATTTGGAAATCCAACTATCGATTTAGATTCCAGCCTTTCTAGTTGATTGGTTCAGAGAAGTCGTCTGTTGCATTGGAGACTTCACTGCATTTGAACTATTCGGTTGTATTTTTCTAACTCTGATCTATATAGTAGCTTCATGAACTACTATTCTGTATCTATTCCACTGCATTATATTACTCTATGATCCGTGATTGATTCATTTACTGTATATTTTAATTTTGCCAAATTTTAATTAATAATTCGGTATTTTGAATTTTTCAAGTCGGATATGTACGGTTTTATTGTCGATTTGAATGGTCCAAAATAGCGGGCGTTACACTTAACTTTCCACAATTAAATTTTTAAAAGTTCATTTCCTTTTTCTTCAAATTATCCTTTCTTTTTAAAGCCATTTTTCAACAACAAGAATTTATACTTCTTAAGATTGGGAATTTTTAACCCTAACCATTTATTAAGTTTTTCTTTTAAAAGCTTAATTCTTATACCAAACAATTTTCTAGAAATTACACTTTATAATGTTTTCAAAACATCTTTTACAGTTTTAAACAATAAAAATTGAAGTAGATAAGGACATTTCCGACCATTATATTCCTATTACTCATTCTATCTTCGCTTCCAATCCTTGGTCGAGTGTCTAATATCATGTGATGGAGACTTTTAAGAGATTCATGCAATCAATGCGCACCAACGTGGAAAATCAATTTTTCCTTATCTTGCCACTAGTTAAATTTCTAGCCTTAATTTTAAAATAATCTTCCAACGTTATTTCTAAAATCTAAAATCTAAAATCATTATATGTATTAATTTCCGATAATGTTACCATTGTTTAACTTTCTTCTATTTAAGTAGATTTCCTCTCAATTTACCGTCTTCTTTATTGAACCATTGCAGTGTGTTCGGCCACTTCTTTATTTTTCGGTTTAAATCTTCTTTCCTTATTCTATTTACCCAATTTTAACTTGTATCATTTCCTATTGTCCACCACTAAAAAGAATTCACAACATAAAAAACTTCATCTCGGAAAAATCAACGAGCTATATGCACTCTACTATATTATTTTAAGAGAATCAACTTTTATATAACCCAAATTTCCGATTTATCTAATTTAATTTCTACTAAAACTTTTTATTAAAATATGACATAATATTTTACTTTTTCGAAAATTTAATATTCTCATAAAATAGGTTTTTTTCTACCTTTAGATAATTCCTTTGAAAATCATTTTAAATATGTTACTTATATATTTTCTCAAACCTTAATATTAAAACACCTATAGTATTTATATTAAATTCTTTCATAAGGGGACGGACTTCGAATGGATTTTTATTTGTCCCTTCTTTTGAAAATTCCTTCTTCTCTACTTACTTTCTAAATTATCTCTTTTTTCTAAATATTAAAAAACGTCTATCATCTTGGAGTGACTGCTACACGTCTTTCTTTGGAAACTTATTTCTTTCAAATATCTACAAAATATAGGCTTTTTCTTTACTATTTATTTAGATCTACTGTGAATCATCAATCGGTAATCCAACAGGAATATTCAACCATTAGGTTATCCGAGGCCGAACTAAGGAGTCACATACTATCCAGATTCGGGGACCTTCCATATGCTGCACTAATGCTCTTTACAAATCAAGGCTTTACCATGTGGCCTATTCCCGTGTAGGTTAATTGGGATAGGTGTACATCTCTAGTTTCCTTCTTTGCTTCGACCCATAATTGACTTGTCCATTTTTCAGATTATGGTTTCAACTACTCTATAATTGGAATTCATAGGATTTGGCATATAATAGATTTATAATTACAGGTAAAATGTAAATACGTTCACTCAACATTTTCTAATTTTTAAGAACGTCTAACTTACGCTCTGATAGCAAATGTAATATCTCGCACCCCAACGGGCCTGAATTTGTACTAAATCGAAAACCCAAGTCCACTAAAATATGGATCATTGATTTAGTGTTCTGCAAATAAATAAATGCGTATTAGAGCACTATCAATATAAACTCATAGCGTAATAATAAAGTATAATAAAATATATAGTTACTAACCAAGGTTGACACTTTTGAGGTCAAGTGTCCTTATCAGTGTCGAGCATGCATAAGGAAATATTTCCTTCCACCGTTCCCGCCTTGCTCCGGTACCTACCCCTCTATAGCTGTACCGTGGGTTGTATTCTAGTGACTGGTAAATTACACACTTTATACTAACATCAGTTTATGCCGATTTCCTTCCATCACATGCCATTTCCTTTTAATTTACTTAGTTATCTCAACTACACGTATATGTACGTTACGCCTTACCTACCCAAAGTAGACCATAACTACATAAGTGTATATATAAATATATAAGTAACACTGTCCCCATTTGGACCAAGATACTATACCCACTGGTATCCATAACCCAACACATCATCATAATACATCATCAATGCAGTATCATGTCATTGCCGTCGTGCATACTAAGGAACTCCCATTGTGCTAAATAACGAAGTCACAATAGTTTAGCCATATCTATCTCATTCTATGGATTTACCTAATTTCTTCATATTTCGGACTCCGCTCCACGGATTATTGTGGGCTCATCTATTTGGACTATTATACACTCAACTCCATGGACTATTGAGGACTCGGCTCCTCTTAGTACCGCAATCGTTTGAAAGACCCCTCTTAAGGGTTATATAGCCTTGTCTTTTAAAAAAAAACCTAGCAAACATCTATGGTTGTGCATGACCTAAAATTACCTATACTAGTAGGAGATGTAGCCCATTAGGTGTAACCCTCATCTTTTCGCTGACCGCTTAGGACCGATGATGTTCTCGACCTATATATAGCTCCTTCTCCCTACATCGTTTAAATTGACAGTTAAAAATAGCCTTCTGAGGCACGGTCTCCGAATTTGACGAAACTAGCTCCATTGGATCCGTAATAGTTAGTTATTATCGGATTTCAAATTTCGTAGCAATCGGAGTTGTCGTTTGACCCTGGAAACTCAAAACGCTTAGAAACTTTTAAATCGATTTAAACTAGAATTGATCGTTTTCTCCCGTAACTCGCTCATATAATCGAATTAGCTTCTGGAACACATTCCATTGAGTTCAGAATGCATGTAAAACCTTATGAACGCATGTTGACATGTCTGATTCGGATTTCGAAATTTCGCGTTATACAATGCGAGATAATTTCAATATTCAAATTATATTATATTCACGCGTACTCAGGATGCTTCTCCAACCTATATTTCATCCCCGTCCCTCTCTCTTTAATATAAAGCAGATCGAAGATAAAAGAAAAAAGAAAATTCACAAAAAAAGCAAGAGAGGAACGAAATTTCGTTCGAAAAAAAAGGGGGAAAAAGGGCCGAATGGGGAAAGGAGTCGCACGTGCGTGGTTAGGGTTTGGAGTCAAGGCCACGACAAGTTTTCAGTCGGCGACGCAAGCAGGGGGTCGAGGCGGCGAGCTCAAGTTAGTCGCGCGCGTGTCAGGTCTTCAGAGCGGCAATTAAAAGCTGGGTCGCGAGGCGCGTGGTCGCGATGATGGGGGAGGGGTATCGCTTGTGACGGGGTTGAGATTGGCGTCAAGATGAGCGGCGACTTCCATTTTCATCGATGCATCTGTGCTCGATTTCAAGACTAGTCAAGGTGTAGGAGCTCGCGAGCAGGTGGGCTTCTCTTCTGGTAGAAGGCTGTAGAGGTATTATTCTTTCTTTTTTTGTTTGTTTATTAAATTATGTATATATATAAGCATATAAAGGAAGATTATTAACATCAGTTAAAATAATTTGTTAAAAGGAAACCTATCAGTTTAAAGAAATATTTTAAATCAAATAATGAGTTAAATTGAATAAGTGTATGGTGATCAATTGTTTGATATATTCAATAGTAATAAATTATAAAATGTTTATTTAAGGTCAAAAACCGTGAAGCCAAGCCGAGATTGGATCGGATTTGGATTGGAAAATCAAAGGTGAGTAAATCTCACTCTGTTTGATTTTTATTTAGATTTAAATGGTTGAATTTAGATAATTGGTTGATTGATTGAGAAGATTGAATGTGTGCTGATGATCTGTGACTTTGGTTTTGTTTGATGCTCGAGTTAATAAGGGTTTAATGATTGGTGATTCATTAAATAGGTAGAATAATTTGAATGGATAACGAATTAATTCAATTTATTAACGATTGTGCTAATTAATTTAGTAATCAAGGGTTTGAATTAATTAAGGATTAATTTAAATTAATTTAGAACAATCAATTGTTGGTTGATATGTAATTACTTAATGTAATTAATAAAATATAATTACTTTGTGAAATTAATCAAGGGATCAATTAAAATAGTTAATTGAGGAATAATTTATTTATTTAATGAAGTAAATAAAAAGTAGATAATTACAGATTGTGGTTGAATTAAAGTAATTAAAATATAATTGGAAATATTAATTTATATAATAATTGATGTAATTAAAAAATTGATTAATTAAGATTAAATCAATAAGTAATTAAGAATTAATGTAATTAATATAGATAATTAATTTATGGAGTAATTGATTAATTTATAAAGTAATTAAGATTTCCTATTCATTTATGGTTAAGAATAATTAATATCGAGAAATTAATTAAAGATAATTACTTAAGATGAATAATAATGGGTTGACTAATTAATTGATTTGGAATTAATTAATTAACGTTAATAAAGGAATCTAAGTGATTGAGGTTTGAAATACACTTAGAATTAATTGAATTGATTTGTATGTGATTATGCTTTGCTTATGGATGATTGAATGGTATTGGATGCTTTGAATGAGTTGATATCTCTGATATGAAATGTCGTGTATTTCATTGTATAACTGGGGTAAGGATGACATGAGACTCGAAGAGACCGGGGTCGGGTATTAGAAGATACCCGAAACCACTTCGAATTTTTACAAATTGATTTGCGAAATCAATGGGCAGGAATGAATTAATTGAAGTGAACTGATTATTTTATCTAAGTTCGATACTAAGAAATTTATATGCGAAATAAGTGTTGTCTGTAGCAAATTGTGAATTGGTTAAATTGATATAAGTTACCCCGGATTTATTTAAGCTGTATGCTGTGGTATTCCATGTTAGTTGGGTTTACTTACGCTGGTTTCCAGCCTGACGCGGGTGTTACTTTGATGTAATGCTCGGGTCAGACCGAGTATTACAGATTTTCAGGTAGGTACGTTTTGGAGCTCAGGAGACGAGCTGGATGGCAAGAGCGTACAGAGTATTTCCGCTGTGTTTATATTATTGTAAATCCGAGTCATGATAATTGTATATGTTCAGTGACTGTACATATGTGAAACTCAGATGTATATTAAATATAACTGACAGATATAGTATTCTTTTGTAAACTTTTATTATTTATTATTATATTTTATCCGCCGCGAATGTGAGATGTTTGGTGTTTCTGTTCTTCTACTTCTATCTCTTTCTTCTTTTTCATAACTATCTGGAATTTTCTGCTTCAAAAATTTTGGGTCGTTACACTATATATAGAAATTACAAATTTAATGAGATCTATAATTGAATCTATTGTCCGATGTTTTGACCTGGCTATATTGAACTGATTGCATAAGTTATGTAACAACTCGATATTTTCAGCCATTCGCATCCACACATGCCGGACTTGAATTGCTCAAAATATCGCATTGTAATAAATTTGGAGCAAATAAAATACAATCACAGACACAGAAACATCAGAATAACTCGCAGCGGAATATAAAATACATAGTAGTTCATGAAGCTACTACGGCAGAGTCTCAAACCAAATACATAATACAGTCTGAAAATAATATAATAGAAATCCCAAATACATAGAATTCACTAATACATGAGATAAATTAGAACAGCTGAAACAGAAAGTAGATATAAATGTAGAGAAGCAGAAACTCCAGCAAATACCAGCTCCAGAAAGTGAATCCAAAGCTATGAATACTCAGGCTGACCCGAGCGTAAAGTAAAACACAAAACACTCGAGTTAGGACAATATATACTTATATAATGTAAACCAACTCAAGTGAACTGTAGTAGAAATGCACAATAACTTAAAGGATGCTTGGGATCGCCCATCCTTTAAGAATTAGTTAACTATAAATTAAATACATCCCGTGGTAAAAATTTCAAAATGGTATTTTATACTTCAAAATCAAATATCATTTCAAAATTCAATATCATTCAAAATCCATTTCGAAATATCAAATCTTCCAAACCGCATTCATTTTTACTTAATTTAAATACCATTACAAAACACATTTCAAAATAGTTTATATTTCGAAACAAATTACTTCATTTTAAATCATAAAATGAAATTATTATATTTAATAATTAAATTATTAAATCTTCAAAATTATAGTCTTTCAAAATTCATTTATTCACTTAATTTATTAAAACAGATGAAAATTCAACTTTCGCAGCATTTAGAAATTGCTATAGAAAGTTAGATTCAAAACAGTTTAATTTAACAAAAGATAGCATTTAAAAATGCTGTAATAGGATTACATTAGTTTCAAATAAAATTTAGTTAAATTCAACAATTATAACATTTACAAAAATGCTATAATAGCCTTTAATTAAACTTAGCCATTTGGTTCATTATTATCAACTACAGCATTTACAAATGTTGTATTATTATTTACATTAGAATTAATAGCATTTTAGAAATGCAGTTAATTAACTTCAAATATTCAGTATAATTTCACAAACAATTATATTTTTATTTAAATCATTTTTAAATTATAAAATCATATAATTTCACTTTTAAAACTAGTGGTCCAGTGGTTTCGACATAGTGGATGTTGCTACATTGTGTTGTAGTGGCACCGGATCGATTCCCAGCGGCCACAATAATGAGACATAAGTGGTCTGGGCACTATAAAACCAGTCTAACCAAAGGCCAGGAGAAACATAGTTTCCTTGGCCCCAAAGTTTTCAAAAAACATAGTTTCCTTGGCCCCAAAGTTTAAATCCTCTCGTCCTCTCATGTCTGAACCTCTCGTCCTTTCCCATGTCCTTACCCATACCCTAAAACCTGCTACCTCCTCCGATAGTACGCATACCAACTCCAACAACCCCACTAACTCGGTCCTACCAACGTCCTCCTCTGAACCAACGCCTCCATGTCCCTTTGAGCCAAACTTATCTTCTCAGGTTCCCATTGTCACTGTACCATCTCTTCCTGTTCCCCCACCTCATGTCCCCCCTGATCCTCATCCATCTAAGTCTCCTTCCTTACCACTTCCAGCCCCGAACAATGTCCCATCTCCACCAACGCTGGGTGAACAGAAATGGACTTCTCTATTTAAGCATAAACCAAAGAATGCTGGGAAGTACATCCCTATTGATCTGTCTCCTGAGTATGATAACAATATGTTGGTGCCGTCGAAGGAAGTTCTAGAAGCTGGTACGATGATCTGGAAAGATTCCCTTGTTGGCTTCTTCTTAGACAAGCCTCTTTCGTATACAGCGGTTATTCAAAAACTAAAGTTATTATGGAAGCTTAAAGGTTCGGTCAACGTTAAATCCGACGGTATAGTATTCTTATTTAATTTCTCATGTGATGAAGACAGATGTAAAATCCTTCAAAGTGACCCAGTAATAATAAAGAACAAGATGTTCATCATTAAACCTTATGACGCTGCTGTAAGTAACATTACTGGCACTGTCAACGCCGTTCCAGTTTGGGTGCATTTTTATAATCTCCCTCTGTTTGCTTGGTCGCCTCTTGGGATCAACTGGCTAAGTAGTCACCTTGGCAAGCTGCTGTGTATGGATGAATGACAGAAAAACAAAACAGAATGAGCTATGCAAAGTGCTTAATAGAAGTAAAACCAGACAAGGAGCTACCATATGAATTCATGGTTAAACTTGTAGAAGGAGGATTTCAAAAAATATATGTTCAGTATCAATGGAGGCCTGATGTTTGTTTGCATTGCAAAATATTTGGGCATGCAACTGAATGCTGTGATGTGAATCTCACATGTGTAACAAATAAAGTGAATGATACAAAGAAAAATGAAAGACAGACTAATAAAGAAGTGACTGTGAACAAAGTCCATGGCAATATCAGCTTCAATCCCACCTAAAAGCAAAACGTTAGGAGCTGGCAGAGAGTGAATAAAAATAAAATAGACTATGTAATAAAGGAGAAAGAGAAAGAAATAGTTAGAAGGGAAAAGGAAATAGAGGAGATCGAGGTAGTAATGAACAGTGCTGAAGTAGAACACAAAAATGAAGAGGGAAACAAGCTAGAGCAGAATAATGAGAAATATCACAATTGTAAAGTGACTGGAGAAATAATCTTTGAAGAAGATACAGAAATAACAGCTACATCAGTAGCAGAAAAGAATAAAGAAATAAAAATAGGGAGGAATGAAAAAACAGTGGTTGTAGAATCGGTTGAAGACATCCTGTTAACAAATAAATTTGATGCTTTGCTACAGCTTGAAGATATTTACACAATGAATGAAGTGCAGAATGAAAATACTAAAGATACAGAAGAATTTGAAGTTGAATTAAAAACTCCAAGTAAAGCCAAAGTACACATAAGCATGGGGCAAAAAGCAACAACAGTATGAAACAAGTGAAGTTATTAAAAAGAAATCTAACTACACAGCAAGATCAGAATTCAGAAGACAAAATAGAAATCAACAAAGGAATTATAGAATGTGAAACAGAGAAAGACAGAGTAAATGAAGAAGGATCAAGCTCCAGAAGTAGGAAAATCAATAACAATGAAAGCAAGAAAATCAAAAATGCTAAAGATACAAAAGACAGCATGCACAGTGAACAAAAGACATGCACAGAAGACCCAAACTACCACACTGAAATAGAAACATCTCACAAACAAAATCAAATCAATCCTTACTCTAATATCATACCACCTGTGGCTTATAAACCTCCCAAATCAACTTCACAAACCATCACATCCTCTCTTCAATCACCACATTCCACTCCCAATCAGCCACAACAGACCCCCCCCAAAAGATGGAACAAATAACAATGATGTGACCCCACTATTAGCAACTATTCCAAATTACTTTTCCTCTAAGCATGCAGTAACAAGGAAAATGAAGATAGAGATGCTCAATGCCCGTGTACTCTAATGATGTCCACCATTGGAGCTTGGAATATACGAGGGGGGCACAACATGATCAAGCTTGATCAATGTAAACAACTCATTACTTCAAACAAATTATCTCTTCTGGCAATTCTTGAAACAAAACTAAATCTACCTCAAACTATTAAGGCTGCTGAATTCATCAAGCACGAGTGGAAGCTAATACATAACTTGAACGAATATCCTTATGGGAGAATTATGATCTTATATAACCCCCAACATCTCCTTATTACCCCAATCCTCTCCACTGCCCAAATGATCCATTGTCATGCTCAGGACATCAATTATAAAACATCTTATTATGTTACCATTGTATATGCGGCAAACTCTGCTGCTGCTAGAAGCTCCCTACATGCTGTCATTCCTCCTCTTCGGCAGAATACTCACCCATGGTTAATTTTTGGAGACTTTAACTGCTGTTTAAACCTCTCTGATAGAGTTGGAGGGAATCCCCTGTCCCTAAACGAAATACAACCACTTAATACAACTCTTATAGATGCTGATCTTATACCTGTGAAAACTGTAGGGATGCAGTACACGTGGAATAATAAAAGAAGAAATGGTGTCAGGACCTTTTCAAGAATAGATCACACTTTCTCCAATCAAAAAGCCCTTCTCAAATGGCCTCTCCTATATAGTTACCTTCCCCCTCCTATCCTCTCTGACCACTCTCCACAAATTATCCACCTTCGAGAAATGGACATGAGAGGGAAAACAAATTTTAAATTTTTTAACTCTTGGGTTCTTGAGACTGACTTTAAACCTAATATTTCTAAACTTTGGAACAAGACTAAGAGAGGTAATCATTTATTTGTTTTGCGGGAAAAAAATAAAAGAAATGAAGGAAGTGTTGAAACAATGGGCATTTAAGAAGTACGGAAAAGGTGACGGACTGAGTGCCTCTATTTTGATGAAGCTTGTTGATGCTCAGAAGGCAATGATGAATGATGTAAACAATCCTCAATTATCGGCGACTGAAGCTACTCTCTCCATAGAATACTATGAAGTGTTAGCAAAAGAAAGTGACATGATACGGCAGAAGGCTAGAATTAAATGGTGGGATAAAGGTGATAAAAAAAATGCTTATTTCCATGCCAGTCTTAAAAACAAGCAGAGTAAAGACAACATAGATACTATAGTGGATAACAATGGTGTGCTACAATCTACTTTTGATGGTGTTCAAGAAGCCTTTGAACAACACTTCACATCTATGTTTGCAAACTCTGATAACTTCAAACCTGATATTGATGATATTCCATCTGAACTCTTGCCAAAACTTGAAGAAAATGACTATAATTACCTCTGTACTGAAGTAACCCATGAGGAAATACATGATGCAATGTTCTCGCTTAAAACCAACTCGTGTGGTGGACCACATGGTTTGAATGCATGTTTCTACACCACTTGCTGGACTATAGTTTCTACTGACGTATGTAATGCCATATCCCTTTTCTACAAAAAGAGTAAACTATATCGGTCTTTTAATTACACTAATATAGCATTAATCACAAAGATGAAGAATGCTCACCATGTTAAGGACTTTCGCCCAATTTCTTGTTGTAATACTATATACAAGTGCATCTCAAAGATTATTGCTACAAGATTAAAGAATGTGCTTCCTAAAATTGTTACCAATAATCAAGCTGCTTACCTTCCTGGAAGAAATATTCTCGATCATATTCTTCTTGCTCACGAATTATTAAAAGGATACAACAGTACTCATTCGACCCCTAAGGCGATGATGAAACTTGATATCATGAAAGCCTTTGATATGTTGCAATGGGACAGCATCGTTCGCATCATGGGTTATATGAATTTCCCCCCACATTTTATAGCTTGGGTTTATGAATGTATGTCAACTCCTACTTATTCGATCAACATCAGTGGTGTGATGAAAGGATTCTTCGGCAGCAAACAAGGAATTAGGCAGGGGGATCCTTTATCTGCATAAATTTTCATACTGGTTATGGAGCTCCTTACCAGAATGATCAACAAAGCAATACAACAAGGAAAATACAAACTGCATCCGAAGTGTAAAGACCCTCAAATTTCAACCCTCATGTTCGCTGATGATCTTGTTTTGTTCTGTGCTCCAGAACTTTCCACTGTTCAAAACATAATGATTATTCTCAACAAATTTCATGCTATGACTGGCCTTAAAGTTAACATTCAAAAGTCTTCTATCACCATAGCCGGAGTGAATATGGAGCAGGTTACTCAAATAACAAATATCACTGGCTTATCACTTAACCAATCCAATGTCTCGTACCTTGGCCTGCCTCTTACAACTTCCAAAATTACCACTAATCAGTGTCTCCCTTTGTTTCAGAAAATAACAACTAGAATGACTAACTGGACCACCAGGAAGCTGAGCCAAGCTGGTAGGCTTACGCTAATCAAATCTATCATCTTTGTTATGCAAGTGTATTGGGCCAGAACCTTTGTTCTCCCCTACAAATTAATTAAGATGATTAGAAGTGCCATAATGAGATTCTTCTGGACTGGCAGAACCATGGGCAGATACCTTGCTCCAATTAAGTTCAGTACTCTTGAAACTCCTATTAATAAGGGAGGGCTTGGTCTTCTTAATCTCAAGCATTGGAATATTTCTGCCTTTTCTAAGCATATTGATACACTGTTTAATTGCCCTGAAAGCTTATGGGCCAAGTGGTCTGAAATGAACATGATTAAAAGTTGTAATTTATGGAATATGAATAAGCCTCAGAATTTAAGCTGGACATGGCAGTGCCTATTCAAGCTAAAGGAGTATTTTCTCCCTCTTATACAAATGAATAATGACCCTATTTACAGTGTTAAATTTTGGGATGATCCTTGGCTAGAAAAAGGATATATTATTCGACGTAACCTCTCATACAATGAAATTATTCAAACTGGTATTCACTTATCTACAAAAGTTAGAGATGTTCTCCACACATTTCAGGGAGTAGCCAGATACTCTTCCAGTCAGCGTGTTCAAATTATTTATGATAAGATAAGAAAATTTACCCCAATAAGTACAACTTCTGCAAGAATTATTTGGGGAGACAGGAAAACAGCTTATAACATTGGTGATGCATATGAGTATATACTACAAAACAAAGCCATTCCAGCTTGGAAGTGGTGGAAGTGTGTCTGGTCTACTGACAGTTGTATGCGTGAAAATTTATTATTGTGGAAGGTGCAGAAGCGTGCTATTTTAACTAAGGCGAAATTAGCAATAATGGGAATGAATATGAATGTGTTCTGCCCCTTCTGCAATGTGTATCCTAAAACTGCTGAACACTTATTTTTTGAATGTGCATTAATAATGCATATATGGACTAATACCATGGTGAACTTAAACTGTGCGAGTCCTTCTCTTGACAACATTGTCGAGTGGGAGCATATACATTCTATGACTAGGGGTAAGCAAAAACATAAACGAATCTTTACTGTGGCTTTGAAGAGCTTCATATATGCAGTTTGGAAAGAACGTAATATAAGAATTTTTGATGCAACGAATGCTAAGTCCGATGCATCCTTTAAGCTTTGGATTAAGCATGAAATCAAGCGCTCCCTGGAAATGCTCTTCTTTCATGATCCTGGGATAGCCATGTTCCTTCATTGTAGTTGTTGTTTCCCTATGTGTTTTTGTTTTTTTTCCTTTTGCTGTGACTTCTATTGTGTTTGCAACACTATGTTCCTATGTTTTCTTCGTGCTTTGCTCTTGTTTTTGTAGGTGTTCGTTTTCTTCTGTGTTGCAATAAAATGGTCGGGGACCACCCAACCCCGTCGGCCTTGCCAAAAAAAAAACAATCATTCAAATACCCTTATATTCATGATTTTATAAAGTTAAATCTCCATTAAAAAACCAAAATTTAATAATAATTCACTTATTAAATTCCAACATTAAATTTTAAATTCATTAAATTAAATTTAACTTAACACTTAAATTTAAAATTTCCATTTTTATTTACATAACTTAAAATTCACTTTTAAGCTAAATTCACAAATTTCCAATTTTAGTTATATTTCAAAATTTCAACTTAAATATTCATTCATTTCACATTTGATCTTTATTCAAAAATCAATAATATGTTATAAAATCATTTTAAATTCATTTAATTCAAAATATCATAAATTTATCATATTTTCATGTTTAATTTAAATTCCATTTATCACCTAATTATAATTTCCAAAATAACTTAGATTTCAGATTTTCTAAATTTACCATTTAATTATTTCACTTATAAATTATCATAAAATCAATAATGTTTTTTAAAAAAATCATTTTTAATCAAATTTAAATCAAAATATTATAATATTTACATTTCTAAAATATTTTAATTTTCTTAGAAAAACATATTTTAACAACGGGTCTGTATTTCATTTTCCAGCCTAGGTAAAGTGATACGGGTAATATATCATTTCAACCCGTAATTTACAAAGAAAACCCAGGTTTGATCTTTTCAAACCCGCAATCCCAAGTGAATGAAAATAATTGGAAATCATTCAGGCCTATCATTTCAGCCCATAATGATTTTCTCCTATTCTAAAGTCCGTTCGGGTATGTATCATTTCAACCCAAGTGATTTTAATCTAAAGGGAACTTGAAGTGTGATAAACTGATAAAAATAACAGAACAACATAATATAACACTAACAGATGTTTAAATAGGTGTTTAAGCATGGGTGAATATCATATAACCATAATATATCAGGTGTAACCTGATAATGCATTTTATAGATTCAAAAGGGGTCAATTTACTAGTTATATATGTACATATTGTCTGGTGAGAATAACACATTGCTTTGAGCTGGAGATACAACGACGAATGCACGAATGAGATCTAAACAAGCATGATAACACGACACAAAGATGAGTGGAAGAGCCAAAGATTAATTCTCCTTGGATACATGAGACAAAAAAATAATAAACATAAGTTTCAAACAAGATATACTTAAACAATGTTAGAAATGGATTGAATAAAACAAAACCAAAACTATTGCACTTGCTTCCATCTAGCATAGGGTCATCCATGGCTGGAAAATACATGACTAAGGCTTGCTCTAAGGTCCAGTTGTAGACTCAAAAGGTTCGGCCTAGCCTAGAGAAAGTGGTGCACAAGTTTGTGAGGCAAAAGGCTAACACACAAGGCATTTGCATGGGTTCATGGCCACTACAAGGCTCGGCCAAGGTATGGAGGAGCACGACCACTTCAGGTGGGGTCAGGTGGGCTATGAAGAGGTGTGTCAGGTCGGAATTTTTCTTGTGGAGGTGGAGCAAGTGGCGGCAAGGAGGAGTTTGGAGGTGGTGATGGCTAGGTAGGTTCGGTTTGGGATTTAGGAGATGTTTGGTTCATTTTTTAAGTGGATCAACATCATTATGGTGCACATCTATGGATGGGGAGGGGCTGGAGGAAAGGTTGGCCAGAGTGGGTGGTGGTGGCGGCAGCCTAGAGGTTGGAGGAGGGAGGGGCCGAGTCATATAGGGATGAAGACAAGTGCAAAACCTCATAAGGAACAAAAGAAAATAATTTTTTCCAAAACTCTTTGCAAATGATGACGATGGCCGTGATTTTTGGAGATGAGAAAGATTGGTTTACATGAATGAAATGAGAAATATGCGGCTAAGAGAAAGAATAAGGTCAGCCAAAGAAAAATAAATGCAAGAGGTTGGAAAATGAAGAAACGGGAAAACAAAGAGACAAAAGCAAATCAAGAGTCGCAAACTTTTCAAATTACCTTAAATTTATTTATATAAGTTTAAATTTCTTAAAATAATAATTATTTCAGTAGAAATTTCGAAAATTAAACAAAATATAAAAATATATATAAATATTCATTAATTATATAAGGTCAAAACAAGAAAATAGCACAAAATTGCAAACTAGTATAGAAAAATGGAAAATAAACTGAATGAAATTTGGAAAATTTATATGGACTTGTAAAAATATTTATAAAAAAGATAATAACATAAAATAAAAATGCATTCACAAAAAAATATATATAAATTTTAATTAAATATAATTTAAATGAAGAAAATAGCAAAAAAATAGAAAACAACCTTTAAAAATAGAAAATAAATGCAATAAATTTTGGAATTTTTTTATTATCACTTTAAAAATATTAAAAGACAAAAATATATATAAAATAACATATTAACACATGTTAAAATAAAATATAACAGAGAAAATATGATTTATATAATTTAAAATAGACAAAATTGCTAAATAAAACAAATTATACTCAAAATTAAAATGTACATAACTTTCACAGTTTAAGTCCGTTTTCAACAAAATGAAAAGTAGTATTCAAGTTATTAAATCTATATCCATAGTAAAAGATAAAATTTAGGAATTTAAATATTTAAATTTGAAATTTAAAAATCAAATTTGACCCAAATTGACCAAAATCAACATTTCAGGAAAATATTCAATTTATACCAGTTTGAAATTATAATTCACATAATAATCAAAGTTTATATTTAAAATGAAATGGTTGAAATGAAACAAGTTTAAAATAATTTCAAAATGAAATAAAGTCGAAATTAAAATATACATAAAAATCTAGGGTTGTTACACTCTTCCCCACTGAAATCTTTTCGTCCTCGAAAAGGAAGGAAGCGGAGAAACAACTAGAAAGAACAATAGGTTGGAAGACATCTCGAAAGAAGGTAGGGAGAAAGTACCTAGGAGAGAAAGTAGGTTGAAAGACAAGGATGAACCATATTTAAAAACATTTCAAATTTTTAGAAGGGAAAATAAATGATCAAAATATTCTTTATGTAATACTTTATCAAAATACTTTTATAACTCGATGTCTTAACAAGTTTATCCATGTTCCTATAGATTCTGGCAGTGCGTTGATCAAGCGCAAAGCTAGACTTCTCCAGGTACTTAGTAGACATGTTTCAACACCCAGTGAAAATACTGAAAACACTTTTAAAAACAGATATGGAAAGTACAATCCAAACAAATCAACCAAATCGAAACAGTTGTCTAACTATGGATCGCAGATACACAATGGTTTCGCCTGGATCGCCTAGGAAACAATCCGTATCCGTAAGCTTTCTCAGCCCTGCGAGTTACGCCATGATGACTAGTAGAGTGCAGGATACACAATGGTTACACATTGATCCCCCAGGAAACAATCCGTACCCCTAGGCCATCTCAGCCAGGTAGTTTTGCTACTAATGCGACCTACATAGAGTGCAGGATACACAATGGTTACGCCTGGATCCCCCAGGAAACAATCGGTACCCCTAGGCCAGCTCAGCCAGGCAGTTGCTCTATGCAGTCGTGCTCGTAAGACCACGGAGAACGCTGTGGAATTCGATGGACACTCGAGTATCATACCCGAAAAACCCAAATCAAAGAGAGAGAATAATATCGATAGAATGAATCCACAGTGTGGTCACAAAGTGGATATCAAGCAGAAGGCACTTTCCATATCTTTACTTCGAAAATATGTATCATATAGTGCCTTTCAAAATCACTTTCAAATATCATACATATATAAAGTCCATTATATATAAGATTTCATTTCAAATCGAATACTTTCCAAAATCAAAAGTAAATCAGATCATACTTATATAAACTTCGATTATATAAGATTTTAATTTACAAATTGAGTACCTTTTCAGTTCAACATTTTCAAATCAACTTCATACTTGTACAAATCCATTTTATATTAGTTTGATAACTCCCAAATCAAGTATTTAGTAAATCAAGGTTTTCAATTTTAATTCGTTTCAATAACATTTCAGTTTCACAATCATATATGGTTTTGCCAAATCATTTCTTCCAAATTACATATATTCAGTTTCAATGTTTCTTAAAACAATAGATTTTAGAAGATAATCCAAATTTCCAAATCAACAAAATTTAGGTCAAACAAATTCATTTCCATATCAGACACATATTCACTATCAAAAATCATAATACTTTCAAAGTTGTAAATCTTTTGAAACTAAAATACTTGAAATCATTACAATTTGAAAATCATAACCTTTCAAAATCATACATTTGAAATCATAAAACATTCCCTTAATTCTTTACATTTCATGAATTTATTCAATTAAACCAAAATCTAAATTTTCCAATTTTAATTCAATTCAAACCATCATTTTCTACTCAATTTAGTTTTCCAACAAAAACCATTTCAAATATTATCAAATTTCAAATATAGATTTGATTTACAAAATAAACTATTAAATCTTAAATATGTTTCAAGGCTTAAATATTTCATATTTCAAAACTAAATTTTATAATTTCATATATCTCAAATTTTACTTCATTATTACTTAATGTTGAAATATTTATTTCATAAATCCATTATTTTTAAATAAACTCAAATTACAGGTAAACCAAATATCCTTTCATACTAATATAAGCTTCAATTATTCGTTTATCAAAATCAATGGTTTTCAAAATCATCTTATACTTACATAAAGTTTATCTTATATAAGGATCAAAATTTTCAAAAAATAAATTTCACTGCATGAAAAGCCATATGGGATTGAACATCTTTGCTTACTAAAAGATTTTAATTAAGAATAGTTTTGTATATAAATAGTTTGTATGAAAAATAGAATAAAACAATTAGTCTAAGAAGAATAAAAGAAAAGTAGTTTTGAAAAATGGTTTTAAATTTGATAGTAGTTTCTCATAACAGAAAAATTCCAATTAAATTATAAAGATATCCAACCCCACAACTTTCAATTTCAGCGTCAAGTATACCAATGATATTAGGATATAAGATGTACATATGTCATTATTTTGCAACATTACATTCGATCGCTCGCTTGATCACACAAGTTCACTTTCGAACTAGTATTGTCCATTCGACTTCCCTAATGCGGGCTTCGATATGGTTTCTCGACTAGAAGTCATCAGTTCCTTACATAGCCATATACTATGATAGAGAATTCTAGAATCAAGCCCAAAATCTATATCAAATATTCTCCATCAAGAATCAAATGAAAATCCTAACACGAAATGGTGTAATTCACCTCGAACTTGTGTACTCAAACTCGGATCAAATTAATTATGCGAATAAAAAAGCATACGTACAACTTATGTATCTATTCCAACTTGTTAAATAAATAGTTTCATAAAGATGTTACTAAGTTAAAACATTTAAAACCAAATTTTTCTCAACATTTGAAGACTAATTTTTGTCTAAAACATTTCAAAACTAAATTTCATATTAGTATAATTCAAAATAGTCTTATTTATTTACTTAACAAAACAGTTCAACTTATACAAATCATATTATTCATACGTGAAACATACAAACTAAACTTATATTCTTTATCAAATACCTTATACCTTTCAAAATTTCTTTGCTTTCAAAAGTTAACCTTGATTTGGAAGTGCTCAAAACTTCAAAATAGACGAAGAAATCATATTTTCAATCCAAGAGTTGGAAATCAACAACAAATCAATAAATAAAATTTCAAAAGATAGGTTTCATATTTGAAACTCAGGGACTGAACACCGGCTTACTTTAAATCATTTCAAATATACATACATATATCTTTCGAATATCAAACCATACTTAAAAATCTGAAATCAAAAATTTGGTTTCACAAAATCACTCGCATAGCAAAGCTACTAGAGTGGCCTCTCCCCCACTCAGAAACTCGAAAATCAATGTCGATGTTGCATGCATTCATCATCAAAATTATTTTTCAGCGACATAAGTGGGTTCTGAACTTTCATTTTCTTTAAACTTCTTCGAAAACACGTTGAAATCATTGGAATTCATTTGAATACATTTGAAACATTTCTTATTCAGAAAATATCTTAAAATCAGATTATTATATTTTTCCTAATCTTAAAACCGATTTCAAAACACCAGAGTTCGATTCCTTGAAATTCAAATTCAAAACCTTTCAGTTATAAATCATTTTATATAAATTTAAATTTCTCATAAATTTTCAAATTTTCAAATCCTTTCAAAGCCTCAAATTTTCATTTTTAAAGGGTATATAATCCTTATTGAAAACATTTCACTTTTATATACAAAATAGGGTCATCCTTATCAAAATAATGATTTCATTGTATGCACAAATTCAAAATACAATCAAACACCAATTTTCAAGGGATGATTCGAGGATGGATTTCAAACAAACAGAAATTCAAATTTAGAGGACTCCAATCAAATAGAATTCCGGTTCGAAGATAAACTCGAACAAAGATGAGATAATTTTATTACCAAATAGAAGATGGATAAGCCTATATAAATTGCGGGCGACCTTAACCGGCCAACCGAGACTTCAGGAATATAATCAATTCGGAAATCTGAGGCAAATCGACATTCGATCGCCAAATATAGGATCTAGATAGAGCAGGAGATAGATAGCATCAATATCCGAGGATACCGAAATCTCCGGTGAATCAATGCCAATTATAAAGGAGTTTCACCCCTTTACAAATCATTCAAAGATTGGCGGAATCACCGATCTTTAGAGAGGTCATTCCAAAGTGGGGTTATGTAATGCCCCAAAAGTCAAAAGGATAAAATATGGAAGACAAGACTAGATTTCAGAACAAGTGAGAGTGTCCCAAAGTTCAAAGGAATCCTAATTGATAAGAATCCTAACCAAGAGATTACTAACAAGGTGGATTCAGAAGGCATGAAGTTTAGAAAACTCTTGATTTCAAAATAAGAAAATAAAATTATACCAAAATAATCTTTGAAAATACTTTAAAAATCATTTGGAAATCATTTATACTTTGAAAATACGTTCTCTCACAAAGAAAGGATTCTGAGAATGATTTCACTCATTCTATGGTATTTCTACCCTATCTCTACTGAGTTTTTACTCCACAGGCTAAGGTTTTCCTAAAACGAAAGCTTTGATACCAACTGTAACGTGCCGCGCCAGTGGGGTAACGTCCACCGTAGAATACATTGGCACCTGTGTTCTGCCTTTACGGCTAGCCTCTCAACTGCACCACCAACCCCCACGGGGACATGTAGGAGTAAAAGTCAACCGTTCGCTACCAAACCACGAAGCGAGAACCCCCTATCATGTTGCACCCTCCAAAAGCAATGGCAGACACACATGTCGGACTTGAATTGCTCAAAATACCGCATTGTAAATAAATTTGGAGCAAATGAAATACAATCACAGAATCATAGACATAGAAATATCAGAATAACTTGCAGCGGAATATAAAATACATAATAGTTCATGAAGCTACTACGGCAGAGTCTCAAACCAAATACATAACACAGTCTGAAAACAGCATAATAGAAATCATAAATACATAGAAGTTCACTAATACATGAGATAAACTAGAACAGCTGAAACAGAAAGTAGATATAAATGTAGATAAGCAGAAACTCCAGCAAAGACCAGCTCCAGAAAGAGAATCCAAAGCTGTGAATACTCAGGCTGACCCGAGCGTAAAGTAAACACAAAAAACTCGAGTTAAGACAATATATACTTATATAATGTAAACCAACTCAAGTGAACTGTAGTAGAAATGCACAATAACTTAAAGGATGCTTGTGATCGCCCATCCTTTAAGAATCAGTTAAACTATAAATTAAATACATCCTGTGGTTAAAATTTCAAAATGGTATTTTATACTTCAAAATCAAATATCATTTCAAAATTCAATATCATTCAAAATCCATTTCAAAATATCATATCTTCGAAACCACATTCATTTTTATTTAATTTAAATACTATTACAAAACACATTTCAAAATAATTTATATTTCGAAACAAATTACTTCATTTTAAATCATAAAATGAAGTTATTATATTTAATAATTAAATTATTAAATTTCCAAAATTTTAGTCTTTCAAAATTCATTTATTCACTTAATTTATTAAAACAGATGAAAATTCAACTTTCGCGGCATTTAGAAATTGCTACAGAAAGTTACAGTCAAAACAGTTTAATTTAACAAAAGATAGCATTTAAAAATGCTGTAATAGGGTTGCATTAGTTTCAAATAAAACTTAGTTAAATTCAACAATTATTACATTTACAAAAATGCTATAATAGCCTTTAACTAAACTTAGCCATTTGATTCATTATTATCAACTACAGCATTTACAAATGATGTATTATCATTTACATTAGAATTAATAGCATTTTAGAAATGCAGTTAATTAACTTCAAATATTCAGTATAATTTCACAAAAAATTATATTTTTATTTAAATCATTTTTAATTTATAAAATCATATAATTTCACTTTTAAAACAATCATTCAAATACCCTTATATTCATGATTTTATAAAGTTAAATCTCCATTCAAAAATCAAAATTTAATAATAATTCACTTATCAAATTCCAACAATAAATTTTAAATTCATTAAATTAAATTTAACTTAACACTTAAGTTTAAAATTTTCAAATATAAATTAATTTAATTTTTATTTACTTAACTTAAAATTCACTTTTAAGCCAAATTCACAAATTTCAAATTTTAGTTATATTTCAAAATTTCAACTTAAATATTCATTCATTTCACATTTTAACTTTATTCAAAAATCATTAATATGTTATAAAATCATTTTAAATTCATTTAATTCAAATATCATAAATTTATCACATTTTTATATTTAATTTAAATTCCATTTATCACCATAATTTCCAAAATAACTTACATTTCATATTTTCTACCATTTATTTATTTCACTTATAAATTTTCATAAAATCAATAATGCTTTACAAAAATCATTTGAATCAAATTTAAATCAAAATATTATAATATTTACATTTCTAAAATATTTTAAATTTTTTAGAAAAACATATTTTAACAACGGATCTGTATTTCATTTTCTAGCCTAGGTAAAGTGATACAGGTAATGTATCATTTCAACCCGTAATTTACAAAGAAAACTCAGGTTTGATCATTTCAAACGCGCAATCCTAAGTAAATGAAAATAATTGAAAATCATTCAGACCTATCATTTCAGCCCATAATGATTTTCTCCTATTCTAAAGTCCGTTCGGGTACGTATCATTTCAACCCATAGTGATTCTAATCTAAAGGGAACTTGTAGTGTGATGAACTGGTAAAAATAATAGAATAGCATAATATAATAGTAACAGATGTTATAACAGTTGTTTCAGCATGGGTAAACATCATATAATCATAATATAGCAGGTGTAACCTGATAATGCATTTTACAGATTCAAAAGGGGTCAATTTACTAGTTATATATGTACATATTGTCTGGTGAGAATAACTCACTGTTTTGAGTTGGAGACAAAATGATGAATGCAGGAATGAGATCCAAACAAGCACGATAACACAAATCAAAGATGAGTGGAAGAGCCAAAGATTAATTCTCCTTGGATACATGAGACAAACAAATATATAAACATAAGTTTCAAAATACGATATTCTTAAACAATGTTAGAAATGGATTGAATAAAACAAAACCAAAACTATTGCACTTGCTTCCATCTAGCATAGGTTCAGCCATGGCTGCTCTAAGGTCTGGTTGTAGACTCAAAAGGGTCGGCCTTGCCTAGAGAAAGTGGTGCACAAGTTTGTAAGGCAAGAGGCTAACACACAAGGCATTTGCTTGGGTTCAAGGCCACTACAAGGCTCGGCAAAGGCATGGAGGAGCACGACCACGTCAGGTGGGGTCAAGTGGGGTGTGCAGAGGTGTGTCATGTGACGCCCCACCTCTATACCCACGCTAGCCAAGAACACTACGGTGTAGTGCTGTCAACTAGCGCGGAGAATAAGGCTGTTGAGGACCGACCATCCGTGTAATTTCTTATCACACGGTGGCTATAAAATGATCTTCGGAAACAAATATAGAAATAAGCATAACATGCGAATCAATCACAGATATCCATATCACAAAGGCGGAAAGAGATATGAATATATATCACATAAAAGTGTACATCAGAGTAGTGGTCTAAAAAGATCCACGATAATACAAAAGAATAGCAACGCGTGCTATACAAAAGAATACAACTATGAGTCTATATCTCAAGTGTAAACAACAAAAGCTGCTAATCTAAACAAGTAGCCAAAAGTCCGAGTAGTGAATCAGTGGGGAAGGAGTCAAGCAGTAGCACCTGTAACATCTCGGCCCGACCCGAGTATTATTTATAAGAAAATAATAAACGGATCAGTCGAGCTATAAATATCAGATGACATGATATAAAATAAAAGATATGGCATAAACATAAAATATCCATACTGACATACTACTATAAGTATGCAAATAATGATCAACAGGAGATCAACCGATAAGAGATAAATCAATATCACAAGAATCTTCTCAAAGATCCAAAGAGGGCATCATACCCTAAACTTGTATTCATGACAAGTCAAAGAGATAAATTCCAGAAATCAACACGAGAAATCCAGAAATCATAAAAAGGGAAAGAGGCCTATCACATGACGGTCCGAAGACCATGGGGAGCTACCCCACATGTGTGAGTGGAATCACACAGATTGAGGTCAAGACTAACCAAAAAGCAGAAAGGTATGTGTGAATGGAATCACACAATAGGTGTCTAGTCTAACCTTGCAATGAAAGAGACATCGCGCAATTGCTAGTCTAATTCATAAAGCGATCATCAAGATCAACGAGAAGTGTCAATTACACTAAGCTAGTAAATATAGAAGTTTAGCTTCATGTCCCATAACCACTTGCTTAACTTAAATATTTACGAACAAACTGTAAATCTTCACTAATAAAATTGTCACAAGAGGTTCAATCGAACAAGTCCAAGAATTAACCGACGAAGTGAACGCAAGCGTTTCATACCACTTGTTTTACTAAGTCGTTTAATTAGATTTCTCATCCGAGTGAGGTAAAGGCTTGTATATACTAATAGATTGGAAAACGGTTTAAGAAAAGAGCTTTGTTATTAAAAATAGAGTTGAAATCATTTTGTTGAAAGAGTTTTGATATTTACTACTAGTTTTGAAACCTTTATATTTTAAAGTGACAAATCACAGAAGCGATTGTAGAAACAATCAATCACAAAGGTCACATTCGAAGATGTGATAAAAATCCAAGGAAATCAGCTCAGCAAGTTCTGTTGTATATTTTTCAGATAAGATCCCCTACGGAGGGGGGTCCAGGGGGGGTGGCAACCCCCCAAGGTGGGGGTGCGGGGGCAACGCCACCGCTTACGGGGTTCGACCTGCCCGGTCAGGTCGCGGGGGTCCAGGGGGCAGCGCCCCCGGCGGGGTGCGGGGCAGCGCCCCGTCCAAAACGGTACGACTTAGTGAAGACAAAATGAGGTCTAACGACCTAAGAGGGATAGGGTCGAGCGACCTAATGGTTGCGACCTAGGGTTCTAAGGGCCACGACCTAGTGGTCCTGCGACCTAAAGGGTATAGGTCATGCGACCTAAAATGGGTTCGCGACCTAACACTCAAACGACCTAAAGAAATTAAGGAACCGAGCGACCTATAAGAAGCAGCGACCTAAGATGAAACGAGGCCCAACGACCTAGGGGTTAGGTCATGCGAGTTAAGAAGGTCAGCGACCTAACAAAGACACGCGACCTAATAAAGAAACGCGACCTAAAGGCACGCGACCTAGCGACTTAAGAGGCGAGCGACCTAAGTGTTACGGCCTAAGAGTCGAACGACCTAGCGTGGAAGCGGTCTAAAAGCCAAACGACCTAACGACCTAAGGTCATACGACCTAGCAACCTAAAGCCATACGACCTAACGACCTAAGGTCATACGACCTAGTGCAACACGCGACCTAAAAGGTACACGACCTAATGCGGCCGAGTGGTTTAAGGTCGGAGACGACCTACGACTTATAAAGGTAGACGGTTGAGCGAGCTAATGAAGTCCAGAGTCGAGCGACCTAGCGACACGGTGTGTTGAGCGACCTAACGAGGTCAATGTTGAGCGACCTAACAAGGTCCAGAGAAGGGCGACTTAAAAGAGGCGTGACCTAAAAGAGGCGCGACCTAAAGGAGCGCGACTTAATGGGTTATATGACCCAACGACCTAAGCCACTAACTCGCGAGCGACCCAAGTCCTAGGTCGTGAGGGACCTAACTGCGAGTGAGCAAAAATGGCCAGAGTCAAAGCAGAGCGACCTAACGACCATACGACCTACGACCTAAGGTCCTGAGCGACCTACGACCTAAGGTCCTGAGCGACCTAACTCCGAAAACACGAAAATGGCCAGAACGACCTAAATGCAGAAATTTCACCAAAACGCTAAAAATTGGAGTTTTTCGCCAATCCAATCCAAACCAAATGCAAATGTGCATGCAAAAGTGATAGGGAATCATTCCCAATAGTCCAATATAGTTATAGACTAGATTTGTGAGATAAAAATCTCACCTTTGCTCCAAAACCCAATGAAAATGAAGAACAAAGCTTGAAGGCAAGTGGAGAAGCAACCACAAGCTTGAATCCGATGTCTTCTTCTTGAATTTGGAGTTGAATGTTGGAGTTGCAATAAAACAAAGACTTTGGAGTTTTAATTTCTCATTCCATTCACCATTTTTGTTGAAGCTTTAGTGTTAGGAAATGAAATGAAGCAATGAAGAAGAAGGGGGGTGGAACTTGGGCCTAATGGGCTAAAAGTCCAAACCAAAGGCTCGAGTGAAAAAGTGGTGAAATTCCACTAACCCCAAACATATCAATGTTTATACTTAGAAGATTGCAAACGACGTTTCGAACTCAATGGAAGTGGTCTCGAGTCCTAATTTTACCGTTTGCAAAAAGTAGCTTCGGACCAAAATCCGATTAACGATAAAATATTTAAATAAAATATTTAAATATAAAAATCGATAAATATGCGGGTTGTTACATGTCAGGTCGGAATTTGGCTGGTGGAGGAGGAGCAAGTGGCGACAAGGAGGAGTTTGGAGGTGGTGATGGCTAGGTAGGCTCGGTTTGGGATTTAGGAGATGTTTGGTTCATTTTTTAGGTGGATCAACATCATTATGATGCACGTCTGTAACAACCTGCATATTTATCGATTTTTTATATTTAAATATTTTATTTAAATATTTTATCGATACTCGGAATTTAGTCCGAAAAGCTACTTTTTGCATACGGTCGAATTAGGACTCGACACCGCTTCCATTGAGTTCAAAACGCCATTTGCGATCTTTTTAAATGTAAACTTTGATATGTTTGGAGTTAGTGGAATTTTGCTACTTTTCCCTTAGGGCTTTGGTTTGGGATGAACCCATTAATCACTTACTAACTCAGTCCCAACCCCTTCTCCTCTTCATTACTTCATTCCTCATTTCCTAATAACTCAAGCTTTTATAGCAATGGAGAGTGGAAGAGGAAATTAAAACTCCAAGCACTAGTCTTCATCAGCAAATCCAACTTTTAGCCCCAAATTCAAGAGAACCCATTGGTAAGCCTTCTCTTCACCTTCTCCAACCCGTTCTCTCTCGAATTTCAGAAATTCCTAAACCTAACTTTGGGAATGTTCTTCTTTTTGAGCATAGATTCAAGCTCGTTTGGGTTGTGTTGAAGAGTGGTTGATTCTCACTTTGCTTTCAAGCTTCTTCTTCATTTGTTTGGGTTCAAAGGTGAGATTTTTATCTCACATCTTAGTCTATAATTATCTTCGATTGTTTGGTATGAATTCCTAACACTTATTCTTGTGCAATTGATTTTGGTTTGGATTGATTTGGTGTATATTCCAATTTTTGGTGTTTTGAAATCAAAATCTATGAAAATCCTTTTATGGATATTTGGACATTGATATTTGAGGTATATCGGAGAGCCGTTTAGGCTGGGTTGTCGTTAGACATAAATCCTTAGTCATCGTTTGCTCGTCCGAATTACTTCCATATTCGTTTGGCCATATTTGGCCTAAGGTTCAGGGAATGCCCTGAACCCAGGTTTCAGACGTCTGAAACGTTGTATTCAGACGTCTGAATATTATACTGGGAATTTTTATTCCCCGGTATTCAGACGTCTGAATCATATTATTCAGATGTTTGAATTGGTTCATTTGGAACCAGAAAGGAAATAGGCTAAGAAGTGCCTATTTCAGACGTTTGAAATCAACGATTCAGACGTCTGAATTCTGTTTTGGAAAATATTTTATTTTCTAGATTCGGACGTCTGAATCCTTGATTTCAGACGTCTGAATATCCACTCTTTTGCCTATTTGCCTATTTGCTTGAGAATTCAAACTTTAATCGATTCGTGTGGATTCCCTTTTGTTATTATCACTTATTATCGACTTTGATGACATTTTCTTCGTGATTTTTGAGAATATCCATTTTGATGGATTCGGTATCGATTTCTTTGGATTTTATTCACGTCTTTGAATGTGAATTTTAGTGATTGATTGTTCCTACAATCTTTTTTGTGATTTGTCACTTTAAAAATATAAAGGTTTCAATACTAGTAGTAAATATCAAAACTCCTTCATCAAAACAATTTCAACACTATTTTATTACAAAGCTCATTTCTTAAAACCGTTTTCCAATCTACTAGTATATACAAACCTTTACCTCACTCGTATGAGAAATCTAATTAAACGACTTAGTAAAACGAGTGGTATGAAACGCTTGCGTTTACTTCGCCGGTTAATTCTTGGACTTGTTCGATTGAAACTCTTGTGACAATTTTCTTGTGAAGATCTACAATTTGTTCGTAAATATTTAAGTTAAGCTAGTGGTTATGGGACATGAAGTTAAGCTCATATATTTACTAGCTTACTGTAATTGATACTTCTCTTTGATCATGACGATCATTTTGTGATTTAGACTAGCAACTGTGAGATGTCTCTTTGTCTGCGAGGGAGACTAAACCCCGTTTCAGTGTGATTTCGACTCACACTTGTGGGGTAGCACCCCATGGTCTTCGGGCCGTTCGTGTGTCAAAAATTAATGGCTAGCTACCATGAGATAGCGTCTCGTTCGTGTGATACATATGTTGGTGAGTTTTCATGCTCCCGTTCGTGTGATAGGCCTCCCCCTTTTTATGATTTCTGGATTTCGTGTGTTAATTCTGGAATTTATGCTTCACCAATTTTAGTGATTTTCATTGATATGATTTGTCAATTTTTGGTGCATTGGTGAACTCGTGTGTCATTGACTTGTTGTGAATACAAGTTTGGGTATGAAACCCTTTTTGGATCTTTGTGAAGATTATTATGGTACTGAACGATCTTTTGTTGATCATCATTTGCATGCTTATAGTAGTATGCCATTGTGGATATTATATGTTTATGCCATTTCTTTTACTTTATATCATGTCATCTGATATTTATAGCTAGACTGATCCGTTTATTATTTTCTTATAAATAATACTCGGGTCAGACCGAGATGTTACAGGTGCTTCAGCTTGACTTCTCTCCTGGGATTTGCTACTCTAACTTTTGGCTAACTATTTAGATTAGCAGTTTTTGTTGTATACACTTGAGATACAGACTCATAGATGTATTCTTGTGTTGCTATTCTTCTGTATTATTATGGATCTTCTTGACCACTACTCTGATGTACACTTTCATGTGTTAGTTATATATTCATATCTTCTTCCGCCCTTTGTGATATGAATTATCTGTGACTGATTTGTGTTATGTCTAATTCTATATTTTTTTCGAAGACACTATAGCCACTGTGTAGTAACTTTGAGTTTGTGTTGGTATGTCGGATTTCCCCTTGAAAGGAATGCAAGTTATATTTTATCTGACATATCGGTGCTCGCACAAAGAAGTTACACAGAGGGTCGCTCCAAAACAGCCTTATTCTCCGTGCTAGTTGACAGCATTACTCCGAAGTGTTCTTGGCTAGCGTGGGTATAGAGGTGGGGTGTCACAGCTTGGTATCAGAGCCAGACTTCGGAACAATGTAGAATAACTTAGCAAGGATCATCGTCCTAAGTCTATCTTAGGAGTCGTGCTTCAGGATTTAATTTGAGTCTTCGTACCGATTTATCCTATTTTCTTTATGATTCCTTGTTTTATCTATCAAGATTGCTTGATATTCATTTTGTGAATAACCTTCTTCTTCTTCCTTCTTTCGTTCTTAAGGAAGAGAAATGGTTAGACCTGGTCGTCCCAGAGCTGGACCATCTAGTGCTCCACCTCAAGATGGAGTTTTTATGACTACCCAGCAACTTCTTGACCTTGTCACGAATGCTCAAGAAACTGGTTCTAATCCGGAACCTACTCACCCTAAATCTGGGTTTGCACGTTTGTTCAATGATTACACCAACCTGGGTAGGAAGCCATTTAAAGGTTCTGAAACGGTCATCGAGGTCCAGGCCTGGTTGAGGACCTGTGATCGAATCTTCATTCGCATGAATCTCGTCGATCTTCACCGTGTTCAGGTGGCTTCCAGTATGCTCCAAGAGAGAGCATTGGACTGGTACGAACTTCTTATTTCTGAGATTAGTGAAGAGGATCTCACCTGGGAGCAATTCCGGCAACGCTTCAAATTAAAATTCATGCCAGAAGCAGAGAAGGTGACATTGGCTCGACGTTTCATAGACCTTGTTCAGGGTGAAGTCTCCGTGACTGATTATGTTGCACACTTTGAGTCACTTTCCAAATATGGGGTTGAATACATCAACACCCCGTTGAAGAAGAACCAAAGATTTGTTTATGGCTTAAACAAAAATCTCAAGAAGCCATTACTTCTAAAATTAGAAGTTCCCTTCGACCAACTCATTGGTATCGCTCTTCGTCTTGAAGAGGCGGATAGGGAAAGTGATGTTGAAGTGGTGGGTTCCAAACCAAACTTCAACATCAAGAAGAGGCCAAACAAATTCAAAGGTCCTTATCCCAGTAAAAAGGGTAAACAGGCAACTCCTATTGCGAAGACTTTTTCCTCTACTGTAGGGAAATGCTTTAACTGTGGTTCTAGGGACCATTTTGCGAACAAGTGTTTCAAGCCTCGTACTTGTCGCTATTGTAAAAGCCCGGATCATTATTTATCTTCTTGTCCCAAACTTCAAAATAGGAAGGAAGGAAAGCTTATTGTTGCTCAAGCCCTTGGCACCACATCTCGTGGTCAAGGTATATCTCATTCCATCCTTGATGGTATTATTATATTTCGTGATCAACCTATTCGAGTTCTCTTTGATACTGGTGCATCCCACTCTTTTATATCAAAGGAACTTGTCGATACCTTTTCTTTAAGTGTTGTTGCTTTAATGACTTCTTTGAGAATTTCGAATCCAGTTGGTGCATCCGCAAATCTTAGTTTGCTTTGTAAAGATGTGGAGATTATTTTGTGTGATTTTCCTTTCCAAGCCGACTTGCATTTCATGCGTTATTTAGGCTTTGGAATGATTTTGGTAATGGATTGGCTTAACCGTTATGAAGCTCATATCCTATGTCCCGAGCGGACTATTCATCTTCGACATCCTCAATCTGTTAAGCAAATTTCTATTATGCTCAAAGATTCAGATTCCACTTTATCTGCATCTTTATATTCTTTAAATCCTCGTGATGACGATAATGATGATGAGGAAGATGTCATTGCTCTTATTCACGTTGTTCGTGAATTTTCCGACATATTTGAGCCCGTTATAGGATTGCCACCTAAGTGAGCAATTGAGTTCAAAATTAATCTTATCCCTGGAGCTCAATCTATTACTCGTCCTCCTTATCGCATGTCCAATAAGTAGAATGAGGAGATGCGCTTACAATTATCCGATTTGGAAACGAAGCAATTTATTCGCTCTAGTTCCTCGCCTTGGGGAGCTTCGGCTATTTTCGTGAAGAAATCTGATGGTACACTTAGACTTTGCATTGACTACCGCAAGCTTAATGATCTTACTGTCAAAAATAAATATCCTTTACCTCGGATTGATGATCTATTTGACCAACTTAGCGGTGCTAGAGTCTTTTCATAATTGGACTTGGCTACCGGTTTTCATCAGCTTCGTATTGCAGAGGATATCATTTCTTTGACATCGTTCCGTACCCGTTATGGATCTTATGAATGGCTTGTTATGCCATTTGGTTTAACGAATGCTCCGGCTTATTTCATTGACCTTATGAATCGAGTTTTCAAAGATTTCCTCGATCAGTTTGTTCTCATATTCATTGATGATATTCTTATGTATTCAAAAACCGAGGAGGAACATGAGAAGCATCTTCATATTGTGTTGGAAACTCTTAGGAGTAATCATTAAAAAGCAAAATTTTCTAAATGCCATTTTTGGCAACCTCGTGTGAAGTTTCTCGGTCATATTATTTCCGAATCCGTAATTTCCATGGATCCTTCAAAGATTGAAGCGATTCAAGATTGGAAAAGACCTGAGAGTGTGACTAAAATCCGTAGCTTTCTCGAATTGGCGGGCTATTACCGTCGTTTTATTAAAGACTTTTCTAAAATTGCCGTGCCTCTCACTAGCTTAACGAAGAAAGGTGTTAAATACATTTGGTCGGACAAATGTGAAACTTCTTTTCAGAAATTAAAAGAACTCCTTTCCGATGCTCCTATTCTCGTTATTCCCGAGGGGAATCAAGATTTTGTTGTTTATACCGATGCTAGTCGCGTTGGTTTGGGTGCCGTTCTTATGCAAAAAGAACGTGTCATTGCTTATGCTTCTAGGCAATTGAAGGCGGCCGAGGCTAGATATGCTACACATGATTTAGAACACGCGGCTATTGTTTTCGCCCTTCAAATTTGGTGTCATTATCTATTGGGAGAGAAATTTATTCTTTATACCGATCATAAGTCTTTGAAGTATTTATTATCACAAAAGGAACTTAATTTGCATCAACAACGTTGGCTCGAATTCCTTGCTCCTTATGATCTTGATATTCTTTATACCCCCGGTAAGGGTAATCGTGTCGCCGATGCTCTTAGCCGTAAGCAACATGCAGTTGTTTCCATGATGATATCCGAATGGAATGATCTCGAGGTTTTATCCACTTATGAAATTTGAGACCGTGTTTCCGATTTATGCTCATCATTTGTTTTATGTAGCCTTGAGGCTCATCCTTCTCTTTTAGACCGCATTCTTGAAGCTCAAAGGCTAGATCCCGAATTGGCTCTTCTTGGCCAAAATATTAAGGATAAAATTGATATTGATGGTTTGAAAGACTTTGATATCGATTCTCGTGGCGGCATTCGAAAATTTGGTAGACTTATCGTGCCAAATATTAGTGATCTTTGTAAAGATATTTTAGAAGATTCACATCGTTCTAAATTTACCATTCATCCCGGTAGTAGTAAAATGTACGCGGATATGAAGCGACTTTATTATTGGGAGGGAATGAAATCTGATATTGCTAACTTTGTTAAGTGTTGCATGACTTGCCAACTCATTAAGGCCGAACATCAAAGGCCTGGTGGGTTATTGCAACATTTAGAAATTCCAATTTGGAAGTGGGATCAAATTTCCATGGATTTTATTGACGACCTTCCCCGTTCTCGTTCGGGTCATGATAGCTTATGGGTGATAGTTGATAGACTTACTAAATCCGCCCATTTTATTCCCGTTCGGTCCAATCGGACTGTACCTCTTTTGGCCAAACTCTTTATTAAAGAAATTGTTAAATTGCATGGAGATCCTACTTCTATTGTTAGCGATCGAGATCCATTGTTTACTAGTGGATTTTGGAAGAGTCTTCAAAAAGCTTTAGGAACGAAGCTTAATTTTATCACCGCTTATCACCCCCAGTCCGATGGACAAACCGAGCATGTGAATCAAACTCTTGAAGATCTTCTTCGTTCTTGTGTGCTAGATTTTGGTGGAAGTTGGGAAGATCATATTTCACTTGTTGAATTTTCCTATAATAAAGCTTCCAATCTAGTATTGGTATGGCACCTTTCGAGGCACTCTACGCAAGGCCATGCCGATCTCCTTCTTGTTGGCTTGAGGTCAGCGAGAAGCTGATTTTAGGTCCAGACTTTATTCGTGATTCCACGGAAAAGATTGAACTTATTCGTCATAAGATGAAAGAAGCCTAGAGTAGACAAAAATCCTGTGCCGATAATCGAAGAAGGAGGTTAGAATTTTCTTTTGGAGATCTTGTTTTTATTCGTGTTTCACCTATGAAAGGTGTTGTACGTTTCAGTCGATCGGGAAAGTTAGCACCCCGATATATTGGGCCATTTCCTATCACTGAACGTATTGGTTCCATGGCTTATCGCCTTTCATTACCGGCTCAGTTTTCTGCCATGCATGAAGTGTTTCATGTTTCTCAATTACGGAAATGTCTTCGAGATTCCGATTCTATTCTTGAGCCGGTGTTGTGGAAGAGATTGAAGTTTCTCCTAATTTAACTTATGAGCAACATCCTATTCGTGTTATTTCTTTGGAGATCAAACGACTTCGAAATAAAGATGTTCCGCTTGTGAAAGTTCAATGGTCTTGAAATCCTAAGGATTGTTCTTGGGAATCTAGAGAGTTCATCGAGCGAACACATCCGGACTTACTTTCCCATGCTCTTTAAGGTGAACTTCTTACTTAAAAATTCTTTTGTGTTAATATGCTTTTATGGTTGTTACCATATATCTTCTTCTTAAATATTGCGAGGACGCAATTTCTTTTAGGAAGGGAGTCTGTAACAACTCGCATATTTATCGATTTTTTATATTTAAATATTTTATTTAAATATTTTATCGATACTCGAAATTTAGTCCGAAAAGCTACTTTTTGCATACGGTCGAATTAGGACTCGAGACCACTTCCATTGAGTTCAAAACGCCGTTTGCGATCTTTTTAAGCGTAAACTTTGATATGTTTGGAGTTAATGGAATTTTGCTACTTTTCCCTTAAGGCTTTGGTTTGGGTTGAACCTATGAATCACTTACTACCTCAGTCCCAACCCCTTCTCCTCTTCATTACTTCATTCCTCATTTCCTAATAACTCAAGCTTTTATAGCAATGGAGAGTGGAAGAGGAAATTAAAACTCCAAGCCCTAGTCTTCATTAGCAAATCCAACTTCTAGCCCCAAATTCAAGAGAACCCATCGGTAAGCCTTCTCTTCACCTTCTCCATCTCCTTCTCTCTTGAATTTCAGAAATTCCTAAACCTAACTTTGGGAATGTTCCTCTTTTTGAGCATAGATTCAAGCTCGTTTGGGTTGTGTTGAAGAGTGGTTGATTCTCCCTTTGCTTTCAAGCTTCTTCTTCATTTGTTTGGGTTCAAAAGTGAGATTTTTATCTCACATCTTAGTCAATAATTATCTTCGATTGTTAGGTATGAATTCCTAACACTTATTCTTGTGCAATTAATTTCGGTTTGGATTGATTTGGTGTATATTCCAATTTTTGGTGTTTTGAAATCAAAATCTATGAAAATACTTTTATGGATATTTGGACATTGATATTTGAGGCGTATCGGAGAGCCATTAAGGCTGGGTTGTCGTTAGACGTAAATCCTTAGTCGTCGTTTGCTCGTCCGAATCGCTTCCGATATTCGTTTGGCCATTTTTGGCCTAGGTTCAGGGAATGCCCTGAACCCAGGTTTCAGACGTCTGAAACGTTGTATTCAGACGTCTGAATATTATGCTGGGAATTTTTATTCCCCAGTATTCAGACGTCTGAATCATATTATTCAGACGTCTGAATGGGTTCATTTGGAACCAGAAAGGAAATAGGCTAAAAAGTGCCTATTTCAGACGTCTGAAATCAACGATTCAGACGTCTGAATTTTGTTTTGGAAAATATTTTATTTTCCAGATTCAGACGTCTGAATCCTTGATTTCAGACGTCTGAATATGCACTCTTTTGCCTATTTGCATATTTGCATATTTGCTTGAGAATTCCAACTTTAATCGATTCGCGTGGATTCCCTTTTGTTATTATCACTTATTATCGACTTTGATGACATTTTCTTCGTGATTTTTAGGAATATCCATTTTGATGGATTCGGTATCGATTTCTTTGGATTTTATTCACATCTTTGAATGTGAATTTTAGTGATTGATTGTTCCTACAATCTTTTTTGTGATTTGCCACTTTAAAAATATAAAGTTTCAATACTAGTAGTAAATATCAAAACTCCTTCATCAAAACAATTTCAACACTATTTTATTACAAAGCTCATTTCTTAAAACCGTTTTCCAATCTACTAGTATATACAAACCTTTACCTCACTCGTATGAGAAATCTAATTAAACGACTTAGTAAAACGAGTGGTATGAAACGCTTGCGTTTACTTCGCCGGTTAATTCTTGGACTTGTTCGATTGAAACTCTTGTGACAATTTTCTTGTGAAGATCTACAATTTGTTCGTAAATATTTAAGTTAAGCTAGTGGTTATGGGACATGAAGTTAAGCTCATATATTTACTAGCTTACTGTAATTGATACTTCTCTTTGATCATGACGATCATTTTGTGATTTAGACTAGCAACTGTGAGATGTCTCTTTGTCTGCGAGGGAGACTAAACCCCGTTTCAGTGTGATTTCGACTCACACTTGTGGGGTAGCACCCCATGGTCTTCGGGCCGTTCGTGTGTCAAAAATTAATGGCTAGCTACCATGAGATAGCGTCCTGTTCGTGTGATACATATGTTGGTGAGTTTTCATGCTCCCGTTCGTGTGATAGGCCTCCCCCCTTTTTATAATTTCTGGATTTCGTGTGTTAAATTCTGGAATTTATGCTTCACCAATTTTAGTGATTTTCATTGATATGATTTATCAATTTTTGGTGCATTGGTGAATTCGTGTGTCATTGACTTGTTGTGAATACAAGTTTTGGGTATGAAACCCTTTTTGGATCTTTGTGAAGATTATTATGGTATTGAACGATCTTTTGTTGATCATCATTTGCATGCTTATATTAGTATGCCATTATGGATATTATATGTTTATGCCATATCTTTTACTTTATGTCATGTCATCTGATATTTATAGCTAGACTGATCCGTTTATTATTTTCTTATAAATAATACTCGGGTCAGACCGATATGTTACAGGTGCTTCAGCATGACTTCTCTCCTGGGATTTGCTACTCTAACTTTTGGCTAACTATTTAGATTAGCAGTTTTTGTTGTATACACTTGAGATATAGACTCATAGATGTATTCTTTTGTATAGCACGTGTTTCTATTCTTCTGTATTATTGTGGATCTTCTTGACCACTACTCTGATGTACACTTTCATGTGTTAGTTATATATTCATATCTTCTTCCGCCCTTTGTGATATGAATTATCTGTGACTGATTTGTGTTATGTCTAATTCTATATTTGTTTTCGAAGACACTATAGCCACTGTGTAGTAACTTTGAGTTTGTGTCGGTGTGTAAGATTTCCTCTTGAAAGGAATGCAAGTTATATTTTATCTGACATATCGGTGCTCGCACAAAGATGTTACACGGAGGGTCGCTCCTCAGCAGCCTTATTCTCCGTGCTAGTTGACAGCATTACTCCGAAGTGTTCTTGGCTAGCGTGGGTATAGAGGTGGGGCGTCACAACGTCTATGGATGGGGAGGGGCTGGAGGAAGGGTTGACCAGAGAGGGTGGTGGTGGAGGTGGCCTAGAGGTTGGAGGAGGGAGGGGCCGAGTCATATGGGGATGAAGACAAGCGCAAAACCTCATAAGGAACAAAAGAAAACATAGAAAAGAAAAGAATTTTTACCAGAACTCTTTGCAAATGATGACGATGGCTGTGATTTTTGGAGATGAGAAAGATTAGTTTACGTGAATGAAATGAGAAATATGCGGCTGAGAGAAAGAATAAGGTCATCCAAAGAAAAATAAATGCAAGAGGTTGGAAAACGAAGAGACGGGAAAACAAAGAGACAAAAGCAAATCAAGGGTCACAAACTTTTCAAATTACCTTAAATTCATTTATATAAGTTTAAATTTATGAGAATAATAATAATTTCAGTAAATATTTCGAAAATTCAACAAAATATAATAATATATAAAAATATATATTAATTACATAAGGTTAAAACAAGAAAATAACAAAAAATTGCAAACTAGTCCAGAAAAATGGAAAATAAACAGAATGAACTTTGAAAAATTTATAAACTTGTAAAAATATTTATAACAAAGATAATAACATAAAATAAAAATGCATTCATAAAAAAATATATATAAATTTTAATTAAATATAATTTAAAAGAAGAAAATAGCAGAAAAAATAGAAAACAACCTTTAAAAATAGAAAATAAATGCAATAAATTTTGGAATTTTTTTATTATCACTTTAAAAATATTAAAAGACAAAAATATACATAAAATAAAATATTAACACCTATTAAAATAAAATATAACGAAGAAAATATAATTTATATAATTTAAAATAGACAAACTTGCAAAATAAAGCAAATTGTACTTAAAATTGAAATGTACATAACTTTCACATTTTAAGTCCGTTTTCAATGAAACGAAAAGTAGTGTTCAATTTATTAAATTTATTTTCATAATAAAAGATAAAATTTAAGAATTTAAATATTTAAATTTGAAATTTAAAAGTCAAAGTTTGACCCAAATTGACCAAAATCAAATTTTTTGGAAAATATTCAATTTATACCAGCTTGAAATTATAATTCACATAATAATCAAAGTTTATATTTAAAATGAAATGTTTGAAATGAAACAATTTTAAAATAATTTCAAAATGAAATAAAGTCAAAATTAAAATATACATAAAAATCTAGGGTTTTTACAAGTTAGATTTGACCGTTAAGTTGACGAGTCCAAGGTGATGATTATGGGGCCTAAAAGTCAAGTACAAATGATAACATGAAGTCATGGTTAAATGGAATTGATAGATATGCAAGGTGGAATGTTTGAAGTATGAAATATGGTTCAACATATAGAAGAGAATGGTATAAATTGGCTTAATAATCGGGATCGGTATGTTTCAAGGAATAAGAGCATTTCAATAAAAAATAAGCAAAATATCAAGATGCATAAGTCTGATGCATATGAAATTTTATGAGCAAGATATAGGGACCCTATGGATCTCACATCAAGAAGACAAAGTTAGAGAATTCGACACTCTTCCCTAGGTAGGGATCGGCAGGAATCAACAAGCAATCCATGTTGAAGCAAAGTTCAAGCAATAACTCGAGTTCTACTGATTCCGTTGGCATGAAATTTGGGGGCTAAGCATATTTTAGCATATGGGAGCTACTATAGGGATCGTACCCCAAAATTCAACCAAAGTAGGGATTGATACCGTTCCCTCTTTTTTGGAAATTGGGCCATGCGATCTCACTTGTGGGTCCATATAGATCTGAAGGTCCTTCTGTCGAATTTACAGGGAGATATTTGGTTATCTACGTCTAGAAATACAGGCCTGCTTGTTCATTTACGAGACTTTTACGCTGCTAGTTACTTTATACTCTTCTGTAACTAAGGATTTTCATTGGATCTCTATTGTACTCGGTTAATAAAGTGATTAACAAAGCAATATATTCAAAGTGGACGTAGGCAAACTATGTTGAACCACTATAAATCATTGTATGCGTGTTATTTTTTCAATTTACAACTATTTCTTTGCTATTATCTTCTGTTTTCATGATATATTCTTTATTTCTTTCTTATTAAAACTTCTATTGGGTGTTTGTGTCAATTCTTGGTGTAAACATTTTGTTGCTTTCACTGAGAACCTTGACTCTTAGCTTGTTAGGATCCCTTTGTTGCTACTGGATTGCATAAATCCCTCGTAGGAGATCCATAATTATCTTTAGGAAGTTTGCTCGTTCTATTTAGACCTTAGAAAATCTAAGCAAAGCTATTAACAATGGTGAGGAACACTAGATCAATTTCTCAAAACGCAGAAGGAAACGAGAATGCTAGCATCCAACAAGGAGGCCCGAGTAGTCAACTAATGGATGTGAATGTTGATCGAAACGAAGTTCAGAATCCAGCTGATTCTATTACAAGAACTAAATTTCAGAATCTGATGAGAGAGGTAGTAGATAGCCATCGACTATTAAATCAATAGATTCAAGCCAATATCAATAAACCAACTCAGTCAGCAATAGCGAGGGAAAGCTAGGAGGGAATCTACCCCATACCCAGCATCAGAGAGTTCTAGTTCATTGAATGAGTATCACAGACATAGTCATCGTAGAATAGACGGATATCGTGTAGAAACTTTAGGGCGTCAACATGCAGACCTTCTTGGTCTGCCAGGACCGATCGGTGCCAACCCTCTATAGGGATCGGTATCGATCCCTCCCCTAGAGAAGGCAACTTACATATACATGCTGGGATTTAAATTGAAGCTGCAGCAGCTAATTTGGATGACAGGGTTTAGTTAAATGTTTCCCAGTTGCAACCCCAGAATGATGAAGCGAATTTACCTGATATATATTTGGAAGTTTATCCGAGAAGGCGTAGAACGGGCCGTAGACATCGACCAGACCATTCACGTAAGGTGGACCATGACACTACGTGGCACCAACTATTTAAACGCTGGACTTGTTGGCTATGGTTAGACAGTTAAATGGAGAGAGAAAAAGCTTAACCAATGACGATTGGAGAATCTCAAGGTGGCATACCCCGTTCACTGACAATGACCTACATGCAGAGTATCTAAGGAAGTTCAACATGCCGTTGATATCTGCCTATGAGGGAAAAACCGACCCTAGGCAGTAGATTATGGGATATGAATGGATGATGGATTCCGCACGAGCAAATGTTGCAATCAAGTGTAGACGTTTTCCTATAACTCTCTTTAGATTAGCAACAATGTGGTTTACAAGGTTACCCCTATGGTCGATCTCTAAATTTGATGATTTGGCAACATGGTTCACGGAGCAGTTCTGTATGCACGCAACTCGCCCCAAAGATGTAATATCCCTATCCGGCGTAATCCAGGCTCTGTGAGAATCATTAAATGATTACTTAGAGAAATTCTATATAGCTGTCATAGAAATCAGTAATCCGAACGAACATGCAATATTGATGGCCATAACTAGAGGGATTGATTCAAAGTCTGATTTTGATGATTGGTTAGCTGGCAAGCCACCCGTAACATTGGAGCGCTTTTATACAAAGTCGAGTCGATATTTGAGAAGGAAGAAGTTAGATGCTATAGGAAGAAGAATGTTGTGGGACCAAGTGAAAAGGGAGTATAGAATAATATTGCAGTGAAGCAGTCTGACGGTAGATTTGGAAAATTTCAAGTAAATATCCACCACAAACCGAATCAACAAAAGAAGGCAGAGATAGGAGCGAGAACGGAAGAGGGATTTTAGGAGAGAAAAGCCTAGGATTCTGATGTATGATAATTACACACCACTGAATAAATCACCAGAGGATATCTATTTGTCTACCTACAATATCATGCAGTATAGGAAGCCGACTCTGAAAGAATCAGTGGAGAAGTAGAAATAGATCGAAAAATTTATCGGTTTCACGAATGTTATGGTCATAACACAAATAAATGCAGGCATCTCCAGGATATTATCGAAAAGTTGATTCAAGAAAGAAAGTTACCGCAGTTTGTAAAAACCCTATAGGATGCCGGGTATGGGACATCCGACCCTAACCGAGGACAAGCACCACATACGGCTAAGGAGCATACGGGGATTGGTGAAAGATTGGTAATCGATACAATAGTCAGAGAACCGCATTCGGTTGATGGGAGTTGGCATCAAATGGAGCGCTACTCTAATGTGATTAAGGAGTGAATTTTGAATGTTGTTCGAGTATGGAAAATGGAGCTCTGGAAAAACAATTACGTACAGTGGTAGATGGTATTATGTTTAGAAACAAAGACACAAACAAGGTAGAGGCTTCGACAATTGACCCAATGGTCATTTCAGCCATGATCGGCCCTGCTTTAGTGAGAAGGATATTGGTTAATTATGGAAGTTCTGTAAATATAATTTTCAAAAACGTTTTTTTTTTCAAATAAGAATGGAAGCCAAGGACTTTAAACCTTCTAAAGCCTGCATTCATGGCTTTAATGACGCTACACCCGAAGTTGTTTGTTTTGCTGAATTGCTCGAGGAGTTAGAAGAAGGTGACTGTACGAGAGTGAAGATTCTGCATTTTGTTGTTTTGGATATTGATTCTCAATAGAACATTCTTTTGGCCAACCGACCCTAGCTATGTTCCGGGCAGCTCTTGCTCCAAGATGTTTGATTTTGAAGTTCCCAACAAATAATGGTGTTGGAGTTGTTCATGCTGATCAGGTAACCAGGCGTGCCTATTATGTAGCTAAATGAGGGATGCTTAGCTAAAGGAAAATGGTAAGGGTGTGGACAAGTCTATCCGCATCCAAGCCACTTAAGATTGACAACAAGCGCCTAAGCCTTGGCTCGGGTGCTATAGTTGGTTCTATAGAGACATAGATCCGAGAGATGACGAGGAGGAGCCTATAGAGACCAAGGCTGCACCGGATGAGCTGACGATTGACATTACATTCAGTCATGATGACCCGTCATGGGTCCTAAAGAATGGATCGTAGTTCAGCCCTCGCGGAGATGAAAGAACTTGTTGGATTTCTCTGAGCAAATCTCGACATGTTCGTTTGGACTCACTCTGACATGTATGGGATCTCACCTGCCATCTCGAGCTATGCATTTAATATTGACTCAAGGTATGTCCCAATAAAATGAAAAAGGCATGGCATGGATCCAAAAAGATCTTCCACTTTTAAGGAGGAGGTGGATAGGATCAAAGATAATGGGTTTATTCGTGACCCCTTTACTCTAAGTGGGTATCTAATCCTGTACTTGTAAGGAAGGTGAATGGGAAATCGCGAACTTGTGTTGATTACTCGAACTTGAACAAAGCATGCCCAAAAGGCAATTTCCCTTCCAAGTATTAACCAACTAGTGGAATCAAAAATGGGACACAAATTGCTATCTTTTATGGTTGTGTACTCAGGATATAACCAAATCCTGATGTACATTCCTAATCAAGAGCACACTAGCTTTATTACTGATTTTGGATTACATTGTAATGTGGTAATGCCGTTTTTACTAAAGAATTTATGAGCAACCTACCATCACCTAGTAAATGGAATGTTTAGAGATCAGATCGAAAAAACAATGGAGGCATATATAGATGATATGCTCGTGAAGTCACGTCAGTCTAGCAATGATATTAGAGACTTGGCAGAAATGTTCGACATCCTTCAACATTATAAAATAAATAATAATCTCTGAAGTGTTCTTTTGACGTTGCATTAGGAAAGTTTTTGGGTTTCATCGTTAATGCCCACAGATTCGAAGCTAATCTCGAGAATATCCAAGTGCCAAATACAATCAATTACAAAGCCCGAATAGGAAAGTTGCTTCTCTATGCCGATTTATTTCCAAAGCAATCGATAAATGCATTCCTTTCTTTCCGAGCTTTGGTGAATCACTTAGAGAGACCTCTCATTTTGTCAAAGCTGGTGGACCATGAAGATTTATACATCTACTTAGCAGTGTCATACACATTTTAAGTGCTACATTGCTCTGCGAAGAGAATCAAATACAGATACCGGTTTATTATATTAGCAAATGATTGATAGGAGCTGAAGGATCTATCCGAAGATAGAGAAACTGCCATGTTGTTTGTTGTTTGCTTTGCGAAAGCTCCTCCCTTATTTTCAGGCACATCCTATCGATGTTTACACTGACTAGCCATTACGATAGGTCCTACAACGACCTAAGACATTTAGAAGGTTGCTCAAGTGGAATAGCGAACTGAGCTGATTTGACATCACTTATCTTTCTTGTAGGGCTATCCAAGGTCGAACACTAGTGGATTTTATAGCAGAATTTGCCACACAGGATGATTTCCCAAAGAATAGTGAAACCCCTACCACACAGTGGAAGTTATATATAGATGGAGCATTCGACGATCGTTGTTTTGGAGCTAGAATTGTGCTTGTAACTCCTGAAGATTGGTCAATTTGCTATGCTTTAAAGCTTGATTTCCCTATAACAAACTACGAAGCTAAGTATGAGTCTCTGATTGCTGGACTTAAACTCGCCATAGAACTGGGGATAAAGTCTCTTAAAATCTTTTGCGACTCATAATTGGTAGGATAACAAGTCAGGGAGATCACCAAGCAAAAGAACAACGACTTGCTCCATACTTTACCCAAGTCCAGGAGTTGTTGACTGGCTTTAAGTACTATGATATTATGCTTATTCCTTAGGATCAAAACAAAGAGGTTTATTCATTAGCAATGTTTGCTAGCATCGAAAATGCACATCATATGGGCTTGGTTCCAGTCTAGGTACTAAATTCTTAGAGCATAAGCCTGATGAAAACCGATCGGGTACTGGAGGTGGAACTCGAGAAGGAGTCGTAGATGACTCTGATTAAAGACTATTTGCTACAGGGAATTCTTCCTGAACGAAGGAATGAAAAATGATAGGTCATTCATAAGGCTTCACAGTATATCATATAGGAAGAAGTTATGTATAGAAAGGGTTTATCCGTTCCCTTACTCCGATGTATCGCTTATGATGAAACAAAACGGGTCTTAAAAGAAGTTAACGAACGGGAATGTGGTGATCACATTGTGGGGGCAAACTGTAGCAAAGAAAATACTCCGTTATGGGTATTGTTAACCTGCCTTTTGGCAAGGCCGTATATAGGCGGATTTAACCCAATAGACTTCATAGTTATCGAGTCTGGAATATTATGGACTTGGTTCGAACGGATGGATGGATAATCAATTACGGATATGAAGATAGGATTAAGCAGAGTCGAGGGACAAACGATGCAGTACTTGGAGAAAGTCATAGCTCAGGTCGGCATTGGTTTCATTTCGAGTGGGCGTAGAGTTTCACTTCAGGTCGGTGTGGCTTCAACTTTAGGTCGGCATAGAGAAGAGGTTGGATCAGGTCGGAAATTGTTTCTATCCCAGTCAGCATAGGGCTTCACTTCGGGTCTGCATGGCTTCAACTTTGGATCAATATTAAGAAGAGGTTGGATTGGGTTGGGCTAGGCTAGATGTCAAGTTACTTCAGGTCAACATTGAGTTTTCTTCGGGTCGATAAAGGGATCGACTTCGGGTCGGCTAGGAAGCAACGTCGAGTCGGCATAGATGGATCAACTTCGGGTTGGCGTGAAGTTTACTTCTGGTCGGTACATTGTTTACTTCGAATCGGCACATTGTTTGCTTCGAGTCGGTATATGATCTACTTTGGGTTGGCATAGGATGGACGAGTTGGGCTTGATGATCGCTATGGTGGGCCAACGTAGGTGAGAAGGCCCTGTAGCTGGAGCTTCACCTATACATACAGCATGCTTCGTTTTGAAAAAAGGATCTTCATTTGGCTTCTCTTCATCTTCTACCTAGAGGATACTCTGCCATTTTTATTCTAGAATTCAAGATTGTAACTGTAATAAATTTCAAATGTAATAAAAAGGATTGTTCTGGAGTAGATGTAGGCCGGAGTTAGTCAAACCACTATAAATATTGTCTCTCTTTTACTTGCTTTCATTTTAATGTGATTATTCTTCATATTATATTTTCTATGTCATATACTATCTGTGATTTGATATTGGTGCTTTCACATATAATTGGGTATTAGTGGCAGATTTTGATGCAAACATTTTGGTGCTTTCACTGAGAAAGATAGCACTTAGGGATTTGGAAGCTTAGGAACTTGGATTTAGGAAGTAATGGTTAGGCAGTCAACAAGAAGACAGAGAATAGAGAGGAGCCATCTTGAAGGAAGTCAAGAGGCTTTCTCATGAGCTAATCAGACCCCAATCTTCATTACAAGAGACGAGATGGAAATGATGATCGATGCTATGTAGGAGAGGATGCTAAAGAGACAGGAGGATATGATACAAAACATACTCCGACAGATTGGACAAGTTGGAGTGCAAAACCAAGGGAATGGAGTAGTAGGAATGCTGATAATGTGGATCATGTAGATGGAGTAGCAGGAGAAGAGGAAGTACAGAATCAAAACCAAGGAAACAGAGCAACCCGGACATGGGATAGAGTGAAGCCATTGGGAGAAGCCCCTGAACATCAGGGCATGCCTCCAGATCATATTAACTTGATTCCATGCAGGATACCAGGCGTTGCTGTGTAGTTTGGCATTGTTCTGGATATCGGTGCTCGTCTAGAAGAGTAGATTTTAAGATTCCCTTATGGACTCTAGTTTGATACAATGGACGAAGGCTACCACTTGACGACAACGACAGGTTGGTGGAAATGATCAGATGGCCTATGAAAGGAGGATTGGAGAATAGAGATTTGTGGGATGGGAATATGAGCCCCTTCGCTCCTACAATTAGGCAAGCTAGGAATCCAACGGAATTCAAACTACCAACACCGGAGAAATATGATGGAAGGACAGATCCCGTTGTTCATCTGACAAGATATATGAGGCACATGGAAGTACTAGGGACATCGAAGGAGGTCATGGCATGATGCTTCCCATTATATTTGATGGATATAGTGGCACTATGGTTTAAACAATTGGAAAGCGGCTCGATTGGAACGTGTATAGAATTGATCGAAAGGTTTATGAGGCAGTTTAGAGTTCACACCTCGAGACCCAAAAATGTGATGAGTTTGGAAACACTGAAACAGAGGTTCAGAGAGTCTCTGAGGAGTTTTCTAACATGTTTTAATGCTATGACAGCATCGGTGGATCGTCCAGATCCATCCATGGTTTTGATGGCAGCTGTATCTAGTATTGCTGATGGCATAAAGTTCAAGGATTCACCAGCATGGGATCTACCTATGGATTTAGGGGAATTTTACCATGAGGCAGGAAGGTTCCTACGATAAGAAGACGCACGAGCAAACAAACCAGAAGTGAATGTTGTGCAAAGTAGAGGATCATCAGAGATATAAACAAGAACGATAAAGGAAAACGGAGAATGAGTGACATCAGTAATATCTCGAAAAGCCAATGGAGGGAATCAAAATTCTCTTCTTACACGGATTTGACTGAAACTCTAGAAAAGATCTATTTGGATACTCGAGGGCGCCTCCCGTATCGAAGGCCGGCAAAAACGGAACCCTCCGAATATGAGCGGGCGTCAGCAAAGCATTTCCTATTCTATGAGCTAAATGGGCACAACACGAATGAATGCAGGCATTTTAAGGATATGGTTGAGGAACATGTGAGGAATGGTCATTTGCAACAATATATAAGGAATCAAGCTGTAGCAGTGGAACAGGAGCAGCCACCGCCACCGCAAATGGAGATGGCACTGGATCAAGGCATCAACATCAGCTTATTATTAGCAGATTGGATTTATGGCATGGAATAAGTAATAAACCCCATAGTAATGCGGATAAGTCACTTACACATGTATGGGATCGAGGACGGTCCCTAGGTATGCTTTGAGATGATGATGAACCGTGGCGCTCGGGTTTATGAAATTTGTTTTTTCTGCTTCCCACAAGCTCTTGTTTCTTTTTGGTACTATGGCTATTTAGTTTTCTAGGATGTACAGGCTTTTATTTTATATTTTACCAATTAAACTCTTGAATGATTGAATTTGGATTAATGTAATAAATAACAAAAGTCGCGGTTACGGCCCCGATTGGAGAAACGGAGAAATAGCTATGAGTTACGAGCCCCCTTGCCGCAGAGCGACTGATGGAATCGAACACAGATAAGTCCACCACTGGGGATCGAGGCCGGAGTAGGATACCCTACGGTATAAGTCCTCGACCATAGAGTCGAGGCCAAAGAAGGATATTCATGAATTTAGTCCTTAATTGGGGATCGAGGCCGAAGCAGGATACCCCACGGATTAAGTCCTCGACCGGAGAGTCGAGGCTGGAGAAGGATAACCATGGGTAAGCCCTCGACCGGAGGGTCAAGGCTGAAGTAGGATAAAATGACTTGGAGAGGTCCCAGATTCGGATATGGATACATAAAGGTCTAGAATTTGGATATTAATCCAGAGAGGTCCCGAGTTTGGATATGGACTCGAAGAGGCCTCGGATTTGGATACAGACCCGGAGAGGTCTGGATGTTTTTAAATGACCTGGATAGGTCTATGGATTTGGAAATGGACTAAAAGAGTTCCCGGACTTGGATAAAATGATATAGAGAGATTGTGGACTCATTTAATGGATTTGGGATAGATTCGAAATAGGATATTGACATAAAACAGTCATGTATTTCGCTAATGATATGGAGAGATCAAGGAATTGGATTGGTAATGGATTGGCATCTAGGTTGGATGATATGATGATCAATGGATTATGGACTTCAGATTTGGACTTATGACAATTCAAAACAAGCCTTCCAATTGCAAGGCATATTTTGGCAGGAAAATGTTAACCCACCTTTTGGCAAGGCCGTATGCAGGCAGATTTAACCCAATAGACTTCATGGTTAACGAGGCTGGAATATTACGGATTTGGTTCAAATGGATGGATGGATAATCAATTACGGATATGAAGCCTGGATTAAGCAGAGTCGATGGAAAAATAATGCAGGACTTAGAGAAAGGCATAGCTTAGGTCGATATTGGTTTCACTTCGGGCCGGCATAAGGTTTCATCTTGGGTCAGTGTGGCTTCAACTTCGGGTCGGCATTAATGGATCGGGTCAGCATTGGTTTCACTCCGGGTTAGAGTAGGGCTTCACTTAGGGTTGACATGCCTTCAACATCGGGTCGACATTGAGAGGAGGTTGAATCGGGTTGACCTAGGCTAGAGGTCATGTTACTTCGGGTCAGATTTGAGTTTTCTTCAGGTCGGCAAAGGGATCAACTTCAGGTCGGCTAGGAAGCAACTTCGGGTCGACAGAGAAGGGTCAACTTCGGATCGACGGGAAGATTATTTTGGGTCAGCACATTGTTTACTTTGGGTCGACACATTGTTTGCATTAGGTCAGCATATAATCTACTTTGAGTCGGCATAGAATGGACAGGTTAGTCTTGATGATCGCTATGGTAGGCCAACGTAGGAGAGAAGATCTCGTAGCTAGAGTTTCATCGATAAATACAGCGAGCTTTGCTTCGAAAAAAGATCTTCATTCAACTTCTCTTCATCTTCTACCTAGAGGCTACTCTGCCTTTTTTATTCTGTAATTTTGGATTATAAATGTAATCAAATTCTAATATAATAAAAACGATTGTTTTGGAGTGGATGTATGTCGAATTTAGCTGAACCACTATAAATCTTATCTCTCTTTTACTTGCTTTCATTTTAATTTTATTATTCTTCATATTATATTCTCCACATCTTATATTATCTAGGATCTGTGATTGGATATTGGTACTCTCATGTATTATTGGGTGCTGGTAGCCAATTTTGATGCCAACAGGTATTATTTGCCGACCATCAATCCGGATGCCTCTGATTATGTAATGTGATGCAAAAAGTGCTAGATATATGCAAAAGTTCCATGAGATCTGCCTATCGAAATTAAAAAATTGGTCATCCTATGGATGTTTGCCATGTTAGGTATAGATATTATCAGTTCCTTACCAATCTCTAATGGTAGCACGATAGTTGATTGCTTCACTAAATGGGCCAAAGCAGAAGCTCTAGCCACGATTACAAGCAAGAAATAATCAAATTCATTGTTCAGAAAATCATCTATCGTTTTGGGATTCTATGAACTATTGTAACAGATTATAGGACTCAATTCGATAGTGCTGAATTTGAAGACTTCTTTCGTCAGCTTCATATTGAAAAAAGATTTGCAGTAGTCGCTCACCCTCAAACCAATAGACAAGTTGAAGCTGTGAACAAAATCATAAAGTCCATTTTGAAGAAGCGTTTGGAGAAGGCCATAGGCATGTGGCCAGATGAACTCCCGACAGCACTATATGACCACCCACAAGTCCGCGATGGGCCATGCTCTTTTCGTCCTTTCTTATGGTTCTGAAGCCATTATTCCTGTTGAGATCGAAGTCCCTTCTCATCGAGTGACATACTATGATCCTAGAATGAATGAAGATCTCCTCTTGCAATCTCTAGACTTTGTAGATGAGAAGCGTGAAGAAGCTGGTTCGAGGGCAGTTGCACACCGACCCTGAGCCGCCGGTTACTACAACACTAAAGTCCGACATAGAACCTTTGAAATCGAAGATCTCATCTTGAAATGGGTTTTTATTGCCCTGTCGCATAAGAATCCTACTTGGGAAGGACCATATGTCATGGAACAGAGTCTTGGAGAGGGAACTATCAAGCTAGCGACTTTGATGACATCACACTCCAAGGGCGTGGAATAGCGAGCATTTACGATGCTATTTCACTTAGTTTATTTCTTTTTCATTCAGTTATTTAATTTGAGGATTAGATTTAGCACTTAATTTTCAAAGATATATAATAAGACAAATCATGTCATTTCTTTCCATTTGAAATATAAAGTTTTGAATTTCCTTCATGTCCGTGTTTGCCGTAGCGTTATATATTAGTTACGATACTAGACTAACTAGTACGCCCAGAGTTTGGAACTAGCGGAGTACATAAGTTCATGACTGAGCTAAACCTAATGGGAATGGTTTGACCATTCATTTGACGATTCATGCTCACAACCCGATGGACGGAATGCCTAAAGAGGAATGGATATGGTACGACCATCCAATGACCAACTTAATCATATCAAATAATAGGACAAATACGAATCAAAAACGATCATGACACGACCGATCACTCGCTAAGTTAACCTTCAGACTTAGGGGCAAGTCAGTCGATTAAGAAAAGTACGATCTGACTATTTTCCAAAACAACTCTAAGTCCCCAGAGTGTGAACTAGAGTATAAACACAAGCCGAGTGCTATTCGACCACCCGCTAACTAACTCTAAGACCCAGAGGATGTACTGGGGTATAAACATAAGCCGAGTTCGATTCAACCACCCGCTAACTAAATCATACCCCCAAAATGCGGATATGAGTAATAACAAATAGACGAGTGAGGTTCAACCACTCTCTGTGAACCCTGTCCTGAAACCTACAGAAGGAGTATAACGCAAAGGATGGAGTTCGAACATCCACTATCTAACTCTGCAAACCCAAGATTGGAGGCAGGAGTATAATCATTCAAACCGCTTAATCCAACAGTGCAATATTAGGGCTCAATCCCGTGTTTGGTATGACTCGGGGTGACGATCGCATGGAGGCCTTAGGGTAGAATTAACAGATTATCATCCAAAGCAATGATCGATGAATTATAAGTACATTAAATGAAAAGTAATAGCTCGACTACTTAAATAAAAATTCACATAAGAGTTCGACAAAAAAATAGAACTTTGATTTACATAACAAACTTCGAAAATTATGATACAAGTTTAATTAAAGAAGGGGGTTGCACCGCACAATCACGACCATAAAAAGAGGAAAACATATATGCAAACTATATACAAATTAAGCTGGAGAGATGACTATTTCTTCTGCCTTTTCTACTTTTTGGAACTTTTAGGAGTGCCACCACCGAACTTCTACTTGTACTTTTCCTTGATCCTTTGCTGCCTTTGGCAGAAGAGCTTTTGGAGGTTGGTGCGAGTTCATGGGGAACCGACCCGCCAGGTGGGATGACCTATCATGGGACAAGATTTGGATCGTCGATGTCCACATTACCAGGTTCTGCCTTAGCTTTTTTCTTCAACAACTCCTCCCTCTCGATGCTTTCTTTTAAGCTGGGCTCTTTGGTTTCAGTGGCCCAAGTAATCACATCGTTATCCAGCTCATTAGGCAATGGCAGGTCTTTAGCTTTATCATCATCAAGTGCTTTGATAACTTGAGTGCCGGGTCCTGGAGCATCGGTTGCTACTGGAATCTCAATAGGTGTCAATTGTTGCTCCATATGGCCCGTTCTTTGGAGTTTGGATGGGACCCGGAGGTTCGTACATTTATGGAAATGAGAAATTAGCCGTTGACTATTGGACATGAAGAACGAAATCTCTCGAAAAGTGGAGAATAGAGCAGAATACCCGCGTCTGGCTGACTCTCACTTGTCGCCGGAGTGCCGTCTTCTAAAGTAAGGTTAGAACCTTAGATTGATAACCATATTGTCCCAATCGTAGCTTAGATCCTATCCCGAGCAGAGAGAGACTGATGCCCTGGCGGCTTAACAAGAAGAGGAGTCTTTGGGTTCGGACTTCGAAGACTCGGCAGTGTTTTTCCCTTTGTCGGATGGTGCTAGAATATCAAAATATCGAAGTCTCATAGTAGCAAGGTCTAGAGGTTCATCTCCTAAAGAATTTCCTATACTAGTTTCTCTTCGTCCAAATAAGCTTTGCCGAAGGTTCTCTTTTTCATGTCAATAAATACTCCCAAACCTTGGCAAATGACTCAAGATAACCCTCATCAAGAACGCTCGGATCATAGTAGATAAGGACTTCAACATTATATTCAATGATCAGGGGATCAAACATGATTTCATTTCGACCGGCTTCTTTGGCATCCTCTACCTAAGCCTTGATCTTTTTTCTCATCACATTACAACCCACTTCCCTCATTTCTTCTTTAAGGATATCAATTTGAGCAAGTTGCTCATCAAGCATAATCTTCAAAGTCCAGGCTTCAACGGCCTCTTCGTAATATCTTTGCGATTCCTCTTGAGCTTCAATTTTCTCTTTCCTCTCCTTCTTAAGAAGTTCTTCAAGATCATCACACGACGGGCCAAAATATTTTTCTCCTTTTGCAACATATCTTTTTCCAAAGTAAGAACACCACTACAGTTGAGGGCAGCATCGAGTTCCTTTTTGTGAGAAACCTCTAAATGACTCACCACCAGATGTTTCCTTAGCATTTTTTTCTGCCTCAGTTAGCTTCACCGTTAAATCCGAGACCTTAGTTTCTTGGTGTTTAATTATATCTTTATCATGGATTGCCTCTAGCTTGAGACAATAGATTTCATGCTCTCTCGGTGGACATCTCGAAGATCTTCTCTACTAATTACAGGAATGATTCATGTTGAACAAAAACGTCGTTGATGCATGCGGGATTATTTGCCTTAGCATTCTCTGGGATTGTATGAATGGAGGTGAGGAACTTAAGCCCGTTAAAATAAATCTTTAGAAAATTGACTTCAAGTTTGGCCAATTTGCCTATTGTAAAAGCTTCAGGAGCTGTAGAAGGAAAAGATGGATCAGAAGCGATGGTTAGACGTTTGCTTAACCTACAGTCGCGAGGGACTGCATAGAGCTGGAGGAACTGGAGTATCGCTCAGGTGGTATAGCAACTTGGAAACCATCGAAAGAGGTATGATTACCATTGTGCATAGGAAGATTAGGTTGAACTTCCTATTAGGACAACTAAGACTGGGACTTATGCTTGGAAGTTAAAGATTCCCTCAAATGACGACTTCTTTCTTGGTCTTCATCCCTCTCCCTACACCTACCCGATTCTGAATCACATTTGGATCCATTTTGCATTGAGGAAACCCTTAAGTGATCAAAAGCTTAGGATTGAGACATGTACCTGAAAAACCAAACAAAAATGTTTAAGTTACCATTAAACAAAAGGTAGATGGAGATAGTGTGTTGAAGTGCGCGTGATTGTGAGTGTCCTAGTCCTAATGTCCCCCCGACGGATCAGTAGTTGCAGCCTTGCGCATAGGAGTTTTCTTTCCTTTGCCAGCAGGAAAAATGCCATCACCACTTCTAGTGGGAGAATTGACCCCTCAGTACTGATGTTGGGGTAGTCATAAGTCATGATGTCATTAGGGATTTGGAGACTTGTAAACCCTTTTATTGAGCTTTCTAAATGTTGGAAAGACGACTCTTCGTCGACGGATGTGATAATAAACTCAGGCTCTTTAGTAGTTTTTCTCCTATAGAGCTTATATGCAAGCTTCTTTCTTCTTCTAGCTGGCATGTGTAGCTACACACCTTGTGACAATTCGACAATAGGCGCATTGCTTGGGTCGGCATTAGAAACACCAGGCTCATTGGTCTGTGCCCCCTAATTTCTCCCTCTTCGACGTCATTCTGAGTGCCATCGACTTGGGGCACGATAGGGTTATCAATATTTCTTGATTATTCTGCAGTATATCTTGGTAGTACAGTGCTTCCTGGAAGCCCAATGCTATGACCTTCCTCCAGCATCCTAAACAAAGATAACCTTTCGTCAGTTCCAAGATGTCCAATGTCCCTGTCTTCGACGGAGTGGCATGAATTGCAGAGATTTCCCATGAAAAACAATCGCCCTTTGGACGTAGACGGAAACCTATAGAATTTCATAATATTAGTTGATTAAGGATGTGATCTAGATTAAAGAATTTGATAATAGAGTGAATACGACACTTACGTCCTTCTAACCATCGTCTTTCAAAGCCAGATGGACATCAGACATAAAACCATTTGTGTTTGAAGAGACTGAATTTGTTTCGAGCACCCGTTAAGACCGATGATTTTGCAAAGGCTCAAGGAAATGTAGGAAAGGTCCCCTATCTGTGGTTTGAAGTTATAAATAAAATTGATGTCCTCAGGAGTTAGCAGGAAGAATAAGATGTTCATAAATAATAAGGAAGTGTCCTGGTAGCTCTTTTTGGGTGTAGTTGACTAGGAGTTATTCAAGGATATTTTAGCATCTCCCAGATAAATGAATTAAAAAGCGGCATGCACCTATCCTAGTACATGAAATTATTGCATGATTTACACCCTTCCAGGGGCGAATAAGCCTTGTCATTCACTGAAAGAACCAGAATGTATTCGAAGAGAATCCAATGCCTAGAACATAGTATGCGAAAAGCGGCCTCATCAGTTACAAAGGCTTAAGAATCTGCTGGATTATCTAAAACTATAGTGCCTACTACAGCGTCATGGGCGGGACTTATATCTTCCATCGGAAGGATGGGAACGTCAAAGTAGTTCGACCGACGTGCTAGAAACTTCCATTTGTTCAGTTTGGCAACCAAGAGAAAGCCTACCGGATAGAGTTATGGAACTTGACTCAGCTTCAGGATTACTATGTTGTGAAGTTGGTCTAGAGGACATTTCATGTTGATGCTCTGAAAGTCTGAAGTCCATGTTAACTATAATCAGTAGATAATCGAGATTAGAAAAGTTTACCTATTCCCCCATGCTAAGTGTAAGCTAGTGTGGTGCAGTGTCATATGTTCAATTTCATTGAGATATGATTGGTTTTGATTATTAAACAAGTGATTATGGATTGGTTTTCAAATTCAATCCGAAGACTAGAATTAGCCGATCCCTATCCCAGAGCATTATGACCAATCCCTCTCTCCAAATGAAAGATGACGATCCCTTTCCTTTAACAAAGATGTCGATCCCACTACGCTAACTAATTTCACCAATCCCTCTACTTCACTATTTTCATCCTTCAACTAAACTTCCATTGCAAATCTCTCCCATTTAAAAGACAGCTAATCCCTACAGTCAAGTATTTTACCAATCAGTATACCCACGGCTTACACCAAATCCAAACTGATCCCTCCTCTACCTAATATGTTATCCTTTATCTTACTTAAGCGAACCCTATGCCATGAACTCTTTCTTCCTCCTCCTTTTTTGCCTTGTCGAACCCTTCCATATCCCGCATCTCAACTCGTCCAAGCAATTTTGGCCATCATTTCATCACCTTGTCCATCTCTACCGTAGTCGCCGATGGCACGAAATCCATCATCGGATCATAAAATCGAAAGCTAAAAACTAAAAAACCAACCTACGTGTGATATATGTTATTGATGGTGGCGAATGGCTCGGAGATAATCAAGACGGAAGGTAAGGGGAAATGGGTTCCTTAGGGGAAGTTGAATTGTAGAAAGATTTCGTTTCGAAGTTAAGGGAAGAAGAAGGAAAGTAGGATCGGTGTTAATGGAGGAACTAGGAAGGTTTGGTATTTTGAGGGATGGTTGGGAAATGAAGTAAGTAAAGATGAAAAGGAGGAATGTTAATTTATATATAGGGACGAGGGGATATGCCCATGGTTTTGACTCAAAACGAAGGGGAGAGGGATCGACTAAAAAGATACTGATCCCTATGACTATGCATATGGAAAAAAGAAAAAAAAGAGTGAGGGATTGGATAGAAATATGCCGATTCCTGCAAATGCAAAAGAAGGAAAGTATAAAGAAAGAAGAAAAGAAGAATGATTAGCTATGAGCATGTATGCAAACAAACATAGGTATGGAAATTATTCAAAGCACGTATATTTAAAATGCAATGGAATTGCATCTTACTCAATGAAAATTGGTAATGACCTGTAAGCATACAAACGTGTCCGAGAGCCAACGACAAGAACGTTTATCTGAATGGTTATGTGTATGGTGAAAAAGTTCTGTAGGATCGATTTCACCCTAGAGGGGGGTGAATAAGGTGATACTATTAATTATAAAAATTTATTGCAGAAGCTTATAAAATATTCAATTCAGATTTCAACACAGTTCACAGCAGAATAATAGCAGCATAGATATTGCAGAATATAAATAACAGAAACAGAACAACACAGAATTTACCCAGCTTCAGCAAAACCCTACCTACGTGCTGCCCCCAAGGTTTCTACTAGAAATTAGATAGTCAGACACTTACACACGTAAACAAGCGACACCCGCTATCGACTAAACCTAATTCTATGCCCAAAACCCTGCCACAACTCAGCCACTGAGTTGCGAATTCTCAAACTACACCACGTAATTTGTCCCCTAGTCACACGACTAGAAATTACAACGGTTTAAAAGAAAAATACAAACTAAAAACAATTTAAAGTTAAAATAACGCTAATTAAAAATTAAAGCCCTTATAATTAAAAAAAATCCCTTGTAATTAATAGAAACCGGCCCCTTTTATTCTTCTATCTATATCGGCCCGCTTCCTTGTTTTTATGTTAATGGCGGCTTTGTCTTTGCAAATTAGGGCTTCGTCCCTTCGATCCAATTTAGGGTTTTGAAACAGAAGCTGCTGATAGTTGATCGAGCGTATGATTTATTCCAGTCCTCTCTTTGTCGATCGTCTATTTCTTTAAGTTGCTCACTGCTGCTTCTATTTGATCCAGTTCAACGTTTTCTTCGGTATGTAATTTTCCCTTTTTTTTTGCTTTTATGATTTTCGTATTCGAACTCGATATCTTTTGCCGATGATGATCTTAGGGTTTTTATATGGGTTCGATCTCCGTACTTTTCGTTCATCTAATTTGTTCAACAATTTACTTATGCCGTTCGATATTGTTTTGATGCTGATGATTTCATTGACTAAATCAAATGCGTATAAATTCATGTTACTTGGTTGACACGGATTTGAATTGATATCTTGGTCATCACGGTGTTGATTATCTTTGACTTCGGCCATGTTCTAATTTCGTGTTTGTTCTGGTTGACTTGTTCATTGACATGACTGTGGCGATTTCGCTGTGACTTCGGTTTTGCTTTGCATTGACCTTGGCCTTGATAAAATCTATTTGCTATTGCGTGCAAGAATTTGTTCGATATTGATTTCTTTGACTTTGTTAATGGTTCATCTGTGTTCATCCCTGAACATTACTGTTTTGGTTTCTACTGACCTGTATATCATTATCTTCAAACTTGCTATATTCTTAGTGGAATTTTGTTGCAGTGGTTGATGCTTGTCTAGTTATTTCATACTTTCACCTGTTGCAGCTTTGTGCATTTTGTTGCGGCCTGTACTAGTACTGCTATTATTGTTGTACTTATGTACTTCATATATCCCCTATGTATTGGTTGCTTCCCTGACCTGTGCATGGCTTGAAGTCTGTACACATTTTTTCCTTGGTTCTGGCCATTCTTTGTTTCAGTGACATTATATTTAGTCTGGATAGTTTTGAGACCAGTTCCATTTTGGTTCTTGCATCATGTGTCACTATTGTTTATGTATTTGTGATACTCTGGTTGCTTCACTATGTATACACTTGAGTCTTGTTCATCCAGTTCATTGAGATTGTTGCACTTGGACTTTATAACACATTGGATTGTGCTCGTGTTGAGATTTTATTTATATTTGCATCTGAGTTTAACCCGTCCTTTTATTTTGGGTTTGACCTTGTGCTCACCTGTCCCTGTAACATTATCAAGTGTATATCGGTGTGCACGGCCGTGTGACATGTACAGTGACACACTGTGCATGTCACATTGTTCGTGTATGATGAATTCAAATGTAAATGATGACGAACAACCCAAATAACTGAGGCAAATAATATTTTCAAAATCCATATTTTATTTTATACTGCAAAAATATTTCTTTTTCAATTTTACTGCATTAGTGAATATTTTTGTAGATTGCTCAGATGCTGGATTCACATTGGAATAAAGTTGAAGATAAAACACGAGTGTGAGCGATATGTAGTGAGGTAAACTGTAAATGTGAAATTGTGATGTAATTGAATTTGTGTTGTAATCAAAGTTGTATATGTATAGTGAGAGCTTGAATTTGTACTATTCAAAATTGTAATAAATATTTGTTTGAATAAAATTTCTGCTTGAATTCAAATTCTGTGTTATTTAATTTATTCAGCAAATATTTATTTAATCTGTGAAAAATGAAATAGTACATTACCAAATACATTTACACGAATATATATATATATTATCATCACACAAAAATCATATAATCGCATATTTAATAATCTTCCATTTTTGATGATAACAAACATATATTTAAGATTTTGAATATGTTAAATGTATTTGATCATTGATATGTTCTAATTGCTCCCCCTATTTAAATACTTCCTCTCTACACAAAGCTCCCCCTACATATATGCATACAAATAAAAATATGCAAATGAACCTAGATGCAAATAGAAACTTATTTGACCTTTGCTTGATTTTATTGGACAAAATCTTAACTTTTCTCTCCCCTTTTTGTAACAACCCGATATTTTCAGCCATTCGCATCCGCACATGTCGGACTTGAGTTGCTTAAATACCACGTTGTAAATAAATTTGGAGCAAATGAAATACAATCACAGAATCACAGACACAGAAATATCAGAATAACTCGCAGAGGAAATAAAATACATAGTAGTTCATGAAGCTACTACGGCAGAGTCTCAAACCAAATACATAATACAGTCTGAAAACAACATAATAGAAATCCCAATTATATAGAAGTTCACTAATACATGCGATAAACCAGAACAGCTGAAACAGAGAGTAGATATAAATGTAGATAAGCAGAAACTCCAGCAAAGACCAGCTCCAGAAAGAGAATCCAAAGCTGTGAATACTCAGGCTGACCCGAGCGTAAAGTAAAACACAAAACACTCGAGTCAGGACAATATATACTTTTATAATGTAAACCAACTCAAGTGAACTATAGTAGAAATGCACAATAACTTAAAGGATGCTTGGGATCGCCCATCCTTTAAGAATCAGTTAAACTATAAATTAATTACATCCCATAGTTAAAATTTCAAAATGGTATTTTATACTTCAAAATCAAATATAATTTCAAAATTCAATATCATTCAAAATATCATATCTTCCAAACCACATTCATTTTTATTTAATTTAAATACCATTACAAAACACATTTCAAAATAGTTTATATTTCGAAACAAATTACTTCATTTTAAATCATAAAATGAAGTTATTATATTTAATAATTAAATTATTAAATTTTCAAAATTTTAGTCTTTCAAAATTCATTTATTCACTTAATTTATTAAAACAGATGAAAATTCAACTTTCGCAGCATTTAGAAATTGCTACGGAAAGTTACATTCAAAACAGTTCAATTTAACAAAAGATAGCATTTAAAAATGCTTTAATAGGGTTACGTTAGTTTCAAATAAAACTTATTTAAATTCAACAATTATAGCATTTACAAAATGCTATAATAACCTTTAATTAAACTTAGCCATTTGGTTCATTATTATCAATTACAGCATTTACAAATGCTGCATTATCATTTACATTAGAATTAATAGCATTTCAAAAATGCAGTTAATTAACTTCAAGTATTCAATATAATGTCACAAACAATCATATTTTTATTTAAATCATTTTTAGCTTATAAAATCATATAATTTCACTTTTAAAACAGTCATTCAAATACCCTTATATTCATGACTTTATAAAGTTAAATCTCCATTCAAAAAAATCAAAATTTAATAATAATTCACTTATTAAATTCCAAAATTAAATTTTAAATTCATTAAATTAAATTTAACTTAACATTTAAGTTTAAATTTTCAAATATAACTTAATTTCATTTTTATTTACTTAACTTAAAATTCACTTTTAAGCTAAATTCACAAATTTCCAATTTTAGTTATATTTCCAAATTTCAACCTAAATATTCATTCATTTCGCATTTTAACTTTGTTCAAAAATCATTAATATATTATAAAATCATTTTAAATTCATTTAATTCAAAATATCATAAATTTATCATATTTTCATATTTAATTTAAATTCCATTTATCACCAAATTCTAATTTCCAAAATAACTTACATTTTAGATTTTCTAACTTTACCATTTATTTATTTCACTTATAAATTTTCAGAAAATCAATAATGCTTTACAAAAATCATTTTTAATCAAATTTAAATCAAAATATTATAATATTTACATTTCTAAAGAAATTAAATTTTTTTAGAAAAACATATTTTAACAACGGGTCTGTATTTCATTTTCCAGCCTAGGTAAAATGATACGGGTAATATATCATTTCAACCCGTAATTTACAACGAAAGCCCGGGTTTGATCATTTCAAACCCGCAACCCCAAGTAAAAGAAAATAATTGAAAATCATTCAGGCCTATCATTTCAGCCCATAATGATTTTCTCCTATTCTAAAGTCCGTTCGGGTATGTATCATTTCAACCCATAGTGATTCTAATCTAAAGGGAACTTGCAGTGTGATAAACTGATGAAAATAACAAAATAGCATGAAATAATAGTAACATATGATATAACAGGTGTAATTATAGGTTTGAACTTCATATGAATATAATATAGCAGTTATAACAGGATGATATGCATTTACAGATTCAGGTGATGTCAGTTTATCACTATAAAAGTACATATTAGTCTGGTGAGATTTACTCACTGTTTTGAGCTGATGACACAACGACGAATTGCACAACGGGATCTACACAAGCACAAAAGCACGATACAGATACGAAATGGAGGAGCCAAGGATTAATTCCCTAGAATACAAATCAAACAAACAATACAAACAACATAAGTTTTCAACCCAAAATTTCAATAAAACATTGTTAGAAATGACTGCATAAAACGAATCCAAGGCTATTGCACTTGCTTTCAACCACCTATGGTTCAGCTACAAGACTAAAATGTATGACTAAGGGGTGAGTTTGAATCTGGTCTTGGGTCCATAGGGTCGTCCTAGCATGGTTTACATGATAGTGAAGAGGTCATGTGGTGATGTGGCAGTGGCGTCAGGTCAGAATTTGGCTGGTGGTGTGATGGAAGTGGCGGCTAAGGTGGGGTTTTGTGGAGGTGGATCAAGAGGTGAGCTCAGCTAGGCTACAAGGTGAAGTGTTTGCAAATTTTGTTGGATCTACACATCAAGGGAGCATGTCTATGGCTTGGGGTTGTGCTGGAGGTGGTGGTGACTGGTTGTGGTGGTGGTGGAGGCGGCCACAATGCTGGAATGGAGAGGAGCCGATCCTAGAAGTGATGAAAGCAAGTGCAATTCACATGAAAACAAGAGAAAATTATAGAAAAGAAGAAGAAATTTTTACCAAACTCTTGAGATCAGAAATGGCCGGATACTTTTGAGGAAATGAGAGAAAAAATGAAGTACGTGAATGAGAAATGAGGGTGGCAGATGAAAGAATGAAGAGATATAGCCATTTGAGTGAAAAGAAACGTTAAATGTGAAAAGGTGGGAAAATCAAAAACCATAGGAAACAAAAGGTCACAAACCCTTTCAATTTACCTTTTATTATTTATATAAATTTATGTAGCTGAATAATAATAATATCAGATAAGATTTCGAAATTTTTAACAAATATACAAATATATATAATATTTATCAATTATGTAAAGTAAAATTAAGGAAAATAGTTAAAACAGTGAACTAGACTAGAAAAATTTGAAGTTAAATGAAATAATTTTTAGAAAATTCATATAAGCTTGTAAATTATTTTTAAACATAAATAATAAAATAAAATACAAATATATTCACAAAATAAATATTTAAAATTTAATTTAAATATAAAATTTTAATGCAGAAAATAGCAGAAAATGGGAAAACAACCCTTAAAAATAGGAAATCAACACGGTAATTTTTGGAAAAATTCTATTATTATTTGAAAAATATTTAGAGATGAATTTTCATAAATAAAACAAATTTAAAATAAAATAAAGAAATTTAAAATGAAGAAAATGGCAGAAAATTAGAAAACAGCCTTTAAAAATAGGAAATAAATACAGTAAATTTTGGAAAAATTATATTATCACTTTAAAAATATTAAAAGACAAAAATATACATAAAATAACATATTAACACATATTAAAATAAAATATAACAAAGAAAATATGATTTTTATAATCTAAAATAGACAAAATTGCAAAATAAAACAAATTATACTCAAAATTGAAATGTGCATAACTTTCACAGTTTAAGTCCGTTTTCAACGAAACAAAAAGCAGTATTCAAGTTGTTAAATATATTTTCGTCATAAAAGATAAAATTTAGGAGTTTAAATATTTAAATTTGAATTTTAAAATCAAAGTTTGACCAGTTTGAACAGACATTCATCTTTCAGTAAAATATCCAATTTATACCTGTTTGAAATTATAATTCACATAATAATCAATACTTATATTTAAAAATGAAATGTTTGAAATGAAACAAGTTTTAAAAAAATTCAAAATGAAATAAAGTCAAAATTAAAATATACTAAAAAATCTAGGGTTGTTACACTTTTGTTATTAGCAAAAGAGTAATAGTGTTAGAGAAAATAGAGATAAAGTGATCGATATTACTCCAACATTAAAACTCAATTGAATATAAATATTAAATTTCAATAAAAAATCAAACAAAAAACATAAATATTTTGTTAGGCGCATATTCCACTTTTAGAATGATGCGAATTATGTCATCATATCAGGAATTTGAATATCTACTAACCATGCATAACCTTTAGGACTTTTAAATGAGATTAGTAGTATTCCAATTTTAATTTAAAAAAATGAATTCAAGTATGTTCTAACCACGCATAACCGTGAGGACTTTTAAATGGGTTTAGAATCAACTTGTTTATTTTAAAAATCAACTTTAATATGTGTTCCATACATGCATAACCGTGAGGACTTTTAAATAAGCATGGAAGCACATAACAAATTCCAAGTAATTCACCCATGCATAACCGTGAGGACTTTTAAATGGGAGTGAATACTTTGGTATTTATTTATTTATTATTATTTTTATTTTTGAAAGAAATATAAAATGAAAAACGAATGATTCCTGTTTAAAGTACCACATATCGACAAACTATAGAATTTTGATGAGTGATGGTCGTTAGAAATATGATAGACATAGAGATGGTCATGGAATTTTTACCAACAATTTTTTTATTACTCATGTTTAAATTTCTAAAGAATTTTACTAATTATACTGTAACAACCCGGTGTTTCGCGTCGATTTATAATCGACGTTAAACGATTTATATTTTCGCTAGTTGCCAATTGAAGTTTTAAAATTTGAATTAAAAATTCTTTGATACTTTGTTTAAGAATTTTTAACGGGCTTTAAAAATTTGTTTTAGCCCGTTTCTTTTGGGCCGTGATAGTATTCAATGCCGATCCCCCTCCATTTCCTTCAATTGGAAACCCTAAGCCCAAAAATAAAATAAAAGGAAAAAGAAAATGGTGGCTCGATTCGTTTCGTTTATTCGTCTTCACGAATTAGGGTTCGATTCGTTTTAGCTCGTCTTCGGGAGGCCACGGCTTCAAGTCCAATTCGTGCTCTTCGACAAAGGTGAGTAATCTATATTACTCACATCTAATTTGACTTTGTAAGATGCTTGGTGTACGTTTTTGTTTCGTTGTTGATGCTTTCTCTGATTTTGTCAAATTCGTGTAATTTCGTGATACTTGGATAACTCGACATTGATTTTGGGCTGTTTAATATCTCATGACCATCACGAATTCGATTTTTAGTTGAATTCGGTCACTTCGATTGTTAAGCCTCCTTGTTGTGTTTACTTGAATTTGTCGAGCATTTGTGTTTTGTTGATTTGAGATGCATTTTTATAGTGGGCATCGGGTTTAACTTTGATTTGTGTCCCATTTCTTTGGCATGGATATTTGGCAGCATATTTGGCTTCGACTTGATTTTTTTTTATATTACTGAATATTCAGCAATTTTTCTTTTTCTCATCCCTGTAGAAGCTTGATGCTTGAATGTGCATTTTATTTTCTGGTCAGTGTGTGGTCTATATTGCATACATATAATCTCGAGTTGCCTGACTGTGTTGCCATATTTATCCCTCTGTCTGCTGTGGTTTCACTACATATCACATGGGTTTATTAAAAACGTCGCATTATTGAGTTGCACTGCACTTTCGTGGTTGCATTTGCTTCACGTAGAGACCGCACTTGGTATGACCACTATCCATTCTGCTGTGTCATTTACCTTGTGCATTAGTTTGCACTGTGCAATCATTTGTATTGATCATGCTTGTGCCTGCACCTTGCTAACTTGTCTGGTGCAGTTGCATTTATGGTCTTGCATGCTTCATGTTTGCTGTGTCACTTACAAAAATTGATGCATTTGTTTGTACTGTTCATTGAGCATTGTTGTGAGTAGTTGAATCACTGTCATTTGTTTTCGAGTACGAAACTTGCACTGTTTCATGTGTGCTTGAACTCGAATACAGAAATTGCCATTCCATGACTCTGCATATATTCTCTGAGTCGCTTTGCTTTTCTTTGAAGTCTCTGCCCAAGTTCTTCATTTTTTTTGTGACTGGTTCATGTAGTCTTTGAGTATTTTTTTTCACTGACCTGTGCACGTTGTTGCCTTGTTTTGGTGGCTGTCCATCCTGTTTACTATTAGTCGAGTTGCATCTGCTTGTAGTTGTTGAGCTTTGATGCATGTTGCAACTTGTACATGCTTCGACCGGTTTATTGTTTGAAGTTTCACTTGATTATTTGCAGTCGTATCTCTTGATATTCCTTCCTGAGCATTTCTTGTTGCATTTACATATATTCATATGGTCACTGTTCGTGTGCATTTGTTTTGCAACCTCGAGTCTGCACTGCAATCATAATTGCTTCGAGCTTGTACTGTCTGGTTGAAGTTCTGATCATATGTATACATACATTCATGAATGTATATATGTGTATGTCCACACTCATCTTTCTACTGAAGCATTTACTGACTTGAGTCTTGTTGCTAGTTTGATTCACCTGTTTGTTATGTGAACTTGATGTTGTTTCTCGACATTGCATACTGGTACTTGCATTTCTTTGTCTTGGTACTTGTTGTACATGGATCAGGTTGCATAGCATGTTGGATATCATTATGCAGCCTTCATTTTTCTATGCTTCTGCTGTCGCTGACTTGAGTTCGAGCCTCTGGTTTGACTGTCTTGTTCAAGACTGATACATTCAATTGTTGCACCTGTACCATTCTGTTTTCACTTGAATTCTCTGTCGGTTCATGCCGTGACATTGATGGTCGATCGACCTATTTTGTTCATGCGAGCTGCTGTTTTAATAACAGTTAGTAGTTTGTCGTGCATCATTTATATGCCTACATGTATATGCCCAGTGTTGTTTCAATGGTAGGTGTTGTCTGCACTTGATTCTCCTCATCATCAACAAAGAAGTTTTGAGTTGTGTTCGTTTGTGCCTTTTACTGTGCATCAAGGCATTGCCTTGTATTTTGAACTGCCCGACCACCTTGATTATCTTTGTGGATTGGCCACTTCATGTTGTATGGATTAGGACCACTTCACTATCATTTTGACATTCCTTTGTGCCTTGTTGCTATTTCTGTATATGCTGTTGTGGCGAGGCAGTGTACGCGTGCATGCACTGCAGCCACACAGTATCGATATTTTGAATTGATATTTGAACCTTCATTGATTTTGGTTCGTTGATCTTTTGGGTACATCATCACTGTAGTGGCGAGGCAGTGCACGCAAGCGTGAACTACAGCCACACGGTATTGAGTTTTTGCGTACGACATCACTATAGTGGCAAGGCAGTGCACGCAAGCGTGAACTGCAGCCACACGGTATGGCGTGTATGATATTCTATTTGTTTTGACTTATGGATCTTTTAGCGTATTCCATATTCCGTAGTGGCGAGGCAGTGCACGCGTGCGTGTACTGCATCCCTACTTGAATTAATATTTTAATTGATATTCCAATGGTTTGAACTGTTTTGTTTATTTTAATTCAATATTCTGAATTGCATTCTGATTTGGTTTAATTACTGTCGTCTATTCATTATTTAATTATTATTGTTTCTGTGCACTAATAACTGAGTTTGAATTAGACTGACCCGAGCATTATTTTCTTTTGAATCTAATACTCGGGTCAGACCGAGTATTTCAGGTTGTAGATATTCTGCTTTGGGTTGCTGCTAGAGCTATGAAGTTCTTTTCATATCTTTTGGAGTAGTCGTCGTCATTTGTAGTAGTCTGTAAAATTGTATAGGAAGATATGTATTCATGTATATTATATACGTTAATGTACTTGTACATGTATCTTCCTTAGTCGACTGTTGTAGTTGTATCATATGTACCGTGTCATATGTATTGTATCAAATGCATTGTAACTGACATCAGTTATTGTATATATGAGACTTTCTGTTTGATTTGTGTTCCGCATTATATTATCCGTGTGATATTTTATATTTACTGTTCTAAACTATTACGAACCATCGTAGTTCGTTTTATACTGGAATTGGGGTATGTCGATGGGAGAAAATAAATCAGAGATGAAAAATGAAAGAATATATATTTATATACCACTCCCATTGAGATAACCAATACTAGTATAAGGCCTAACTATTGATGGTCGCTCCTCAACAGCCTTATTCTCCGTGCGAGTTGACAGCACTACATCGTAGTGTTCTTGGCTAGCGTGGGTATAGAGGTGGGGCGTCACAGCTTGGTATCAGAGCCTGGGGTTTAGAACAAATATAAAACATAACTTAGATAGTACATATGTTACAACTATTTGTTGACGTTTTATCTGTCATATTTGCATATGATTGTCTTTGATTGTTAGGTATGAATTCCTAACGCTTATTCATATGCATTTGATTTTGTTCGAATCACAGCGATTCTGAACTTGATGTTTTATGTTTTCCTCGGCTTGATTTCCATTCGACTTCGGTCACTTTGTTTTTGAGAAATTGCTAAATTCTTGATTTCCAAGACTCTGACTTGGTTTGTCGTCGAGTCCTTTGATGATGATGTTGAATCGTTTTGTACTCTATTATGGCCATTAATTGTTGACTTCGGCATTGACTTGATTTTTATTTTTGTTGAAGTCATTTATGCATTTATGCTCGTTTTGTTTTGTTATTCCATTTGTCAATCGATTCTTCTTTTTCGATTAGTTGTTGTCATCTTTGTCGACTTTGAAAACTTCTATTTCTGGAATTTTTGGATATTCCTACTTTGATGGATTTAGAATCGAATTCTTTGGATTTTATTCACGTCTTCAAATGTGAATTTTAGTGAATTGATTTGGTTTCCAAATTTAATCGATTTTTGATTATTTCCCGATTTGTTGCTATCATTTATTAGCAACTTTGATGACCATTTCTTCAGGATTTTTGTGAACATACCTTTCGATGAATTCAGTATCGATTTCTTTGGATTCTATTCACGTCTTCGTATGTGAATTCTTGTGATTGATTGTTTTTACAATCATTTTTGTGATTTGTCACTTTAAAAATATAAAGGTTTTAATACTAGTAGTAAATATCAAAACTCTTTTATCAAAATGTTTTCAACTCTATTTTCAATATCAAAATCTTTTCCTAAACCGTTTTTCAATCTATTAGTATATACAAACCTTTATTTCACTCGTATGAGAAATCTAATTAAACGGCTTAGCAAAACAAGTGGTATGAAACACTTGCGTTTACTTCGTCGGTTAATTTTTGGACTTGTTCGATTGAACCACTTGTGACATTTTTCTAGTGAAGATCTACAATTTGTTCGTAAATATTTAAGTTAAGCTAGTGGTTATGGGACATGAAGCTAAACTTTTATATTCACTAGCTTAGTGTAATTGACACTTCTCGTTGATCTTGATGATCGCTTTATGAATTAGACTAGCAATTTCGCGATGTCTCTTTCATTGCAAGGTTAGACTAGACACCACTTGTGTGATTCCACTCACGCATACCTTTTTGCTTTTTGGTTAGTCTTGACCTCAATCTGTGTGATTCCATTCACACATGCCTAGTGTAATTGACACTCCTCGTTGATCATGATGATCGTTTTGATGGTCAGACTAGACACCACTTGTGTGATTCCATTCACACATACCTTTCTGCTTTTTGGTTAGTCTTGACCTCAATCTGTGTGATTCCATTCACACATGCGGGGTAGCTCCCCTTGGTCTTCGGACCGTCATGTGATAGGCCTCTTTCCCTTTTTCTGTGATTTCTAGATTCCTTATGTTGATTTCTGGAAATTTTATGCTTCACCTATTTTTATGCATTGGTGAATTCATATGTTATTGATTTGTCATGAGTACAAATTTGGGGTATGATACCTCTTTGGATCTTTGAGAAGATTCTTGTGATATTGATTATCTCTTATCGGTTGATCTCCTGTTGATCATTATTTGCATACTTATAGTTTTATGTCAGTATGGATATTTCATATTTATGCCATACCTCTTATCGGTTGATCTCCTGTTGATCATTATTTACATACTTATAGTAGTATGTCATTATGGATATTTTATGTTATGCCATATCTTTTATTCTATTTCATACTCCTATTTGAGTTTCCATACTCCCATTTGAGTTTTCATACTCCCGTTCGAGTTTCCGTACTCCCGTTCGAGTTTCCGTACTCCCAGTTGAGTTTTCATACTCTCATTTTGTGATATCTGGATTTCTTGTGTAGATTTCTAGAATTTTTGTTTTCTGGATTTCTTGTGATGATTTCTAGAATTTGCGCTTCACCACTTTTTGTGATTTCTATTGATAAGTTTTATCAATTTTTGTGCATTGGTGAATTCGTGTGTTATTGACTTGTTATGAATACAAGTTTAGGGTATGATACCCTTTCCTATCTTTGAGAAGATTCTTGTGACATTTTTGATGAATGAAAATTCATTGGTATTATATTTTGATGCCAATTATTTCGATGAAATTTTGACGTATGTCGAAGTTGCTACGGATGTTGCTGCTTTAATCACGTGTTTTAAAAATTGTTTCAAAATAAAAAATTAAAATTATTTTCAAAAATTTTACGATTTGCGCTTTCAAAAGAATGAGGAAGCGAATTAAACGTTTCAGTAAAATCGAGGACTATGACCCCTTTCTTTTGCTGATTCGCTTAATTCCGGACTTGTCCGTTTGAGAGTGTAAATTGTAATTTTATAAATAAAATTGTTTTCAGAAGTTTTGCACTTTGCACTTTCAAAAGAATGAGGAAGCGATTTAAACGTTTCAGAAAAATCGAGGACTATGACCCCTTTCTTTTGCTGATTCGCTTAATTCCGGACTTGTCAGTTTGAGAATGTGAAATGTTAATTTTTTTAAAAAAATACACTATTATGCACTTTCAAGAAAACGATGAAGTGAATTAAACGATTTAGTAAAACTCGTGGTTATGGGTCATGTGCGTTTGCTATTTCGGTTAATTTCGGATTCGTTAATTGAAAGATTTGTGATTTCTGATTATCGTTTTTGATAATCGGATATTTATTATTTCTGATTATCACTTGTGATAATTAGATATTTGAGATTTAATTATCGTTTGTGATGATTAAATATTTGTGATTTAAGATTTGATTATCGTTTTGATTATTGAATATTTGCTGATTTGAAATTTGATTACCGTTGTGGTAATTTCTGATTACCGCTTTTGATAGTTCGATATTTGCGATTTTTGTTTTCTAATTATCTTTGTTGATAATTAGATTTTGTTGTCTCCTAATTATCGTATCGATAATTAGATATTGCTATTTCGTGATTTCTGTATTCTGACTATCTATTTGATAATTAAATTTTGTTGAGAATTTGTGAAATTTTTTTATGAAATTAAAAGATTTCTTTGGTGAACTTCCTATTTCAAGTTTCTTCATCTTGTGATGATATGCTCTTATGGTTGTTACCTTTTGTCCATTTATTCCTTATGATTGCGAGGACGCAATTTCTTTAAGTAGGGAAGTCTGTAACAACCCGGTGTTTCGCGTCGATTTATAATCGACGTTAAACGATTTATATTTTCGCTAGTTGCCAATTGAAGTTTTAAAATTTGAATTAAAAATTCTTTGATACTTTGTTTAAGAATTTTTAACGGGCTTTAAAAATTTGTTTTGGCCTGTTTCTTTTGGGCCGTGATAGTATTCAATGCCGATCCCCCTCCATTTCCTTCAATTGGAAACCCTAAGCCCAAAAATAAAATAAAAGGAAAAAGAAAATGGTGGCTCGATTCGTTTCGTTCGTTCGTCTTCACAAATTAGGGTTCGATTCGTTTTAGCTCGTCTTCGGGAGGCCACGGCTTCAAGTCCAATTCGTGCTCATCGACAAAGGTGAGTAATCTATATTACTCACATCTAATTTGACTTTGTAAGATGCTTGGTGTACGTTTTTGTTTCGTTGTTGATGCTTTCTCTGATTTTGTCAAATTCGTGTAATTTCGTGATACTTGGATAACTCGACATTGATTTTGGGCTGTTTAATATCTCGTGACCATCACGAATTCGATTTTTAGTTGAATTCGGTCACTTCGATTGTTAAGCCTCCTTGTTGTGTTTACTTGAATTTGTCGAGCATTTGTGTTTTGTTGATTTGAGATGCATTTTTATAGTGGGCATCGGCTTTAACTTTGATTTGTGTCCCATTTCTTTGGCATGGATATTTGGCAGCATATTTGGCTTCGACTTGATTTTTTTTTTGATACTACTGAATATTCAGCAATTTTTCTTTTTCTCATCCCTGTAGCAGCTTGATGCTTGAATGTGCATTTTATTTTCTGGTCAGTGTGTGGTCTATATTGCATACATATAATCTCGAGTTGCCTGACTGTGTCGCCATATTTATCCCTCTGTCTGCTGTGGTTTACTACATAGCACATGGGTTTATTAAAAACGTCGCATTATTGAGTTGCACTGCACTTTCGTGGTTGCATTTGCTTCACGTAGAGACCGCACTTGGTATGACCACTATCCATTCTGCTGTGTCATAAACCTTGTGCATTAGTTTGCACTGTGCAATCATTTGAATTGATCATGCTTGTGCCTGCACCTTGCTAACTTGTCTGGTGCAGTTGCATTTATGGTCTTGCATGCTTCATGTTTGCTGTGTCACTTACAAAAATTGATGCATTTGTTTGTACTGTGCATTGAGCATTGTTGTGAGTAGTTGAATCACTGTCATATGTTTTCGAGTACGAAACTTGCACTGTTTCATGTGTGCTTGAACTCGAATACAGAAATTGCCATTCTATGACTCTGCATATATTCTCTGAGTCGCTTTGCTTTTCTTTGAAGTCTCTGCCCAAGTTCTTCATTTTTCTTGTGACTGGTTCATGTAGTCTTTGAGTTTTTTTTTCACTGACCTGTGCACGTTGTTGCCTTGTTTTGGTGGCTGTCCATCTTGTTTACTGTTAGTCGAGTTGCATCTGCTTGTAGTTGTTGAGCTTTGATGCATGTTGCAACTTGTACATGCTTCGACCGGTTTATTGTTTGAAGTTTCACTTGATTATTTGCAGTCGTATCTCTTGATATTCCTTCCTGAGCATTTCTTGTTGCATTTACATATATTCATATGGTCACTGTTCGTGTGCATTTGTTTTGCAACCTCGAGTCTGCACTGCAATCATAATTGCTTCGAGCTTGTACTTCTGGTTGAAGTTCTGATCATATGTATACATACATTCATGAATGTATATATGTGTATGTCCGCACTCATCTTTCTACTGAAGCATTTACTGACTTGAGTCTTGTTGCTAGTTTGATTCACCTGTTTGTTATGTGAACTTGATGTTGTTTCTCGACATTGCATATTGGTACTTGCATTTCTTTGTCTTGGTACTTGTTGTACATGGATCAGGTTGCATAGCATGTTGGACATCATTATGCAGCCTTCATTTGTCTATGCTTCTATTGTCACTGACTTGAGTTCGAGCCTCCGGTTTGACTGTCTTGTTCAAGACTGATACATTCAATTGTTGCACCTGTACCATTCTGTTTTCACTTGAATTCTCTGTCGGTTCATGCCGTGACATTGATGGTCGATCGACCTATTTTGTTCATGCGAGCTGCTGTTTTAATAACAGTTAGTAGTTTGTCGTGCATCATTTATATGCCTACATGTATATGCCCAGTGTTGTTTCAATGGTAGGTGTTGTCAGCACTTGATTCTCCTCATCATCAACAAAGAAGTTTTGAGTTGTGTTTGTTTGTGCCTTTTACTCTACATCAAGGCATTGCCTTGTATTTTGAACTGCCCGACCACCTTGATTATCTTTGTGGATTGGACACTTCATGTTGTATGGATTAGGACCACTTCACTATCATTTTGACATTCCTTTGTGCCTTGTTGCTATTTCTGTATATGCTGTTGTGGCGAGGCAGTGTACGCGTGCATGCACTGCAGCCACACAGTATCGATATTTTGAATTGATATTTGAACCTTCATTGATTTTGGTTCGTTGATCTTTTGGGTACATCATCACTGTAGTGGCAAGGCAGTGCACGCAAGCGTGAACTGCAGCCACACGATATTGAGTTTTTGGGTACGACATCACTATAGTGGCAAGGCAGTGCACGCAAGCGTGAACTGCAGCCACACGGTATGGCGTGTATGATGTTCTATTTGTTTTGACTTATGGATCTTTTTGCGTATTCCATATTCCGTAGTGGCGAGGCAGTGCACGCGTGCGTGTACTGCAGCCCTACTTGAATTAATATTTTAATTGATATTCCAATGGTTTGAACTGTTTTGTTTATTTCAATTCAATATTCTGAATTGCATTCTGATTTGGTTTAATTACTGTCGTCTATTCATTATTTAATTATTATTGTTTCCGTGCACTAATAACTGAGTTTGAATTAGACTGACCCGAGTATTATTTTCTTTTGAATCTAATACTCGGGTCAGACCGAGTATTTCAGGTTGTAGATATTCTGCTTTGGGTTGCTGCTAGAGCTATGAAGTTCTTTTCATATCTTTTGGAGTAGTCGTCGTCATTTGTAGTAGTCTGTAAAATTGTATAGGAAGATATGTATTCATGTATATTATATACGTTAATGTACTTGTATATGTAACTTCCTTAGTCGACTGTTGTAGTTGTATCATATGTACCGTGTCATATGTATTGTATCAAATTTATTGTAACTGACATCAGTTATTGTATATATGAGACTTTCTATTTGATTTGTGTTCCGCATTATATTATCCGTGTGATATTTTATATTTACTGTTCTAAACTATTACGAACCATCGTAGTTTATTTTATACTGGAATTGGGGTATGCCGATGGGAGAAAATAAATCAGAGATGAAAAATGAAAGAATATATATTTATATACCACTCCCATTGAGATAACCAATACTAGTATAAGGCCTAACTATTGATGGTCGCTCCTCAACATCCTTATTCTCCGTGCGAGTTGACAGCACAACACCGTAGTGTTCTTGGCTAGCATGGGTATAGAGGTGGGGCGTTACATATACCGTCTCTAGCCATAATATATGATAAATATCAACACTCATCACTTTTTCAATCACTATTCATTTTTTCCGATAATCATTAGGGAGGCAGATTAGTCAAAATAGTCATTTAAAATCAAATTCAAAAATAATTATGAAATCAATTTTTCAAAATGACTAATCTGAAAATATGGTCAAAAATGATTTTCTCGAGGGGTTTTATAAGGAAATTTTCTGCTATTTGAAAATTATTTGAAATGAAAAATATGCAGATATTTTCTTTGAAAAAAGATGCAGTTACTAAATGTCTCAAAAATCACGTTCAACTAGTAATTTTTTTTATCAACTAGATTACCAATGTAATCTGCATCAGAATTTCTTTTTCACTCAAAATTATCATTAATTGAATTTGATCGACCAAACCATGGAGTGTGCACCAAAAATTTCAAACTCAATTTTAACAAAAATTTAAATGGCATTCTTTTGAATTTTAATTAAAGCCATGTAAATAATCAGAAACCGTGAATATAGAGTTAGCCGTATTATAACGAAATGTAATATCATCCAACAAAACACTATTTTTAATCCGTACTGATATATATGAAGTAATTCAAAGAATCTAGAGATTTTTACAGTGTTTTTGGCATAAGAATATAACTGGCCAACTATTTTGAATAAGTCAGAATCAAAATCATCATCTTTTCATCATTACATTATTGGCTGATTTAATTCAGAATATGGTGCAGATTGTCACATTTAATGTATCGTTCAAAATATACCATTACCTGTTTTACCTTGACGAAAATTTTTCGTGGTTGTCCATTCTGATTCTGTCACCTTTGTACTAGGCTAAGGAACTTTGCTTTGTCGCTCGGTGTGCCCTTGGAACAGCCAGAATCCAAGTGGCACTATTGTTGTTCCTTAGCCTGCCACCACACTTACACGATGAAAGATTTTTGTGACCTATTTGTTTTTACAGGTCCATGATTGTTAGTGGCAGAATATTTAGAAAAATAATTTTGTGGAGACCCAAAAATATTTATAATTGCTCCCTTCGGCACCCAAATTTGTTTAACTTTGAGTGATTTTATATTTATGCCTTTTGGAACCCAAATTCGTATAGTTTTTACGTGTTTAGGTCTATACCAACAATTATTGTGATTGTGTCCATATTTTCTACAAATTGTGCACATTGAATTTTCTTGATTAATCTTGTTTTCAACAATTTTAGATTGATTATATCCACGTCCTTTTCTAACCGTATTAACAGTTTGCTATCCTAATAGCATATTCAACGATTTTTCACTTTTTGAAAATTTATCTAGGGTCGTTGACAATTGTTGGACTTGTGTTTTTATAGATTCATTTTCGTTCAATAATTGTGTGCGCTTTTTGATAGAATTTTCTCTCCTAGTATTTTCACTTTCTTTCCAAATCAGAATTTCGTTTTCAAGTGATTTTATATTGATTTCTGATTTTTTAATTTCTTCGTCTAATGTTGGACACCTATCACACTTAGGGATCCTACTTTGATAGGTTTTAACTAATTGGTCAAGTTGTTCATTTAATTCTATCAAAGTATTTTTTTATGATTCAAGCTTGGCATACTTCTCCCTAAGTCGTTCAAAACAGCCATTTACTTCGTGGAAACAAATAAGTAATTCAGAGTGAGTAAGTTTTGATACCTCGCTCGGCTCGTCATCGTCGTTATCGGTTATATTCCCATGAAGGCATATATCTGCTTTCTCACTTTCACTGCTGTCGCTTTTATTCCACGTGGCTGCAGAACATCTTCGTTTTGATTTCTTTTCTTTGTCGAGTTGAAATCGGGGATAATTGGGCTTGATATCACCGGGTTTGTTGCAAATGATCCCATGTTCTTATGAGTTGTCTAGTGCTTTGATTATTATGTTTTCTTATTTTTGATTTAGAGCTGGATTTCCGTATTTGGGGTTCCATCTTTTGAATTTCTTCATTATTAACAACAGCTCAGCTGCTCCATCATCATCATCCTCATCACAACTGCTTTTTACAAAACATGTTAAGCACATTTCTTTAACGGAGTCAGTTGTGAGAATTTCTCATTGCTGTTGACTTTTGCACCATATATTGCATCGAAAGCATTCCAGATATCCTGTTCATTTTCACAATGAGAAATGAAATTAAAATTATCTTGATTAATATGAGAATATAATATATGCATAGCAAGAGCATTAATCGAGATAATTTTCTTATCTGTTATATCACACCCATTTTCAATAATATCCCAACATTTAATATTAACAGATTTTAAATAAAATTCCATTTTCAATTTCCAATTCAAAAAATCCGTTCCATCGAAATAGAAGGAATAATACTGGAACGACCCTCAACAAAAGTATTATTAAAAAAGCCATTTTAAAAATTCAAATTTAAAAAACCGATTTTTGAAACGCGAATTTTTAAAACAAAAATTGACTTCTATTCCTAGCTCTGATACCACTTGTAGGATCGATTTCACCCTAGAGGGGGGTGAATAAGGTGATACTATTAATTATAAAAATTTATTGCAGAAGCTTATAAGATATTCAATTCAGATTTCAACGCAGTTCACAGCAGAATAATAGCAGCACAGATATTGCAGAATATAAATAACAGAAAGAGAACATCACACAATTTACCAAGCTTCGGCAGAACCCTACCTACGTGCTGCCCCTAAGGTTTCTACTAGAATTAGATAGTCAGATGCTTACACGCGTAAACTCGCGACACCCGCTATTGACTAAACCTAATTCTACGCTTAAAACCCTGCCACAACTCAGCCACTGAGTTGCAAATTCTCAAACTACGCCACGTAGTTTGTCCCCTAGTCATACGACTAGAAATTACAACGGTTTAAAGGCAAAATACAAATTAAAAACAATTTGAAGTTAAAATAACCCTAATTAAAAATTAAAGCCCTTATAATTAAAAAAAGCCCTTGTAATTAATAGAAGCTGGCCCCTTTTATTCTTCTATCTATATCGGCCCGCTTCCTTGTTTTTATGTTAATGGCGGCTTTGTCTTTGCAAATTAGGGCTTCGTCACTTCGATCCAATTTAGGGTTTTGAAACAGAAGTTGCCGATAGTTGATCGAGCGTATGATTGATTCCGGTCCTCTCTTTGTCGATCGTATATTTCTTTGAGTTGCTCACTGCTGCTTCTATTTGATCGAGTTCAACGTTTGCTTCGGTATGTAATTTCTCTTATTTTTTGCTTTTATGATTCTCGTATTCGAACTCGATATCTTTTTCCGATGATGATCTTAGGGTTTTTATATGGGTTCGATCTCCGTACTTTTCGTTCATCTAATTTGTTCAACAATTTCCTTTTGCCGTTCGATATTGTTTTGATGCTGATGATTTCATGACTAAATCAAATGCGTATAAATTCGTGTTACTTGGTTGACACGGTTTTGAATTGATATCGTGGTCATCACGGTGTTGATTTCCTTTGACTTCGGCCATATTTTGATTTCGTGTTTGTTCTGGTTGACTTGTTCATTGACATGACTGTGGTGATTTCACCGTGACTTCGGATTTGCTTTGCATTGACCTTGGGCTTGATAAAATCGATTTGCTATTGCCTGTAAGAATTTGTTCGATATTGATTTCTTTGACTTTGTTAATGGTTCATATGTGTTCATTCCTGAACATTACTGTTTTGGTTTCTACTGACCTGTATATCATTATCTTCAAACTTGCTATATTCTTAGTGGAATTTTGTTGCAGTGGTTGATGCTTGTCTGGTTAGTTCGTACTTTCACCTGTAGCAGATTTGTGCATTTTGTTGCAGCCTGTACTTGTATATTGCTGTTATTGTTGTACTTGTGTACTTCATATATCCCTTGTGTATTGGTCGCTTCCCTGACCAGTGCATGGCTTGAAGTCTGTACACATTTTTGCCTTGGTTCTGGCCATTCTTTGTTTCAATGACATTGTATTTAGTCTGGATAGTTTTAAGTCCAGTTCCATTTTGGTTCTTGCATCATGTGTTACTATTGTTTATGTATTTGCGATACTCTAGTTACTTCACTATGTATACACTTGAGTCTTGTTCATCAATTCATTGAGACTGTTGCACTTGGACTTTATAACACATGGATTGTGCTCGGGTTGAGATTTTATTTATATTTGCACCTGAGTTGAACCCGTCCTTTTTTTGGGTTTGACCTTGTGCTCACCTGTCCCTGTAACATTATCAAGTGTATATCTGTGTGCACGGCCGCGTGGCATGTACAGTGATACACTGTGCATGTCACATTGTTCGTGTATGATGAATTCAAATGTAAATGATGACGAACAACCCAAATAACCGAGGCAAATAATATTTTCAAAATCCATATTTTATTTTATACTGCAAAAATATTTCTTTTTCAATTTTACTACGTTAGTGAATATTTATGCAGATTGCTCAGATGCTGGATTCACATTGGAATAAAGTTGAAGATAAAACACGAGTGTGAGTGATATGTAGTGAGGTAAACTGTAAATGTGAAATTGTGATGTAATTGAATTTGTATTGTAATCAAAGTTGTATATGTATAGTGTGAGCTTGAATTTGTACTATTCAGAATTGTAATAAATATTTGTTTGAATAAAATTTCTGTTTGAATTAAAATTCTGTGTTATTTAATTTTATTCAGCAAATATTTATTTAATCTGTGAAAAATGAAATAGTACATTACCAAATACATTTACACGAATATATATATATATATATATATGTTTATTATCATCAAACAAAAATCATATAATCGCATATTCAACAAATTCAACATTTAAAATAGACAGAAATTGAAATCAAACCCGAAACCTTCAAGTTCGAGGCTGGACCAGATAACCAAAGCTTATTAGTCTTATGGAACTGGATTTATATATTGACTGATGGAATATAGGCCTGGATTTATACCACCGGAGATCGACCAAGTATCATGATAAACAAAAAGGGACACAAAACTTTGGGAAATTAATTTGATCGAGGGATAATGACTATTTAGAAAAATGGGATTCCTTTTCGACAAGTTTAACTTGCTTTGATTGAAAGCATGTCATGTTAATCATAAGACATACTTCGGGAGCAAGAGTTTATCCAACATTTTAATCCGCCTATATTAAGCCGATTGCACAAGTTAGATTCGACTGTTATGAAGCCGATGAGTCAAAGGTGATGATTGTAGGGCCTAGACGTCAAGTACAGATGATAATATGAAGTCAAGGTTATATGGAATTGATAGTTATGCAAGGAAAATTTTTCAAAGTATGAAATATTGTTCAACATAAATAAGGATCGGTATAAATTGGCTTCCATCATAGGGATCGGTACGTTTAAGGGAATAAGAGAAATTCAATAGATTACAAGCAATATCTCAAGATCCAGAAGTCCAATGCATATGAAATTTTTTTGAGCAAGATATGGAGACCACAGGGATGCTACCCTAGGGATCGCACCTTAAGAAGATAAAATTTGAGGGATTGACACTCCTCCCTTGGTAGGGTTCGATAGGAATCAACCGAATTTTCAAGAAGATATTTGGTCATCTACGTCTATGAATACAGGCTTGCTTGTTGATTTTCGGGACATTTACGCTGCTATTTTGTTTGTATTCTTTTGTAACTATGGATTGTCATCCAATCCCTATTTTACTCAGTTTATAATGTGGTTAATAAAGAAATCTATTCAAAGTAGACGTAGGCAAACAATATCGAAACACTATAAATCGTTGTGTGCATGTTATTCTTTCAATTTACTACTATTTTTTTGCTATTATCTTCTATTTTAATTTTATATTCTTTATTTATTTCTCTCAAAAATTTCTATTGGGTATTTTTCTAATTTTTGATGCAAACTGTCACGACCCGATTTTTCGACGCTCGAAAATCAACATCAATACGTCCACTGTATTAAATGCTGAACAATCGAATGCCGGAAAACCAAACCACAAGGGAAAGAAGAAGGAGGTAGAAGAGGAGCAAACAAAACAACATCAGAATCTCACAATTGCAGCGGAACAATATATAATAGATAATTGACTGATCCTTGAACAAAGAAACTGTAAATTTTTTATATATACATCATCAGAGTACAGTACAATCAATAGCAAATATCGCACAGTTATATTAACTTGTCCTCACTAAAAGCTGGCTACACAAAATACCAAAAGGAGTGGATATAAGACAGATACGTGTGATATGTCTCGCTATCCAGCACATCCCTTGAGCTCCATGGTTGTCCATCCAAAATCTATATTCTTTAATACTCGGTCTGACCCAAGCTGTAACGACCCTAACTCGATCTTCGAAAATCGACACACGAATACATCATCCATATTCGAATGCCGCAAATTCAAACGTCGAATCTGGTTCGCCGGAGCTTATAACAACATTAGATGATAACAACACAGCGGAAACAAAATGAATAATTTTATTGATACATAACATTATATACAACAATGATACAAATGAAATGATCAACACTATCTGAGATACAAGACAATAGCGGAAGAACAAAGCAACAACAGCGGAAACACAATGTCTTCAGTGCCAAAGCTTAAAAACTCCAAAAGCTCGAACCACCATCATGTTGAACTTAAGCAAGTCCGGTAAAATCCAAGAAAAGACTTTGAAGATTGCCAAAAGCTACACCTACTAGTCGACTATCTGATAACCTAACTCTAGGCTACCCATGTGGAAAATTGTGCGCACCCAGAGTTTAGAAAGGGAACAATAAACTCCAGGTCAGTCATGGGACTGGATTGAGCAAATGAAAATAGTTTATCTTGAAAGAAAACAAACAAAAAGGGAGTTAAAAGAAATTCGCTATGCTTTTTGGAAAATGTAACTACCATAAGGCCTCCCGGCACACATATAATACAATCGTGCACTTGGGGGAGATTTCTCCTTATGATAGTCAAACATGCTTGATACGCAAATCCTTTTGATATTATTATTAGTACATAGTGTAGGAAACATTTCGAAAGTATAATATTAATCTTAGCCAGCATACGTACCATTATAGTATGCCTACTATAGCTACCATGTTAAATGGAAGGTTCTACAACTAAAACCGTATAGGGTGCGTATTAAATGATTGGATTTCCAACATTGGCCAGGCTAAGGAACTTCCTCACCGAATGGGTACGCCTCTGGAGGGATACCCCAAGAATCTAACCGGATCTCTGCCAACACAAGGTCGGGTTACCTCTGTAACTAGGTAACTACTAATACGAGTATGCCACCCACGGTCGTCACCAAACTTTATCCGAGAGCTCTCGACACCAACAAATTCCAACAACTACATAAGTTAAGTATCCGGGCTCCATACCATGATACCACTTTTTATCCAGAAGGAAATGCACATATCCTAAGCGGTGCTAACCACGTAACCTTGCGGCATCTTTCTTCTTTCAGCCTTTTCGGGTCATGAGGTTTGACGAAGTCTCGTCCACAAAGCTTGGCTTTTCACAAAAGCCATGCTTCGATCAACAAATGATCAGCAGCACTCAGCATGCCACATATCACTAATAACCATCTACTACATAACCTCTGAGCTCTTATGTCTCAGAGAAGGGTGTTAAGCTAAAAGAATAAATTCTCCGCCACCAACGAAATGTATTTTATAGTGATCAGCTTTACATCTCATAGTGTAATGTTAGACAAACAACCATACAAGTCCGTTCCGGGTTCGGACAGAACCGAAAGCACTTCAAAGAAACCATTGCAAATCTAGGTATTCACAATCCCAATCGGACTCCCCATCACATATGGAGATCTCTATACTGGAGCAACTCAGTGCAGAGTCATTCGATAGGTAATCCTATCATTCTAGAAAATACCCGGTCTTCACCATCTTCTTCAATTGCTATCCATTTTGTCATATCATTATTCGGAATGGGTTTTATGACACAAAGTCCTCACCCGGCTAAACCGAATAATGAGCGCTTATTTTAAAAAGCATATGGATATATTGGGATCTTAGTTAAGTCAAAACTCATTACCCAAAACCTTTCTTTCAAATGGTTTATACAAATTTTCACTTTTAATCTTTTAAACCAAAACGTTCACCCTTTAAGATCACTTTCAATTTGAAACAATGTTCACCAAAATCTTTAACAAAGATTCATTCATAGCTTTCATAACTATTTCAATTTCAAATCTTTTACACAAAAGGTACACCTTTAAGATCGTCTTAAATTTGAAAACAAAGTTCACCAATCTTTAACAAAGATTCATTCATAGCTTTTAATACAATTTCCATTTCAAACTTGAAATCCTTTCAAAAAAACTGAAAGTTCTTTCTTTATATGAAAGAAATTATCTTTTGAAAACAAAGAGTTTTCGTTTCGGAAAAATCCAATCAAATATGCACAAGTTATAACCTTTTAAAGGTTAAAATGGAAAATCAGCGAACTACCGTATGCTTGGAAAGTTCCATTTAAAACCCCAAAATTGTTCATTTAATATACTTCAAAAATGGTTTATAATCCATATATATTGTATAACTTGTAAACAAGATATTATTTTATTCAAACTAAATTTCAATTTCAAAACTTCCTTTTCAAAAGCTTTCCATATTCAACTCAACTTCACTTCCAAACCATTTGGATTCAAATTCAACTTTTAAACTTTTCACCATTTGAATAAAATAATATTAAATTCAGAATATCTACGACTTAACTAATTTCCTCGTGAAATCCATATTTTTGTGTGTGTGATGTAGTCCATAGGTTTTACACACAACAATAAAATATCACAACCTTCATATTGATAAGCGGTATAATCCTATAACGCTTATCTTCATTCACAGATTCACAGATAATTATGTAAATTCATCACAGATAATAAATCATAGTTCACAGCTCAATCATATCACAGAACATCACACATGAGGGATGTCACACAATTCAAAGCATTCCATACAATCCAAACATCCATAAGTAAGTTCAATTAATCACCTGATTAATTTTAAACCAGATTAATTACTTGTGAATAAATTACTAATCTTGGTTAATTAACATTAATTAATTACAAACCATTTTAATTAATTATCCTTTGATCATTTATTAATTAACGTTTAATGATAAATTAATTAACCTTTAATTATTCATTAATCAATCTCAATTAATAAATCAATCAACCTTTGATCATTAAATAATTAATATTTAATCATTTATCAATTAACCTTTAATGGATTAACCTTAAATTATTAAATAATTAATCCGTAATTATCAATTAACCTTTAATCACAAATTATCTTTTAATTACTTACATTAAGTAATTATCCTTTAATCACTTAACAAATCAATCCCTAATAATTAATTATCCTTAATTAATAACATTAATTAATTAATCTACCTTTAATTAATTACATTAATTAATAAATCAAATTGGTTAATTATCCTTTGATTAATCACTTTTATTAATTAACCTTTAATTAATTAATTATCCTCAAATTAATTACCTTAATTAATTAATCACATAAATTAATTATCCTTTAATTAATTATTCTTTAATCACTTAATTAATCAAACTTTAATCATTCATTAATTATCCCTAATTACTTTCATTAAGTAATTATCTTTAAGTAATTGACCACCCTTAATTACTCTTTAATTTAATCATAATAATTAATTAGCCTTAAATTAATTACACAAAGTAATTGGCTTCTAAATCAATTACGCAAAGTAATTTGCCTAAATTTAATTATACAAAGTAATTAACTTTTAAATCAATTACACAAAGTAATTAGCCTAAATTTAATTACTCAAAGTAATTATTCATCAATTAACTTTAAAAACATTTAATCTTTAAACCTTCAATCTTTGAAACAAAATCATTATTAATCCATAAATTTACTTCGATTTTTAAGTTAATTAACAACTAAAAACATTTTATCTTTTCGATTTAATTATTAATTACAACATTAAATTTATTTAAAATAAACGTAAGAATTTATTTAAGATAAAGAAGTAAAACATTTGAACTTAATTAATTTAAAATGATTATTTTTCGAACTTTAACTAATTAACCAAAACTACTATAGAAAATTTATTATTAAATTAACAAGAAGGTGTTTAATCTTGTTTTAAATTTAAATTTGAAAAAAAGACTTATTAAATTAAAAATTCAAATATTTTAAAATTTAAACCGAGACCAACTTGAAAAACCCCAAGCCTTTCCCCGAGTTAAATCCCAAAATACCCGAGCCTTTTCTCGAGTTTCTTCCTTTCTTTCCTTTTTATACTTTGTTTTAGTTTTTAAATTTTGAAACTTGTTAAACATAACAACACACACACGAATATACTTGGGCACGACCCGATGCTTCTTCGAGTTCAACTCTAGGTAAACAACCATCTTCCCCAGATAGATCAACCACTCAGACAACCAAATGCACACGTGCACGTGCATGACCACCTTCACCATCTTCGATGGTCGCCAAGATCCTCCACATGTCACAGGTGACCCCGACCATCGACTCGAGCACCTAGAAACGTCGAACTCATCTAGAACCAAAGTTGAGTATACCTAGCATTATCTAGTACCAAAACCCGATCGACACAATCACCCTTCGCCGACGACCCCGACCACTGGGACCACACCAATCAACCCAAAGGTGCATCACACCCTAATGCATCGATTCCCCCTGGTCTCATTGAGCCCGATCCACCACAGATGTAGCACGAGCTCGAGATACGACGGCGACCAAATAGCTCCTAAAACCCTAAATCCTCGACATCGAAGAACATGGATGATCTATGAATCCTCCCATTATTTTTCCTGAGTGACACAACCCTCCATCCATCTCCAGTATCAACCACGACAACCACTCCTTCGTCGATCGACGAAAATTGACGAAAAAGCAAATTTCGGTCAATACATAATTTCTCATTAAATATAACCTTAAAAATTATGAAATGATTTCCTAAAATCATCATTTTCTAATACAAACTCAATTATGAAATCAAATCACAAAATTTCGAGCATTGATTTTTTTTGGTTTTAACAGTTTTCACTATAATTTATAACTTTTGAAATAATTACTAAATATTTTTCCTCGAATCTATTTTTAAAATTTACATCTTGGTTATATAAAAACATTTCATTTAGATCTTAAAACCTAAAATGAATTGGAGGAAGAGAATTTAATTTTTGAAAAGGTTTAATTTTTTTATAAAACCTGGAAACAGAGATATATGCATGTACAACAGACATGCACAAACACATACACACACACACACATATATACATATTTCTATACATGCAAGCAGATTCATACTTCAAGCATGATCACAATCAACAAATTAAAATCCAGTTTTCAAAAGGGTTTACTCACCCGTTTGCAAAACAGAGAAGCAAGCCTGGAATTGCTTTTGACTTTGACTGAAAATGATTTGTTTGATCTGAGACTTTGTTTTATTTATTTGAAACTGAAGCTGTTGAATCTTTGATCTGGAATTCTTGATCTTTGTTTGTTCTGAAGCTTTAAATCCTTGCTTTGCTTAGTTGTTTATACTAAGTTGATCTTGCTCAGGTTTGAAACTTGAACCGATTTTCTTTTTAGTTTACAGGCTTTGGTTTTTGATTTTGTTTTGATTTAATTTCCAATTTACAAAATTTTGAGGAGATAAAAGAAATTGAGAAGTGAAGCCTGGTTTTCTCTTTTAATATATGTTTATATAATTCTAATTTTTAAAAGAACCATTTTGTTTGCCACTTGTTAACACATGTTTTATGTTTAAACCTCTACCTTATTTAACCTATAAATTTTGTTTTAAACCCTTATGTTATTATAAATTATGTAATATATTTTCTTATGTTTATATTTATTCTAAGAAAAAGTATTATGTTTTAAACTTTTATTTTTACAAACTATACTTAGTTTATATAAAATTTTAAAATAAAGAACATTAACCTTTAATTAATCTTACTTAAATTTTATAGTTAAGTTAATATATGCTTATATATAAAAACCATTATTATTTCAAAGGATATATATATATATATAATAAAGTTTTTGAAAATCTATTATCCAAAACATAATTTCCAAATCAATATACATATATATACATTATAATATTGGAAAACGAACTTTCATTAATTTAAAATGTAGAGTTTTCAAATCCAATATATTATTCAAAACATTTATTTTTGAATTTCAAATTAAATTTCTATTTGCAATCTATCTAAAACGAACACATATTTTATTTATTTTGGAGAAATTCAAATTAATTCTCAATTTAACCCAAAAATTTATATTAATTACCAAACTAAATTTGACTCAAAACCAGGATCGTTACAGATTCTCCTCCTTAAAGAAAATTTCATCCCCAAAATTTGCTAGACATGGAGACAAACAAAGATAGAGAAATGGTTCATCAGATCAAACTGAAATATCTATTCCATATTTGGCTTACCAAATCAGAATATAATCAATAAATACGAGAACGAATTTGTTCAACATTACACGAGATACTTGGGTTATCTGGTCTACGAAATACGCATTAGCATTGGTTAGTCCGAAGGATAACTAACCACTTGTAGAATATATCTTGACCCCATAGAATAGACAAATGGATTTTAAACACAGGTCAGAATACCCCAAAGTATACACCAGCTTGTCCCTCTTCGGACTTGGATCCTCACAAGAAAGCACAACAAGGTTTTTGACCGAAATCGATCAATTGATAGAATTTAAACTATCTTCATATTTTGTTAACCAATCTATTCAAGTAAAATTTCAAATTCATTAAAGATAAAAATGAAAAGCTGATAAGAAACCGATGATCATAATATGAAATAGGAAATTAGAACCTTTTCTACAATGATTTGCAGGCCACCACAACACCAAAGCTTCTTCCTGTAGTTGCCAGAAAACCATCAAAGAATTGATATCGGATGATGATCAAAAAAAATTGATGGAAAAAGTTGTTTCCTTGTTGTTACAGGGTATTGGCCATTAGTAGTGGTACTCTCCTGTCCCCTATCTCGTCCTCTTCTCGCACTCATACTCTCTATCAGTGGATAGTAAGAGAATTTACTGAGGCATACGAACGAATATCTTAGGGATATACTCATTCTAGGGTATTTGTAACCCTATCTCTAATGAGTTACCTAATGTGTTATACTCCTGAGCCAAACTTCTTACTCCACCTTCAGCTCTGATACCAAATGTAATGACCCTGACTTAACCTTCAAAATTGGCACACGGATACATCACCTTATTAGAGTGCCGCAAATTCAAACGTCGAATTTGGTTCGCCGGAGCTTATAACAACATAGCGAAAACAGAATGAATAATTTATTGATACACAACATTTGATACAACAATAATACAAATGAAATGATCAACACTATCAGAGATATATGACTACAGCGGAAGAACAAAGCAACAGCAGCGGCAAGATAATGTCTTCAATGCCAAATCTCAAAAACTACAAAAGCTCAAACCACCATCATGTTGAACTTAAGCAAGTCCGGTAAAATCCAAGAAAAGACTTCGAAGATTGCCAAAAGCTATACCCACTAGTCGACTATCTAATAACCTGACTCTAGGCTGTCCGTGTGGAAAATTATGGGCACCCAGAGTTTAGTTAGGGAACAATAAACTCTAGGTCAGTCATGGGATTGGTGTGAGCAAACGAAAACAGTTTATCTTGAACAAAAACAAACAAAAAGGGAGCAAAAAGAAATTCGCTAAGATTTTTGGAAAACAAAACTATCATAAGGCCTCCCAGCACACACACAATGCAATCACACACTTGGAGGAGAATTCTCCTTATGATAGTCAAACATGCTTGGTACGAAAATCATTTTGATATTATTATTAGTGCATAGTGCAGAAAACATTTCGAAACTATAATATTAATCTTAGCCAGCATACGTACCATTATAGTGTGCCTACTATAGCTACCATGTTAAATGGTAGGTTCTACAACTAAAACCGTACAGGGCTCATATTGAATGATTGGATTTCCAACAATGGCCAGGCTAAGGAACTTCCTCACCGAATGGGCATGCCTCTGGAGGGATGCCCCAAGAACCTAACCCGTTCTTTGCCAACACAAGGCTGAGTTACCTCTGTAACTAGGTAACTACTGACACGAGTATGCTACCCCCCGGTCGTCACCAATCTTTATCCGAGAGCTCTCAGCACCAACAAATTCCAACAACCACATAAGTTAAGTATCTGGGATCCATACCATGATACCGCTTTTTATCCAGAAGGAAATGCACATACCTTAAGGGGCGCTACCCCCGTAACCTTGCCGCATCTTTCCTGTTTCTACCATTTTCGAGTTGGGAGGTTTGACGAAGTCTCGTCCATCAAGCTACGCTTTTCACAAAAGCCATGCTTCGATCAACAAATGATCAGCAGCACTCAGCATGCCACATTACCAAATTGGGAGTATATCACTAATAACCACCATCTACATAACTTCTGAGCTCGTACGTCTCAGAGAAGGGTGTTAAGCTAAAAGAATAAATTCTCCGCCACTAACAGAAATGTATTTGATAGAGATCAGCTTTACATCTCAAAGTGTAATGTCCGACATACAACCATACAAGTCCGTTCCGGGTTCGAATGAAACCAAAGGCACTTCAAAGAAGCCCTTGCAAATCCGGATGTTCACAATCCCGATCGGACTCCCCATCACATATGGAGATCTCTATACCGGAGAAACTCAATGCAGAGTCATTCGATGGTAATCCTATCATTCTCGAAAATGCCTGGTCTTCACCACCGTCTTCAATTGCTATCCATTTCGTCGTGTCATTATTCAGAATGAGTTTTATGACACAAAGTCCTCTCCCAGCTAAACCGAATAATGAGCGCCTATTTTAAAAAGCATATGGATATATTGGGATCTTAGTTAAGTCACAACTTATTACCCAAAACCTTTCTTTCAAATGGTTTAAACAAATTTCCACTTTTAATATTTTAAACCAAAAGATTCACACTTCAAGATCACTTTCAATTTGAAACAATGTTCACCAAAATCTTTAACAAAGATTCATTCATAGCTTTCAAAACTATTTCAATTTCAAATCTTTTATACAAAAGATGCACCTTTAAGATCCTCTTAAATTTGGAAACAAAGTTCACCAATCTTTAACAAAGATTCATTCATAGCTTTCGATACTATTTCCATTTCAAACTTGAAATCCTTTCAACAAAAACTGGAAATTCTTTCTTTATATGAGAGCAATCATCTTTTGAAAACAAAGGATTTTCGTTTCGGGAAATTCCGTTCAAATATGCACAAGTTACAACCTTTTAAAATTTAAATTGGAAAATCTGCGAACTGCCGTATACTTGGCAAGTTCCATTTAAAACCCCAAAATAGTTCATTTAATATACTTCAAAATGGTTTAAAATCCACATATATATATTGTATAACTTGTATACCCCTTTCGAATCATATTTCCCAAAATAATTTCAAAACTTATACAAGACATTATTTTATTCAAACTAAATTTCAATTTCAAAACTTCCTTTTCAAAAGCTTTCCATATTCAACTCAATTTCACTTGCAAAGCATTGGATTCAAAATTCACCTTTTAAACATTTCACCATTTGAATAAAATAATATTAAATTCACAATATCTATGACTTAACCAATTTTCTCGTGAAATCCATATTTGTGTATGTGTGGTGTAGTCCAGGGGTTTTACACACAACAATAAAATATCATAACCAGCATAACAATATCGATAAGCGGTATAATTCTATAACGCTTATCTTCATTCACAGATTCACATATAATTATGTAAATTCATCACAGATAATAAACCACAATTCACAGCTCAATCACATCACAAAACATCACACATCAGGGATGTCGCACAATTCAAAGCATTCTATACATCCATATTTAAGATCAATTAATCACCTGATTAATTTCAAACCAGATTAATTACTTATGAATAAATTACTAATCCAGGTTAATTAACATTATTTAATTAGAAACCATTTTAATTAATTGTCCTTTAATCATTGATTAATTAACCTTTAATGGTAAATTAATTAACCTTTATTTATTAATTAATCAATTTTAATTAATAAATCAAACAACTTTTGATCATTAAATAATTAACCGTTAATCATTAACCTTCAATTGATTAACCTTAAAATTTTTAAATAATTAACCCTTAATTATCAATTAACCTTTAATCACAAATTATCTTTTAATTACTTATATTAAGTAATTATCCTTTAATCACTTGATTAATTGACCCCTAATAATTAATTATCCTTAATTAATAACATTAATTAATTAATCAACCGTTAATTAATCATTTTAGTTAATAAATCACCTTGGTTAATTATCCTTTTGTGATATCCCGGAAATTTTAGCAATATCAATTTAATAATTTGTATTTAAAATTAAATTGATTCGATAAATGCTGTCAATAAAAATTTACTTGATTTAATAATCCAATTAAATAGATGTTTAATTGGTGAATTTTATCTATTAAAAGCTAATAATTGCTTTTCTATTTATAATGTATATTTATATTTATATATGCTATAGATAGATAAGTTTTGATTGTAGAATAATGAACAAATAAAATATTGTTGTTAAATTCAAATATTCATTTTGATAAATTGGAAATTTATTATTTTATTTAATAATTAACTATTCAAACTATTAAATAAATACCTATTTGGTTTAAAATACTTAAAGAAATTGTTTTTAATTGTTTAAATATATTTTAAAGCATAATTTAAATTTTAATAAGATAAACAAAAGTTTATTTTATTTCTTTTTAAACATAGCTTAATAATTATAATTTGGAATTTTATGAAATTTAAATACCCTTTATATATTAAACATTAATTCTTTTAATTAAGATAAATAAGTCAAGTAATTTATGATTTCTTTTATAAATGATTTAAATTGATAAATGAGTTATTTTCAAATAATAAATGTATAAGTATAAATATAGATAATATTTTTTTTAAAAAAAGACAATGTTATTATTTTAAAATTAAAATATGTTGATAAATTAGTTTTAAATTGGAATTTTTAATAGTATAAATAGCATTTGAATTTGAATTCATTTTGAAATTCAAATGAATAAACATATATGAATCTTGTAAATAAGTTTTCACTTTTATGTAAATTGTTTTACTTCTTTAAAAAGAAATACATATACATTTATTAATGAAACTACTATATATGTACTTAATAAAGAAAAGAGGATTTTATTTGTCTTTAAATTAAATAAAAATAAGTAACATATGTATAAAACAAATGTTAACATTTTAAGCAACTAATGAGACAAGTGTAAACATATTAAGTCATCTAAACACATGTGTTAGTAAATGAACTTGTACAAAAGACATGTGTCCTTCTATTTTTAATTTTCTTTTAAATTTTAAATAAATCAATTACTCTTATATAAAACATGTTTTCTTCAAGTTCTTTCCTTTTCTAATCTTCATTTTCCAAAGATAAAACTCAGCTGAAATTCTTCCTCAAAAAAAAAAATCAAGCTTGCATGTTAATCCTGTAATCCCTCTTTAAAACTAAATCTGTAATGCAAGTGTTGAATAAAAGCATGGCCTCTATAAAAATTTAGATCATGCAAATCTGAAATTCCTTTCAAAAAGAAAAAATGAAAATCCTGCATCTGGAAATCAAAGCTTGCCAGCATTGTTTAAAACTTGAGATCTGAAGCAAGTTTTATTCAAATTTAAAGCATTCAAATTCAAGAGATTTAAATACATATGGAATCAAGCCTGCATGCAAGTTTAAATCTTCTAGCACCTCAAGTTTTATCAAAAATTCAAAGAAGTAAAAGCAATTCAAGTTTTTATCAAAAGCTTTTCAGAAAAATTAGTGCTCTGCTTCATCATTGTTTCCAGGTGAGTAACATAACAGTTTTAAAGTTTTAAGTGAATATTTATGTTGCCTGATCATCTATAAAACAAATATGTTATGACTGAATCTATCTGTGAATTTTTTTTTGTATGTATGAAATGTTGATGTGCATGTATTTGTATTGCCTTTGACTCTGGTTCCAGGTCCAGATTCTTTTAAAAAAAAAATTAAAAAAAATTCTCTTGTTCTTGTTTAAATTTTGTTAAGGATTAAGTCCTGAAGCAAATGTGTTAATTATACCATAGTTTTGTTTGGAAAACTTATTGAAGTAAAATCAAATTTGTGTGATGTCTCTGTAAATTGAAAGAAAAAAAAACATCAGAGTATGATAAATAAAAGAGAAAACTCAAACATAATAAATTATCAATTCAGTATTATAATCTAAAAACTTAAACAAAAAGATGATTTTTAAAACTAAAATCATAATGTTTAGTTTGGGATTAAGGCTGCAGTTCTCATTTGAACAGAAATTGGGTTTTAGTCAATCTTTGATGATCTAGTTGATTGGAGTGTTTGGGGTTCTGGTTGGTGGTAGTGGGGTGATCAGGGAGTGTGGCAAAAATGTCAGGAAGATGAATAGTGTGCGGTGGAGGCGATGAGAGGTTGAAGAAGTCTATAAACCTAATTTTAACTGGTCTGGGAATTTCGATCATCTCGAAGTCAAGGAACAATCGAGTGCAACAATTCTTGGGGTAATGGGGGCTTGAGTGTTGAAGAAGAGGTGGACGGAGTTCCAATGCCTCCGGTGATCGGAAGAGCGAGGAAGAGGAAGGTTTTCGGTTTGGTGAAGGTTGACTGTTGCTTCCTGATTCTGTTCGTGGTGTTCAATTTTTGATTTCGTGATGCTAGTGGGATTTTAATGGTTGTGATGGGTTCTAGGTTTGAACGTCGACTTGTTCTATGTATTGGTGGAGGCCGGAGATGGCCAGAGCCACCGTGCATATGCACGGTGGGGTGGTGAATCAGGTAGAAGATTTGGGGGTTGCTGTGTTTTGTTTTACTCGGGTTATACTCGAGTTAATTCGAGTTTTGCTCGAAGTTTTAGAGGATTCTACTCGAAGTAAATCAGGGGGAGGGCTTGGGTATACTTCTGTTGGTTTAGGTTTCAGGTTTCAGAGAAACCTGTATATTTCCAATTCTATTTGTTTAAAATCTGGACCAGGGTTATAAAACAGAATTTAAACTTAAATTTAAATTATGGATTTCAAACTGAGTTTGAATCCAGGTTGGAAAATTTAATTTAAACTTTTTAAATCAAAATGTTTTAAACAACTTTAAAAAGGTTTAAATAATCTGAATTTAAAGATGAAGCTTTTAAATTTAAGTAGAGGTTTAAATATAAGTTTTAAACTGGAATCAAAGTCCAATTTGGATCATAATTTTGAAAATGAAGGAAGATTTACAATTTTAATTGTTAAACAACTTTGGGTGTTGAAAATATTTAAAATATGGTTAGTATCTTAATAATGAAATTGGTTTAAATTTCCTTTAGAACTTCTTTATAAAATAAGAAAATCTTTAGCATAAGTTTTTAAAGAGTTTTAAATTTTTTTTAAAAACTTTGTTTAAGTTAAGTTTTATTTCTTTTTAAATTTTAAATTTAAAATGTAATTTGAAAACAATTTTAAGTTAAATTGTTTTAAGTTACTTTATTAATGATAAAGTAATCATGAATAAGAAATGTTTTATTTTTTAAGTAAATTAAAGATTTAATTATCTTTGTTTCATTAAAATTAGTAATTTAAATAATTTAATTAATTAATTAAAAATTTGAAATAAATTGATTAAGGTTAATTAAATTTGTAATTAATATTAATTAATTTAAGTTAATTACTTAAGAAAGGTAATTAAAGGTTAATGAAGGTCATTAACTTGTGGTTATTTATTAATTAATTAATGTAATTAATTTTGATAACTGATTGGATTAATTAATTTAGATAATCAATTATGGAATTTGGTTAAGTAAGAATACTTTGTGAAGTTAATTAAGGTTATTAATTAATCATTGTAATTAACTAATTTATTTGATTAATTTAAATTAATTAATTAAGTTTAATTAATTTAGAATAAACATTAAATGGGTTGATAAGTAATCAATGGTGGATAATTACGTAGAGAAGTAATTAAGTTAAGTAAATTACCGGAGGTAATTAATTGAAGTATGGTATTTAGGGATTAATTACTTTGTATAATTAATAAAGAGGATAATTACTTTGTGAAAGTGATTAACAATTAATTACTTAGTGCAATTAATTTAAGCATTAATTGATTAAGTCATTTGGAAATAATTAAGTGATGTAATTAATTAAGAGTAATTAATTACTAATGAGATTAATCAAGGATGATTAATTGTTATCCCACTTTTTGGATAAAAACTGGAATACCAACAAATTCGCAGGGAATGATGGATGCCGGGATTGAAAATCGATTGGGATCAAGGCTACGATCGATATTATTAAAATTTGGTTGAGTTCCGATCGGGACGAAATTGATTGGAAATCGATTAGGATCAAGGCTACGGTCGATATTATTAAAATTTGGTTGAGTTCCGATTGGGACGAAATTGATTGGGAATGATGATAAGGACTAGGAAAAGCTATGTTTCAAATTTCAGGATAATCGGAGTTCGTATGAAGGAGATATGATCTGCTGGGCACATTTTTACCTATTACCGGTCCAAAACAATGCCCGTCCAAGCTCCATCTTCAAACAATGCCGGTCCAAAGCATAGCCGAACCAACTCCACTTCCCTTCCCACCGAACCAAGCTCCACCGGTCCAAGGCCTCGCCGAACCAACTCACCACCGAGTCAAACCAACCACTACCGGACCGGGGCTACCGAACCAACCCACGCTCCACACACTACCGGTCCAGTCAACACTCCACTCACCGCCGAACCAAGGAGCTACCGAACCAACTTTACCAGGCCAGATTGCATCAGCCCAGGCCCACCAGCAGCTATATACATCCAAGACCTCTGCCCCCAGCCTCACTCTATAAATAGAGGGGCCGGGGTACAACAATGGGGGACAAGTTTGAGAGCTCAAGCCTGAAAGGAATTTTCAAACAACTTTGATATACTTGTAATCAAAGCTTTGCACTTGTAATCGGATCGGAAAAGGAAAATAACATATAAAGTGGACGTAGGCACATTCTGGCCGAACCACTATAAATCTGTGTGTCTTTTACAGTTTAGTCCCTGTTTTTTACGTATTTGCATAAACCATCCAAATCACTACGAACAACATAAAATCAACTAAATCATACGACTTGGAGGTGTTTGCCCATTTTTTGTGCAAACATATTTGGGTTATTTGCTGAGATCTGTGATTTGTGTTTGAATATCGCTGATTTGTATTCATACACCGGTGCTTTCACGGTATTTGGGGTTTGTGGCCAATTTTGGCGCAAACACTTTGGTGCTTTCACTGAGAAGGACTAGCACCCGCTGCATCGGATAGAAGTTTGGATTTGGAAGACAATGGCTAGGCAAAACAGTAGAAGGCTAAGGGCTGAGAGAAGCCAACAGGAAGGAAGTCAACAAGCATCCTCCGGAGGTGAGGAAGTACCAGCTTCGTTCTGCATAACCCGGACTGAAATGGAAGCCATAACAAATTCACTGCAAGAGAGGTTGTTGAAGAGTCAACAGGAGATGATGCAGACTTTCTTGGAGCAAATGAGAGCTGCAGGGGCCCAGAACTTAGGAACAGCTACAACAGTCGTGGATGTAGGACAAGGAGCTAGGGTTATGGAACCCAATGGAGGACAGGATGCAGAGCCAGTGGGCAATCAACAAGGACTTGGGGGCAGGCCTGCATGATCCAACACAGGAGGACCTTTGGAAGGAGTTCAACTGGCTAGAACCAACGTTGCTGCTAGCGAGCCACATGAAGAGTATGTACCGGAATTCCCTCATGGGAAACCCCCGACAGACAACGCTGGATTGGTAGATATAATCAGGAAGACTGTGCGAGGTGGTTTGGCCAACGGAGACTTGGAAGGGGTGAACAGGAGTCCGTTTTCTCGAGAAATAAGGATGGCTCAGAATCCACCTAAGTTCAAGCTACCTAGCGTGGAGGTATACGATGGCAAGACAGACCCTACGGATCACTTGATGAGGTACACCAGACACATGGAGGTGCTGGGGGCATCGGAGGAAGTGATGGCCCGATGTTTCTCTTTGTACTTAACGGACTTAGCTGCGATGTGGTTTAGGCAGCTGGGAGAAGGATCTATCAGGACTTGGAGGGAATTGGTGGAAAGGTTTTTGGGACAGTTTCGGGTTCATGTCAAGAGACCGAAGAACGTGATGACATTGACATCGGTAAAGCAAAGGATCGATGAATCGCTTAGAGCCTTTCTAACTCGATTTAGTGCCGCAGTTGCTTCGATGGATCGGCCCGATCCATCGATGGTTTTAATGGCAGCAGTATCAGGAGTCAGGGAGAACTCGGATTTCTAGGTATGTCTGATATGAGATCCCCCACGGGATCTCGACGAATTCTTTCACGAGGCAGAAAGGTTCCTTCGGCAAGAAGATGCGAGTACGGATTTAAAGTTGAAAAAGGTTAATGCAGTTGAGGTTGGAGGACCATCCAGCTAAGGTTTGGATAAAGACAAAGGAAAAAGGAAGTTGGACGATGGTTCTGGAAATGCTAGGAAGCAATGGAAGGATCCAAAGTTTTCCACATACACAGGATTGAACGAGACGCTGAAGCGGATATACCTGGATACTCGGAATCGCCTTTCCTACCGGAGGCCGGCTAAGAGAGAACCAATAGAACGGGAAAGGACATCAGGAAGGCACTGTCTCTTCCATGATTTGGATGGACACGAACCAACAGCTGCAGGCACCTAAAGGACATAATTGAGGAGCATGTAAGGAATGGACAGCTGCCACAATATGTTGGACCTCGGAATGCAACGGCGGGGCAGGAGCAACCGCCGCCTACCTCAAGCTACGATGGTGGGAGGCCCAGGAATGATGGTCGGTTGATCATCCATTGACCAGTTTAATATGAAATAAGTAGCGAACTATTGGCAAGCAACCAAGTCATTTACACATGTACGGGGACGGAGATAGCCCCTAGGCATGGTCTGAATGATGATAAACTGCAATGCTATGGTTTGTGAAATTTATCTTTTGCTTTTGGATTGGACACTGCTTTTCTTTTTGGTTTTCGGTTTTGGAGCTTGGATTGAGCTCCTGGTTTTTCTTGCTTTTTGATTTGGATTTTCCTTTGGATGATTGTTTTCGGTTTTGGATGCTGGTTTGGATTTCTGGTTTTTTGCTTTTGATTTGGATTTTGGATGTGGATTTTGGATTGGATTTTGACTGGATTTTTATCCGATTTTTGATAAACGGTCGTCAGGTATGGATTATGCCTGGCAAGGGGTGAGTCGCTTTTCCCGAACGTGGTAAATTGACTCACTCAGGTCGTCGAGTATGGACTATGCTCGGCAAGGGTCCGAAGTGACCAGGATTCGGCCTAGGACTTAGGCCCTGTATTATCAATTGTTTTTTTCAGGTCGTTGAGTATGGACTATGCTCAACAAGGGTCCGGAGAGACCAGGATTTGGCTTAGGACTTAAGCCATGGCATTGTACAGCGTCCAGGGCACTGGACCAAGGTCGTCAAGTGTGGATTACGCTTGGCAAGAACCCGAAGAGGTTAGCTCAACGTCCAGGGACACTGGACCAAGGCCATCAAGCGTGGATTATGCTCAACAAGAACACGATGAGGCTAGCTTAACATCCAAGGACACTGGATCACGACCGTCAGGTGTAGATTGCGCTTGGCAAGAGCCCGGAGAGGTTATGGATTTGGATATCGACCCGGAGAGGTCCTGGATTCAGTTATTGGCTATTGGATAAGGATGGTTTGGGACTCAGTTGTCGAGTTCGAATAGACATGGAATTGGCTCAAGCTTTGGTTATTGGATTTGGGATTGGATATCGACTCGGAGCAGTCAAGGATGATATACTCTGGCAATATGGTTATGGACTTCGGATATTGGATTCGGAATTATTCAAAACACGCCTTGTTATCACAAGGCATGTTTTGGGGGGCAAAGTGTTATCCCACTTTTTGGGTAAAAACTGGAATACCAACAAATTCGCAAGGAATGATGGATGTCGGGATTGGAAATCGATTGGGATCAAGGCTACGGTCGATATTATTAAAATTTGGTCGAGTTCCGATCGGGACGAAATTGATTGGGAACGATGATAAGGACTAGGAAAAGCTATGTTTCAATTTTCAGGATAATCGGAGTTCGTATGAAGGAGATATGATCTGCTGGGCACGTTTTTACCTATTACCGGTTCAAAACAATGCCGGTCTAAGCTCCATCTTCAAACAATGCCGGTCCAAAGCATAGCCGAACCAACTCCACTTCCCTTCCCACTGAACCAAGCTCCACCGGTCCAAGGCCTCGCCGAACCAACTCACCACCGAGTCAAACCAACCACTACCGGACCGAGGCTACCGAACCAACCCACGCTCCACACAGTACCGGTCCAGTCAACACTCCACTCACCGCCAAACCAAGGAGCTACCGAACCAACTTTGTCAGGCCAGATTGCATCAGCCCAGGCCCACCAGCAGCTATATATATCCAAGACCTCTGCCCCCAGCATCACTCTATAAATAGAGGGGCAGGGGTACAACAATGGGGGACAAGTTTGAGAGCTCAAGCCTGAAAGGAACTTTCAAACAACTTTGATATACTTGTAATCAAAGCTTTGCACTTGTAATCGGATCGGAAAAGGAAAATAACATATAAAGTGGACGTAGGCACATTCTGGCCGAACCACTATAAATCTGTGTGTCTTTTACAGTTTAGTCCCTGTTTTTTACGTATTTGCATAAACCATCCAAATCACTACGAACAACATAAAATCAACTAAATCATACGACTTGGAGGTGTTTGCCCATTTTTTGTGCAAACATATTTGGGTTATTTGCTGAGATCTGTGATTTGTGTTTGAATATCGCTGATTTGTATTCATACACTGGTGCTTTCACGGTATTTGGGGTTTGTGGCCAATTTTGGCGCAAACATTAATAAATAAAATTAATTATTAAATATAATTAATTTAGAAGTAATTAAGGAAGTACTTAAGGGTAGTTAATTACTAAATGTAGTTAATCAAGAATGATTAATAATTGTGGTTTAATTAAGATTAATTACTTTATGTAATTAATTTAAATAAGTAAGTAATTTCAATGTAATTAAGGTCATTAATTAATATGATTAATGATGTAATTAAGGATTAATTAATTAAGGTTAATCAATCAATGATAAGTGATTAAGGAAGTAATTAATTGATGTAATTAATTAAGCATTAAAGTAATTAATTATAATTAATTAATTAATGAAGTAATTAAAGATTAATTACTGATTTTGGTTAATAATAAGTAATTTATGAAATTAATTAAAAGATAATTACTTGAATGTAATTAAAGGATAATTAATCAAGGGTGATTAATTAAGGTAATTAATTTGAGGATAATTGATTTATTGATTTGTGATCAATTAAGGGTTAGGTAAGTAAGATTTAAATGATGAAGTGATTAATTTAATTCATTTTAAATTAATAAAAGATAGGTAATTAATTTAATTCACTTTAAGTTAATTAGAGATAGAATTAATTAATTTAATTCATTTTAAATTAATTATAGATGGTGTGATTATAGATCTATGCTTATGAATGGATGATATGGTTTACCCTAAATGGTTTGAATCTCAGATATGAGATAAATAGTATTGTGTGATATGGATGCATTGGTTGCATTGTGATGATATAAGTTATCTTTTGGTGATGATAATATAGATTACCTGTTTGTGATGATAATGTTGATTATCTATTATGATGATGTGAATTATCTATCTGTGTGTATAAAGATAATTAGATTGAATTGTTTTAAACTTAAAATAACTTGGACCTAAAAGACACGCTTTGGATTTCGATGAGACCGGGATCGAGTTTCCATATTTGGATATTCGAAAACCACATCGATTCCAATTAACGATAGGTCGTAATCTCTTGTGAAGAGTTAAGACTCGAGGTGTAAGAACTATAAGTCAGTATAACTCTGTGGATGATTCCGTAATGAGTTTGACGGAATAGTACTTATAGGTTCGAGATGGAGATTTGGAGTGCAAGGGTTGTCATCGTTAACTCTGAGGGTGATTCCAAAATGAGTGTAACGAGATAATGCCTTCGGTTTCATTCGACCCCAGAACGAACTTGTATGGATTGAATGCTTTCAGCACATCGTCAGGTGGACGATGAGCATTCTACGATAGATGTGTTCTATAAAGGTAATCGTAACCTCAAGCCTCATCAACCGGGAATGGCTAAAACAAGGGAGGTGCAGCAAGGCTTCGTGGGTAGCCCCTACTTGAAAGTGAGATTTACTGCTGTCTAGAGGTCCCTTTATATTTTGGCTTAGTGTGTGGTTGGTCGCGCCAACTACGGGGTGGTCTTGTTCGGGACTGTTCAGTAAGGAATGTTTCCGGCCTTTTGTTGCAGAGGAGTGGGCGTACTCCTCGGTACGGTGATCTAGGCCACGTACTGTGACGGGCGGTACCCCAGTAGCCTTGCCATTGTATGGAATCCAAAATCCAATAAGTGCCAACGGTTTTGATTGTATTACCCACTTTTGTGGCTAGTAGCTGGAATTTAATAGATGTAACAATTTTGGGTATTTCATATTTACTTGAAAACCCTAGACACTATTATAATATCATCAAATTTCCTATCAAATGTTTTGGTTAGCTTAAGGTAAAAACTTTTCCATGTTTATGTGTGGGAAGTCTTACGTGATACCTTTCTTTTCAAAGGTTTTCAAAGTTAAGCAACTTTAACCTGTTTCTCACACCAGACCCGTGTCTGACCCGGAGTTTATTTTTATTTTTCATAAACTCTTGGGTACTCAAATTTTTACGAGTATTCAAGGGATTTAGGTTAGCTTTGATGAGTTATGGAGGAGCAAATGGAGCAGGACGCTTCTGCGTTAGATATATAGTATTCCGCTGTGTTGGTATCTCTGAGTCGTTTGTTGGAATTGTTTTGTACTGTGTTGTAATAACTAGACAGGTGTTTATAACTGTCTAGCATGTGTTGTATTATCTGTGTGACTCTGATTGTTGTTGTACATCTATGTAATACTTATGTTATTAATATAATTTATTCGTTCCGCTGTTGAGATTCTGGTGTGTTGTTTCTTCTTTCTTCTCTTTCTTTCCCTTTCATTCTTATTAGCGATGCGTCATTCTGTGGAGACGGATGGCAGGTCGTCAAAGTGGTATCAGAGCATTAGGTTGAGTGAATACCTAGGCTCTGAAGTGGTGTCTATCTTGAGAGAGCGTATTTGTAATTTTATATATATATTTATTATTTCTACATATCCGTTGGGTTACCTGTTCGGGTTTTCCAATATAGGTTATAAAGGTAGATAAAGTAGTGGTGTGTGTAACACGATTACTACCATTGGTTAGATTTTGAATGTTTGAGGTTGGAAGTGTATTTGTCGAGACCGTGGACCTAATACCGTCTCGAGTGAGTTGTGCAGAGTGTAGAGATTTCATCGATCTCTGGAAGGAAACCTGTTAAGATTCGGAGTCTATTTTTGAAGATGGATAAGATGAGTTTGGATCTGTCGTTTTGGCAGAAGTGTGTGATGGTATTTTGATGCCTCAGGCAGTAGTAACTGCGAGATGAGATGCAGTGACTGTGTATTGTGTCCGAAGATGTTTCTTAGGAATAAGTTTTGGGAAGTGTGTCTGCTTCGGTGTTGTGGCTGGGTTCAGCAGGATGTGGTGGTTGGCTTTGAGGTCCGAGTTTCTCGAAGAACTTCAGCTAAGGAAGTTTTGACTTTAGCGTCAGCAGTGCAGCTCGGAGTGTCTATGTTAGCAGAAGTTGACTGGCTGAGTAGTTTCTGAAGGTGGAATTCAGAAGCAACAGAATGGACCCGTTTCTTCGGTGGATTGGCTAGTTGAGTGTAAGCTGTTCTGTTTGGTCAAGGGACAATAGTTTCCTTGGATTTGGGTTGGTGAATCGCAAAAGTGACTTGCGATTGTATGAGTATTCTCTTGGGTTATCTGAGTTTTTCTGAATATCTTCAGGAAGTCAGAGTTTTGTTCGCATCTGGAGATTGGGTTTCTTTATCAACTGGAATTCCAGGAGATAGAGTTTGGTGAGGCACCTCAGGATGGTGGAACTTCTGAGTTTTCTTTTATGGATCTGTTGAATCATATTCTGGGATGTGATTGTCCAGATTGTGCTCGTGTTCTTCATCAGCATTGCCTTCTATTCCAGATCAGAGTTATGCAGCAGAAGAAGTTTGGGAATGTTTTTGTGTTGTCTTTTCTGGATAGAAGAAGTGAGTTTGTTCTTTTGAGGTTTGAAGATTAGAGTTGTGAATCTGGTTTTGGATTGATCTTAAGGAGATTATTGGGTTGGAATGTTTTTGGTTCTGTTTGTTTCTAGAGGCACCAGCGAAGGTTAAGCTAATCAGTTTAGATATAGACAGCTCAGGATCATCCGAAGAGTTTTATGGATAAGAGATGAAGGAATTTGAATTCCGGAGTCGAAGATTCGTTTTGAATAAGTTTTCTCCGATCCAAGGAGCTATAAAGTTTTCATAAGTCTGGGAAGCTAGCTCCAAGATGTTTTGGATCTCTTATGTGTTTTGGTTAGATTGATGTTTGGTTTTCAAGAGTTGAATTTCCAGTTTGGATAATTGGATTTAATGAAATTCACGTATCTCTGAGGGAATACGTGTATGAGTTATTTCTGGTTATGGAACCAGCTGTTCAGGAAGGTTTGGTGGTTAAGTCAGACTCGTCTTCAGTCTGATATGCTGTTTAGTTTTGTAGATCTAGATAAGTAGAAGCTCTGTAGCTTCGTAGAGTATCCCGGTGAATATATATACTTGGGGAAAACTCGAGAAAATTTTATCCAAAATTTTATCTGGATAATTAAATTTGTTTTATTAGAAAAATTGGTTGCTTTGGTTGTTAGCATATGATTGATATATGCTTTTGTTTAAAGTAAATCTTAAATGAAATTATTAAATTACCTTTGCTTTTAATTTCGGGGACGAAATTCTTTTAAGGGGGGAGGAATGTGATATCCCGGAAATTTTAGGAATATCAATTTAATAATTTGTATTTAAAATTAAATTGATTTGATAAATGCTGTCAATAAAAATTTACTTGATTTAATAATCCAATTAAATAGATGTTTAATTGGTGAATTTTATATATTAAAAGCTAATAATTGCTTTTCTATTTATAATGTATATTTATATTTATATATGTTATAGATAGATAAGTTTTGATTATAGAATAATGAAAAAATAAAATATTGTTGTTAAATTCTAATATTCATTTTGATAAATTGAAATTTATTATTTTATTTAATAATTAACTATTCAAACTATTAAATAAATACCTATTTGGTTTAAAATACTTAAAGAAATAGTTTTTAATCGTTTAAATATATTTTAAAGCATAATTTAAATTTTAATAAGATAAACAAAAGTTTATTTTATTTCTTTTTAAATATAGCTTAATAATTATAATTTGGAATTTTATGAAATTTAAATACCCTTTATATATTAAACATTAATTCTTTTAATTAAGATAAATAAGTCAAGTAATTTATGATTTCTTTTATAAATGATTTAAAATTGATAAATGAGTTATTTTCAAATAATAAATGTATAAGTATAAATATAGATAAGATTTTTTTTTAAAAAAGACAATGTTATTATTTTAAAATTAAAATATGTGGATAAATTAGTTTTAAATTGGAATTTTTAAAGGTATAGATAGCATTTGAATTTGATTCATTTTGAAATTCAAATGAATAAACATATATGAATCTTGTAAATAAGTTTTCACTTTTATGTAAATTGTTTTACTTCTTTAAAAAGAAATACATATACATTTATTAATGAAACTACTATATATGTATTTAATAAAGAAAAGAGGATTTTATTTATCTTTAAATTAAATAAAAATAAGTAACATATGTATAAAACAAATGTTAACATTTTAAGCAACTAATGAGACAAGTGTAAACATATTAAGTCATCTAAACATATGTGTAAGTAAATGAACTTTTACAAAAGACATGTGTCCTTCTATTTTTAATTTTCTTTTAAATTTTAAATAAATCAATTACTCTTATATAAAACATGTTTTCTTCAAGTTCTTTCCTTTTCTAATCTTCATTTTACAAAGATAAAACTCATCCGAAATTCTTCCTCAAAAAAAAATCAAAAAAAAAAATCAAGCTTGCATGTTAATCCTGTAATCCCTCTTAAAAACTAGATCTCTAATGCAAGTGTTAAAAACAAGCAAGGCCTCTCTAAAAATTTAGATCATGCAAATCTGAAATTCATTTCAAAAAGAAAAAAATGAAGAGCCTGCATCTGGAAATCAAAGCTTGCCTGCATTCTTTAAAACTTGAGATCTGAAGCAAGTTTTATTCAAATTTAAAACATTCAAATTCAAGAGATTTAAATACATATGGAATCAAGCCTGCATGCAAGTTTAAATCTGCTAGCAACTCAAGTTTTATCAAAAATTCAAAGAAGTAAAAGAAATTCAAGTTTTTATCAAAAGCTTTTCAAAAAAATTAGTGCTCTGCTTCATCATTGTTTCCAGGTGAGTAACATAACAATTTTAAAGTTTTAAGTGAATATTTATGTTGCATGATCATCTATAAAACAAATATGTTATGATTGAATCTATCTGTGAATTTTTTTTGTATGTATAAAATGTTGATGTGCATGTATTTGTATTGCCTCTGACTCTGGTTCCAGGTCCAGATTCTTTTAAAAAAAAAATATAAAAATTAAAATTCTCTTATTCTTGTTTAAATTTTGTTAAGGATTAAGTCCTGAAGCAAATGTGTTAATTATACCATAGTTTTGTTTAGAAAACTTATTTAAGTAAAATCAAATTTGGGTGATGTCTCTGTAACTGAAAAAAAATAAACATCAGAGTATGATAAATAAAAGAGAAAACTCAAACATAATAAATTATCAATTCAGTATTATAATCTAAAAACTTAAACAAAAGGATGATTTTTAAAACTAAAATCATAATGTTTAGTTTGGGATTAAGGCCGCAGTTCTCATTTGAACAGAAATTGGGTTTTAGTCAATCTTTGATGATCTAGTTGATTGGAGTGTTTGGTGTTCTGGGTGGTGGTAGTGGGGTGATCAGGGAGTGTGGCAAAAAATGTCAGGAAGATGAACAGTGTGCGGTGGAGGTGATGGGAGGTTGACGAAGTCTATAAACCTAATTTTAACTGGTCTGGGAATTTCGATCATCTAGAAGTCAAGGAACGATCGAGTGCAACAATTCTTGGGGTAATGGGGGCTTGAGTGTTGAAGAAGAGGTGGACGGAGTTCCAACGCCTCCGGTGACCGGAAGAGCGAGGACGAGGAAGGTTTTCGATTTGGTGAAGATTGACTGTTGCTTCCAGATTCTCTTCGTGGAGTTCGATTTTTGATTTTGTGATGCTAGCGGGGTTTTAATGGTTGTGATGGGTTCTAGGGTTGAACGTCGACTTGTTCGATGTATTGGTGGAGGCCGGAGATGGCCAGAGCCACCGTGCATATGCACGGTGAGGTGGTGTATCAGGTGGAAGATTTGGGGGTTGCTGTGTTTTGTTTTACTCGAGTTATACTCGAGTTAATTCAAGTTTTGCTCGAAGTTTTAGAGGATTCTACTCGAAGTAAATCAGGGGGAGGGCTTGGGTATACTTCTGTTGGTTTAGATTTCAAGTTTCAGAGAAACCTGTATATTTCCAATTCTATTTGTTTAAAATCTGGACCAGGGTTATAAAACAGAATTTAAGCTTAAATTTAAATTATGGATTTCAATTGAGTTTGAATCCAGGTTGGAAAATTTAATTTAAACTTTTTAAATCAAAATGTTTTAAACAACTTTAAAAAGGTTTAAATAATCTGAAATTAAAGATAAAGCTTTTAAATTTAAGTAGAGGTTTAAATATAAGTTTTAAACTGGAATCAAAGTCCAATTTCAATCATAATTTTGAAAACGAAGGAAGATTTACAATTTTAATTGTTAAACAACTTTGGATGTTGAAAATATTTAAAATATGGTTTGTATCTTAATAATGAAATTGGTTTAAATTTCCTTTATAACTTCTTTATAAAATAAGAAAATATTTAGCATAAGTTTTTAAAGAGTTTTAAAATGTTTTTAAAAACTTTGTTAAGCTAAGTTTTATTTCTTTTTAAATTTTAAATTTAAAATGTAATTTGAAAACAATTTTAAGTTAAATTGTTTTAAGTTACTTTATTAATGATAAAGTAATCATGAATAATAAATTTTTTATTTTTAAAGTAAATTAAAGATTTAATGATCTTTGTTTCATCAAAATTAGTAATTTAAATAATTTAATTAATGAATTTGTTTAATTAATTAAAAATTTGAAATAAATTAATTAAGGTTAATTAAATTTGTAATTAATATTAATTAATTTAAGTTAATTACTTAAGAAAGGTAATTAAAGGTTAATGAAGGTCATTAACTTGTGGTTATTTATAAATTAATTAATGTAATTAATTTTGATAGTTAATTGGATTAATTAATTTGATTAATTAATTTAGATAATCAATTATGGAATTTGGTTAAGTAAGAATACTTTGTGAAGTTAATTAAGGTTATTAATTAATCACTGTAATTAACTAATTTATTTGATTAATTTAAATTAATTAATTAAGTTTAATTAATTTAGAATAAACATTAAATGGGTTGATAAGTAATCAATGATGGATAATTACGTAGAGAAGTAATTAAGTTAAGTAATTACCGGAGGTAATTAATTGAAGTATGGTATTTAGGGATTAATTACTTTGTATAATTAATAAAGAGGATAATTACTTTGTGAAAGCGATTAACAATTAATTACTTAGTGTAATTAATTTAAGCATTAATTGATTAAGTCATTTGGAAATAATTAACTGATGTAATTAATTAAGAGTAGTTAATTACTAATGAGATTAATCAAGGATGATTAAAAATATAATTAATTATTAAATATAATTAATTTAGAAGTAATTAAGGAAGTGCTTAAGGGTAGTTAATTACTAAATGTAGTTAATCAAGAATGATTAATAATTGTGGTTTAATTAAGATTAATTACTTAATGTAATTAATTTAAATAAGTAATTAATTTAAATGTAATTAAGGTCATTAATTAATATGATTAATGATGTAATTAAGGATTAATTAATCAAGATTAATTAATCAATGATAAGTGATTAAGGAAGTAATTAATTGATGTAATTAATTAAGCATTAAAGTAATTAATTATAATTAATTAATGAAGTAATTAAAAATTAATTACTGATTTTGGTTAAGAATAAGTAATTTATGAAATTAATTAAAAGATAATTACTTGAATGTAATTAAAGGATAATTAATCAAGGGTGATTAATTAAGGTAATTAATTTGAGGATAATTGATTTATTGATTTGTGATCAATTAAGGATTAGGTAAGCAAGATTTAAATGATGAAGTGATTAATTTAATTCATTTTAAATTAATTAAAGATAGGCAATTAATTTAATTCACTTTAAATTAATTAGAGATAGAGTAATTAATTTAATTCATTTTAAATTAATTATAGAAGGTGTGATTATAGATCTATGCTTATGAATGGATGATATGGTTTACCCTGAATGGTTTGAATCTCAGATATGAGATAAATAGTATTGTGTGATATGGATGTATTGGTTGCATTGTGATGATATAAGTTATCTTTTGGTGATGATAATATAGATTATCTGTTTGTGATGATAATGTTGATTATCTATTATGATGATGTGAATTATCTATCTGTGTGTATATAGATAATTAGATTGAATTGTTTTAAACTTAAAACAACTTGGACCTAAAAGACACGCTTTGGATTTCGATGAGACCGGGATCGGGTTTCCATATTTGAATATTCGAAAACCATATTGATTCCAATTAACGATAGGTCGTAATCTCTTGTGAAGAGTGAAGACTCGAGGTGTAAGAACTATAAGTCAGTATAACTCTGTGGGTGATTCCGTAATGAGTTTGATGGAAAAGTACTTATAGGTTCGAGATGGAGATTTAGAGTGCAAGGGTTGTCGTCGTTAACTCTGAGGGTGATTCCAAAATGAGTGTAACGAGATAATGCCTTCGGTTTCGTTCGAACCCGGAACGAACTTGTATGGATTGAATGCTTTCAGCACATCGTCAGGTGGACGATGAGCATTCTAAGATAGATGTGTTCTATAAAGGTAATCGTAACCTCAAGCCTCATCAACCGGGAATGGCTAAAACATGGGAGGTGCAGCAATGCTTCGTGGGTAGCCCCCACTTGAGAGTGAGATTTACCCCCGTCTAGAGGTCCCTTTATATTTCAGCTTAGTGTGTGGTTGGTTGCGCCAACTACGGGGTGGTCTTGTTCGGGACTGTTCAGTAAGGAATGGTTCCGGCCTTGCATTGCAGGGGAGTGGGCGTACTCCTCGGTACGGTGATCTAGGCCACGTACTGTGACGGGCGGTACCCCAGTAGCCCTGCCATTGTATGGAATCCAAAATCCAATAAGTGCCAACGGTTTTGATTGTATTACCCACTTTTGTGGCTAGTAGCTGGAATTTAATAGATGTAACAATTTCGGCTATTTCATATTTACTTGAAAACCCTAGACACTATTATAATATCATCAGATTTCGTATCAAATGTTTTGGTTAGCGTAAGGTAAAAACTTTTCCATGTTTATGTGTGGGAAGTTTTACGTGATACCTATCTTTTCAAAGGTTTTCAAAGTTAAGCAACTTTAACCTATTGCTCACACCAGACCCGTGTCTGACCCGGAGTTTATTTTTGTTTTTCATAAACTCTTGGGTACTCAAATTTTTACGAGTAGCCAAGGGATTCAGGTTAGCTTTGACGAGTTATGGAGGAGCAAATGGAGTAGGAGGCTTCTGCGTTAGATATATAGTATTCCACTGTGTTGGTATCTCTGAGTCGTTTGTTGGAATTGTTTTGTACTGTGTTGTAATAACAAGACAGGTGTTTATAACTGTCTAGTATGTGTTGTATTATCTGTGTGACTCTGATTGTTGTTCTATATCTATGTAATACTTATGTTATTAATATAATTCATTCGTTCCACTGTTGAGATTCTGGTGTGTTGTTTCTTCTTTCTTCTCTTTCTTTCTCTTTCTATCCCTTTCATTCTTATTAGCGATGCGTCATTCTGTGGAGACGGATGGCGGGTCGTCAAACCTTTGATTAATCACTTTAATTAATTAACCTTTATTTAGTTAATTATCCTCAAATTAATTACCTTAATTAATTAATCACATAAATTAATTATCCTTTAATTAATTATTCATTAATCGCTTGACTAATCAACCTTTAACCATTAATTAATTATCCTTAATTACTTTCATTAAGTAATTAACTATGCTTAATTACTCTTTAATTTATTCACAATTATAAATTAGCTTAAATTAATTACACAAAGTAATTAGCCTCTAAATCAATTACAAAAAGTAATTGGCTTAAATTTAATTACACAAAGAAATTAGCTTTTAACACAAAGTAATTAGCCTAAATTTAATTACATAAAGTAATTAGCTTTTAAATCAATTACACAGAGTAATTAGCTCAATTTAATTACTCAAAGTAATTATTCATCAATTAACTTTAAATACATTTAATCTTTAAACCTTCAATCTTTGAAACAAAATTATTATTAATCCATAAATTAACTTAGATTTTTATGTTAATTAACAACTAAAAACATTTTATCTTTTTGATTTACTTATTATTTATCACATTAAGTTTATTTAAAATAAACTTAAGAATTTATGTAAAATAAAGAAGTAAAAATTTAAACTTAATTAATTAAAAATGATTATTTTAAAACTTAACTAATTAACCAAAACTAGTATAAAACATTTATTATCTTAAATTAACAAGAAGGTGTTTAATCTTGTTTTAAATTTAAATTCGAAAAAAAGACTTATTAAATTAAAAATTCAAAAATTGTTAAAATTCCAACCCGAGACCAATTTGAAAAACCGCGAGCCTTTCCTGGAGTTAAATCCCAAAATACCGAAGCCTTTTCCCGAGTTTCTTCCTTTCTTTCCTTTTTATACTATGTTTTAGTTTTTATATTCTAAAACTTGTTGAACATAGTAACACATAAAAAAATATACTCGGGCACGACCCGATCCTTCTTCGAGTTAAACTCCAGGTAAACAACCATCTTCCCCAAATAAATCAACCACCTAGACACCCAAATGCACGTGTGCACGTGCACGACCACCCTAACCATCTCCGATCATCGCCGAGCTCCTCCACATGTCACCGATGACCCCGACCATCGACTCGAGCATCCAGAAACGTCGAACTCATATGGAACAAAATTTGAGTATACCCAGCACTACCTGGTACCAAAACCCGATCGACATATTCACCCTTTACCGACGACCCCGACCATCACGGACCACACCAGTCAACCCAGAGTTGCATCACACCCTAACGCATCGATTCCCTCTGGTCTTATTGATCCCGATCCACCATGGACATAACACGAGTTTGAGATACGAAGGCGACCAAATAGCTCCCAAAAACCCTAAATCATCGACAACCAAGCACATGGATGATCTATAAATCCGCCCAATAGTTTTCCTAAGTGACATAACCCTCCATCCTTCTCCAGTATCAACCATGACAACGACTCTTCGTCGATCGATGAAAATTAACAAAATAGAAAATTCCGGTCAAATGCAATTTCTCATTAAATATAACCTTAAAAATTATGAAATGATTTCCTAAAATTGTCATTTTCTAATACGACCTCAATTATGAAATCAAGTCACAAAATTTCGAACAATGAATTTTCTGGTTTTAACAGTTTTCACTGTAATTTATCACTTTTGAAATAATTACTAAATATTTTCCCTCGAATCTACTTTTAAAATTTAGATCTTGATTATACACATTTCATTTAAATCTTAAAGCCTAAAATGTATCGGAGGAAGAGAATTTAATTTTTGAACATGTTTAATTTTTTTATAAAACCTGGAAACAGAGATGTATGCCTGTACAATAGACATGCACAGACATATCTACACACACATACACACACATATATATATATACACAAATTTGTATACATGGAAGTAGATTCACAACTTTACTTCAAGCATGATCATGAACAACAAATTAAAATCCAGTTTTCAAAAGGGTTTACTCACCTGTTTGCAAAACAGAGAGGCAAGCCTAGAATTGCTTTTGACTTTGGACTGAAAATGATTTGTTTGATCTAATACTTTTTTTTATTAGAAACTGAAGCTGTTGAATCTTTGATCTGGAATTCTTGATCTTTGTTTGTATTGAAGCTTTAAATCCTTGCTTTTCTTAATTGTTTATACTGAGTTGATCTTGCTCAGGTTTGAAACTTGAATTGATTTTCTTTTCAATTTACAGGCTTTTGGTTTTTGATTTTCTTTTGATTTAATTTCTAGTTTACAGGTTTTTGAGAAGATAAAAGAAATTGAGAAGTGAAGCCTGGCTTTCTCTTTTAATATATGTTTATATAATTCTAATTTTTAAAAGAACCATTTTGTCTTCCACTTGTTAATTCCAAATTACATGGCTTACAAATGTTATATTCATGTTTTAATTATCTTCCATTTGTCATAAATACATGTTTTATATTTAAACCTCTACTTTATTTAATTTGTAAATTTTATTTTAAACCCTAATGTTATTATAAATTATGTAATATGTTTTCTTATGTTTATATTTTATACTAAGAAAATGTATTATGTTTAAACTTCTATTCTTACAAACTATACTTAGTTCATATAAAATTTTAAAGGAAAGAACATTAGCCGTTTATTAATCTTACTTAAATTTTAAACTTAAGTTAATATATCCTTATACATATACAAACCATTATTATTTCAAATGATATATGTGTGTGTGTGTGTATAAAATAAAGTTTTTGAAAATTTATAATTCAAAACATAACTTCCAAAATCAATATACATATATATACTTGGAAAACAAACTTTTATTAATTTAAAATGTATAGTTTTCAAATCCAATATATTATTCAAAACATTTATTTTTGAATTTCAATTAAAACTCAATATACAATCTATATAAAACAAATACATATTTTATTTATTTTGAAAAAACTCAAATTAAATAACAATTCAATCCAAAAATTTATATTAATTACCAAACTAAATTTGACTCAAAACCGGGATCGTTACATGAGCATTATAATAAAACAATAGTTGAGTCAGTCTGTAAAACCAGCGTGAGAAAACACACTCAATTGGAATATTAAAGTTTTCAAAAACCTTTAAAATCATAGGTATCTCGTAAGACCATGCCACAAATGAACATGCCGGATTTTTACCTTACGATAACCAAAACATTTTTATCAAATCCATCTGATATTATAATAGTGTCTATAGAAAGTAAAATAAAATCAAGCTGAAATGCTTGCATCTCACGTTCCAGCCATAGTTGGGCACAACCAAAACCGTACAGGAGCTTATTGGAGATTGGATTCCATACAATTGTAACATCCCAAAATTTATCAATTTAAATTAGTAATATATTTGAACCTTTGGAATTTAATTTGAAAATAAATTGAAAAATCTCAAACAAATAAAATAAGTGATAATTTGTATAAAAAAATTCTAATTTCTTTTGAGTTTAAAATCTTGAAATAATAACTGTTTTAAAAATCATTTGCATTTAAATTATATATAAATAATGCATATATGAGTAGTTTGGAATGTATATATTGAAATTGGATTTAAATTGTGCAAGTATATGTATGAGTATATAAATGAACATAAATGGATTTTAATTCAAGTTGAATTGGAATTTGAATTTAAATTTAAAATAAATGTTATAGAAAAATATTTGGCATTTGAAATCATAAAGGTGTAATTTATATAACGTAAAGATTTGTTAAAACATTTCTTCTTTTAACATTGCATATATATATATATACACAAATGAATAAGGGGTATAATTATTTATAAAGTGAATATGTTATGAAAATTTATTTAAAAATTCTTTTGTCTTTGTAAAATTACAAGTGTTAAACAAGCATAAGGGACATGGTGTAAAAATTAACAAGTGTTGAAATCTCATGATTGATTTTAACAGTGGCATTCAATATAATTGATGGAATAAAATAATAAAATTTAAAAATCACAAAAACTTTTCAGCTTTCCATTTTCAATTATTTAGCCTCTCAACAAATCTGAAAGAACAATAAAAAAGATTGAGCATCACAAATCTCAACACCCAAAGAGAAAAATGAAATCAGAAAGCTGCAACATTTACTTGGATTCAAAGTAAAAAAAATATGAAGATCTTCTTAAACATCAAGTAGTAGTTTTAAATTCCATCTGCCAGGTAAAATTTAAACTTTATAGTTTAGTGAATTTGTAATTTTAAAATCAAGTTTTAACAAACAAATTCATACAACAAATTAGTATAATCAGTACTTCAGTTCTGGCTAAAAAGGCAGAGCTGGATGCTTAGAAGTAAAATAAGGCAAGTGAGATTCTTTTAAAAAAAAATTGAATTTGAATATCCAAATTAGTAATAAAGCAAGAATTTAAGCAATTGTATTGATCAGTTGCAGGAAACAAATCAAGTTCAAAGATTAATTTCTAGGTTCAAGCTGCAGATCTGTTCTTTGTTGCATAAAAAAAAATTCAAAATTATATGTAAGCTTGAATATTGTTTGTTATTAATGAATTAAGGAAACAAATACAACAAAGAATAACCAAAGATCTGTACTTAAAAGTTGCAGATTTAATTTCAAGATTGAAGTAGAAAATCCAGGCTTCATCCTCATTTTAAAAACTATCAGAAGCTTTCTGTTTTCAGGCAAAGGTGAGTAAACCTCTGATTTATCCAATTATTTGTTGTTGTATGTATGCCTGAATTGATGTTGAAAAACCCTTGCATGTGAACAAATTGTGTGCCTGTGTATTTTTTATTTTGCCTGGGAATGTGATGTTCAGGATTTTCACTTCTGTTCTTCTTGGCCTCTGGTTTACAGAGTCAACCCATGGCAAATTCAAACCCCTCTCTCTGTTTTCTTCTGAAAATTAATTGTAAACAAAACAAAGTGCTTGTTAATCATGCATTATGTTTTGTAATTAATCAAAGCAAAACAATATGGTTTTATTCTTCTAGAAAATATGAAAATGCAATCACAATCTAAATTAAGCAAGATTTCGAATATCATAAGTTTTAAATTCTGTAATGCTATCTGAATCACCCTTCAAAATGAATATTTTAAAAAGTAAAATCTACATTTTTCATAAAGTTTTTACTGAGAAATGGTAGTTGATCAGAAAAATGAAATTTTGTCAAATTCTGATGATCTAAGCGTTTATGGGCCTGGAGTTCGTCGTCACATCTAGCTTGGGGGTTTGAGATCCCTAGAAAAATATGGGTTGAATTTATAAATCATTAAAATGTTGATTTGAAATTGAATTAGGGTTAAAAACCCATTTCTGCTTGCAATCGAAAAGAAGGTGCCTCGTCGGCGATAGGTGATCGGACTTCATGACACCAGTGCCAATTGCGGCGTCGTTCGTTGATGAAGCTTCGGCCGAGTTTTGGTGACCTCTCACGGCCAAAGGAGGTGGGGCAAGGCCATTTTTTGTGGATGGGTTTCGATGGAGTACGGGTTGAGGAGCTCGTTTTTGATCGTGGTGATGTCTCGCGCTTTGGGGTGGCTCGATGGGTCGAGAACTTCGTCGTCGACCTGACGACGGTCGTGGCTTCGACCAGTGATGACCGGGACGGTGGGCAACGTGCACACGGTCTCGTTATTTTAGCAGTTCATTTTTTGGCGAGGATGATGATTGACTCGAAGCACTACTCGAGGTTTGGAGGGAAAAGACTCAAAGCCATGGTCATGTCGTTTTGGCGTTGCACCGAGTCGCTCAAAAACTTAAACAAATTTTTGTGGAAAAAAATTATACGGGTCAATCTGGATAAAAACTGAAAGCAGCGGGAATTTCTTCTCGGGGACGACTCGAGACGACCTCGGTTGGCCATGAAAACAGCTAATTTCAGTTTGAAATTTTTGAAAACATAAGTTTAAACAATTTTCTGAATCCATTCTTTATAAAATAATGATAGTTTGTTAATGGAAGGTAAAGTATATGGTTTTGAAATGATTTTTGAAATTAATGAAGTTCAAAGATATTTCAAATTTATATTTTTAAATAAAATTGTTTTACATATAACTTAAAAAATTGAGAAGTAAATCAAATATTCAAGTGTTAACTTAAAATCAAATTTATTTATAATGATTAAGAAATTAATGATTTGTAATTACTTTGTAATTGGTAATTAATTAAAGAATAATTAATTATCAAAAGTAATTAAATTTAATTAATTTACAATTAAAAATTAATAAATTAAGATAATTAATTAATAAAGTTAACTAAGATTTAATTAATTCATGATTAAGAATAATTACTCATTGATTTAAAATAATTCATAAAGATGATTATGTGGTTAATTCACCGAAATCACATTCACCTTAATTGAAGATGTTTGACTATTACCAAATGTTGTGTACTGGATTGATATTTCTGTTGTGATTGTGATACTATGTGATGTAAATTGTTTGTGCTGAACTGTAATTCGTGATTTGTTTCTGTGAAAACCCTTTTTGCCTGAAAAACGGCCTTTAAACTTCGATGCCACAAGTAGTCGGATTCAGTTAGTTATCTGAAACCCACATCGAACTCTGAATGTGAATCTTTGTGACAGATATATTCACGTGTTTTAAAACTGAGCGCTCACTATTCGGATTAGCCGAGAGAGGACTTTTGTGTCATATAACCCATTCCGAATAGTGATTCGACGAAATTAATAGCATTTAAAGACGGTGGTGAAGATCGGGCGTCTTCGAAAATGATAGGATAACCTATCGAATGTCTCCGCACTGAGTTGCTCCGGTATAGAGATCTCCATAAGTGATGGGGTGTCCGATCAGAATTGTGGATACACGGATATGCAATGGCATATTCCTTTAATGGAAGAAGTGCCTTTGGTTCTGTTTGAACCCGGAACAGACTTGTATGGTTGTATGTCTGACACTACAATTTGAGATATAAAGCAGATTCCTTTCAAATACATATCTGTTGGTGGCAGAGAATTTATTCTCTTAACCTAACACCCTTCTCTAAGACGTACGAGCTCAGAGGTTATGCAGTTGAAGGTTATCAGCAATATACACCCAATTTTGGTAGTGTGGCATGCTAAGTACTGCTGTGTGTTGATGATCATTTGTTGATCATTTGTGATCAAAGCATGGCTTTCATGTAAAGTGTAGCTTTGTGGACGAGACCTCATCGGACCTCACACCCCGGGAATGGTCGAAACAGGAAAGATGTGGTAAGGTTATGAGGGTCACACCCTTTAGGGTATGTCATTTCCTTCTGGATAAGGTGGTATCATGGTATGGAGCCCAAATACTTAACCTATGTGGTTGTTGCTTTGTGATTGAGGGCCCTCAGATAAAGGTCGCAAACGATCAGGGGTGGCATACTCGAATAGTAGTTACCTAGTTACAGAGGTAACCCGACCTTGTGTTGGCAGAGAGCCAGGTAGGTTCTCGAGACGTCCCTCCAGAGGCGTACCCATGTGGAAGTAGGAAGTTCCTTAGCCTGACCATTTGTTGGAAATCCAAAGAAACAATACGAGCACTGTACGGTTTTAGTTGTATTACCTGCCATGCAGCGTGGCGGTAACCTGCCACAAAACATGGTAGTTATAGTAGGCATACAATAATGGTCGTATGTGGGCTAAGATTAATAATTTCGAAATGGTTTTCTACACTATGCACTAGTAATAATATCAATGAATTTTTCTCGTATCAAGCATATTTGACTATCATAAGAAGAAATCTCCTCCAATTCTGCGATTGCATTGTGTGTGGCGGGAAGTCTTATGGTAGTTCCATTTTCCAAAAAGCATACCGGATTTTCTTTTATAGATCTTGTTTTATTTAAAAGCAACTGTTTTGTTTACTCATACCAGTCCCATGACTGACCCGGAGTTTATTGTTTTCTTTCTAAACTCTGGGTGCCCATAATATCCACATGGGCAGCCTAGTAGCATGTTTTCCGTGTTTTTGCGCTAGCGGTATTTTGAGTCTTTTGGAGTTAGAGGCTATCGTTTTTTTGAGGGTTTTGTCTTAGAGATATTTTGAAAGCTTTTGGATCTCAAGGTGCCAAGTCTTGGAAGTTCGCTATCACTTCATTCCTTTGAAGACTTTTTGGCATATGATCACTTATTGTTCTATTATGATGTTCTATTTGAAGTTGTGTTATATGTATAAGAATACCCTGATGTTGTAATGAATATTATGATGATGTTGTATCTGAGATGTAATGCATGATATTCATTTTGTTTCCGCTGTTTTATATTCATCTAATGTTGTTATAAGCTCCATTCGACTGGAGTTCGATGCTTGAATCTTCGGCAGTCGAATACAAGTGAGGTTTTTGATGTCAATTTTTGAACATTGGATTTCAGGTCGTGACATGTGGTATCAAAGCTAAAGGTTAAGTAAAAACTTTATCTACGGAGTATAACACATTAGATGGCTCATTAGAGATAGGGTGATGTATAACCTAGAATGAGTATAACCGAGACCGAAACCCTAAATTTTCTTAGTCTATTTCCTTTAACTGCTGATATTCCTTATGATATCTCGTCCGAATATCTAAACCAATTTTCTTACTAACTACATATAGTAAGGATGAGCAGACGAGGAGGAAGAGATTGGGGGCGAGGAAATGCGACAACACCTAGCCAAGTTCCCCCAACAGCAGAAGCAGCTTTATTTACTCAGCATCAGCCGAATCTGGCTGATTTATATAAGAATTTCTCAAGGCTTGGTGGTAAGCCGTTCACCGGCGAGGAGTCGATTATTGAGGCCCAAGCATGGATCGGATCATGTGAAAGAATTTTGAATGGGCTAAAGCTTCAAGATGATCAGATGCAACTCATAGCTTCTTGGCAACTTCAAGAAGAAGCCTTAGCATGGTGGGAGACAGTCACTGTAGATGAGCTAGAAGATGAGTTTACTTGGGAGAGATTCAAATAAGTATTTGAAAAGCGCTATATGCCATCAGCAGGGATTTATCGAATGTACTAGGAATTCATGGACTTAAAGCAGGGGAGTTTGTCATTCGAGGAGTGTCTAAACAAAGTCAATGAATTGTCTCGTTTCGGTCCAGAATTGGTGAACACACCTTTGAAAAAGAATGAAAGGTTCATTCGTGGGATGAATAAGAAGTTCCACGAAAGGATGACTGGCCACGTCAAAGAGTCCTTTTCAGATTTGGTTGATATGGGGTACAGATATGGTACACTTGACATGCAAGAAGCCCCGGTGGAGAAAGGAAATTCGAGCAATCAAAATTGGCAGAAGAGGAAATTTGGAGGCAAGAAACCATGGTAAGGTAAGGAGAAAAAGAAGAGCAATCAGGGAAGCACATCAGAGAATGTCACTTGCTTCAATTGTCCAGAAAAAGGCCACTACTCAAACAGCTGCAAGAAGCCAAAGAGAGATGAATCCGTTCAACTGTAGCCCAGGAAATGTTATAATTGTCAGAAATTGGGACATAAAGTTAAAGACTGCCCAGTCATGAAGCAAGCTCAGACAGCCAAGGTGTACACAATCAAAGACAAACCTGCATCTTCCAAAGCATTAAAGGTGAAAGGAGTTCTGGAAGGTAATATTACTATTTATGATAGCATTGTTAGAGTTCTATTTGACACGGGCGCTACACATAGTTTTATCTCTAAGCAAGCTATAAATGAATTGAATCTTGAACATGATTTTGTTGATGAGCCTATATGCGTAAAGAATCTAGTTGGAGGTCCCGTGAACCTTTGTCATTGATGTAGAGACGTTCCTATCTCATATTATTGTTACCAATTCCCTATCAGTCTCTTTATCCTTTATTTTAATGAGTTTGAAGTCTTACTCGGAATGGATTAGCTAGCAAAATATGAGGCCAAATTGGATTGCAATAATCGATTGATTTCAATCAAAACCGAATTTGGGGATTTCACTGAGATTTCTTGTGAGGACCCTAGTCCTAAAAGAGAAGGGTTGATGTATAATATGGGTTATCCCGAACCTAGTCTAGATCCCATGCCCATTGTTAGAGATTTTCCAGACGTATTTGAAGAAGTGAAATCTTTACCTCCACACCGAGAAATAGAATTCTAAATCGACCTAGTACCCAACGCTCATCCTATCGTTCACACAATTCGCAAGATGGAACCCAGGGAATGGGTTGAAGTAGTCAAGAAACCGATGATTTACTAGAAGAAGGGTTCATTCGACCTAGTGTTTCTGAATGGGGTTCAGTCGTTGTGTTTGTTGCTAAATCGAACGGTTCTTTGAGATTGTGTATGGATTAACGCGATCTCAATAAGTCGACTCTCAAGAATAAATTTCCACTACCTAGAATTGATGATCTATTTGATCAATTGCACGGCGCTCGTTTCTTTTCCAAGATGGATCTAGCCCAGGGGTTCCATCAACTACGAATCGTCAAAGATTGTGTTCATTTAACCGCTTTTAGGGGTCCTAATATGTTCTACGAATGGTTAGTCATGCCTTTTGGGCTAACCAATGCTCCAACATACTTCGTGGATCTTATGACTCGTGTGTTTCGGGAGGTATTGAATAAATTTGTGCTCGTGTTTATTTATGATATTTTGGTCTATTCCAAGACCGAAGAGAGGCATGCCGAGCATCTTAGAATTTTTTTGGAGATATTGAGGAGAAATATTCAATTCGCAAAATTTTTGAAATGCCATTTTTGTGTCAAAGAAATTAAATTTCTAGGCCATATTGTTAATGAAGAAGAGATTTCTGTTGATCGTAACAAAATTTCCTCTATTCTTGATTGGAGAAAACCCACTATCCCAAAGGAAATTCAAAGCTTTTTGGGTTTAGCAGGTTATTACCAGAAGTTTGTTCAGGACTTTTCTAAGATAGCTAGTCCGTTGACTAAGCTAACAATGAAGAATGAAAAATTCAATTGGACTCTGAAATGTGACGAAGCTTTTCAGGAGTTGAAGAAGAGATTAACCACCGCTCCTGTTATCGCTATTATCAATGGGAACCAGGGTTTATCTGTTTATATCGACGCTTGTGTTGAAGGTTTGGGTGCGGTATTAATGAAGAATGGGAAGGTAATTGCCTACGCGAGTAGACAATTACGTCCACATGAAAGAAATTACCCAACCCATGATTTGGAGCATTTAGCTGTTATCTTCGCTTTGAAAATATGGCGACATTATCTTCCGTGTAAGAATCATTTTCAGCTTTCTTAACAATTTATGAATTTAACTTAACTTAGCAAATGTACTTATTGAACTCTATTTATTTTTAGGTGAATAATTCGAATTATTCACCGACCACAAATCTTTGAAATATCACTTCACCTAGAAAGATCTAAATCTGCGACAACAACGTTGGTTGGAATTTCTAGCATCTTATGACCTAGATATTCAATATATGCTCGGAAAAGCCAATGTAGTTGCCGACACTTTAAGTAGGAGGCATGCTGTTCTTGCATATCTTGTTGTCACTCCTACTCTCCTTGAAAAGATCGCCAGCAAGCAGACTAAAGACAAGTTTCTTCGAGAAATTCATAGAAGAATACGTCGAGGTGAAATTCCAGTTTTGGAATTGATGATAATAGAGTTATAAGGATGAAAGGCAGGATATGTGTCCCGGACATCCCTGATTTGAAACGTGAAGTTTTAGATGAATGTCACAAATCTAAGCATTGCATCCATCCAGGAGTCAATAAAATGTATCGTGATATCAAAAGAACTTTCCGGTGGATGACAATGAAAAGGGACATATCTATATATGTGAGTCGCTGTGCTACTTGCCAACAAATTAAAAGCGATCAAAAGAAAACGGCGGGTTTACTTCAGCCTTTAGAGGTACCCAAGTGGAAATGGGACCAAGTATCGATGGATTTCATCGACGGGTTGCCTTGTACTCAGAAAGGCAATGAAGCAATTTGGGTCATTGTGGACCGTTTGACTAGGATAGCCCACTTCTTGCTAGTGAAATCTACCCGCACGGTAGCAAGTTTAGCCGAGTTATATGTGAAAGAAATTTTCGTCTCCATAGCATTCCTAGCAGCATAGTGAGTGATCGTGATCCGATCTTCACTAGTAGAATTTGGGACGCGTTTCAAGACGCATTGGGAACAAAACTGAATTTCAACACTGCTTATCACCCACAGTCTGATGGGCAGACAGAGAGGATTAATTGAATCTTAGAAGACCTATTGCGTGCTTGTATACTTGATTATGGTGGTTCTTGGGAGGACCATTTGCATCTGGTCGAGTTCTCATATAACAATAGCTATCAGGCCAGTATAGAGATGGCTCCTTTTGAGGCTTTATATGGTCATCCGTATTGATCACCGGCATGCTTTGGATCGAGGCAGGTGATAGACTCATCCTTGGACCGGATATGATTAAAGAAGCCATAGAGAAAGTTGATTTTATACGAAAGAAATTGAGGACGACTCAAAGTCGTCAAAAGAGTTATTATGATCGTAGAAGAAGGGATTTGGAATTCCAGATTGGAGATTCTATCTTTCTCAAAGTACCTCCAATGCAGGTGTATTAAGGTTTGGGAAGACTGAAAAGCTAGCACCACGGTATATTGGTCCTTTTCCTATTCTAGAGAGGATCAGTTCTCTAGCCTATCGAGTGCAGTTGCCTAGCTGGTTATCTGGTGTGCATGATGTATTCCACATTTCTAACCTTTGGAAGTATGTGCACGATCCGGATAGTATTATTGAAGAGGCTGCTCAATAGGATCTCGATATCACTCCCAATTTAACATTAAAAGAGAACCGATGAAGATTGTGGATCGAGATGAAAAGCAATTGAGAAACAAAATTGTGAAATTAGTTAAACTACAATGGAGTGGCAATCCAAAGGACTGCACTTGGGAAACCGAAGATAGTATGTAGAAATCATATCCCAATTGCAGAGTGGATATCTCGGACTAAACTGGTAAGCCATTCCTTTACTCTTTCAGAATTCGTATATTCTTTGTTTGTTTCTCTCTCTCATTCAAATTTCGAGGACGAAATTTTCTTAAGGGGGGATATATAACATCCCAAAATTTATCAGTTTAAATTAGTAATATATTTAAACCTTTGGAATTTAATTTGAAAATGAATTGAAAAATATGAAACAAATAAAATAAGTGATAATTTGTATAAACAAAATTCCAATTTCTTTTGAGATTAAAATCTTGAAATAGTAACTGTTTTAAAAATCGTTTGCATTTAAATTATATATATAATGCATATATGAGTAGTTTGGAATGTATATATTGAAATTGAATTTAAATTGTGCAAGTATAGGCATGACTATATAAATGAACATAAATGGATTTAATTCAAGTTGAATTGGAATTTGAATCTAAATTTAAAATAAATGTTTTAGAAAAATATTTGGCATTCGAAATCATAAAGGTGTAATTTATATAATGTAAAGATTGGTTAAAACATTTCTTTTCTTAACATTGCATATATATATATATATATATATATATATATATACACACACACACACAAATGAATAAGGGGTATAATTATTTATAAAGTGAATATGATATAAAAATTTATTTAAAATTCTTTTGTCTTTGTACAATTACAAGTGTTAAACATGCATAAGGGACATGGTGTAAAAATTAACAAGTGTTGAGATCTCATGATTGATTTTAACAAGTGGCAATCAATATAATTGATTGAACAAAATAATAAAATTTAAAAATCCCAAAAAAAATTCAGCTTCCCATTTTCAATTATTTAGCATCTCAACAAATCGGAAAGAACAGTAAAAAAGATTGAGCATCACAAATCTCAACACCCAAAGAAAAAAAAAAGAAATCAGAAAGCTGCAACATTTTCTTGGATTCAAAGTAAAAAAAATCTGTAGATCTTCTTAAACATCAATTAGTATCTTTAAATTCCATCTCTCAGGTAAACTTTAAACTTTATAGTTTAGTGAATTTGTAATTTTAAAATCAAGTTTAAATAAACAAATTCATACTGCAGATTTGTATAATTAGTGCTTCGGTTTTGGCTAAAGAGGCAGAGCTAGATTCTACGAAGTAAAACAAGGCAAGTGAGATTATTTAAAAAAAAATGAATTTGAATTTGTAAATCAGTAATAAAGCAAGAATTTAAGCAATTGTTTTGATCAGTTGCAGGAAACAAATCAAGTTCAAAGATTAATTTCTGGGTTCAACTACAAATCTGTTCTCTATTGCATAAAAAAAATTCAAAACTGTAAGCAAGCATGAATATTGTTTATTATTGATGAATTAAGGAAACAAATACAAAAAAGAATAACCAAAGATCTATACTTACAAGTTGCAGATTTAATTTCAAGATTGAAGTAGAAAATCCAGGCTTCATCCTTATTTTAAAAACTATCAGAAGCTTTCAATTTTCAGGCAAAGGTGAGTAAACCTCTGATTTATCCAATTATTTGTTGTTGTATGCATGCCTGAATTGATGTTGAAAAACCCTTGCATGTGAACAAATTGTGTGCTTGTGTATTTTTTTTTGCTTAGGAATGTGATGTTTAGGATTTTCACTTCTGTTCTTCTTAGCCTCTAGGTTACAGAGTTAACCCATGGAAAATTCAAACCCCTCTCTCTGTTTTCTTCTGAAATTTGATTGTAAACAAAACAAAGTGTTTGTTTTAATCATGCATTATGTTTAGTAATTAATCAAAGCAAAAAAATGGTTTTTTTCTGGAAAATGTGAAAATGCAGTCACAATCTAAATTAAGAAAGATTTCAAATATCATAAGTTTTAAATTCAGTAACGCTATCTGAATCACCCTCAAAAAAGATGATTTTAGAAAGTAAAATCTAAATTTTTCATAATTTTTTACTGGGAAATGGTAGTTGATCAGAAAAATGAAATTTTGTCAAATTCTGATGATCTAAGCATTTGTAGGCCCCGAGTTCGTCATCACAGCTAGCTTGGGGGTTTAAGATCCCTAGAAAAATACGGGTTGAATTTATAAATCATTAAATTGTTGATTCGAGATTGAATTAGGGTTAAAAACCATTTCTACTCGCTATTGAAAAGAAGGTGCCGCGTTGTCGATAGGTGATCGGACTTCATGACACCAGTGCCAATCGCGGCGTCGTTCGTTGATGAAGCTTCGGTCAAGTTTTGGTGACCTCTGACTGCCAGAGGAGGTAGGGCGAGGCCATTTTCTGGTAATGGGTTTCGATGGAGTACGGGTCGAGGAGCTCGTTTTCGATCGTTGCGATGGTTTGTGCTTTGGGGTGGTTCGATGGGTCGAGAACTTCGTCGTCGACCTGACGATGGTCGTGGCTTCGACCCGTGATGACCGCGACGGTGTGCAACATGCACACTATCTCATTGTATCAGCAGTTCGTTTCTTGGTGAGTATGATGATTGACTAGAAGCACTACTCGGGGTTTGGGGGGAGAAGACTCAAAGCCTTGGTCGTGTCGTTTTGGCGTTGCACAGGGTCGCTCGAAAACTTAAACAAATTTTTATGGAAAAAATTATACGGGTCAATCTGGGTAAAAAATCGAAGTAGGGGGCATTTCTTCTCGGGGACGACTCGAGACGGCCTCGGGTTAGCCATGAAAACAGCTAATTCCAGTTTGAAATTTTTGAAAACATAAGTTTAAACAATTTTCTGAATCCATTCTTTATAGAATAAAGATAGTTTGTTAGTGGAAGGTGTAGTATATGGTTTTGAAATGATTTTTGAAATTAATGAAGTTCAAAGATATTTCAAATTTATATTTTTAAATAAAATTGCTTTACATTTAACTTTAAAAAAATTGAGAAGTAAATCAAATATTCAAGTGTTAACTTAAAACCAAATTTATTTATAATGATTAAGAAATTAATGGTTTGTAATTACTGTGTAATTGGTAATTAATTAAAGAATTATTAATTATTAAAAGTAACTAAATTTAATTAATTAACAATTAAGATAATTAATTAAAGAATAATTAATTAATAAAGTTAACTAATATTTAATTAATTCATAGTTAAGAATAATTACTCATTGATTTAAAATAATTCATAAAGATGATTATGTGGTTAATTCACCGAAATCACATTCACCTTAATTGAATATGATTGACTATTACCAAATATTGTGTACTGGATTGATATTTCTATTGTGATTGTGATACTATGTGATGTGAATTGTTTTGTGCTGAACTTTGATTCGTGATTTGTTTTTGTGAAAACCCTTTTTGCCCGTAAAACGACATTTGAACTTCGATGCGACAGGGAGTCAGATTCAGTTAGTTATCCGAAACCCACATCGAACCTTGAATGTGAATCTTTGTGATATATCCACGTGTTTTATAATTGAGCGCTCGCTATTCGGATTAGCAGGGAGAGGACCTTCGTGTCATATAACCCATTCCGAATAGCGATTCGATGAAGTTAATATCATTTGAAGACGGTGGTGAAGACCGGCTATCTTGGAAAGTGATAGGATAACCTATCGAATGTCTCTGCGCTGAGTTGCTTCGGTATAGAGATCTCCATATGTGATGGGGAGTCCGATCGGAATTGTGGATACTCGGATTTGCAAGGGCTTCTTCCTTTATTGGACGAAGTGTCTTCGGTTCTGTTCGAACACGCAACAGACTTGTCTGGTAGTATGTCTGACAGTGCACTTTGAGATATAAAGCAGATTTCTTTCAAATACATATCTGTTGGTGGAGGATAATTATTCTCTTAGCTTAATACCCTTCTCTGAGACGTACGAGCTCAGAGGTTTTGTAGTTGAAGGTTATCAGCGATATACTCCCAATTTGATAGTGTGGCATGCTAAGTGTTGTTGTGTGTTGATGATCATTTGTTGATCATTTGTGATCAAATCATGGCTTTCGTGTAAAGCGTAGCTTTGTGGACGAGACCTCATCGGACCTCACACCTCAGGAATGGTCGAAACAGGAAAGATGCAGCAAGGTTATGAGGGTCGCACCCTTTAGGGTATGTCATTTCCTTCTGGAAAAAGGTTGTATCATGGTATGGAGCCCAGATACTTAACCTATATGGTTGCTGCAATCTCATTTACTGTGTGGTTGTTGCTTTGTGATTGAGGGCCCTCGGATAAAGGTCGCGAACGACCGAGGGGTGGCATACTCGAGTAGTAGTTACCTAGTTATAGAGATATCCCGGCCTTGTGTTGGTAGAGAGCCGGGTAGGTTCTCGGGACATCCCTCTAGAGGCGTACCGATGTGGCAGTAGGAAGTTCCTTAGCTAGACCATTTGTTGGAAATCCAAAGAAACAATATGAGCCATGTACGGTTTTAGTTGTATAGCCTGCCATGCAACGTGGCGGTAACCTGCCACAAAACATGGTAGCTATAATAGGCATACAATAATGGTTGTATGCTGGCTAAGATTAATATTATACTTTCAAAATGATTTTCTACACTATGCACTAGTAATAATATCAAAGAATTTTTCTCGTATCAAGCATATTTGACTATCATAAGAAGAAATCTCCTCCAATTCTGCGATTGCATTGTGTGTGTCGCTGGAGGTCTTATGCTAATTTCATTCTCCAAAAGCATACGGGATTTTCATTTATAGATCTTGTTTTATTTAAAAGCAACTGTTTTGTTTACTCATACTAGTCCCATGACTGACCCGAAGTTTATTGTTTCCTTTCTAAACTCTGGGTGCCCACAATTTCCACACGGCCAATCTAGTAGCAGGTTTTCCATGTTTTGGCGCTAGCAGTATTTTGGAGTCTTTTGGAGTTAGAGGCTATCTGTTTTTGGATGCTTTTGTCTTCGAGATATTTTTAAAGCTTTTGGATCTCAAGGTGCTTAGTTTTGGGAGTTCGCTATCACTTCATTCCTTTGAAGACCTTTTGGCATATGATCACTTATTGTTCTATTATGATGTTCTATTTGAAGTTGTGATATATGTATAAGAATACCCTGATGTTGTAATGGATACTATGATGATGTTGTATCTGAGATGTAATGCATGATATTCATTTTGTTTCCGCTATTTTATACTCATCTAATTTTGTTATAAGCTCCATCCGATTGGAGTTCGATGTTTGAATCTTCGGTAGTCGAATACAAGTGAGGTATTTGATGTCAATTTACGAACATTGGATTTAGGGTCGTGAAAACAATGGTAGGGCTACTGGGGTACCGTCCATCATAGTATGTGGTCTAGATCACCGTACCGAGGATCCATCCTGATCCCCTGCAACACAAGACCAGAGCTACCCCTTACTGGATAGTCCGATTAAGATCACCCTGCGGTTGGGACTAACAACTACACACACGGCCAAATAAAAGGGACTTCTAGACAGGGATGACCTTACCCTAATTGGTTGATAGCCACTTAGCCTTGCGTGCACCTCCCCTATTTTAGCAATTCCTAGTTGATGAGGCTCGAGGCTATGCGTTACCTTTTTGGCACACATTCACTTAGAATGCTCATAGTCCTCTTGACGATGTTCTGATAGCATTTATCCATGCAAGTCTGTTCCGGATCCAAGCGGAACCAAAGGCAGTACTCCTACTACGTCCATTTTGGAATCACCCTTAGGATTAGTAGCGATTAACCCTTGCACTTCACTACTCCATCTTCGACTCCAAGCTCTTTTCTTCCTTACGAAAACGTTCAAACCAGATCAAATTGGTTTTTGGGAAATTAATCCTGATCCCGGTCTCTTCGAAAAGATTAGCGTATTGGCCGATATTGGTAGTCGGTTATTTAACTATCAAATCACACAATCATCCAATCAATTGTTTTATTTCTACCGAAAAGCACCAAGTCCCAATAACTTAAATTTTAAATAATTTAAATCACTTTATCAAAAGATATATATACTTTAAAACTTTTGAAAATAAAAACTACTTAAAAGACTTTATACAAATAATAGTTATGAAATTCCATAAAAAAATTCAAGTAAACTTAGCCAAAACTACCTTTAAAATAAAAGTTATTTATAAACATATAAATATTTAGCAACTTCTTTTAAATCATAATACTAGTTAAACCTTTAAAATAATTACTACTATAACTAAATTAATAAATATTTACTTTAAAATCTTAAAATAATTTATATAATAAACTTCTTAAGAGAAAACATTCTTCTTTAAAGCATTTTAAAACTTCTAATTTATACTTAAAAATCGTTCTTTGAAAATACACTTATCTTTTCAAGAAATTTCACTTTCCATTCCAATATAACCGACTAATCACTTACAAATAATTCTTGATTTATTTTTAGTTTAATTTACGTCTCAATCCCATAAATTTTCCTTTCCACTTTTGAAAATAAAACCACTATTTATTATTAAAACAAATTACCCGTTCCTTTATAAATTCCCACCGTGAATTTATACTTTCAAATTTATCCACCGATAAATATTCCACTTTATTTATAAGCCCAATTTATAACTTCCATACCTCATTCTCTTTTAATTACCGTTTCAATTCATTTAATCAATCTAAGAATCGATTTTCTAAATTTAATTCCCCATAGAATTATATCTCGATTTATTCAAGTTTATTCAAAATCCATTAATTCTAGATTTACTTTCTAATTATGATTTAAAATCTTATTTAAAACTGAAAATATCATTTCACGCTATATTTCAAAATTATTCTTTTATTTCTTCCCAAAACATTTAAAATCCGAAATTTTAAAAATAAAATCTTTAAATTTTTAAAACAATACTACTTAAGTTCTTAAAATTCATTTATTTCAATTTATTCAAAAATCTCATTTCCCATACCCGGAATTTATTTATTAGAATTTAAAAATCAACTTTTATCCTTTTCCAATTCATTTTTTAATTTTTCCAAACTATCTATAGTTTACTTAAATTTCCCTCTTCAATTTTCCTTTAAAAATTCAATCTTTATATTTTTTACATCTCAACATACCAAAAATATATCTAGCCAAACCATAGCATTCAATATTTTCAATTCCCAATATAATCAGTATAATCTACCATAGATTATTAAATAAAACATAGACTGTAAAAATAAATTCCACTACTTTGAGGAATCCAATTGGATCCCTCCAACCTATTTTCCGGCATCCATAAATGTTAGTCAACAAATAAAATACCAATTCCATTTCAAGGTGGAATATCGCATTATTAAGGGTCGTTCGCTATTATGCGGGGCGTATAGGGTCTCATTCGCTATATAATGTGGGAATCAATCACTACAATATATATATACACACATATATATACTATTTCATATAATATCACATCCAGTCAATTCAATCATTCAACTAATAATTTAAATTAAACTATTTAAATTTAAATGGTTGTAACGACCCGTAAAATTCAGTAATTAAATTTCTTAATTTAAGAAGATTTTTAATAACTTAATATTGAAGGAAATAAAAATTTAGTGCATTATTAATGGAAATAATAACTTGGATAAGATTGGTAAGTTAATTTTTTTAATAACTTAAATGTAACAGTATAATGTAAGTTAATTGTTAATAACTTGGATGTAATTCCAATAAGTGAAACAACGTAAATGTTAATTTTATTCTTATTGTAATAAAAGAATGTTACCATGATGAAGTGATTAATTTGATTTAAAATCTTAATTAATGTGTGCATTTGTTTATAATAGGATACAAAAGGTAAATTAATAATTTAAAATGTTTACTTACTAATAAAATGATGTATAATGAATGGAAATGGAATGAATTAGTGTTGAACTAATGGTAGCACTTGTTGTAAGCTAATAAGTAAATTAAAACGTAACCGTGCTAATTTAGGTTAATAATTAATAGGTTAAATGAAATGACAATTAATGAATTTATTTAAATTTGTAAAGTTATAATATAATAGATGGTAATTGGTTGGGAAGAATGAACATACAAGTATTTTAAAGGGTATAATGGTGACAAATGGTTGTTACCAGTTAATTCACCAATTACAAATAAAGATAATTAAATTTACCTTAATGATAATTAATATAATAACGGAAAGTGTGAATGTAAATTTAAATGGAAATGTAAAATTCATTTATAAGGTAGTAATTGGTGAAATAGAAATCATGAGACCAAGTAAATGAATTTATTAAGGATATTAATTGTAATTAATGTAAATCAAAATAATAGTAACGGTCGTAAGTTACTATTTAATTATCCTATTAATTTGTTGTAACTATTATATTTGGTAATAAGATTTAATATAAGTAAATAAAGGAAAATATTGTATAAATATATGAATTAATGTCTAATTTAGGGTAATAGAATGAATTCGCATGACGTAAGTAATTAGAATAAATAATGAAATAATAATTAGGATGGAATATAACAACGAAGTTAATTAAAGATGAATTGTGTAAATTGAAAGGGATTGCAATAAATGAAATAATGGAAAATGATATAACTTGGTTATAGGATGATGTAAGCTAATAAATGATTAATTCAATGCAATACCTATTGATTGAAACAAATTGTAGTGTTATAATTGATCGTAAATAGGAATATTTGGTAATAAATTAATATAAGAAAAATAAATGTAAACATTGGATTGACCAATGAATTTATAATGAATAAATAGTGATCGAATAAAATCAATGTTATACAAGTAATTATAATATTTGTTTGAAAGTAATAAACTTAAAGTTAATTAAAGTTTAATGGTTACAATTGTTATTAATTACCTATTTGTTTAGTTCATAGAATTTAATTTGAAAGAAATTTTAGTAATTGACTTAATTAGTGCAATCCCAATTAATTAAAGTAATTGATTGGATAAGAAGAATGGAAGTCAAGATTTATAAATTTATTGGGATTTGGACTATGATAATAATTGGAGAAATTGCAATTTAATGAAATTAATCTCTAATTTTTGCGTTAATTGAAATCAATATGGAATGTAAGAATATTAAGGTAATAGTTTGTAAATCCAATGTTAAATTTTATCCATTGACAATAATGAATTGAGTAACAGAACGAAAAGTCAATTTAATTGAATTATTGGAAAATAAATTTACAACTTTGAATTTAATGAAATTGGAAGTTAACATTGAGACTTATAGATTTATCAACTCTAACTTGACATACAAATTGGTTAAATCATTATAAATGATTAAGAAAGTTAAAATTGATGAAAATTTTCGATTGTAGAATTGAATTGAAAAATTGGATTTAATTAATTAATTATTAATTTATTTAATTAATGTAAAAATAGCCATTTTGGCCACCGACTCGGATTTCGACGAAACTAGTTTCATCGGATCCGTAACGGTGAATTATTGTAGGATTTCGAGTTTCATAACGATCGAGCTTGTCGTTTGATCGTATGTGCTTGAAACGCCTTGAAATCAATGAAATTGAAATCAATTTGAAATATATTAATTTTGGCATAACTTCTTCATACGATGGAATTTAGACTTGAAACTTGTTCCATCGCGTTTAAAATATTTTAAAACATCTATTTTGATATACGGGTTGACCCAATTTCGTTCCGGAGTCGAAACGGGCTTTTTGGGCCATATATCGCTGAGCACGATATAAATCGGGTCAATCTATTCTATTTCAGTTGTCAATAAATATCCTGCATAAACCCTAGCAGCCTCTATTCCTCAATTCTAAACGTACAGAAGCTTTTGTGCTCCTCTTCCTCAATGGCTGTAAGCCCTAAATTATCCAATTCAAATTTCAATTCAAAAATCAACTTCAAAAATTCAAACTCCTTAGAAAAATTTGGAAAATATATATATATATCGAAGATTGCATCGATGCAAATCTGCGGCAAACGTTCGTTTTTGGAAATTTTGCTCGGATTAGCGGGAAATCATGGTCAAAGGCTGAAATCAAGAAACCAAAATCGCGAATTTGGGGGTTTTGATTTCGATGTAAATTAACAAAATCGCTTTCTGGGTTTTGGAAAGAGAGTCTTGCAGAGTCGAATGGTGGTGGAATCAGGAGCTACCTCCACCTATGGTGGCCTAAAATCATCGGTTAGGGTTTTGAAAAACCAAATTTGAGGTGGCAGCGGCGGCCTTAGAGAAGGGCCTGTCTTCGGCCATGGGGGCGGCTCATCGAGGCGAGCTGGATGGTGATGGCGGTGTGGCATACGGTGGTCGTAGGCATGGGCTATCGGTGGTCAAAGGATGGTAGTGGTCGTGCTTCGTGCGTGTTGTAACCAAGGATGCTTGTTTTTCCTTTTTCTACGCCTGGGTTTAGGTAGTGATGACTGGCGCTGCGTGGAATGTGAGTGTTTTATTTTATTTTAATTCGATTTGAACCCGTTTTAATGCAATAACTTTTGTATACGATATCTGATTCATGCGTGCTTTTCTCCGCTAGGTTCGTATTGGAATTTCGGACATTTTGGAGTTAGTTTGGACAAGATTCGGAGACTGGTCAATTTTAGGGTTTAAATTGGATTTGAATTCAATTTAAATTCAAAAGGTAAGTGTTTTAACCCACTCATTACTTCTAAAATTTCTTATGTTCGTTAAATTTAATAAATGTTGTGATTATGAATTTATTTATGACTGTTTATATATTTTTAATCATCGTCTCAGTTAATTGCATTTATTTAAATAAAATCATTGTTTAATTTATTATTGAATATAACTGCCTGTTAATTACCTGTTATATATTATAAGTTATATATTGATATTGATTGATTGTTTTGGATGATGATTGTGATGGATGTATGATTTTATGATGGATGAATGGATGTTTTATTTATATCATCATAATCTGCAAGTTGTTATGCATTTATTCCCTTCGGGATCACTGTTTGAAATGATATAGCAAATTTCTATTTTAAACTACGGATTGAAATGATAAATATCCGTATCACTTAGCCATAGGATAGAAAATTATATACAGGCCCCGCGGTCTATATATAATAATCTTTTGAAATGATTTCTATGGTTTTGTAAAGAATATATACACGATTTTATGAGATATTGATTTGAATATTTCATAAAGGTTATTTTATATATAGTTTAATTTTTGATTTTAAGCTATGTACAAAATTAGTTTAAAGTATAAAATAAAGTTTGATTTTATTAAAATATAATATGGATAAGTATTTACTTAAATTATACTTTAATATAGAGTTTATATTGACTTTATAAATCAAGACTGAGATGATAGTTTGAAATTGATTTGAGATTTTATTTAATTAAGAATTTTATTTAATAATAATCCATGGGAACTTATTGAAAATTTATATTTTTAAAGAGTATGGTTTTATGACTAAATTCAGGGTTAAGGTGGTCTAAGTGGATATATCAAGTCCAAATAAATTGAGTAATATTCAATTATTGAAATTTGAAGTTTTACTTAAAGGATACTGGATTTATTAAGTAAATATTTCAAAACTAAATAACATTAAAGTTAATTTGGTATATTTATATGAAGTATAAACTTTAGTTTTGAAATATTGAATATTTAAGCTTTGAAATATACTAAATTTGAAAGGGTCTATGTTGTGAGTAAAATCAGATTTGAAATCAACAAAATTTGGAAAAGTTTATTTGGAAACTGAATTTAATTGAAGTATATTATTTTGGGATTTGGATTAAAATCAATATCTAGAAATTCGAGTTTTGAAATTGATTTGTGAAAATTAAAGAACCTACTTGGGTATATAAAGTATTTTAAATATTTAAATCACATAAGTAGTGGAAGTTATGAGTTGCGAGGTAGAATAAATTGGAAGGGTTATATTTCTGGTATTTTGATTTCGAAGTGTTAAATGTTGAAAATGTTATGACTTTTGAAAAGGATTTCCTTGAAATAAAATGATATTATATTGATTTGGGTTTTTATAAACATGATGTCAAAATGATTTAGTTTTAGAAATGTAAAAGATATCGTATTTATATGGTTTTGAAATGGATATTATATTCTGGTTTTAAAGTATAAACTATTTTGGAAAGACCGCGGTGTTATAATAACGTTTGGTTGTTAAAGAGACCGGGATCGGAAGTTGTGATACTCACTGCCAACTCCAAAAACCACTTTGACAACCGTGTATGCGGTGGAGATTCCAGAATGAAGTAGGATGGCGGCGGCGTTTCCTTTGAGGCAAATACGTGGACCCGACTCCCATGAGTTGGCATAAGGTGGCTAAAACAGGAGCGATCCTTGGGACAATGAGGTAGCACCTTTGATCAGACACATCCCTTCGATATTGTACTTTGACTTTTGGATTGATTCGGTGGCCACTTCTGATTTTCTTTTCGGGGGTGTGGCTCGAGGTGGGCTGTAGCTACGCGCTACGCGTTACCACCAACCCGGATGCATAATTGGTATATCTATCCTGGCATTTCCTAGTCGTGCCGTGTCACCTACCATAGCGCGCCTTGTACGAGTTTGGATTTCTCCCGTAGCCCATGGAGTATTTAGGGTAGTCTCCCGATCTGGAGATGCGCTGATACTGGATAGACTACTGGGACTATTACGTGTTAAGGTGGAAATTGTAAAGCCTTAATGCTATTTAAAAGTAAGTTTATTTCACTATTAGACATTTTTTTTGAAAGGCAAGCGGGGTTGTCTGGGCCCCTACCAGTGTTTATGTATAAAAGAAAAAAGAAAGAAAATTGTGACAAAAACAAGCTTTTGTCACAAAACATACAAAATGATGGAAAACAGAACAAGCAAGAAATATACACCCTAAATGTACACATTGAAGAAAAAATCAGTTACCAATGCAGCAACAAAATTGCCAGAGATGAAACATCAACATGCACATAGGGATGCACATGGAGAAACATGAATTATACTTATCCACAAGCAATGACAAGTCAATTCCAAAACCCCCAACTGTGTGTAGAGAATCCATGGCAAGAGAATCTTATCCCTGATTCAATTTTTGACATAATTGTGTACCATAGTTGAGGAGCAGCAACAGCAACATGTTTAAAGCACCGAGAATTTCGTTCAAGCCAAACAGTTCTAAAGTAGATTTTAAGTACAAAGAAAGTTATATATCTATTGCCATGCCTATTCCTCGTAGCAATCTTCAGATCATTCCATTTTGCTGTAGAGTGTCCATCATATCTTGCTATACCAATTTTATTAAACAATGTGCTTATCATATTGGATAAGAAGCCACAGTCAAAGGATAGGTGGTCCACAGATATTACAGAAGAGGCATTGATGATCAATGACCATTCCAACAGACAACATCTTGTCTCTGGTTTGAAAAGCTTTGTGAATGACTCGCCAAAACATCAAATTTTCGTTTGTCGTAGAAATAGTAGTCCAACACACCCTAGCCCAATGTGAGATAGGAAAAGTTTCAGTATGAAAAAGAAGATCATAAACCCGACCAATGCTATGTGGTCTTCCCTTCCATAGTAAAGCAGATTCATGTCTGATAGGCAACACATGGTCACGCAAACTCCCCCATAATGCTTTAACTTCTTGATTGCTGGTAGTGGGAGTGCACAGCTTCCCATTAACAATGTACCCAACTGCACAAGCATTCCCTCCTATTTGTGATTGCATTCGTTCCTGAACACTCAGTTTAATTTCTAACACCAAGCCATCATCCACCCAAGGATCCTTCCAAAATTTAACAGTGCATCCAGGGGAAATTGAGTACTTAGCATAAGGAAGAAGAGTACTTCTGATGCCGAGTAATTTCCACCATATCCAACTCGTATTTTGAGATACTTTCATAGTCCAGAAGTTCCCAGTCTTAAATCTATAATTCCAAACCCATTGCATCCAAAGGCTTTCCTTCTTTTTCAACAAAGCATCCACATGGGTACTGACCGCTGCCTTGTTCCATATTGAGATATTGATGATCCCAAGGCCACCATTAATAAGTGGCTTTTCTAAACTACTGTATGACAAAGGTATAAACTTCCCGTTGTGAATTGTTCCAGTCCAGAGGAATCTTAAAATAGCAGTTCTTATCATGGAGAGAAGTTGAATGGGTAAAATGAAGGTTCTTGCCGAATACACAGTAATGGAAAAAAAAATTGACAAGCACTAATCTACTAGCCATGGACAGCAACCTGGTAGTCCGTGAGTTAAGTTTAGAAGTGATTTTATTGTAAAGTGAAATGCAGTCAGCCTTGGTAACTCTGGAAGTACATAGAGGCAGGCCTAGATATGTCATCATATTTTCCATAGGCTGTAAACCAGAATTAGTCAAGAGCCTAGCTTTTTCAGTCATGCTAATGCCAGAGGTTAGAATATGAGAGTTTGAATGATTTATCTTAAGACCAGTAGCAAGATAAAAGGAGTGAAGACCCTGAAGGATGCCAGCTATGGAATGGTCATTAGGCTTTGCAAAGATCACTATATCATCAGCAAAAATAAGTGAGGAGATTTGATGGTGTTTACACTTAGGATGGTAAGAGATTGATTTATCTTCAAATTTCATTGCTAGCATACAGTTCAGTGCTTCCATTACAATAATAAAATTGTAAGAGGAGATCGGATCCCCTTGTCGAACGCCTTGTTTCCCTTTAAAATATCCTGTCACTTTCCTATTGTAGCATAGAGAGAAGGATGGAGTTGATATACAAACACAAAGCCAAGATACAAAGACTTTAGGAAATCCCATTAGTGACATAACTCGAACAATAGAGGACCATTGCAAACAATCATAAGATTTAGAGATATCAAACTTTAGCATAGTTCTTGGTGAGATCTGACATCTACCATAACCATTAATTAATTAATAAGCCATCATGATGTTGTCAAGTATGCTCCTTGTAGGAAGAAAGGCAGACTGATTGGACGATATAACTGCTGGGAGCACAGATACAAGCTTAGTGGCCAGAATCTTGGATATGCACTTATAAATTACATTATAGCATGATATTGGTCGAAATGAGGAAGCATTTTCAATGAGCCTGACTTTAGGAATTAGGACAAGGTTGGTTGCATTAATCTCACCAAGCAGTTTGAAGTTATTGAAAAAAATTAAGAAATGCAGCAATAAAATCAGAGCTTATAATTTCCTAAGTTGCTTTGAAGAAGGCTACATTAAATCCAATAGGCCCTCCACACGATGAGGCATTCGTTGCAAATAGAGAATCTTTAATTTCCTTCTCAGTGACCGTTGTCACAAGCATGTTATTCATAGTTGAGCTTATCATTGGAAGAGGAAGATTGTTGAGAATATCAAGATTAGGAACAAAATTATCATAGTTACCTAAAAGCTTGGAGAAATGTTGAACCAAATGTTGATCAATCTCTTCTACAGTTGTAAGATGATTACCCTCTTCGTCCCACGGAGAAAGGATGTGGTCACTAGTTTGTTTGTTCTTTATAGAAGCATGGAAGTATGCAGTGATTCTATCTCCTTCTCTAACCCACTTTTGATGCACCTTTTGCTTCATCATGTTGGCTTCAGTTTCTAAGGCCTCATTAAGCTGATGAAAGAGGATGGAATCATTCTGGGCAAGGTTAGGATTGGTTGGATCCCTGTCAAGTAAAGTTTGTGCCTTATTAAGCAAGTCCTTAAGTGTGTTAGAAGCAAGGGTGGCATTTCCAAATTTGCATGATGCCCAATGACATAATGCTTTCTTAGTAGCCTTCAATTTCCTACACAAGATAAACATAGGATTGCCATGATAAGAATTAGACCAAGCCGTAGATATAATTGTTATATATTCAGGGTCTTTGACCTACGCATTGAAGAATTTAAAAGCCTTATTTCCTCTGATAGGCATAGGGGAGGGAGAAAGGATTATAGGTGAGTGGTCAGATAAGATAGGGTGAGGCAAATGAGCAGTGATGGCTGGCCACAAAGTTAAGGCAGAGTCGTTACAAAAAGACAAGTCAATGTTGGTATATGTTCGTAACCCAGTCCGGCTTCTGTTGTTCCACGAGTAAGGCACACCAGTTCGAACAATGGGAAGAAGTTCAGAGTCTGAAATGGAGATATTAAGGGGGGCAATATCCCTTGGCATTAATGGTTGCCCACCAACTTTATAATATAAGCTGTAGCAACTGTTGAAATCACTAACAACAAGCCAAGGATGAGTGTTCTGCCTTAATGATTGGAGAAGATTTAGGAGAGATTGCTTAGCAGCTTTAGCATTATGAGCATATATAATGGTCAAGTAGAAAAAGATATTGAGAGGAAGGAAAATGGCTTGAAAGTGGATAAGCTGGGAAGTTGATAGAATGGGGGTGAGAGTGTAGAAGTGGGGATCATGGACAGTAAGGATCCTACCATAAGAAGCATTGTCCAGATTATGATGGACATGCCAAGCAGGGTTGATATAGTACGCAACTTTTTGCGTTAAAGGTAGAGATAGCTTGGTTTCTAGGATTGCGAAAATCTTAATGTTGTGGTCATTGATAAGAGACTTAATATGATTAAGCTTGACTGGATTACGAGCTCCTCTGATATTCCAAGATGCAATATTATTCATTATAAAACTATGTTTAAAGGTGGAGCGCACTTGCCTTACTCCTAGTTGTAGGAGGGTCAGACCTTACAGATTTTAATTTGGCTGCTAATGAGGAAGACCTTAATGCACTAGGACATCGCTTATTCAGATGAGAAGGAGGAGATACCCACGCAGGAATGGTATCATGAAATGTATAGGGTGAGGGAATCTGAATTGGAGAATTAGACTGAGGCAAGGAGGTTGAGGGAATATTTGAAAGAGGTGATGGTTTGAATAGATCAAAGACGAAGTTCTCAATTTGATTTAAGAAAGCTTGCTCAAGCGTTGTTGTATGCAGAATGTTATCAACCACCTTTGCATGGGAGTTGAGAGTACTTGGATTTGATTGGCCACAGGAAAGTGTGCTAATATTAACCACTACAGTAGACAAACTTGATTTTTGAATATCTAATTCAGTAACAAAAGAAGATGGAGTTTCCACTACTTGCATTGGATTTGATGGAGTTGTGGAAGAATCAGTAGCAGGATTGGTTTCTAAAATATAGATCTCACCATCCTTAAAAGAGTTGGATATTATATCATTATCAGTAGAGTCAGTTGAATCTTGCATAAGTACAGAAAAGGGGTTAGTATTCAACTCTGCTTCAGAAAACAATCGAACTTCTTGCATGTTAACTTTGGGATAAGGTGGATCTTCTTGCATATGCACTTCAAAATTTCCTCCTACTGTATTTAAACCATCAACATTATTGATATGCACAGGAACATGCACAACTGTCCTTCCATCAGTATAAGCTTCAGGGATCAGAAGCAATTCCGAAGACTCGTCTGTGTTATGATCTATTTCATTATCAGTTTGTTTTGACACATTGTCTCTATTCATTTTCTTATTCTTGTGATCCTTGCCTTTCCTTATAGGGACTTTCTTCCACCCTCCTTTTGTACTTACATTTCTATGTTCACCATTACCATTGGATTTATTATCTTTACCCTCTGCTGAAGAGTTCATATCAGCATTAGCAGCTGGAGTTTCCACAACATTACATGCATTTGAATTCTTCATCACTTGGAAACAAGATGTCTGATGCCCAAAAATTTTACATTCACTACAGATTAGTGGCTTCCACAAATAATCATCTCTGACTTGCTGCTCAGAGCCATCTAGTAGCTTAACCATGAACGAATCAGGCAACTCAGTGCACGCGGTAACTTTAACCAAACATTTAGCAAATCCAATCCTTTCCAACTTTTCATTATTATCATCCATACACAGGAATTTTCCAAGTCGAGATGCTAACCAATTTATTCCAATGTGTGACCAGCAGTACAGGGGAATGTTTGGTAGCTTCAACCAAACAGGTACTGACTTAATAGTGCTTACACTATTACCAATTGATGGATCCCATTCTTTAACATTGAACAACTTGTTCCTCGTCACAATTGGGTCAGACTGGATTATCTTCCTTCTGTCTTTGTCTGAAGACAGATTGAAGAGGAACAAGCGACCATCTGACTTTACATCAATCGAACATTTAAGTCACCAAACTCGCTTAAGATGGCGCAAAACGACCATGTAAGCGAGGGGGATGTCAAGAAAGAATCCTACAAGACAATGTCCCCAAATAGCATTACTGGCATTGGTAACTTCAACAGGTGGTACAAGAGCACCCTCATAAAAAACAACGGGAAAGAGACTGGTTCGAAACGACCGGCATTGCGTGGCTTGGATTTGAATAGGGAATTCCAAAGACGTTGAGAAGGAGGAGGAGGAAGAACATATGAACATGGAAAAGGAGGTGGGCCAAGGAGGGAGGGAGGGAAAGCAGAGGGAATAGGCGGCGGGTCTGGCAGAGGAGGGATGGTAGAGAGAAATGATGGAGAGGACGATAGGTACGTAGGTATGGAAGTGTCTGAAGTGGGAGAGGACGAAGTGGGAATGGCAGTTGCGGCAGGTAATGGGAAAAAAGGGATTGGACAGGGGAGAGGCAAATCTCGCATACATCTCTGATGTCGTTCCACTCATATTATTGACTTTTGATTTAACTTACATAAGATCTTTTAGTTCTGACTCGTGTGTTTTGTCTTTTCAATTCGCTCGGGTCAGCCTTAGCATTTCAGGATTTAGAAGATCGTATTCTGGAGGACGAAGACGAAGACTAATTATTATTTATTCCACTACATTCATACTGTTTCGCTGCAGTATTTATTGTTTTCTGGTATGTGTAACTCTGATATGTATTGTATAAGTATAATCATATATTTTGTAAAATAGCTTCATGAACTTTATATTTGATTGTTATAATTTATCGTTCTGCTGCAAAATTCTATTTTGTTGTTTCTTTCTCTGCTTTTTCTTATTTACCCTATAACAATCCGCCCTTCTATGTGGTTTAAGTCTGACGTGTGTGGTTTATCGTCGATTTAAAGCGTACGAAAAGGTGGGTCGTTACATATGATATCAGAGCTTAGGTTTAGGGATAAACCTTAGCTTTGTGGGGTCTGACTCTTTATTAATAGGGTAGTAATACCCTATGATGGGTTACTAGGAGTATATATATGAGAGAGTATACTTGTTCGTGTTATAAAAAGGTTTTAATATTGTGTTAATTTATTCCGTTTTGTATTTATAAATTCTGGTTGATGCATGGGACGCTATGACATCAATTGGGATTTCTAAACACTTAATAGGACAGACTGACACAATATTTGTTTTGAATATAGGTGAATGAAATAATTTGCCTATTATATTTTCTATATATATAAAATATTTTTTTTATAAATGATATATATTTGGTTGAAATATATTGGTTGTTAGGTAATGTAATTTATAAATATTAGTTTAAGGTAGGATTTGAATTAAAACTAATAAATGAAATTGGATATTTAGAATTTAAGTCTCGGGGTTTTGAAAATTCTTTCAATGATTTTGGAATAATATAATTATATTATTTAGAAGTATTTCTGATATAAATATTTTAATTTAATTTGGAAGAATTGTTTTAAAGAATATTTTGGAAAAATTAAGTTCTGTACTTCCCTCTCTATCGCTGGAAAATAATTTCGGTGATGGGGCCGCATCATTGACATTCATTTTCGAGTTTCGAAGTGGGAAGGCCACTATGTAGTTTACTACAGATTTATTTTGATAACCAAATATAAATTTTCGAATATTTAAGTATAATAAGATATATAAGCTTTAAGTATAAACCATTATCTATTATCTTTAAAATGATTTGAAATTTTACCCTATACTTAGTTCTTAACTTCCATTAATAAATAGGTCCAATTAGTGCAGTGAAATGAAATTCGACTAATAATTGAATTCTCTAATGGAAAAAAGAGATTTAATGCTAAGTTATAAATTAAATAAAAAGAAAGTTTAAATTTGTAACATATAAAACAAAGGATTACTATTGAATATTTAATTAATTGAGATAAACTTGTACAACTTTCAATTACATCCTTAAAAGCATATATATATAACTTACCCAACTATAAAAGTTACAATGTCTAATAAGAAATTGTAATAAAATAATGTACAAGTAAAAATTTGAAATAATGAAAGTATTTAATGAAATTCTTTAATGAATAAGAATTTGATGTTGAAATTGTTATAAACTTAAGTTATAATGTAATTCTTACTATAATAAAATGTGATAGAAGGTAAATGTTGTAAATAAGTAATTACAGACCTAAGTAAATGTTGAAGTTATTATTTTGAAAACAAGCAGAAAAATGAATACTCTTAATAAATGAAATTGATAAATGAATGAATGTAATGTAATAAAAAGGGAAATTTTGCAAAAAATAAATGTAAAATAAAAGATAAACCATTATATGAATGAAAAAGAAATAAAACAACAAATGTATGAATGGAATTAATAAGAATAAACTTAATCTATTGTTTGAAATCGTTGTTTGTTTGGTTTATGGCTGTTTGGGCAAGGATACTTTAAAATTGTTTGGATGTATGAATAATCTACTTAGCTTCATCGAATACTATGAGTAAATGGTGCGCTTACTAGTTTATTTTTCATTCCGTACAATTTGAAGTTTTGAACCCGAACAACTATTTGTTTTGTTTGATATGAAGGAATGATTTGTGTTGATTCCATGGGATGGTTGTATGACTTGTTGCAAGTGTTTGATGTTTGTATTGATTTGTTTGTTTATGGTTGAAACCACTTTAAATAATTCATTTTATATAACTGTTAACTTTATTGGATTATATAAGTGAAATGCAGGTTATGGAAGTAATTACTAGTGCATTTGGTTTCATAATATAATCGTTATTTGCCCGACCAATAGGTACATTTTTGGATTACGGTTTATAGCGTTATTATATTATTTATCCCGCGTTGGGATATATATATTATTTTGGAAAAATATATGTTATATACTGTTATATTTTGGTATTATATTTTCTCCCAAGCCTCTCCAAACAAAGGAGACTCTGCCGAAATTTTCCGTAAATTTTGGACTTAGAAAATATTTTGAAAATGTTTTCCAAACCTTATTAATATGAATATATAAAGATTTAATTGTTTATAAATCTATATATTTTATTTAAATTATCCTATTCTGTGAATTTATTTGTGTATAAATCTAATATTTTAAGTAAGATATATTGATTTCTTAATTCTTCTTTTCACGTCTTTTTCCTTTTCGGGTATGAAAAGTTTTGAGCGGGGGAGAGTGTAAGGACCCGTAAAATTCGGTAATTAAATTTATTAATTTAAGAAGATTTTTGGTAACTTAATGTTAAAGGAAATAAAAAATTAGTGAATTATTAATGGAAATAATAACTTGGATAAGATTGGTAAGTTAATTTTTTTAATAACTTGAATGTAACAGTATAAATATAAGTTAATTGTTAATAACTTGGATGTAATTCCAATAAGTGAAACAATGTAAATGTTAATTTTATTCTTATTGTAATAAAAGAATGTTACCAAGATGAAGTAATTAATTTGATTTAAAATCTTAATTAATTTGTGCATTTGTTTATAATAGGATATAAAAAGTAAATTAATAATTTAAAATGTTGACTTGCTAATAAAATAATGTATAATGAATGGAAATGGAATGAATTAGTGTATGAACTAATGGTAGCACTTGTTGTAAGCTAATAAGTAAATTAAAACGTAACAGTGCTAATTTAGGTTAATAATTAATAGGTTGAATGAAATGATAATTAACGAATTTATTTAAATTTGTAAAGTTATAATATAATAGATGGTAATTGGTTGGGATGAATGAACATATAAGTATTTTAAAGGGTATAATGGTGACAAATGGTTGTTAACTGTTAATTCACTAATTACAAATAAAGATAATAAAATGTACCTTAATGATAATTAATATGATAACAGAAAGTGTGAATGTAAATTTAAATGGAAACATAAAATTCATTTATAAGGTAGTAATTGGTGAAACAGAAAGCATGAGACCAAGTAAATGAATTTATTAAGGAAATTAATTGTAATTAATGTAAATCAAAATAATAGTAACGGTCGTAAGTTACTATTTAATTGTACTATTAATTTGTTGTAACTGTTATATTTGGGAATAAGATTTAATATAAGCAAATAAAGGTAAATATTGTATGAATATATGAATTAATGTCTGATTTAGGGTAATAGAATGAATTCATATGATGTAAGTAATTATAATAAATAATGAAATAATAACTAGGATGGAATATAACAACGAAGTTAATTAAAGCTGAATTGTGCAAATTGAATGGGATTGCTATAAATGAAATAATGGAAAATGATATAACTTGGTTATAGGATGATGTAAGCTAATAAATAATTAATTCAATGCAATACCTATTGATTGAAACAAATTGTAGGGTTATAATTGATTGTAAATAGGAATATTTGGTAATAAATTAATATAAGAAAAATAAATGTAAACATTGGATTAACCAATGAATTTATAATGAATAAATAGTGATCGAATAAAATCAATGTTCTACGAGTAATTATAATATTTGTTTGAAAGTAATGAACTTAAAATTAATTAAAGTTTAATGGTTACAATTGTTATGGATTACCTATTTGTTTAGTTCATAGAATTTAATTTAAAAGCAATTGTAGTAATTGACTTAATTAGTGCAATCCCAATTAATTAAAGCAATTGGTTGGATAAGAAGAATGGAAGTCAAGATTTACAAATTTGTTGGGATTTGGACTATGATAATAATTGGAGAAACTGCAATTTAATGAAATTAATCTCTAATTTCTACGTTAATTGAAATCAATATGGAATGTAAGAATATTAAGGTAATAGTTTGTAAATCCAATGTTAAATTTTATTTCACAATAATGAATTGAATAACAGAATGAAAAGTCAATTTAATTGAATTATTGGAAATTAAATTTACAATTTTGAATTTAATGAAATTAGAAGTTAACATTGAGATTTATAGATTTATCAACTCTGAATTGACATACTAATTGGCTAAATCATTGTAAATGATTAAGAAAATTAAAAATAATGAAATTATCGATTTTAGAATTGAATTTAAAAATTGGATTTAATTAATTAATTATTAATTTATTTAATTAATGTAAAAATAGCCATTTTGGCCACTGACTCGGATTTCGACGAAACCACTTTTATCGGATCTGTAATGGTGAATTATTGTAGGATTTCGAGTTTCATAACGATCAGACTTGTCGTTTGATCGTATGGGCTTGAAACGCCTTGAAATAAATGAAATTGAAATTAATTGAAATCAATTTGAAATATATTAATTTTGGAATAACTTCTTCATACGATGGAATTTGGACTTGAAACTTGTTCCATCGCGTTTAAAATATTTTAAAACATCTATTTTGATATACGGGTTGACCCAATTTTGTTCCAGAGTCAAAACGGGCTTTTTGGGCCATATATCGCTCAGCATGATATAAATCGGGTCAATCTATTCTATTTCAGTTGTTTATAAATATCCTGCATAAACCCTAGCAGCCTCTATTCCTCAATTCTATACATGCAGAAACTTCTGTGCTCCTCTTCGTCAATGGCTATAAACCCTCATTTATCTAATTCAAATATCAATTCAAAAACCAACTTCAAAAATTCAAACTCCGTAGAAAAATTTGGAAAAAATATATATATATATCGAAGATTGCATCGATACATATCCGCGGCAACTGTTCTTTTTTGGAAATTTTGCTCGGATCAGTTGGAAATTGTGGTCAAAGGCTGAAATCACGAAACCTAAATCGCGAAATTAGGGGTTTTCATTTCGACGTAAATTAGCAAAATCGCTTTTTGGGTTTTGGAGAGGGAGTCTTGCAGAGTCAAATGGTGTGGAATTACGAGCTACCTCTACCTGTGGCGGCCCAAAATTGTCGGTTAAGGTTTTGAAAAACCAAATTTGGTGTGGTGGCGGCGGCCTTAGGGAAGGGCCGGTCTTCGGTCATGGGGGCGGCTCATCGAGGCGAGCGGGATGGTGATGGCGGCGTGGCGTACGGTGGTCGGAGGCTTGGGCTATCGGTGGTCAAAGGATGGTAATGGCCGTGCATTGTGCGTGTTGTAACCGAGGAAGCGCGTTTTTCCTATTGCTGCGTGCGGGTTTAAGTGGCGATGACATGGCGCTGCGTGGAAGGTGAGTGTTTTATTTTATTTTAATTTGATTTCAACCCGTTTTAATGCAATAACTTTCGCATGCGATATCCGATTCACGCGCGGTTTTCTCCGCTAGGTTCGTATTTGAATTTCAACAATTTGGCGCTGGTTTGGACGGATTCGGAGACTGGTCAATTTTTGAGTTTAAATTGGATTTGAATTCAATTTAAATTCAAAAGGTGAGTGTTTTAACCCACTCACAACTTCTAAATTTTCTTATGTTCGTTAAATTTAATATATGTTGTGATTATGAATTTATTTATGACTGTTTTTGTATTTTTAATCATCATCTCAGTTAATTGCATTTATTTAAATAAAATCGTTATTTAATTTATTATTGAATATAACTGCCTGTTAATTACCTGTTATATATTATCTGTTATATATTGATAATGATTGATTTTTTTGGACGATGATTCTGATGGATGTATGATTTTATGATGGATGAATGGATGTTTTATTTATATCATCATAATCTGCAAGTTGTTATGCATTTATTTCCCTTGGGATTGCGGTTTGAAGTGATATATAACCGCAAATTTTTATTTTAAATTACGGATTGAAATGATAAATAACCATATCACATGACCATAGGAAAGAAAATTATATACAGACCCCGCGGTCTATATATTATAATATTTTGAAATGATTTCTAAGGTTTTGTAAAGAATATATATATGATTTTATGATATATTGATTTGGATATTTGACAAAGGTTATTTTATATATAGTTAAATTTATGGTTTTAAGCTATGTATAAAATTGGTTTAAAGTATAAAATAAAGTTTGATTTTATTAAAATATAATATGGATAATTATTTACTTAAATTATACTTTAATATAGAGTTTATATTGACTTTATAAATCAAGGCTGAGATGATAGTTTGAAACTGATTTGAGATTTTATTTATTTAAGAATTTTATTTAATAAGAATCCATGGGAACTTATTGAAAATTTAGATTTTTAGAGAATATGGTTTTATAACTAAATTCGGGGTTAAGGTGGTCTAAGTGGATATATCAAGTCCAAATAAATTGAGTAATATTCAATTATTGAAATTTGAAGTTTTACTTAAAGGATACTGGATTTATTAAGTAAATATTTCAAAACTAAATAATAGTAAAGTGAATTTGGTATATATATATGAAGTATAAATTTTAGTTTTGAAATATTGAATATTTAAGCTTTGAAATATATTGAATTTGAAAGGGTCTATATTGTGAGACAAATCAGCTTTGATATCAACAGAATTTGGAAAAGTTTATTTGGAAATTGAATTTAATTAAAGTATATTATTTTGGGATTTGGATTAAATTCAATATCTAGAAATTCGAGTTTTGAAATTGATTTATGAAAATTAAAGAGGCTATTTGGGTATATAAAGTATTTAAATATTTAAACCACGTAAGTGGTGGAAGATATGGGTTGCGAGGTAGAATAAATTGAAAGGCTTATATTTCTAGTATTTTGATTTCGAAATGTTAAACATTGGAAATGTTATGACTTTTGAAAAGCATATCCTTGAAATAAAATGATATTATATTGATTTGGATTTTTATAAAAATGATATCAAAATGATTTGGTTTTAGAGATGGAAAGGATATCGTATTTATATGGTTTTGAAATTGATATTATATTCTGGTTTTAATGTATAAACTACTTTGAAAAGACCGCAGTGTTACAATAACGTATGGTTGTTAAGGAGACCGAGATCGGAAGTGTCATACTCTCTGCCAACTCCGAAAACCACTTTGACAACCGTGTACGCGGTGGAAATTCCAGAATGAAGTAGGATGGTGGCGGAGTTTCCTTTGAGGTAAATACATGGACCCGACTCCCGTGAGTTGGCATAAGGTGGCTAAAACAGGAGCGATTCTCGGGCCAATGAGGTAGTACCTTTGATCGGACACATCCCTTCGATATTATACTTTGACTTTCGGATTGATTCGGTGGCCACTTTTGACTTTCTTTTTGGGGGTATGGCTCGAGGTGGGCGGTAGCTGCGTGCTATGCGTTACCACCAGCCCGGATGCGTAATTGGTATATCTATCCAGGCATTGCCTAGTTGTGCCGTGTCACCTACCATAGCGCGTCTTGTACGAGTTTGGATTTCTACCGTAGCCCGTGGAGTATTTAGGGTAGTCTCCCGATCTGGAGATGTGCTGATGCTGGATGGACTACTGGGACTATTATGTGTCAAGGTGGAAAATGTAAAGTCTTAATGCTATTTAAAAGTAAGTTTATTTTACTACTAGACATTATTATAATAGCAAAATATTACTACATAGTAAATTGTTTAACGGATCCTTCAGAGATGTGAATCCCGAGCATCTCTTAAGTTACTGCACTCACGTTAGACACTAGATAGGAGATGTCAAATCCTGTAAATATCTCTGACGTCGTTCCACTCATATTATTGACTGTTGATTTAACTTACATAAGATCTTTTAGTTCTGACTCGAGTGTTTTGTCTTCAATTCGCTCGGGTCAGCTTAAGAATTTTAGGATTTAGAAGACCGTATTCTGGAGGAGGAAGACGAAGATTTATTATTATTTATTCCACTACATTCATACTGTTCCGCTGTAGTATTTATTGTTTTCTGGTATGTGTAACTCTGATATGTATTGTATAAGTATAATCGAATATTTTGTAAAATAGCTTCATGAACTGTATATTTAATTATTATATTTTATCGTTCCGCTAGAAGATTCTGTTTTGTTGTTTCTTTCTCTGCTTTTTCTTATTTACCCCATAATAATCCACCCTTCTGTATGGTTTAAGTCTAACGTGTGTGCTTTATCGTCGATTGAAAGCATACGAAAAGGTGGATCGTTACAATGGTAATCCAAATGAGTGAGATTAACTCACATTCGACTTGTTTGCAACCTATTTCCATCTCGACTAACTCCATCATGGTTTTTGACCTTGTACAAACATTATACGTTTTATTAATATTTGAACTAACTGAATGATCACTTACCATTTAATAAATTTAATTAAGTAATAATTTTATTTAAAATAATTTCCCTTTGAAATTTTTAGTAACTAAAACAATTAAATAAGCTAATTTAACAACTTAATCTCCTTGAATCCATTATTTTAAAATAATCTAGTAAGCCCATATATATATATATATATATATTCCTGTATATATATATACATATATATATATACCTACATTTTCTTTTCATTCCTTTGAAACCCATATACTTATAAAATTAATTTATACAGATTCAAAAATCTAGTTTTTATCAAATTCTTCAACACTTAACATTTCTATATAATTTTCTCCAAAATCTTTTCTATATATAATAAATTTTTTCCTTATGTTTATCTGCATATATTTAACCAAAAACAGGTATATATGTATGTTCATATTTATATAATACCTTTTATGAATTTAAATTAAAACAGAAATATCTATACCTTCACTACCGAGTTCAAAATTGAACGAAACCCTAGACTCGACTAGACCGCGCCATAGCCACAACCTCCTTCACGTCGCCACCAGGAAGCCACCTCAAAGTGCGCGACTTGCATCAAGCAGTCGCGACCTCGTTGCCACGAGCCTCAACCATGTGATGCGAACCCACACCAGAGCGAAACCCTAGCTCAAAGTCTCCAGCTCACCGCAAACCACCATGCGAGCGCCTGGACTCGACGAATCTAACTCATTTTTGACTTCGTGGATTCGAAAGGAAGAGAGACGATTGGAATTTGCCATGAATTAGAGGAAGATGCGACCGCTAGATTCAATTCCTTTAATTTCAAAAATTCAAGAAGTAGGGAAGTTAGAAGGACTAGCGATTTCTTCTCTGGGATTCTTTTTTTTGAAGCTTTTAAAAGAATTTCTTTTGGCCATTTTGATTTTAAATTGAAAGAAGGAGCGGCCATTTTTTATAAAGAAATGCTCGGATGTTTTTAAAAGGTAGAGGGAGATTGCGTGCTAACAAAAGAATAAAGAGATGCGTGTAATAAAGAAGGGCACGTGCTTATGAGGGTGGATAACTAGCTAGGATATAAAGTTGTGGTGTTTAAATAAATTGACCAGTCAAATTATTTAAATTTTAAATTTAAATTGTCTCGATTTCCGCAACTCACAATCTCGATCTCCTATCGGGGCAAGTCGCTAGGCATTTATAATGTTAAACCCCTATTTCGAACGCAATGAAAAAGATTTCGAGTGCTAACTCGATGTATGGAGAAGATAGCTTTTTATACCCAGTAATTATATCAAATTTTCAACATAGATTTCAACGTATTCATATATCGTATGATCACACGACAATTCCAAATGCTACAAAAATAGAAATCCAATAGTAATACACTATTACGGATCCAATGGAATGGGTTTCGTCGAAATCCGAGACTGTGCCCCGGAAGGCTACTTTTAATTATCAATTTAAACGATATATTTTTTTTAAACCGAACAAAACACTTTCAAACTCAAATTTAAAACTTCTTTTATCTCCTGTATTATAAATATAAATCTTTCAAGCCTTTGAAATATTTTTAGCAAGCATAAAACTGAAGATTCAATATTTTACCCAATTACCAATTATTAAATTCAATAATTTAAATTATCAGTAAACAGTGATATTTGAAATTCAAGTTATAATCTAACTTTTAAATATTTAAAATTAATTAAATCTTCCAATTTCAAATATTCAAAAATTCCGGGTTGTAACATTCCTCCCCCTTAAAGAATTTCGTCCCCGAAATTACTAGTTCATAGGAATGGTCCTTAACCCGTTAACTATATCCTAATCCAAATAGTTCAACAACTTACCAACCATCTTTTATAAAACAGCCATTATCATTCTCACTAACTTCCCAAACTCTTCCATAGTTTCCAACAATATCACTTGCTCAACCTTTCAAATTTAAATTTAAAACCAAATTTTAAATTATCAAAATTCCTTCAAAAATTTTCTAACTCCCTAAATTTTCGAAAAATTTCGCCAGCGTCTCGCGGCTATACGACTACAAATTGCCTCCATGGGCCCCCAAATTTCAAAAGAAACAAAACACCAAGTGGCTATATCAGAAAATCATCAAATTTCATATGCTAATTTAAATACATACCTTTTGTCGACAATTCAATTTGTCTTCTGAAGTGAACACCAATTCCCTTTTCCTTTATAACACCTGTATATCCTACTTAGCAATAGTATCCAACCACAGAATTCAAAATCATATTATTCACTTCTTTACAAAATTTTCAATATCTATTTCATTCAAGTCCGTATGATGTACACATATCATCCATACGCAATAATAAATCCGATCGCTCACTCGATCACACAATTTCACTTCCGAACTACTATTGTCCATCCGACTTCCTAGTGCGAACTCAGATCTGGTTTCTTGATCAGAAACCGTCATTCTCGTCGAATATTCCTAAACTATGATAGAGAATTTCAAAACCAATCAAAAACCGTATACAAGGTTCGCCGTCGAAAATCGAGTGGAAAATCCAAACTCGGATAGGTACAACTACCTTGAAATTCTATGTTGGAATCTTGATCAAATTGCTATGCGAATAAAACAATATACATACATCCTACGTATTTATCTCAATTGATTATTAGCTATATCAATTTTCTTTTTATTGACATTTATTTTGATTTTCATTCAATTATCCCATTTCACAACTTTACTTAACCTTTATTCAATATTAACTTAGAATATTTTCCCAATACCAAATTTTACTTAAGAATTTACCATTAACCCTCCTTACGCTCAATATAAATATTTTACACACTTAAAGATTTATTTGCCCTTCACTACTTAAGCTTCCACATCTAATTTCATTTAACTTAAATCCTCAATTCAATTGTGAATTCAGTTTATCTTCAATTTCTTAATTTATTTCCAAGTCAAATCAAATATTGAATTCTATTCATCTTATCTCACACCGTATTTAACTAACCATTTCTTAAATTAGTTCCACTTACTAATTTTTTCATATCTCAACCACTTTTTATTTTCAAACCATTATTATCTTTAGTCCACTTCGAACTAATTCTACACTTCACTTTACACAATTTAAATTTAGTATCATTTCAATATTCAATTTCAATTCGTTTGCATATCCATTTAAATTAATTAGTTTTCTTACTAGTTTTATTTTCAATCCTTTGTTTTGTTTAGTACACTTGACTAATTTTCCATTTATTTACAAATTTTAATTAACTTATTCATTCAAAAATTTATTTTTAACTTAATAAATTTTATTTCAGCAACCATTCCATTTAATCTACATAGACTTTTTCCTCAAATTCACCTTAATTTAATTTGATTCAGTTAAACTTCAATTTTAATTCAAATTTTTAATTTCTATAAATTTTCCACTTATTTCAATTCCATTTGCTAACTTTTTTTTAATTTACTTCATTTAATTGGCTTACATCTAACTTATTGCGTTTCTTTACTTACTTCAAATTTTTAACTCTTCTTCAAGTTAAATTTTATCCCCAAACAATTTTAATTTTTTTATAAGTTATCAAACCCATTTATATTCTATAAACTTTTTTAGTTAAACTTCTAGAGTTTTAAACAATTGCTTAAACATTCAAAATATTCTTGAAGTCATATATATCTGAACCAAATTTTTCCATCATTCCAAAATCGAATCCAATTTTTGCAAACAAATACCAATTTAAAATATACATGTATCATTTCCACCCTTGGAAACTCAAAAATAAACGTTGATGATGCTGTAGTCATCATTAAAGTTATTTTCCAACGACCAAAGAGAGTTCAGCGCTTTTATCCCTTTAAAAACATTACAAATATTTTTAAATTCCAAATCTCACCAGATTTCAAATCCAATTCAAAAATATTTCTCAAATAATAGCACCATTATTCCTCCAAAACCTTTGAAAATCATTTTCAACTCAAAGGAATTTAATTTCCAAAATTTCGAATTCCAAATCCTTTCAATTCATATTCAAATATCACTCTAGAATTTTATTCTATTATAAATCACATTTATAATTCACATTTACAAATTCCATTCTATTATATGAATTTATTTCCTTAACTTCGGTTATAATTTCAATTTCTTATTTAATTCTTACAACAATAATGAAAATAACAAAATATTGTCATTTCCTAATAACCAAGCAACCATATATAACTATAATAATTTATGGAAAATTATTTCTTTTGTATATGAAAATAATTTTAGTAAAATTATTTCATTTACCCTATTTTAAAACAATACTATGTTGGTTTATCTTGCTTAAGAGTTTAGAAATCCCTATCGATAATATGGCATCCCACTTATCGACCAGAATCCATAAACACTCAACCGATAAGTCAACACAATATAAATTTTTTTTATTCACTAACAAATACGTGCTCATATCTATTAATACACTCAAACTCATTCTAGAGTACTATGGACTCTATTTCTAATGAGTAATCCCCACCAGATCCAAGGTTCTCGCTTAACCTTCAACTCTGATACCAAAATGTCATGACCCTAATTTTCGACGCCCGAAAATACATTCACTGAATTAAATGCCGAATGATTGAATGTTGGAAAACCAGACCGTAAGGGAAAGAAGAAGGAGGTAGAAGAAGAGGAAACAAAACAACATCAAAATCTCACAATCACAGCAGAACAATATATAATAGATAAATGACTGATCCTTATACAGAGAAACTATGATTGTGTTATATATACATCATCAGAGTACAGTACAATCAATAGAAAATACTAGATAGTTATTATAACATTCCGCCCTTTTGTACGTTTTAAATCGACGATTAACCACACACGTCAGACTCAAACCATACAAAAGGAGGAATTGTTATATTGTGAATAAGAAAAAGGAAGAAAGAAGGAAAACAAACAGAATCTCGTCGCGGAATGACAAAATATAATAATCAAATAACAGTTCATGAATCCGTTTTAAAAAACATTTGATTATACTTTACAACACAGAATCATAGTTACGCATACCAAAAATAATGAATGACAATGTAGTGGAACAATGGTAAATAATAGTAATAATACAATCTTCGTCTTTGTCCTCTAGAAATAAAGTCTTCGAATCCTGAAATGCTCAGACAGACCCGAGCGAATTAAAAAGACAAAACACTTGAGTCAGAACTAAAAGATCTTATGTAAGTTTAATCAATGGTAAATAATATGAGTGGAACGACATTAGAGATGTTTACAGGATTTGACATCTCTTATCCAGTGTCAAACGTGAGTGTAGTAACTTAAGAGATGCACGGGATTCACATCTCCTAAGGATCCGTTAAACTATTTATTATGTAGTAATATTTCTCTATCATAATAGTGTCTAATAGTAAAATAAACTTACTTCTAAATAGCGTTAAGGGGTTACCCATATATCCCTTAACACGTAATAGTGTCAATAGTCTATACAGTACTGTAATACCTCCTAATCGGGAGGTTACCAGAGGATACTCCTTAGGTACGACACAAATCGAACTCGTACAAGATGCGCTAGGGTAGGTGAGACGACACAACTAGGCGATGCCAGGGTAGATATACCAACTACGCTTTCGGACCGGTGGTAACGCGTAGTAGCTACTACCGCACACCTAAAGCCATACCCCAAAATCAAAAGGGCCCTAATCAATCACAAAGTAATAGAATGGTATCGAAATAGTATGTCCGATAAAAGGTGCTACCTTCTTAGCCCGTCTGTAACAATCCGCATATTTTACAATTGTATATTTAAATATAGCACCGTTAGTCAGATTTAAGTCTGAGATGCTACTTTTTGCAAGCAGTCGAATTAGGACTCAAGACCATTTCCATTGAGTTCAAAATGACGTTTGTGACCTTCTTGAGTATAAACATCAATGTGTTTGGAGTTAGCTTGAATTTTTACATTTTCACTTAGGGCTTTGGGTTTGGGTTTTAGCCTAATAACTTAACATAAGACCCTGGATCCACCCCCTCTCCTCTTCATTCATTCTCATTTCCTAACACTTCAAGCTTTAAGCAAAAATGGGGAGAGAAAAAAGTGATTAGGAATTCCTAAGCCCTAGCTTCATTTGCAAATCCAAGTTTTAGTTCCAAAATCAAAAGAGAAGCTTAGGTAAGCATCTCCTTCTTCTTCTCCCTCCAATTTCAGAAATTTCCTATAGCCTATTTTGGAAAATAATTGTTTATGATCTTAGATTGGAGCTTTTAGATTTGAGATTGAAGAGTGGTTGATCTTCCTTTGTTTTCAAGCTTCTCCTTCCTTGTTTTTATGTAAAAGGTGAGTTTTTGAACTCACATCTACTTCTATTGTTATCATAGTTGTTAGGTATGAAATCCTAACACTTATTTACATTCATTTGCTTTTGATTTGGATTGAATTGGTGAATATTCCAATTTTGGGTGTTTTGAGGTCAAATTTTTTAAAATCTAATCTTTGACGTTTGAACATGTTAATGAGGTGTTTCAGAGAGCCATACAAGACTGGGTTGTCGCTATGCGTAAATCCCTAGTCGTCGTTGCTCGTTCGTTTGCTTCCGTTCCATGTTATGGATTTTTTCCCCACAACGGGGCTAGGCTGAAACTGCCGATGAAGCAGGTTCAGTCGACTGAACCTGAGGGTAGAAAATTCTACGTCTCCGTATCAGTCGACTGACCTGATGGTCCAGTCGACTGACCTGATGGTCCAGTCGACTTACCTGGAAACCCGAAAGTTTCCAGGTTCTGTGTCAGTCGACTGACCATCTGGTCCAATCGACCAAGCTGCTTGCTTCAGTCCAATTTGCTTATTTTGCTTGGGATTCCAATTTTTATCGATTCGTGATTATCTGATTTGTTTTTATCATTTATTATCGACTTTGAGAACTTCTACTTCGGGATTTTAGGGAATATCCATTTTGATGGATTTGGTATCGATTTCTTTGGATTTGATTCACGTCTTCGTATGTGAATTTGTGGTGATTGATTGTTTTTATAATCATTTTTGTGACTTATCACTTTGAAATACAAAGTTTTCTATACTAGTAGTAAATATCAAAACTCTTTCATTAAAATGATTTCAACACTACTTTTAATACAAAGCTCGTTTATAAAACCGTTTTCCAACCTATTAGTATATACAAACCTTTTCCTCATTCCTTTGAGAAATCTAATTAAACGGCTTAGTAAAATGAGTGGTATGAAGCGTTTGCGTTTACTTCGTCGGTTAAATTTTGGACTTGTTCGATTGAAACCCTTGTGACAATTTTCGAGTGGAGATCTATAATTTGTTCGTAAATATTTAAGCTAAGCCAGTGGTTATGGAACATGAAGCTAAACTCATTTTTTTACTAGCTTATTGTAATTCACACTTTTTATTGATCAATGATGATCATTTTGTGATTTAGACTAGCGATATGCTATGTCTCTTTGTCCACGTAGGGGACTATGCCTCGTTTTATTGCGTTTCGTCTCATTTCTATTATAGGCTAACGACCTATTGGTTCTCTGGATTTTCGACTCATTTTTATGGGCTAGCAACCCATGCTCTTTTATGGAGTTCGGTTCATCGGACGTACCATTGTACTACATCGTTGTCCGGCATATCAGGTTCATCCGGCGTACCATTGTACTACGTCGTTGTTCCGAATTATTTGAGCTTCAGGTTCCTCGGGTGTACCGATATTGTACTACGTCATTGCACTGGCTCTATGGTTAGCGACCATGGGATAGCGTCCCATTTGTGATACACGTATTTGTGAGTTTTCATGCCCCCGTTTTGTGATAGGCCTCCCACTTTTGTGATTTCTGGATTTTCGGTTGATGATTTCTAGAATTTTTGTTTCACCTCTTTTGTGATTGGCAATGCTATGTTTGCTGATATTTGGGGTTTGGTGAATGAAATAAAGAATATGACATTCTTTTTGGGTGTTTCGAGATTCTTGAGATATTGTATGATTTTTGTGTTGTCTAATGTATATTTCATAGTATGGCATTATTGGTATCATACATTTTTGTCTTATCTCCTCTTCCATCTCATTTTATCTGATATTTGTAGATAGACTGATCCGTTTATTATTTTCTTATAAATAATACTCGAGTCAGACCGAGATGTTACAGGTGCTTCTGCTCGACTCCTTATCAGTGATCGTCATCTGACTTTTGTCTAACTTCATTAAATTGGTAGTTTTTGTTGTTATACATTTGAGAAGGAGACTCCTTAATGTATAAATATTCTTTTATCTTGCACTTGTATATATTCTTTTGTGACATTGTGGATCTTGTTTGACCACTACTCTGATGTACACTTCTATGTGTTATATTCATATCTGTTTCCGCCTTTGTGATATGGATATTTGTGATTTATTTATGTTATGTTTATTTCTATTTTTTTTTTCGAATATCATATAGCCACTGTGTAGTAACATTGAGTTTGTATCGATATGTCGAATTTCCTCTTAAAATGAAATGGATGTTATACTATCTAACATATCGGTGCTCGCACAAAGTAATTACACGGATGGTCGCTCCTCAACAGCCTTATTCTTCGTGCTAGTTGACGGCATTACTCCGTAATGTACTTGGCTAGCGTAAATATAGAGGTAGGGCGTTATAGCTTGGTATAAAAGCCAAACTTCAAAATAATGTAGCGTCCTATGTTTTTCTTAGGAGTCGTGCCTTAGGATTTTGTCCAAGTCATAGAACCCGTTCTATCCTATTTTCTTTATATGATGTCTTGTTTTAACAATCATGATTGTTTGACATTCATTTTGTGAATAAAATTTTTCTTCTTCTTTCTTTCTTAAAGAAGAGAAATGGTTAGACCAGGCCGTCCCAGCGCCGGTCAATCCAGTGCTACTCCTTAGGATGGAGTATTTATGTCTGCCCAACAGCTTCTAGATCTTGTAAAGAATTCTCAAGCATTCAGACCCATTCCAGAGCCTAATCACCCATAATCCAGATTTGTACGCCTGTGCAGTGATTATACAAATTTGGGTGGAAAGCCAGTCAAGGGTTCCGAAGGCGTTATCGAAGTCCAAGCTTGGCTTGGAACATGCGATCGCATCTTTTCTCGCATGAATCTCAATGATCTTTATCGAGTCCAAGTGGCTTCTAGCATACTCCAAGAAAGAGCATTAGATTGGTATGAGCTTCTAATTTCTGAAATTATTGAAGCGGATCTTACTTGGGAGCAATTCTAGAAAGATTCGAATTAAAGTTTGTGCTGGAAGCTGAGAAAGTAACTTTAGCGTGGTGCTTTATTGACCATGTTCAAGGTGAATCCTCTATGACAGATTATGTCGCATCTTTTGAATCCCTCTCTAAATATGGGGTCACATACATTAATACCTCATTGAAGAAAAATTATAGGTTTTTCTATGGCTTGAATAGGAATCTCAAAAAGCCATTACTTCTTAAATTAGAAGTTTCTTTAGATCAGCTTTTTGATATCGCTCTTCAACTCGAAGAGGCCGATAAAGAAGATGATGTTGAAGTTGGAAGTGCCAAACCGAACTTCAACAACAACAAGAAGAGGCCTATTAAGTTCAAAGGGCCTTACCCCAATAAGAAAGGAAAGCAGCAACTCCGGTAGAAAAGTTTTCTACACCTAGTCATGGGCAATGCTACAATTGTGGTTCTAAGGACCGTTTTGCTACTAGATGTTCGAAACCTCTCTTTTGCTGTTTTCGTAAAAGTTCGGGTCATCTTTTGTCTTCTTGCCCCAAACCTCAAAGCAAGAGCGAGGGAAAGCTAAATGTTGTGCAAGCCTCTAGTAACACTTCTCGTGGTCAAGGTATTTCTCATTCTATCCTTGATGGCACTATTATGTTTCGTGATCGCCCTATTCGAGTTCTTTTTGATATGGGTGCATCCCATTCTTATATATCAAAAGAACTCATTGATACTTTTTCTTTGAGTGTTATGGCTTTGATGACTACTTTGAGAATTGCGAATCCGGTTGGTGGATCTGCAACACTCGGTTTACTTTGTAAAGATGTCGAGATTATTTTATGTGATTATGCTTTCCAAGCCGATTTGCATGTCATGCGTTACTTAGGCTTTGGAATGATTTTGGGAATGGATTGGCTTAACCGTGATGATGCCCATATCCTATTTCCTATGTGGACTATTCATCTTCAACATCCTCTATCTGTTAAGCAGATTCCTATTGTTCTTAAAGATTCGGATTCTAAATTGGCAGCATCCTCATATTCTCTAAACCCTCATGATGACGATAATGTTGGCGAGGAAGATGTCATTTCTCTCGTTCACGTTGTTCGTGAATTTTCCGACATATTTGAGCTCGTTTTAGGATTACCAACTAAGCGAGCAATTGAGTTCAGAATTAATCTAATCCATGGAGCTCTACCTATCACTCGTCCTACTTATCATATGTCTAATAAGGAAAATGAGGAGATGCGTAAACAATTATCCGAATTGGAAGCGAAGTAGTTTGTTCCCTCTCCTTGGGGAGCTTCGGCTATTTCTGTGAAGAAATCTAATGGTACACTTAGGCATTGCGTTGACTACCGCAAGCTTAATGATCTTACCTTTAAGAGTAAATATCCTCTACCTCGGATTGATGATTTACTTGACCAACTTTGCGGTGCTAGAGTCTTTTCACCGTTATACTTAGCAACTAGTTTTCAACGGCTTCGTATTGCAGAGGATAGCATTCCTTTGATGTCGTTCCATATTCGTTATGGATCTTATGAATGGCTTGTTATGCCATTTGGTTTAACGAATGCTCCAATTTATTTTGTTGACCTTATGAATCGAGTTTTCAAAGACTTCCTCAATCGATTTGTTCTCATATTTATAGATGATATTCTTGTTTATTCTAAAATCGAGGAAGAGCATGAAAAGCATCTTCGGATTATGTTGGAAACTCTCAGGAGCAACCAATTAAAAACAAAATTTTCTAAGTGCCACTTCTGGCAATCTCGTATGAAGTTTCTCGGTCATATTATTTTCGAATCTAGAATTTTCGTAGATCCTTCAAAGATGGAAGTGATTCAAAATTGGAAGAGACCGGAGAGTGTGACGAAAATCCGTAGTTTTCTTGGATTGGCGGTAATTACCGTCGTTTCATAAAAGACTTTTCAAAATTTTCCATGCCTCTTACTAGTTTGACAAAGAAGGGAGTTAAATATATTTGGTCGGACAAATGTGAAGCTTCTTTTCAGAAATTAAAAGAACTCCTTTCCAATGCTCCTATTCTTGTGATTCACGAAGGGAACCTAGACTTTACAGTTTATGTCGATGCTAGTCGTGTTGGTATGGAAGCCATTCTCATGTATATGGAACGTGTTATTGCTTATGCTTCTAGGCAATTGAAGCCAGCGAAGACTAGATATTCCACTCATGATTTAGAGCTCGCGGCTATTGTTTTTGCCTTTAAAATTTGGCATAATTATCTTTTGGGAGAGAAATTTGCTCTCTACACCGATCATAAATCTTTGAAATATTTATTTTCTCAAAAGGAACTAAATTTGCATCAACAACGTTGGTTTGAGTTTCTTACATCTTATGGATATTATTTATACTCCTGGAAAGGGGAATCGTGTTGCCGAAGACCATAATCGTAAGCAACAAGCGGTTGTTTCTATGATGATATCCGAATGGAACGATCTCGGGATTTTGTCCACTTGTGAGATTCGGGATCGTGAATCCGATTTATGTTCATCTCTTGTTCTATGTAGCCTTGAGGCTCATCCTTCTCTTTTGGACTACATTCTTGAAGCTCAAAAGCTAAATCTCGAATTGGCTCTTCTTAGCCAAAGTTGTAGGGATAAAATTAATATCGAAGGTTTGAAAGACTTTGATATTGATGCTCGTGGCGGTATTCGAAAATTTGGTAGACTTATTGTGCCAAATATTAGTTATCTTCGTAAAGACATTTTAAAAGATTCTCATCATTCTAAATTTACATTCATCCCGGTAGTAGTAAAATGTACGCAGATATGAAGCGATTTTACTATTGGGATTGAATGAAATCTGACATTGCTAACTTCATTAAGCATTGCATGACATGCAAATTGTTAAGGCCGAGCATCAAAGGACCAGTGGGTTATTGCAACCTTTGAACATTCCAATTTGGAAGTGGGATCAAATTTCCATGGATTTTATTGACGGTCTTCCACGTTCTCATTCGGGTCATGATAGCCTATGGGTGATTATTGATAGACTAACAAAATCCGTCCATTTTATTCCCGTTCAGTCCAATCGGACCGTACCTCTTTTGGCCAAGCTCTTTATTAAAGAAATTGTTAAATTGCATTGAGTTCGTACTTATATTGTTAATGATCATGATCCATTGTTTACTAGTGGATTTTGGAAGAGTCTTTAATAAGCTTTGGGAACGAAGCTTAATTTTAGCACCGCTTATCATCCTCAGTCCGATGGACAAACCGAGCGGGTGAATCAAACTCTTGAAGATCTTCTTCGTGTATGTGTTCTTGATTTTGGTGGAAGTTAGGAAGATCATATTTCTCTTATTGAGTTTTTCTATAATAATAGCTTCCAATCCAGCATTGGTATGGCATCTTTCGAGGCACTTTATGGAAGGCCATGCCGATCTCCTTCTTGTTGGCTTGAGGCCGATGAGAAGATGGTTTTCGGTCCAGACTTTGTTCGCGATTCCACAAAAAAGATCGACCTTATTCGCCATAGGATGAAAGAAACTCAAAGTAGACAAAAATTCTACGACGATAACCGAAGAAGGAAATTAGAATTTTATGTGGGAGATTTTGTGTTTATTCGTGTTTCACCTATGAAGGGTGTTGTGAGTTTCAGTCGATCGGGCAAATTAGCGCCTCGATACATTGGTCTGTTTCCCATCACCGAACGTATTGGTTCCGTGGCATATCGCCTTTTATTACCGGTTCATTTCACTGCTATTCATGACGTATTCAACGTCTCTCAATTACGGAAATTCCTTTGAGATTTTGATTCTATTCTTGATGCCAGTGTTGTGGAAGAAATTGAAATTTTGCCTAATTTGACTTATGAGCAACATCCTATTCGTATTTTTGCTTCGAAGGTAAAACGCCTTTGAAATAAAGATGTCCCACTTGTGAAAGTTCAATGGTCTTCAAATCCTAAGGACTGCTCTTGGGAATCTAGAGAATACATCGAGCGAACACATCCGGACTTACTTTCTCGTGCTCTTTGAGGTGAACTTCTTATTTCAAATTTTTTTGTGTTGATGTGCTTTTATGGTTGTTACTTTTATTTTTTCTTCTTAAATATTGCGAGGACGCAGTTTCTTCAAGAAGGGGAGTCTGTAACAACCCGCATATTTTACGATTGTATATTTAAATATTTTATTTAAATATAGCATGGTTAGTCGGATTTAAGTCAGAGATGCTACCTTTTGCAAACAGTCGAATTAGGACTCGAGACTACTTCCATTGAGTTCAAAATGACTTTTGCGACCTTTCTGAGTATAAACATCAATATGTTTGGAGTTAGCTTGAATTTTTATATTTCCACTTAGGGCTTTGGGTTTAGGTTCAGCCCAATAACTTAACATAAGACCCTAGCTCCACCCCCTCTCCTCTTTGTTCATTCTCATTTCCTAACACTTCAAGATTTAAGCAAAAATTGGGGGGGGGGGGAGAAAAAAGAGATTAGGAATGCCTAAGCCCTAACTTCATTTGCAAATCCAAGTTTTAGCTCCAAAATCAAAGAGAAGCTTAGGTAAGCATCTCCTTCTTCCTCTCCATCTCAATCTTTCTCCAATTTCAGAAATTTCCTATAACCTAACTCAGGAAATTATTGTTTATGATCTTAGATTGGAGCTTTTAGAGTTGAGATTGAAGAGTGGTTGATCTTCCATTTTTTCAAGCTTCACCTTCCTTGTTTTTGTATAAAAGGTGAGTTTTTGGACTCACGTCTACTTCTATAGTTATCATAGTTGTTACATATGAATTCCTAAAACTTATTTATGTTCATTTGCTTTTGATTTGGATTGAAGTGGTTAATATTCCAATTTTTGGTGTTTTGAGGTCAAATCTTTAAAAATCCAATCATTGATGTTTGAACATGTTAGTGAGTTGTTTCGAAGAGCCATATAAGGATGGGTTGTCACTAGGCGTAAATCCCTAGTTGTCGTTGCTCGCTCGTTCGCTTCTGTTCCATGTTATGGATTTTTGCCCCACAAGGGGGCTAGGCCGAAACTACTGACGAAGCATGCTTAGTTGACTGAACCAGGGGTTCGGTCGACTGACCCAGGGGTTGAAAATTATTTGTCCCCGTATCAGTCAACTAACCTGATGGTCCAGTCGACTGACCTAGAAACCAGAAAGTTTCCAAGTTTTGTGTCAGTTGACTGACCATCTGGTCCAATCGACTGACTTGCTTGCTTCAGTCCAATTTATCTATTTTGCTTGAGATTCCAATTTTTATCGATTCATGATTATCTGATTTGTTGTTATCATTTATTATCGACTTTGATGACTTCAACTTCGAGATTTTGTGGAATATCCATTTTGATGGATTTGGTATCGATTTCTTTGGATTTGATTCACGTCTTCGTATTTGAATTTATGGTGATTGATTGTTTCTACAATCATTTTTGTGACTTTCACTTTGAAATACAAAGGTTTCTATACAAGTAGTAAATATCAAAACTATTTCATTAAAATGATTTCAACTCTACTTCTAATATAAAGCTCGTTTATAAAACCGTTTTCCAACCTATTAGTATATACAAACCTTTTCCTCATTCTTTGAGAAATCTAATTAAACGGCTTAGTAAAACGTGTGGTACGAAACATTGGTGTTTACTTCGTCGGTTAATTTTTGGACTTGTTCGATTGAAACCCTTGTGACAATTTGTTTACTTCGTCGGTTAATTTTTGGACTTGTTCGATTGAAACCCTTGTGACAATTTTCAAGTGGAGATCTACAATTTGTTCGTAAATATTTTAGCCAAGCTAGTGGTTATGGGACATGAAGCTAAACTCATTTATTTACAAGCATAGTGTAATTCACACTTTTTATTGATCAATGATGATCATTTTGTGATTTAGACTAGTGATATGCTACGTCTCTTTGTCCACGTAGGGGACTATACCTCATTTTATTGAGTTTCTTCTCATTTCTTTTATAGGCCAACGACCTATTGGTTCTTTGGAGTTTCAACTCATTTTTGTGGGCTAGCGACCCATGCTCTTTTTTGGAGTTTGATTCATGGGATGTACCGTTGTACTCTGTCGTTGTCCGGCTTATCAGGTTCATCGGGCGTACCGTTGTACTATGTCGTTGTTTCGAATTATTTGAGTTTCAGGTTCGTCGGGCGTACCGATATTGAACTACGCCGTTGCACCGGCTCTATGGTTAGCGACCATGGGATAGCGTGCCATTTGTGATACACATGTTGGTGAGTTTTCATGCTCCCGTTTTGTGATAGGCCTCCCCGTTTTGTGATTTCTGGATTTATGTTTGATGATTTCTAGAATTTGTGTTTCACCTCTTCTTGTGATTGGCAATGTTATGCTTGCCGATATTTGGGGTTTGGTGAATAAAATAAAGAATATAACATTATTTTTGGGTGTTCTAAGATTCTTGAGATATTATATGATTTTTGTGCTGTCTAATGTATATTTTTCATAGTATGGCATTATTGATATCATACGTTTTTGTCTTTTCTCTTGTTCTATCTCATTTTATCTGATATTTATAGAAAGACTGGTCCGTTTATTATTTTCTTATTAAATAATACTCGGGTCAGACCGAGATGTTATAGGTGCTTCTGCTTGACTCCTTACCAGTGATCATTATCTGACTTTTGTCTAACTACATTAAATTGGTAGTTTTTGTTGTTATACATTTGAGATGGAGACTCTTTGATGTATGTGTGTGTGTGTGTGTGTGTGTGTGTGTGTATTTGTCTTGCACTTGTATCTATTCTTTTGTGACATTGTGGATCTTGTTTGACCACTACTCTGATGTGCACTTCTATGTGTCATATTCATATCTGTTTCCGCCTTTATGATATGGATATCTATGAATGATTTGTGGTATGCTTATTTCTATATTTGTTTCCAAAGATCATATAGCCACTGTGTAGTAGCTTTGAGTTTGTATCAGTATGTCGGATTTTCTCTTGAAATGAAATGCATGTTATACTATCTGACATTTCGGTGCTCGCACAAAGTAATTACACGGATGATCGCTCCTCAACAGCCTTATTCTTTGTGCTAGTTGATGGCATTACTCCGTAGTGTTCTTGGCTAGTGTGAGTATCGAGGTGGGGCGTCGCACTGTCCTGTTTTAGCCACCTTATGCCAACTCACGGGAGTCGGGTCCACATATATACCTCAAATGAACGCCGCCATCATCCTACTTCATTCTGGAATCTCCACCGCGTACACGGTTGTTGAAGTGGTTTCGGAGTTGGCAGAGAGTATGACAACTTCCGATCCCGGTCTCGTTAACAACCAAGCGTTATTATAATACCGCGGTCATTTCAAAATAATTATACTTCAAAACCAGAATATAATATCCATTTTGAAACCATATAATTACGATATCATTTCCATTTCAAAAACCAAATCAATACGATATCATTTCTATAAAAACCCAAATCAATATAATATCATTTTTATTTCAAATACATCCTTTTTCCAAAATCATAGCACTTTCAAAGTTACACACTTCAAAACCAAACACTTGAAATTATAACACTTTCAAATCATAATACTTTGAAACTCGTAACTTTGAAACATAACTTCCATCACTTAAATGGTACAAATATTAAAATACTTTATATAATAAATAGCTTCTTCAATTTCGCAAATCAATTCCAAAACAACTCGAATTCCAAAATTTTATATTTAACCAAATCCCAAATCATAAATTTCAATACGGTTCAGTTTTCAAATAAACTATCCTAAATTTTATCGATTTCAAAACAGATTTGGTCCACAGAATATACCATTTTAAATTCAATATATTTCAACTTTAAGTATTCAACAATTTCAAAACTAAGTTTGGTAATTAACGATTCAACAATTCAATTTTCTGTTATTTAGTTTTGAAATATTTTACATAATAAATCCATTACCATTTACATAAACCTAAAATTACAAATAACTAAATATTTCCTTCAATTTATTTATACTTGATATGTTCATTTAATTCACCTTAAAACAAAAATCAAGTTATAAAAATCATACCTTCTGAAATTTCAAATTCAATAAATTTCACATCAAGCTTATTTGAGTTTAATTCTTGAATAAATTCAGTTTCAAATAAATCTCAAATTTATCTTCCAACCTTATTTATTTAAATTATTATAAACTGTATATTAAAATGTAATTTAAATACTTTACCATATTATCTTCAATAAAAATCAACTTATTATTAAGCTTATTCTATATCAAAACAAGTTTATACATAGCTTAAAAATCAAGAATAAAATGACGGTTATATAATATCTAGAATTAATATTTATATAAAACCGTATATTTCTTTACAAAACCATAGAAATCATTTCACAAATATTTTTATATATAGACCATTGTGTCTGTATATAATTTTCTATCCTATGGTCAAGTGATACAGATATTTATCATTTCAATCGGTAATTTAAAACATAAATACTGTTATATATCATTTCAAACCGCAATCCCGAATGAAATAAAAATCCATAATGACTTGTAGTTTATAACAGTACAAAATACAACATCAATTCATTCACAATCATCAAACATTTGTCACAACCATCATCCAATTCAATCAATAACATCAATATAGAACAGATAATAAATAATAGGTATTTACTGGCAGTTATATTCAATAATAAATTAAATAACTATTTATCTAAATAAATTGAAATAAAATGAGATAATGATTCAAAATATGTCATACAGTCACAAATAAATTTCTAATCACGTCATAAATCAATTTAACAAACATAAGAAATTTTAGAAGTTGTGAGTGGGTTAAAACACTCACCTTTTGAATTTAAATCCAATTTAAACCCAAAATTTAAACAGTCTCAGAATACATCCAAATCAGTGCCGAAATCTCTAGAATTTAGATACGATCCTAGAAGAGAAAACCGTGCGTGAAATGGACCTCGTATGTAAAAGTTATTTACATTAGAAGACTTGTAGCTTAAATTTAAAACAAATAGAATAATAAAATTTATAAACCATGTCATCACCTTCTTATCGCACGCGAAACCCTACCTATCGTGTCCTCGTTTGAACCAGCACCGTGAAAAGCCGTCACCTAAACTTCGCCAACGCCGCAGCGACGAGCCGCCTATGGCTAGATCTGACATCTCCGTTCAAACCCCCTCCTCTAGCCGACCCCATGACCTGAAATCCATCGCCTCCGGTCCCCTTTTGACGTTACGCCGCCGTACACCTTCCTCACCACTTTCTGGCAATTCCACTGACCATCACGACAAACGACTACTGCCCTTATACTTGCTCGACCTCCTCTACCTAATGGCGCCGCCCGATCGACCTATAGTCTCAGATCCACCGTTGGATCGAGATGGTGGCCTATGAATGGCCGAGGTAAATTCGGTGATTCCAGGACAAATGATGCATCGAACGCGCTCGTTGAGAGCTTCAAATCAGTATATAATTCTATATAGTTTGAGGAGATTGAATTTTTGAAGTTGAATTTTGAATTGAAACTGAGTTGTGAATTTTAGAATTTGTCTTCCATTGAAAAAGAGAAGCAACAAAAATTTCTATACGTACAGAAATGAGAAATAGAAAGGCTGCAAGGCTTTATAACCAGATATATATAGGTAGAGCTGAAAATAGAAGAACGGATATGATTGGTTTGGACCGTTGAACGGTCAATGCCCCAAAAAGCCCGTTCTGACTCCGGAACGAAATTGGGTCAACCCATATATCAAAATAGATGTTTTTAAATATTTAAATGCAATGGAACAGGTTTCAAGCCCAAAGTCCATCGTGTGAAGAAGTTAGGCTAAAACCTAGTTATTTCAAATTGATTTCAATTAAATTGATTTCTAGGCATTTCGAGTCTGTACGATCAAACGACAAACCCGAACGCTACGAAACTTGAAATCCTATAATAATTCACCTTTACGGATCCGAGGAAACTCGTTTCGTCGAAATTCGAGTCAGTGGCCAAAATGGCTATTTTGCTTTTAATTAAGTAATTAAATATTAAATTAATTAATTACTTCTTCAATCCAAATTTAATTATTTACCATTTCAATCATTTATGATTACAAATAAACTTTTAATTCATTAACCAAAATTTCCATACCATTCAAATAAGGATTTATTGCAAAATTTATAATGTTTACCTTCAATTTAAGTAAATTCAAATAAATTATATTTTTAATTTCAATTAAATTAATACAATTTGTATTCAATATCTTTATTCAATCAATCATCATCTTATCGATAAATTTAACATTAGTATATATCCAATTATCCTAATATTTTTATAGTCGTCCACTAAATTCATATGAACGTAGTTTTTAATTGTGTTTAATTGCAATGGTTTAGATTTAATTCAATAAATTAAATAAATGGGTAAACAATTAATAATTATCATAATTTGCCTAATTTAATCCCATTCATACTTTATTATCAACCAACAATTTTTATAATTAATTATCTAACATCGATTTTATCAAAATATAGTTTATTGCGTATTATTTCATCAATTAATATAACTTTGAATTTATTTCCAAATTTGCTATTTACAATCAATTACCATCTACAATTGTTTCAATTAATTGGGATTACACTAAATTAGTTATTTATTAACTTGCATTAATATTCTTACATTTCATTCCCGTTATTAATTCATTAACAAATTCCAATTTTTTATTTATTCCAGATTTAATTACCAAAATCTTTATTAAATTAAAAAAATTTAAACATCGAAAAATTCGGGTCGTTACATTCTCCCCCACTCAAAACTTTTCGTCCCCGGGAAAAAGGAGGGAAAGAGGGAATTAAGTAATCAATACTTCTTATTCAAAAATATTAACTTTATAAACAAATAAATTTATAAAATTAATTAATTTAAATAAATATACCAATTTATAACCATTAAATCTTTTTATACTCAAATTAATAAAGTTTGAAAAACATTTTTCAAAATTTTTCTAAGTCCAAAATTCACGGAAAATTTCGGCAGAGTCTTCTTTGTATGAAGAGGCTCGGGAGAAAATATAATATCAAATATAACAATATATATCACAATATCTCAAAATAATATATCCCAACAAGGGGAAAAATAATATCGCTAGAAAACCGTAATCCGAGAACGTACTTTTTGTTCGGCAATCACTTTTAATTATGAAACCAAAAGCAGTATCAATTGTTTCCATAACCTGTATTTCACTTATATAATCCAAAATGAGGTTAATAATTATATAAAACGAAATATTAATTTTGTTTCATCCACTAGCAACAAATCAATGTCAAACAACAATAATCACATGCTATCACAGCATACAATCAACATACAGAACCAACACAATTCAATTATCGATCTATATCCAACAAAACCAATAGTTGTTCAGGTTCAGAACTTTAAATTGTACAGAATGAAAAATAAACTACTAAGTGCACAATTTACTCAACAGTCTTAGATGAAACTAAATAGATTATTCATACATCCAAACAATTTTAAAGTATTCTTGCCCAAACAACCATAAACCAAACAAGCAACACTTTCAAACAACAGATCACGTTCGTTCTTGTTAATTTAATTTCATAACATTTGTTGTTTGATTTCCTTTTCATTCATATAATGATTTATCCTTTTAATTTACATTTATTTCTTGCAAATTTTCATTTCCATCCATTGATTAAGTGTTTATTTCATTTATTTTCATTCATTTATCCATAGTATTTATGTTCAATTCAGTCACTTGGCATATCAATTTCATCAACTTAAGCTTAAAATCGTTTACTTATAATATACCCTTTTCTATCACAATTAATTTCAATAACCTTCCAAATTATAACTTAAGTTTATAATATTTATAACATAAATTCCTATTAATAAAAGCAATCTATTGAACACTTTCATTACATAATTTTACTTGTACAATTTCCATTACATTTTCTTATTAAACTTCTAATATTTGGTAAGTTATATATATGCTTTAAGAATGTAGTTGAAAGTTATACAAGTTTTTCTCATTTCTTTTAATTAATGTAATGTTCAATAATCATATCATTTGTTTTATAGGTTACTAATTTCAACTTTCTTATATACTTCAGCTATAATTTAGCATTTAATTTCTTATTTTCATTTAGGATTTCAATCATTAAATGGTTAAAATATCATTCTATTGCAATAATTGAAAATCTCTAATTTATAGAAATTTAAGAACTAAATGTCGGGTTCTATTTAAAATCATTTAAAAATAATAGATAAATGTATATACTTAAAATTTATATATCCAATTATATTTAAACAATTTGAAATTCATATTTGTTTATTAAAATAAATCCGTAGTAAAATTACTACAGTGGCCTTCCCACTTTGAAACTTGGAAATGAATGTCGACGATGCATGCACTCATCACCGAAATTATTTCCCAGCGACAGAGATGGGAGTACAGAACTTATTTCTTTCCAAAGTTTCTTTAAAGCAATTCTTTCAAATTATATTGAAATATTTACATCAGAAAATGCTTATAAACAATATTATTATATTCCAAAATCATTTGAAAGAAATTTTCAAATACCCCAGAACATGAATTCTAAATTCCAATTTTCATTTATTTTACTTTAGATCTTATTTCCAACCAATATTTATAATCAATACCTAACAAACAATATATTACAACCACATGTATTCTTTATAAAATGTATGATGTTATACATAAAAATATACAATATGCAAAATTATTTCATTTGCCTATGTTTCAAAATAAATATTGTGTTGGTCTGTCCTATTAAGTGTTTAGAAATCCCTACCGATGTCATAGCGTCCTACGCACCAACCAGAATTTATAAATACAAAACGGAACAAATTAACACAATATCAAAACCCTTTTATAACACTAACAAATATGCTCTCTCATATATATACACTTAGTGACTCATCATAGGGTATTACTACCCTATTAATAAAGAGTTAGACCCCATAAAGCTAAGGTTTATCACTAAACCAAAGCTCTGATACTAAATGCAACATCCTACCTTTTTGAATGTTTTAAATCGACGATAAACCGCGCACGTCAGACTCAAACCATACAAAAGGGCGAATTGTGATTTGGGTGAATAAGAAAAATGAAGAAAGAAAGAAAACAAACAGAACCTCGCAGCGGAATGATAAAATATAATAATAATCAAATATTAGTTCATGAAGATGTTTTACAAAACAATTGATTATACTTTACAACATAGAATCAGAGTTACACGCACCAAAAATAATGAATGACAATGCAGCGGAACAATGTTAAATAATAGTAATAATACAATCTTCATCTTCGTCCTTCAGAAATAAAGTCTTCGAAAACTAAAATGCTCAGACTGACCCGAGTGAATTGAAAATACAAAATACTCGAGTCAGAACTAAAAGATCTTAAGTAAGTTAAATCAATGGTAAATTATATGAGTGGAACGACGTCAGAGATGATTACGAGATTTGACATCTCCTATCCAGTGTCAAACATGAGTGCAGTAACTTAAGAGATGCTCGGGATTCGCATCTCCTAAGGATCCGTTAAACTATTTACTATGTATTAATATTTCGCTATTATAATAGTGTCTGATAGTAAAATAAACTTACTTTTAAATAGCGTTAAGGATTTGCCCATATATCCCTTAACACGTAATTGTACCAATAGTCTATACAGTACCGTAATACCTCCTGATCGGAAGGCTGCTAAAGGATACTCCATAGGTACGACAAAAATCAAACTCGTACAAGGCACGCTAGGGTAGGTAACATGGCACAACAAGGCAATGCCAGGGTAGATATACCAATTATGCTTCCAGACCTATGGTAGCACGTAGTAGCTACTACCGCCCACCTAAAGCCACATCCCCAAAATCAAAAGGGCTCCGATCAATCATAAAGTAATAGAATGGTATGGAAGGAGTGTGTCCGATAAAAGGTGCTACCTTCTAAGCCCGTCAATCACTCCTATTTTAGCCACCTTATGCCAACTCATGAGAGTCGGGTCCATGTATATACCCTCAGAGGAACGCCCCCAACATCCTACTTCATTCTGGAATCTCCACCGCATACATGGTTGTTGAAGTGGTTTCGGAGTTGGCAGAGAGTATGACAACTTCCGATCCCGGTCTCTTTAACAACCAAACGTTATTATAACACCGCGGTCATTTCAAAATAATTATACTTCAAAACCAGAATATAATATCCATTTCAAAACCATATAAATACGTTATCATTTCCATTTCAAAAAACCTAATCAATATGATATCATTCTTCTAAAAGCCCAAATCAATATAATATCATTTTTATTTCAAATATATCCTTTTTCCAAAATCATAGCACTTTCAAAGTTATACACTTCGAAACCAAACACTTGAAATTATAACACTTTCAAAGCATAATACTTTGAAACTCGTAACTTTGAAACATAACTTCCACCACTTAAATGGTTTAAATATTAAAGTACTTTATATAATATATAGCTTCTTCAATTTCGCAAATCAATTCCAAAACAACTCGAATTCCTAAATTTTTTATTTAACCAAATCCCAAATCATAAATTTCAATACGATTCAGTTTCCAAATAAACTATTTCAAACTTTATCGATTTCAAAACAAATTTGATTCACAGAATAAACCATTTCAAATTCAATATATTTCAACTTTAAGTATTCAACAATTTCAAAACTAAGTTTGGTAATTATGATTCAACATTTTAATTTTCTATTATTTAGTTTTGAAATATTTTACATAATAAATCCAATACCATTTACTTAAAACTCAAATTAAAAACAACTAAATATTTCCTTCAATTTATTTATACTTGATATGTTCATTTAATTCATTTAAAACAAAAATCAAATTATAAAATTCATTCCTTCTGAAATTTCAAATTTAATAAATATCACATCAAGCTTATTTGAGTTTAATTATTGAATAAATTCAGTTTCAAATAAATCTAAAATTTACCTTACAACCTTATTTATTTAAATCACTATAAACTGTATAATAAAATGTAATTTAGATACTTAACCATATTATCTTCAATAAAAATCAACTTATTTTTAATCTTATTCTATATTAAAACATCTATATAATATCTAGAATCAATATTTATATAAAACTGTATATTTCTTTACAAAACCATAGAAATCGTTTCAAAAATATTTTTATATATAGACCATGGTGTATGTATATAATTTTCTATCCTATGATCAAGTGATACCGATATTTATCATTTCAATCCGTAATTTAAAATATAAATATGGTTATATATCATTTCTAAGTGCAATCCCAAATGAAATGAAAATCCATAACGACTTGCAGTTTATAATAGTATAAAATACAACATCCATTCATCCAATGTCAATCATCAAACATTTATCACAATCATTATCCAATTCAATCAATAACATCAATATAGAATAGATAATAAATAACAGGTATTTACTGGTAGTTACATTCAATAATAAATTAAATGACTATTTTATCCAAATAAATTGAAATAAACAGAGATGATGGTTCAAAATATTCTAAATAGTCATAAATAAATTTCTAATCACATCATAAATCAATTTAACAATTTTAGAAGTTGTGAGTGGGTTAAAACACTCAACTTTTCAATTTAAATTGAATTTAAATCCAATTTAAACCCAAAATTTGAACAATCTCAAAATCCTTCCAAACCAGTGCCAAAATCTTCGAAATTCAGATACGATTCTTACGGAGAAAACCGCGTGTGAAACGGAACTCGTATGTAAAAGTTATTTACATTAGAAGACTTGCAGTTTAAATTTAAAACAAATAGAATAATAAAATTATAAACCACGTCATCACCATATCATACGCGAAACCCTACCTATCGTGTCTCTCGTTCGAACCAGCACCGTGAAAAGCCGCCACCTAAACTTTGCCAATGTTGCAGCGACGAGCCGCCTATGGCCAGATCTAACATCGCCGTTCACACCCCCTCCCCCGGTCGACCTCATGACCTGAAATCCATCGCCTCCAGTCCCCTTTTGACGTCACGCAGCCATACACCTTCCTCGCCACTTTCCGGCGATTCCACTAACCATCATGACAAATGACCATTGCCCTTATACCTGCTCGACCTCCTCTACCCAATGGAGCCGCCCAATCGACCTATAGTCTCAGATCCACCGTTGGTTCGAGATGGTGGCCTATGAATAATCGAGGTAAATTCGCTGATTCGTTGACAAAAGATGCATCGAATCGAAAAACAAATTACAGATCTGAGATGCGCTCGTCGAGAGCTTCAAATCGATATATAATTCGATATAGTTTGAGGAGATTGAATTTTTGAAGTTGAATTTTGAATTGAAACTGGATTGTGAATTTTAGGGTTTGTCTGCCACTGAGAAAGAGGAGCAACATAAATTTCTATACGTACAGAAATGGGAAATAGAAAGGCTGCTAGGGTTTACAACTAGATACATATAGGTATAGCTGAAAATAGAGGAACGGATACGATTGGTTTGGACCGTTGAACGATAATTGGCCCAAAAAGCCCGTTCTGACTCCGTAATGAAATTGGGTCAACCTATATATCAACATATATTTAAATATTTTAAACTCAATGGAACAGGTTTCAAGTCCAAATTCCATCGTATGAAGAAGTTAGGCTAAAATCAAGTTATTTCAAATTGATTTCAATTGACTTCAATTAAATTGATTCTAGGCGTTTCGAGTCCGTACGATCAAACGACAAACCCGATCGCTACGAAACTTGAAATCCTATAATAATTCACCGTTACGGATCCGATGAAACTGGTTTCGTGGTAATCTAAGTCAATGGCCAAAATGGCTATTTTCTAGTTAATTAAATAATTAAATATTAAATTAATTAATCACTTCTTCAAACCAAATTTAATTATTTACGATTTCCATCATTTTTGACTACAAATAAACTTCTAATTCCTTAACCAAAATTTCTCTATCAATCAAATAAGGATTTATTGCAAAATTTATAATGTTTACCTTCAATTTAAGTAAATTCAAATAAATTATAATTTTATTTTCAATTAAATTAATGCAGTTTGTGTTCAATCTCTTTATTCAATCAATCATCATCTTATGGACAAATTTAACATTAATATATATCCAGTTACCCTAATAATTTTATAGTCATTAACTAAATTCATATTAACATAGTTTTTAATTACGTTTAATTGCAACGGACTTAGATCTAATTCAATAAATTAAATAAATGGGTAAACAATTAAATTATTTGCCTAATTTAATCCCATTCATACTTTATTATCAACCAATAATTTTTATAATTACTTATCTAACATCCATTTTATCAAAATATAGTTTATTGCGTATTATTTCATTAATTAATATAACTTTGAATTTATTTCCGAATTTGCTATTTAAACCAATTATAACCCTACAATTGTTTCAATTATTTGGGATTGCACTAAATTAGTTATTTATTAACTTGCATTAACATTCTTACATTTCATTTCCGTTATTAATTCATTAAAAAATTCCAATTTTTTATTTATTCCAGATTTAATTACCAAAATCTTTATTAAATTGACAAATTTTAAACATCAAAAAATTCGAGTCGTTACAGTTATATTAACGTGTCCTCACCAAATGCTAACAATACAGCATACCAAACATAGCGGAAATAAGACAGATACGTGTGGTACGTCTCACCATCCAGCACATCCCTTGAGCTCCATAGCCGTCCATCATAAATCTGTATTCTATAATACTCGGTCTGACCCGAGCACTATAATAAAACTAAACCCGAGTCACTCTGGAAACCAGCATGAGAAAACACACTCAATTGGATTATTAAAGTTTTCAAAATCCTTTAAAATCAAAGTTATCTCGTAAGACCACGCCACAAATAAACATGTCGGGTTTTTTCCTTAGGATAACCAAAACATTTTTATCAAATCCGTATGATATTATAGTTGTGTCTATAGAAAGTAAAATGAAATCTAGCTGAAATGCTTGCATCTCACGTTCCAGGAATAGTTGGGCACAATCAAAATCGTACATGCGCTAATTGGAGATTGGATTACATACAAAGGCAGGGCTAATGGGGTACCGCCCGTCACATTATGTGGTCTAGATCACCATACCAGGATCCACCCTGATCCCTTGCAACACAAGACCGAAGCTAGTTCTTAATGGATAGTCCGTATAAGATTATCCCGTGGTTGGGATCAGCAACCGTCCCACACAGCCGAATAAAAGCGACCTCGAGACAAGGATGACCTTACCTTAATTTGTTGCTAGCAACTTAGCCTTGCGTGCATCTCCTCTGTTTTAGTCATTCCCAGTTGATGAGGCTCGAGGTTATACGTTACCTTTTCAGCACACATTCACTTAGAATGCTCATCGTCCTCATGACGATGTTTTGATAGCATTCATCCATACAAGCCAATTCCGGCTTCGAACGGAACCGAAGGCACTACTCCTACTACATCCATTTTGGAATCACCCTAAGGATTAGTAGCGATTAGCCCTTGCACTTCAGTCCTCCATCTTTGACTCCCAGCTTTTGTCTTCGTCACGAAAATGTTCAAACCGGATCGAAGTGGTTTTCGGGAAATTAATCTCGATCCCAGTCTCTTCGAAACGATCAGCGCATTGGCTAATATTGATAGTCGATTATTAACTATCAAATCACACAATAATCTAAACAATTATTTTATTTCTACTTAAAAGCACCAAGTCCCAATAACTAAGATTTTAAATAATTTAAATCACATTATCCAAAGATATATACACTTTAAAACTTTTAAAAATAGAAACTACTTTAAAGACTTTATAGAAATAATAGTTATTAAATTACGTAAAAAATTTCAAGTAAACTTAGCCAAAACTACCTTTGAAATAAAAGTTATTTAAAAAAGTATAAATATTTAGAACTATCTTTTAAATCATAATACTAGTTAAACCTTTAAAATAATTACTACTATAACTAAATAAATAAATATTTTCTTTAAAATCTTAAAACAATTTAAATAAAAACTTCTTAGAAGAAAACATTCTTCTTTAAACCATTTTAAACTTCTAATTTATACTTAAAAATATTTCTTTGAAAATACACTTAGCTTTTCAAGAAATTTCACTTTCCATTCCAAATAACCGACTAATCATTTATAAATCCTTCTTGATTTATATCCTGCTTAATTTACGTCTCAATCCCGTAAATTTTCCTTTCCACTTTTAAAAATAAAACCACTTTTTATTTTATTTTTAAATTACCCATTCCTTAATAAATTCTCACAGTGAATTTGTACTTTCAAATTTATCCAACGATAAATATTCCACTTTATTTATAAGCCCGGTTTATAATTTCCGTACATTATTCTCTTTTAATTACTGTTTCAATTCGCTTAATCAATTTAAGAATCGATTTTCTAAATTTAATTTCCCATAGAATTTTATCTCGATTTATTCAAGTTTATTCAAAATCCATTAATTCCAGATTTACTTTTTAATTCTGATTTAAAATCTTATTTAAAACTGAAAATATCATTTTCACCCTATTCAAAATTCTTCTTTTATTTCTTCCCAAAACATTTAAAATCCTGAATTTTAAAAATAAATTCTTTAATTTTGTTTTAAACAATGCTATTTAAGTTCTTAAAATTCATTTTTTTCCATTTATTCAAAAATCTCTTTTTCCATATTCGGAATTTACTTATTAGAATTTAAAAATCAACTTTTACCCTTTTCCAATTCATTCTTTTAATGTATCCAAATTCTCTATAATTTACTTTAATTTTCCTCTTTAATTTTCCTTTAAAAATTCAATCTTTATATTTTTGACATCTCAATATACCAAAAATTTATTTAGTCTAACTGTAGAATTCAATATTTTTAATTCCCAATATAATTAGTATAATCTATCGCAGATTATCAAATAAAACATAAACTATAAAAATAAATTCCACTACTTTGAGGAATCCAGTTGGATCCTTCCAACCTATTTCCCTGCATCCACAGATGTTAGTCAACAAATAAAATAGCAATTCCACTTCGAGGTGGAATATTGAGGTATAAAGGGTCATCCGCTATTATGCGTGACACATAGTGCTCGTCCGCTATATAATGCAGGAATCAGTCACTCCAGTATACACACACGCACACTATTATATGTAATATAACATCCAGTCAATTCAATCATTTAACCAATAATTTAAATTTAACTATTTAAATTTAAATGGTAATCCAAATGAGTGAGATTAACTCACCTTTGACTTGTATGCAACCCTTCTATCTCGACTAACTCCTTCACGATTTTGGACCTTGCACAAACATTATACGTTTTATTAATATTTGAATTGATCGAATGATCATTTACCATTTAATAAATTTAATTAACAAAGAATTTTATTTAACCTAATTTCCCATTGAAATTTTTAGTAACTAAAATAATTAAGTAAGCTAATTTAACAAGTTAATCTCCTTGAATCCATTATTTTAAAATAATCTAGTAAGTCCAAATATATATATATATATATATATAAGAATATATATATATATATTCTTATATATATACCTACATTTTCTTTTCTTTCCTTTGAAAGCCATATACTTATAAAAATAATTTATATAGATTCAAAAATCTATTTTTTATAGAACCCTTCAACACTTAAAATTTCTATATAATTTTTTCCTTCTGTTTATCTACAGATAATTTAACTAAAACAGGTATATATGTATGTTCATATTTATATTATACCTTTTATGAATTTAAATTAAAACAGAAACATCTATACCTTCACAGCCGAGTTCAAAATTGAACGAAACCCGGGCCTCGACTAGAACGCACCACAACCACGACCTTCTTTACATCACCACCAGGAAGCCACCTCGAAGTTCGCGACTTGGATCAAGCAGTCGCGACCACGTCGCGATACCCCCTTCCTCCTGCACAATTCGCGAGCCTCATCCATATGATGCGAACACACACCAAAGCGACTCTGTAGCTCAATGTCTCCAGCTCGCCGCAATCCACCATGCGAGCGCCTCGACTCAACGAATTTGATTCATTTTTGACTTCGTGGATTCGAATGGAAGGGATACGATTGTAATCTGTCATGAATTAGAAGAAGATGGGACCGCGAGATTCAATTCCTTTAATTCCAAAAATTTAAGAAGAAGGGAAGTTACAAGGACCCGCGATTTCTTCTTTAGGATTTCTTTTGTTTTGAAGCTTTTAAAAGAATTTCTTTCGGCCATTTTGATTTTGAATTGAGCAAAAGGAGCGGCCATTTTTTATTATTAAGATATGCTCGGCTGTTTATAAAAGGTATAGGGAGATTGCATGCTAACAAAAGAAGAAAGAGACGTGCATAATTAGAAGGACACATGCTTCTAGACAAGTTGCTAGGATATAAAGTTCTGGTGTTTAAATAAATTGACAAGTCAAATTATTTAAATTTTAAATTTAAATTGTCTCGATTTCCGCAACTCACAATCTTGATCTCCTATCGGGGCGTGCCGCTAGGCATTCATAATGTTAAACTCCTATTCCAAACGCAATGAAAAAGGTTTCGAGTCCTAAATCAATCGTATGGAGAAGATAGCTTTTTGGACATAGCAATTATATTAAATTTTCGATACAGATTTCAGCGCGTTCATATATCGTACGATCACATGACAACTTCAAATGCTACGAAAATTGAAATCCGATAATAATACACTATTACAGATCCAATGGAACTGATTTCGTCGAAATCCGAGGCTGTGCGCCTGAAGGCTACTTTAAAATATCAATTTAACTATATATTTTTTTTAAACTAAACAAAACTTTTTCAATCTAAAATTTAAAACTTCTATTATCTCCAATATTATAAATATAAAATTTCCAAGCCTTTGAAATATTTTTAATAAGCATAAAACTGAAGGTTCAATATTTTGCCCAATTACCAATTATTAAATTCAATAATTTAAATTATCCAACAAACAGTGATATTTGAAATTCAAGTTAGTATTTAACTTTTAAATATTTAAAATTAATTAAATATTCTAGTTTCAAATATCCAAAAATTCCGGGTTGTTACACAAACAGAATCAAATCAAATCTTTTGACTGAAATCATAACCTATAATGCATATCACTGAACAAACATATTAAATATAATATATATTTATTAATATCAAATTGAAATTAACGCGATATTTGATAATATTTTATTTTTGATAATAATAAACACATATTATATTTACAAATAAAAATAGATGAATTTGGTATGTTATGCAGTGATTGAAAATAATAATAATAATAATAGATAACTAGTTGAACAAAATTATGCTTGGATGAATTTCTAATTTTAGCACACTCTGAAAAGAAAAGTCAAAATTTATAAATTATCATCATCAAATAAGTTGTATTCTCCATGATCTTTCCTTTTGATGATAACAAATAATATTTTAAGATTTGATAAGTGTAAAGTTTATTTAGTGTGTACTCGATAAAATCAAAATCATAGCATAATTTTTCAATATATAACATGCTCCCCTATTTAGTATGCTCTTGCTACATATGTGGCATATATGTTCTAGATTAAAACATTAAACCAATAACATTTCTTTCGATATTAACACTAAATTCACATTACGACCAAAATCTTAAACGTTATCTCCTCATTTTGTTTTCATCAAAAGTATAAATATCAAATTAACACAGAATGAAAGTGATACTGAATAATGAAACTCAATCAAAATATAGTTATAAATTATTTAATAAAAAGTCAACCATAAATCATAATAGCTATAGCGATTAAAGTTGTATCCTATAACTGGAAAGAGGGTGACAAAAAATATATAGCAATATGCATAGAGATTCAAAAGATAACACACTCAACTGGTCTAGCCACAATCTAAATATTGGAGTGAAGTATTTATGTGAGGAAATTATTTCCCTAACTCGTTATAAATGAGATCAAGGTACTTTCACTCATGCATTGTTATGAGTTCTATTAGATGGCGGAGAAGCATTGCTTGAAGGGTGTACATGCATGAACACTAAAGAATTTTCAATACAGGCCGATACGCCTAGGTGATATAACTTTACACCTATATCGCAACCATTTTTCGTGCGCATGCCTTTTATATTAAAATTAAAATTTTATAATGTATTAAGTGCTTTACTTTTCATATGAAGCATGCACATGACTTGTCCCCTATACTCACTTTTATGCCAACCAATGTTTACCACATTTTGGTTTATGTTACCTTAGCCAACACAAGCTAAAATTGAAAATATAAGTCTATAGAATATGAATTTCAAATGGTAGGTTCAGAGATGATGTGGGATATGCAATAGTCAAAAATAAAACTATAAAATATGCTTGATTATCAAAAAATATATCGTAATGTCATTATTTAATCAAGTACAAAACGCAATATCCATAACTATCTATGCAATCAATACCAATACTATTGAAAATCACATAAGAAAATTCGGTCGATCGTGGTATTATTTCAAAAGTAAATTCTTTGCAAATATCTCAAAAATATTTTCAGGCTTATATTCTAACCTTGAACACGTTATATGAATTGATTTAAGAATTATTTGTGTAAGGAGGAGCACATGGTCTAAGGGCATACATATTAATATATCAAAACAAAAACTGAAGGTTCATTTTAAAGGATATCATTACCAAGCTCAAAATTTAAGAATGATCATTTTACAATCTTTCTTCCAAAATGTCCTGTTAAGTATTAAAAAATCATCTTAAAAGTTTCATGATTTTCGAAGAAATTCCGAAGTGAAGGCTATCACATCAAAATAAATTTTTCATCAAAAACACATATCAAAGATTTATCCAAAATGTATCATTTCAATATATTCACATTGTAAATAAATATGGAGAGAAAAGAAAGGAAGAAAATCCTAAGAAAGTAAAAAAAACATATTTTTGGATTTTCCAAAAATATATTGTTTTAAGAAGGAAAAAACATGTTTTGGAATTTTTATTTTTTGAAAACTAAATAAAGCCAAAGCACAAAAAATGCTAGCTCTCTACATGTAGATGAAATAGAATGTGTGAAATATCAGTCAATCGGTGAGACATATAAGCTATAAAAAATATCAGACTAGAGGAATCAAAAGGTTAGAAGTTATACTAGATGTCTGATAAGAACAAACAAGTTGCCTCCTCATGATGCAACTTCTTATCTGGGTTGCTTATCATAGGGAACAATGATACCTCAGATACCACTTGTTATTCTCAACATGTCAGTGGAAGCAAACAATGGGACCTCAAACACTAGTTCTTCGACCTGTCTCTTGACCTCTTTTTCATCCAAGTCAAGCATGAAAGATAAGCTTCAACAAAAAAGCATACTACATACTCCATAATATTAAACGATTTAGGTCTAACCTTTGAATTTATCATCTATGAAAAATGAAGCACAAAAGAAAAAAAAAATTCTCAAGCATATGTTATATTAGTGAATTCAAAGGAAATGAATGTAGCATCGTATTATATAGAAGTATGCCATAAACATATGTGTAAAAGAAATTATGTTTAAATAGCGACTACCGATGTATTGAAAAATCAATCTGTTTTGAAACCTTATTTGAAAATTTTGAGTCCATAATTTTATTTAGCATAAAAATTGGAAGTTTCAAATATTCAAAGATTCTAATCAATAAATTAGTTTCAAGCCAAAATGTCACGATCCAAATTCCAACGTTCGAAAATCGACATCCGTACTTCACTTGTACTTGAATGCCGCAGATTCAATCGTTGAAATTCGAATCGTGTCGGAGCTTATAACACAATTAAGTATAACTACACAACAGAAAGAAAAGAAATGAATACCATTGATATACAACATTTAATATAACAATGATACAATATGAATCGATATCAGAGATACAAGATAACAATGCTACAGCGGAAAAACAATATGATATAGCAGCGGAACCAAAACTCCAAACAGCAACAGCAACTCTAACTTCAAAGCACCAATCCAGAAATAGCTCGAACCACCATCAAATTGCACCAAGATAAGCAAGTCTCATTTGTGAATCCAAAGACTCCAATATCCAGGATTTCCAAAGAATACCAAAGAGAAAGCTAAAAGCTACCAGATCGATATCTATATCTACTATCTGAAAAACCCAACTCTAGACTGCCGTATGGAAAATTTTGGGCACGCAGAGTTTAGGAAGGGAACAATAAACTCCGGGTCAGTCATGGGACTGGTATGAGCAAACAAAATAGTTGGTCTTTAAAAACAAACAAAAGAATTTAAAATTTGAAATCCGCAATGCTATTAAGAAAATGAAACTACCATAAGGCCTCCCGCCACACACACAATGCAAATGCAGAATTAGAGGAGATTTCTCCTTATGATAGTCAAACATGCTTACTATGCAAAATTCTCTTTTGATATTATTTTTAGTGCATAGTGGAAAACATTTCGAAAATATAATATTAATCTTAGCCAACATAGGTACCATTATATTATGCCAGCTAAAGCTACTATTTTAAATGGCAGGTTCTACAACTAAAACCGTACAGGGCTCGTATTGTTTTGTTTGGATTTCCTACAAATGGTTAGGCTAAGGAACTTCCTGCGCCACATGGGTATGCCTCTGTAGGGACGCTCCGAGAACCTAAACGGATCTCTGCCAACACAAGGTCAGGTTACCTCTATAACTAGGTAATTACTGACACGAGTATGCCATCCCCCAGTCGTAACCAACCTTCATCCCGGGATTCACCAACAATCATAAAGTAATAAATTTGCAGCTACCACATAGGTTAAGTATCTGGGATCCGTACCACGATACCACCTCTATCCAGAAGGAAATGAACATACCCTCAGAGGGCGCTACCCCCAAATAACCTTGCTGCATTCTTCCTGTTTCGACCATCCCGGGTTGTGAAGTTCGACGAAGTTTCATCCACAAAGCTATGCTTTTCCCAAAAGCCATGCTTTGATCAAAAAATGATCGGCAGCACTTCGTATGCCACATTACCAAATTGGGAATGTATTACTGGTAACCATCAATTACATAACCTCTGAGCTCGTACGTCTCAAAGAAGGGTGTTAAGAAAAGAGAATAAATCTCCACCACCAAACAGCAATGTATTTGATAGAAACTGGTTTTACATCTCAAAGTGTAACGTCAGACACACATACATACTAGTCTGTTCCGGGTTCGAACCGAACCGAAGGAACTTCCGAAGAAGTCCTTGCAATTCGGGCATCCTCAATCCCGATCGGACTCCCCATCACATATGGAGATCTCTAAACTGAAGCAACTCAATGCAGAGTCATTCGATAGGATGTCCTATCGCTCTCAAAGACACCCGGTCTTCACCACCGTCTTCAATTACTATCCATTTACGACGTATCACATATTCGTAATAGGTTATATGACACAAAGGTCCCCTCCGGCTAAACCGAATAGTAAGCGCAATATTTTATAACATATGGATATGGGATTTCAGTTAAGTCACAACTTAATAATTCCAAACTTTATTTCAAATGGTTTAAATCAATTACCATTTTAAATCTTTAAATAAAAAGATTCATTTCATAAAGTTCACCCAGTTTCACAAAGATCCATTCACGGATTTCAAAAAAATTTCCGTTTCAATTGGATTACTTCATTTAAATCTTTAAGTCAAGACTTATCTCATAGCTTCCAAAAACTCGTTTCCAAGATTCTTCCATAATTTGGAAAATCATTTTCAATTCAAACTTGAAATCCCTTTAATATAAATTGGAAGTTCATTACTCATATGAAAGCTTTTATTGTTGTTGAAAGAAACTATTTTTATTTTGGAAAATCCGATTTTATTTATACAAGTTTACATTTTTCAAATTCCCAAAACAACATTTTAAAATGGTTAAAACCGATATAAGCTTGTATACTTTTTTTTTAAAATCATAAATACCGAATACAGAATTCAATTTCAGATATTGAATTCCAATTTAAATCGAATTATTCAAATTCCAAATCTCTATTAGTTATTCAAAATAACTTTTATTCTTAAAACACCTTTTCAAAAGCTTTTCACATTAAACTTAATTTATTCCCAAAACTATTTGAATTTAAAAATTCAAATTCAAAACTTATTTAAAAATCTGTGACTTAACCGATTTCCACGTGCAACCCATATTTGTGTGTGTATAAGTGTAGTCCAGGGGTTTTTCACAATAGTGCAACAACAATCATCACGTCACAGATTAAAGCGCATAAATATCGATAAGCGGTATAAATTATGACGCTTATCTTCATTAACAGATTCGTAGACAAAGAAAATTTATCAATAACAAAGCTTCATCGTTACAATTCGATGTGGGCTTTGGATAACCAACCGGGATCCGACTCCCTGTTGCATCGAATTTCAAAAGCCATTTTATGGGCCAAGGGGTTTTCATATCTACACGAAAACAATCACAAAAATTACAATTCAGCACAACATATCTCATAGCATTACAATTACATATCAAATATACATCAATTCATCATACAACATTCGATAACAATCAACATCTTTGATTAAGTTGAATAAAACATGCGGTTTTTAAAATTTATTACCCACATTATTACTTTCATTAGTAATCTTTAATTAATGATTAATTATCATTAACCACAATCGATTAAGTCTTAATCTCCTTCATTAATTAATCATTTCTTTAATTAATTATCTTAATTAATTAACCCTTAATTGTAGTTAATTAAACCTTAATTACTTATTCCTTAATTAATTACTTTAATTAATTACTCCTTAATTAATAATTATTTTATAATCACTTTAAGTTAATTAACCTTTAGTTAATTATTCCTAATTTAATTACCTTAATTAATTAACCACATTGATTCTTGATTGTTAACTGATTAAGTTAATTGCTTTTATTAATTGACTATTCCTTAATTATTAATTATTAACTATAAAATTATTACAAAACATTGATCGTTAATTACCATTTCATCATCATGAATAAATTTGGTTTTTAAATTAACATTTAACATTTGATTTATCTTTTAAATTTTTATTAAGTTAAATGTTGAAACAACCTTTATTTAAAGGAAAATATATAAAAAAAATATTTTTTTAACTTCATAGATTTTAAATAATTGATTCAATACTATTTACTTGAAACTCCATTTACAGTTATCATTAACTTATTAAGAAAAATGATTTAACAAGTGTTTCCAAATTTTTTAGTTAAAACTGTAATTTACTGTATTTAGGTCCAACCCGTGGCTTCCCCGAGTTATCCCTGAGATAACCACATCCTTACTTCGAGTTCTAACCCAAATGGACCCGTGTAAAAAATTTTAACAAAATTTTTCTAAGTCTTAAAATTAACCCCATACAAAGCTAAAACGACCCGAGCTCGTCTTCGAGTTTTCTCCCCAATCCCCTGCATAACACTTCGAGCTACCATCCTTCCTTCCTAACCCATCACAGCTGACACTAATTCCTTCACGTGCATGTGCACTGCTAAGTTCATCAAAGTTGGTCGAAGCTGCGGCCACCAACACGTCGACGTCCATCCCCCAAACCGTTGTAAATACCTAGAATCCAAATTTATTTTGAAATCGCGAGTCAAAGCATTCGACCCAAAACCATCATCAGGAACGTCGTCCAATAACTGCCTCGCGCCACCACCTCTAGCCGTTATCAGCCACCAATTTTGGTCTTAAGCCTCGTCATCGTGTGACACATCAATTCGCACCGGAGGGATACAGTCCGATCACTTGTGGATGGTGCAGCCTCGTCTTCTCGAGCGTGAACAATAAAATGGGTCACTAAGCCCTAATTTGATCTCGAATTAATGATGCAATTAGAAACTGATCTAGTATTTTTCTAGTGATCTTGAACGTTAGATCTTGCTGCCACCACGAACTCGAGGCCCATAACTACATAAATCACCGGAATTGCTCAAAATTTCTTTTTTGGTTCAACTTCCATTATCTCAACCAAAGCTTAATGAAAAATTTGCATTTTGTTTCCAAAAATCATTATCTTTGAAGGGGATTTGCATGGTGTTACTAACATTAACTTTTGTGAAATTTGAAATTCTGCAACATTTGAATTTGTGACTGTGTTTCATAACTTTCAGGAAGAAAACTATATAAGATTTTGCTTAAATTTCTTACTGAAACACAGTACAGGGTTTAAACAAAACTTTAATTTGTTTTCAATTTACTTCCAGAAGAAACGAGGAGAGAAGATTCAGATTTTGATATTGGTTAACCTATAAACCAAATATTTCTGTGTTTATTAAGTTCCTAGTAAAAAAAATTCAAACCTTCTTTGATTAATTACTGGAAACCATAGTGCAAGTTTAAAACAAAGTTTCAAAACTTTCTTTTGATTTAATTATTGGAAAACACCATACAAGTTTCAACAACTCCATCTTATTTATTTTTCAATTTCATAGAATGCTAGATAGGGAGTTACATTCATGTGCAATCATATACAGGCCAAACATTGAATTCACATACTAAAAATTCTTGCTTGCAAATCAACAATTAACTTTACTATACTATCCAAGAATTCACACAGTAACAAAGATTTGGAAAAAAACAAAGGTTTACTCACATTCTTTTAAAAGCTCCTGATGGTTTTTCAAAACAGAGAGGAAGGCCTGCAATTTTCTTCTTTCCTTATTTTATAAACTTGGGAAGATCTGCAAATTTATAGTTACAGATCTGTGATTATTTTTGTTATGTTTATTTACTTATTTCATTCACAACATAAATTTTCATTTACTTACAGTTGAATGTATATAACAGAGAAGTTTTCCTTTATCCTGAAACTTGAAACCAAATATAGAATAAAGCTTTGATCTTGGTTTTCCTGCAAAAAAATTGGATATTGTTGTATTTAAATTCCTTGTTGTATTCATTTATTTAATCATTAAAAATAACAATTTTTTTTTCCAGATTACTTATAGTTTTGAAAAATCAGAGAAGCTTTCTTTTCTTCTGCAGTTTTGAAACTAGAAACCAAATTTAGCCTTAAACTTGATTTTTCCTGCAATTCATTGACTTTATTGCTTAGATTCTTAATTTAATACTCACAACATAAAAATTCAAATCTTTTAAATGAATTTCACATAACTTTGTTTCAGAGATTCTTGCATTACTCTGGCCCAAAAGAACTGCAGCTTTGAATTCTAGTTCTTTTTTTTGGGTTCAACTCTGAAGCTTCCAGGTTTTCTTTTGATCTGATTTTGATGTTTACAAGTTTCTTTTCTTTTAATTAATTTCTTTCTGCAAATTCTAAACCAAAAGAAAATTTCTTTTAATTGCCACTTGTAAATAAAACTAACACTTGTTATTACATGGTCTTATTTGGTTTACATTTGTTATACATAACAAAATTATGTCTAAATCCTTAATTTTAATTAATTTATAGATTTATGTTTTAAACCCTTCACTTATTAATATTTCATAAATGTATATATACATTATGTTTTTCTTATTCATACTTTTATACTGTTTATATATTATTTTTATTTGCAAATCATGTTTACGTTTTTAAATCCTATCTTATTTTTCATTTACAAACTTATATTAGGAATCCTATTTTAAAATGGTTTAATTTCAATTTATATTAATTATGGGTTTAAATGTTAAAAACAATTATTTAATACTTATACAAATTAAAGAAAAAAATGGTCTGAAATTAAATTATACATTACTGATAAATATTTATAATTAATGTTTTATTCTTGTTTATATGTTCTCATTCAAAGTATCCATTTAATATAATTTGGAAAACAAATCTTTATTAATTTAAAATATAATGTTTTCAAATCCAATATATTTATAAGATTTTTAATTTTTAATTTCAGTTTTAGAATTTAATTTAAATTTATAAATATAACTAAATAACAGAACATATCTTTTATTGATCTTAAAACTTTATAATTCTATTTATAATCCATTGGATTTCAAATCAATTAATTTTATTTATTTAAAAATCTCATTTTATAAATTTACAAACCAATTTTTACATTTCTATCAATTTAAAGGAAATGGTTTTTTAAAACAAATTATACCTTAATACATATTATATTTTTAAAATTAAGATATTAAACTTATTAATAAATACTCATCTTAAAATTTTCATCTTAAATTTGAGTAATCATACTTACTATAATTTTTTTTCAAATATATATTTCTTTTAGTCCAATTAATTTCAATATATTAACAAATTCACATTTTCAAATTAAATTTAAAATTAACATCTATAAACAACTAATATTTTGTAAACAACTAATATTTATTTTGAAAAACTCTATTAAATCCACAAATTAATTTCAAAAATTAATTCAATTATCAAATCAGACTAGGCTAAAATCCGAGGATGTTACAGATTCCCCTCCTTAGAAAATTTCATCCTCGAAATTTGTAAGGGAGACAACCAAGGATGGATACACAAAAATAGAAAGACAGTTTCCGAATCAAACTGGATATCTATTCTGCATTTGGCTTACCAAATCAGAATATCAATAATGGATACAAGAACGAATCAAGATACCCGGGTTACCAGATCTACGAATATACAGGGATATTGGTTAGTTCGAAAGATAACTAACCACTCGTAGAATATACCGGAGCCCAACAGAATAAACAGATATATGGATGCAATCCAAAACCTTTAGTTTTAAACAACCAAAATATACCTATCAACCATAGCAACCAAAGTAAACATTTCATCTAAACAAACAATTCTGACCCATCTGGAGTTTGTGTCCCATGCAAATATATCAAAGCTTCTTCCTGGAGCTGCCGGGAATCATCCAAGAATTGAAAAGACGAATCAAAAGAGATTGATAGAGAAAGGATTATTTCCTCTATTGCAGGGTATCGACCATTTGTAGTTGTACTTCCATGTCCCCTATCTCGTCCTCTTCTTGCACTCATACTCACTATCAGTGGATAGTAAGAGAATTTACTGAGGCATTCGAACGGATATCTTAGGAATGACTCATTCTAGGGTATACTTCACCCTATCTCTAATGAGTTACTTAATGTGTTACACTCCTGAGCTAAAATTTTAAACCTCGGCTCTGATACCAAATGCCACGATCCAAATTCCAGCGTTCGAAAATCGACATCCGTACTCCACTTGTACTTGAATGCCGCAGATTAAATCGTTGAAATTAGAATTGTGCCGGAGCTTAGAACACAATTAAGTATAACGACACAGCGGAAAGAAAAGAAATGAATATCATTGATATACAACATTTAATATAACAATGATACAATATTAATCGGTATCAGAGATACAAGATAACAATGCTACAGCGGAAAAACAATATGATATAGTAGCGGAACCAAAACTCCAAACAGCAACAACAACTCTAACTCCAAAGCACCAATCCAGAAATAGCTCGAACCACCATCAAATTGCACCAAGATAAGCAAGTCTCGTCTGTGAATCCAAAGACTCCAATATCCAGGATTTCCAAAGAATAATAAAGAGAAAGCTAAAAGCTACCAGATCGATATCTATATCTACTATATGAAAAACCCAACTCGAGACTGCCCGTGGAAAATTTTGGGCACCCAGAGTTTAGGAAGGGAACAATAAACTCCGGGTCAGTCAAGGGACTGGTATGAGCAAACAAACTATTTGGTCTTTAAAAACAAACAAAAGAATTTAAAATTTGAAATCCTCAATGCCTTTAAGAAAATGAAACTACCATAAGGCCTCCCGCCACACACACAATGCAAACGCAGAATTGGAGGAGATTTCTCCTTATGATAGTCAAACATGCTTACTATGCAAAATTCTCTTTTGATATTATTATTAGTGCATAGTGGAAAACATTTCGAAAGTATAATATTAATCTTAGCCAGCATAGGTACCATTATATTTTGCCAGCTATAGCTACCATTTTAAATGGCAGGTTCTACAACTAAAACCGTACAGGGCTCGTATTGTTTTGTTTGGATTTCCAACAAATGGTCAGGCTAGGGAATTTCGAGGGCCACATGGTTACACCTTTGGAGGGACGCCCTGAGAACCTAACCGGATCTCTGCCAACACAAGGCCAGGTTACCTCTGTAACTAGGTAACTACTGACACGAGTATGTCATCCCCCGGTCGTAACCAACCTCCATCCCGGGATTCACCAACAACCACAAAGTAATAAATTTGCAGCTACCACATATGTTAAGTATCTGGGTTCCATACCATGATACCACCTCTATCCATAAGGAAATGAACATACCCTCAGGGGACGCTACCCCCATATAGCCTTGCTACATTCTTCCTGTTTCGACCATTCTGGGTTGTGAAGTTCGATGAAGTTTCGTCCACAAAGCTACGCTTTTCACAAAAGCCATGCTTTAATCAACAAATGATCAGCAGCACTTCGTATGCCACATTACCAAATTGGGAATGTATCACTAGTAACCATCAATTACATAACCTCTGAGCTCGTACATCTCAGAGACGGGTGTTAAGAAAAGAGAATAAATCTCCACCACCAAACAGAAATGTATTTGATAGAAACTGGTTTTACATCTCAAAGTGTAACATCAGACACACATCCATACTAGTCTGTTCCGGGTTCGAACTGAACCGAAGGAACTTCCGAAGAAGTCCTTGCAATCCGGGCATCCTCAATCCCGATCGGACTCCCCATCACATATGGAGATCTCTAAACCGAAGCAACTCAATGCAGAGTCATTCGATGGGATGTCCTATCAATCTCAAAGACACCCGGTCTTGACCACCGTCTTCAATTATATCCATTTATGACGTATCACATATTCGGAATGGGTTATATGATACAAAGGTCCTCTCCCGGCTAAACCGAATAGTGAGCGCAATATTTTAAAACATATGGATATGGGATTTCAGTTAAGTCACAACTTAATAATTCCAAACTTTCTTTCAAATGGTTTAAATCAATTACCATTTTAAATCTTTAAATAAAAAGATTCATTTCATAAATTTCATCCAGTTTCACAAAGATCCATTCAAGGGTTTCAAAATAATTTACATTTCAATTGGATTAATTCAATTAAATCTTTAAGTCAAGATTTATCTCATAGCTTCCAAAAACTCGTTTCCAACATTCTTCCATAATATGGAAAATCGTTTTCAATTCAAACTTGAAATCCCTTTAATATAAATTGGAAGTTCATTACTCATATGAAAGCTTTTATTGTTGTTGAAAGCAACTATTTTTATTTCGGAAAATCTGATTTTATTTATAAAGTTAACATTTTTCAAATTCCCAAAACAACACTTTTAAATGGTTAAAACCGATATAAGCTTGTATACTTTTTTTTAAATCATAAATAACGAATACAGAATTCAATTTTAGATATTGAATTCCAATTTAAATCGAATTTTTCAAATTCCAAATCTCTATTAGTTATTCAAAATAACTTTTATTCTTAAAACACCTTTTCAAAAGCTTTTCACATTAAAATTAATTTATTCCCAAAACTATTTGAATTTAAAAATTCGAATTCAAAACTTATCTAAACATATGTGACTTAACCGATTTCCACGTGCAATCCATATTTGTGTGTGTATAAGTGTAGTCCAGGGGATTTTCACGATAGTGCAACAACAATCATCACATCACAGATTAAAGCGCATAAATATCGATAAGCAGTATAAACTATGACACTTATCTTCATTCACTGATTCATAGATAAAGTAAATTTATCAATAACAAAGCTTCATCGTTACAATTCGATGTGGGTTTCGGATAACCAACTGGGATCCGACTTCCTGTTGCATCGAATTTCAAATGCCGTTTTACGGGCCAAGGGGTTTTCATATCTACATAGAAACAATCACAAAAATTACAATTCCGCACAAATCATTTCTTATCTCATAGCATTACAATTACATATCAAATATATATCAATCTATCATACAACATTCAACAACAATCAACATCTTTGCTTAAGTTGAATAAAACGTGCGGTTTTTAAAATTTATTACTCACATAATTACTTTCATTAGTAATCTTTAATCAATGATTAATTATCATTAACCACAATCGATTAAGTCTTAATCTCCTTCATTAATTAATCATTTCTTTAATTAATTATCTTAATTAATATTGTAACTAATAAAACCTTAATTACTCATTCCTTAATTAATTACTTTAATAAATTACTCCTTAATTAATAATGATTTCCTAATCACTTTAAGTTAATTAACCTTTAGTTAATTTGTAACGACCCAGAATTTCTATTAATTAAAATTTGAATATTTAATTAATTTTAATTATTAATAAGTGGAATTTATAAGTCGAATAATTTTATTTCGAATAATTGGATTTAATTGGATAATTAAATCGATAATTTAATATGTTAAATTTATGAAATAATTGAAAATTGGGTTAAATATGATTGAAAATGGTTTGTAAAATTTTATTATATCATATTGGAGTTATAATAATGTTATGGAACTTTTAAAATTGAATTAAAAGTTTATTTGTGAAAATTTAATATTTTAATATTTAATTATCGACTGAAAAATAGCCAATTTTCGAATAGTCTCAGAATTGGACGAAAATAGTTCATTAGATCCGTAATAGTTTGTTATTACAGGATTTCAATTTTCGTAGCAATCGGAGTTTTCGTTTGACCGTGGCAGCTCGAAACGCATCGAAATTGTTTTAATATTAATTTGGCGAGTTAAAATAGTCATTTTTCAAACAGTCTTGGATTTCGACGAAACCAGTTTCATCGGATCTGTAATGTGATATTATTGTAAGGTTTCAAATTACATGTCAATCGGATTTACCATTTGTCCGGGGCAAGCTAAAACGCCTAGAAATTAGTTTAAATCGGTTTAATTTAAAATTGATCGTTTAATTCCATATCTCGCACAGATGATCGAAATGGCTTCCGAAACCTGTTCCATTGTGTCCAGAACGCGGGATAAACCCTAGAAACGTCGGTCACCACGCGTAAATCGAAGTTCGGAAATTCCGGAATGAATAGTGTTTTCGTTCGATTTTTTATATAAGGACCATTAGCTTCTATTTTACAAAAAAAAGGGCAAACCCTAATTTTGAAAGGCCGGCCGCCACCCTACAGTCAATGGCCAGAAATCAATCTTCTTTCCCCTTCAAATTCTTCAAATCCATTAATTGTTTTGAGAAATCTTCAACTAACAAAACGTAGATCTCGTCAAGAGCTTTAGAATCAATGGTGGAGATCGTTTTATACTAAGCAGATCGACGGCAAAGGGCTAGGGAAGGACGCACGTTTAGGGTCATTTTTCGCGAGCTAGGTAGGACCGAGCTTGGTGCTGCTGTAGCCATGGGTAGAGGCGAGGAAGGCCTTCCATTTGGCGCTAGCTGATCGATGTGAATTTGAGCGATGGTGGAGTCGTTCGAAGCCGTAGGGGGCGACCTTTGGTGGGTTCTCGTGCGTGTGTACTGAGTAGGGAACGAAGAGGGAAGATGAAGAGGGGGCGGCTGTGATTTTTGGATGCAAGGATGAAAGGTAGTGATTTAGTTAGGGTTGTAAAAACATAAAATAATTTGTAAATTTATAATTTTAAATTCGTGTAAACTTCGTAATATCATATCTTTTTCATACGAGGTCAAAAACGCACGAAACCGGTTGCGTTGGATTCGTATCGACGAATACTACGCTGGAAATGGATTGGAATTGTTTGGAGCTAGCAAAAATTTCGGGTAAAATTAAATGTCCGTTTAATTTTATTCGAAATAAAAGCTGAAAACGGAATTAAAATCAAGGTGAGAACTTCTCACTCAATCAAATTAGTTTCGATTTAAATTTTAAATAGTTAGATTTAAAATTGCTTGATTGTATGTTTGAATGTTCATTATTATCTATTGATGATGGAAATAGACATTATGCGCCACTAGTAAGCGGAGGTTATTTATTAAAAACATATACCGCGAATATTTCACCGTATAGTGAAATTGATATTATATATGTACTTGGAATTGATTTTCCCGCATTATATAGCGGATGAGACCCTATTGCGCCGTCGATTAAGCGGATATTTATAAATCCCATATACCGCGATAATTCCGCACTGAAACTGAATTGGTATTGTGCTAACATCTGTGGATGCAGGGAAACAAGTTGGAGGGATCCAACTGGATTCCTTAACTATATTGATTTATTTACAGATATTGTGATATTTGTTTATTATCATATTGATATATGATATTTGGATGTCGTGATTGACTATTTGGTGCTATTGCATCATCAGATCCATTTTTAAAGTTTAAAAATAACGATTTTGATTTTAAAGGGATTTTTAAAGTGATTTTTGAAATTATACGTTTTATTCAAATTTTGAATTGATTCATCTTAAATAAAATAAACGTTAAAATTTTAATATTTTAAAATGATGATTTTTGCGAAATATAACTGAAATGTGATTTTTGAAATAAGTAGTTGATAAATTATAAAATAGTTTAAATTAGGATTTTTGAATTATTATAAACAATTTATATAAAAGTTGTATAAAAATTGATGTTTATAAATTAAAATATAGAAATTATAAAACAAGCTTTTATAAGTGTTAAAATAAAGTTTGAACCTAGATTCATAAGTACATAAGAATTTTTGACTTATAAATTATTGTCGATATAAAAGAATGGATATGTGAATAAATGAATTATAAGTAATTTACTTATAAACCGGATTTCGACATGTAAATAGAATATAAATAGAATGGGTTAATAAAGGAGATTTATAAAACGAAGTTGTTATAAAATATAGAAATGGAATTTATAGACATTGTTTATAAATCCGAAAACGACTTATTTTGATAAGTTAATTATTATAGCTTATTAAAGGAAGTATATTCACGATTTTGGACAGTGAATATATTATTAAACAAAATGGATATGTTTTGGGAAAATGAATATTATCAAATGAAGTTAATTGTTTTAAAGATGTTTTAAAATGGATTAACTATTGAAACCATAGATTTCAACATTTATTGATGAAATAGACGTTTTCGAGGAATAAGGAAATGGTGGACTATGACACTGTTGTTATAGTAAATAGTTTCCGAAAGGAAAGGTTTTATATAGTATTGGGATTTATATATCTATCTAAATTTCGAATCCCTATACTAGTGATTTTGGGTTGTCGTAACGATGTTTTACGCAACATTCCTTTCGGCCCAAATAATTGTGTTTAAGTGAATGTTTTCCTTAAAGAATGAAATATACACTTAATTTCGATTTAAGTATATTGAATGTTTTCCAAGTGTTGAAAACAAATGAATTTGTGAATTACTTATTATTATATAAGTATGGAAATGTTTTCCAATATGAAGTGAATATTTTGAGATTTTATCTTTTAAAGATAAATTGAAAATGAATATTAGAAATCGATTTGGACAATCGTATATTCATAGATATTTTGAAATTGTAAACTCACTATGGAATTTATAAAAGAAAGGGAAATTTGTTTAAAAATAAGCGTTGATTTATTTTTGAAGTGTGGGAATTAATTTACCGATTTGGAACGTAAATATAAAGTAAATCGTTAAGGATTTATTTAATTGGTTTAAATGAACCATGTTGAAATGAAAGAAATTCCGCGTAAGGAAAATGATTGAAATTTGTTTTCAAAAGTGATAAAGGTGAAAAGTGATTTGAAAATTTGTTTTCAAATGGTTGAAGTGTGGAAAATATATATCTAGTAAAGATATTTTGGAAAATAAATAATTTGGAAAATTATTTGGAATCTGGTGATGTTGAGCATGCCTATTGATAGTTAAATAATCCGACTATCAATATTTACCTTTAAGTAGGTATTCGTTGTGATTGCTTGAATTTGAATGCCACACTTATTTTTAAAATAAGCGCTCACTATTCGGGTTAGCCGAGAAAGGACCTTGGGGTCGTATAACCTATTCCGAATATGTGATATGTCGTAGTGGATCGCAATTGATGAACGGTGTTGAAGACCGGATATTTTTGAAAACAGAAGGATTACCGTTGAGTTACTCTGCATCGGCTGATCTCCGATATAGAGGTTTTATCACCCTTAGTGATGGGAAGTCTGGACGTGATTAGAAATTATCCGGAATGTAAGGACTTCTTTGTAAGTTCCATCGGTTCTGTTCGAGCCCGGAACAGACTTGTATGGATTGTATGTCTGACATTACAAGTTGAGATATAAAGCTGATTTCTTTCAAATATATTTCTATTGGTGGCGGAGAATTTATTCTCTTAGCTTAACACCCTTCTCTGAGACGTACGAGCTCAGAGGTTATGCAGTTGAAGGTTATTAGTGATATACTCCCAATTTGGTAGTGTGGCATGCTGAGTGTTGCTGCAGGATGATCATTGTTCGTTCATTTGCGATATGATTATTTGTTTGATCATTTATCTTGGTGATCATTACTTTGATCATTTGTTGACCCAAAGCACAGCTTTTGCATAAAGCGTGGCTTTGTGGACGAGACTTCGTCGGACCTCATACCCCGGAAATGGTCAAAACAGGAAGGATGCAGCAAGGTTATTAAGGGGTAGCACCCCTTTAGTGTATGCCCTTCCATCTGGATAGAGGTGGTATCATGGTATGGAGCCCAGATACTTAACCTATGTTGTTGCTACAAATTTATCGCTTTGTGGGTGTTGGAAATCGAGGATCCTCAGATAGATCGGTTACAATCGGGGGATGACATATTCGTGTCAGTAGTTACCCAGTTAGGGGTAACCCGGCCTTGTGTTGGCAGAGATCCGGTTTGGTTCTCGGGTCGTCTTTCCAAAGGCATACCTATGTGGAAATGGGAAGTTCCTTGGCCTGACCATTTTTTGGAAATCCAAAGACACAATACGATCTTGTACGGTTTCAGTTGTATAACCTGCCATGGAATGTGGCGATAACCTGCTATTGAACATGGTAGCTATAGTAGGCATACGATAATGGTCGTATGTTGGCTAAGATTTATATCTTTATTTTCGAAAAGATTTTTCCTACACTATGCACTAGTAATAATATCAAATGTTTCTTTTCAATGCGTATCAAGCATCTATGACTATCATAAGGAGAAATCTCCTCCGATTCTGCGTTTGCATTGTGTGTGTGTGTGCGGGAGGCCTTATGGTAGTCTCATTTTCTAAAAAGCATTGCGAATCTAATTTTAAATTATCATGTTCTTTGTTTTAAAGATAAACTGTTTTAGTTCTCACACCAGTCACATGACTGACTCGGAGTTTATTGTTTTCCTTCCTAAACTCTGGGTGCCCACCAATTTCCACACGGGCAGTCAAGAGTCAGGTTATCAGGATATTCTGGAATTCAGGAGTTGCTGGAGGCAAGATGGATGGCATGGCATATTACTAGTATATAGTATTTCCTTTCCGTTGTTTGTTGTTGTTTGTTGTTGTACACTCTGATGATGAAATGTAATGTAATATGATGTAATGTAATAACTGATATAGTTGTTTGTTTAAAGATTATTCATTTATTTATTATATGTTGTTCCACTGTGATTGGGAGATTCTGATATTGTTCTGTTGCTTCTTTCTGTTGTTTTCTTTTTCTTTCTCTCTTCTTCTATCTTTTCTTCTTCTTTAACCCTAACGGTACGGTTTTTCGACCTTCGATTGTTCGGTAGTGGATACAGTGGACGTATTAATGTCGGTTTTCGAGCGTCGAAAAGTCGCGTCGTTACATTTGGTATCAGAGCATATGGTTAAGCGACAACCATGGTTCTGTTGGGTATTTCTCATTAGAGATAGAGTCAGTAGTACTCTAGAATGAGTATGAGTATAATAATAAATATGAGCGCGTATTTGTTAGTGAATATAAATTGTTTTATATTGTGTTTGCTTATCCGTTGAGCTGTTTATGAATTCTGGTCGGTGCGGGGTGTACAACCGTAAATCGATAGGGGTTTCTAAACTCTTAAACGAGGCAAGTCGACATAATATCATTTTAAATTGGGTAAATGAAATAATTTCACCTTGATTATATTTTATATTCAAAGGAATGATTTTTCATAATTATTAAAGTATATAATTGATTGTTTGGTTGTTGAATAAGTTAAATAAAAACAACAGCTGTAAAAGAATAAGTTGTATAGGCAATTGAAATTATAAGTATGGAGTTATAATTAAAATGATTTACACTTGTGAAATAATCTTAGATATAATAAGTGAGTAAAAGATTTATAAATGTGATTTATAATCTGAAAATAAAATTCCTGAGAAGTGTTTTGAAAGGATTTGATATTTTGGAAAAAAATTTGGAGAAATTAAAGCTCTAAACTCTTTTCGGTCGCTGGAAAATAATTCCGATGATGATTGCAACATCATTGGTGTTCATTTTTGGGTTTCCAAAAGAGTGATTGCTGCCAAATTGTTTTAAGTGGAAGTTGTTTAGAAAATTTGAGTTTGGGTTTTGAAATTCAAAGGATAATTGAATTGGTTTCAAAAACGGTTTTGAAAGGTTGAAAAGACTCTGGAATCCTATTTAAAATATTTATGGGAATGATAAATGAGTTGATAACTTATACAGTTTGAACTTTGATAGAATAAATTTAACTTAAATGATGGAGTTAAAGTAAAGTAGGTATAAGTGAATCAATAAAAAATCCAAGTGGTAATTGTTGAACTCGTATTATGAGTTAATAAATTTAGCTTTGGTCAAATGTTAAATAGAACTGGAATTGGATTAATATGTGGAGTATAACTTAAATAAAGTTGAATGAAGTTGATTTTGGTGTCAAAGTAAATTAATCAAGAGAAGTGATGAATATGAACTTGAGTTATATAAATGAAATTCAACTTTATATTGTTAAAGGAATTAACAATTGAATTGATGAATGGATGAAATATTAATCAATTGAATGTAAATAATTAGTATGAAACAATGAATATAAGTGTTAATTCATTAAAAGGTAATGTTATTGGAAATTGAATAAATTGAATGAAAGTCAATTACAATTGAAATTAAAAGTGTTGGACCAAATTGAATGTAAATTGAATAATTTGGTTATGTTGAATATACATTGGTTGTTATATGGTTGTAAATTGATTGTGTATAATTCATTAAGTGTCAATGAAGTTGAATTGATAAAATTGAAAGCTATGAAATTGAATTCAAATTGAAAGGGAAGTAAATGAATTTGAATAGAATTGAATTTGATTTGGAAATGAACCAACTTGAATATGAATAAATGAATAAATTGGAAAACCAATTCATTGAATATTAATAAGAAGTGAATTTATATTGATTTTGGTGGTTGCATTTGTTGTTTAGTTGCATTTGCTATATTATGCAGTTGTTATGTTGTTATATGATGTATATTGATATTATTTTCATATATGCATGTTCCCATGTTGTTGTTGAGTGCTTAGTAGGTGCGGATCGCGTTTGCTTCGCATTTGGAGCTCGCTTTCGCGCTATATTAGCCGTATACGCTCGCTAATAATAAATAAGGTACATATCTCGGATTACATACCATACTTTTACACTTTTTTCCCTACGGGTAGCCTCTTCACTTGATGAGATGTATATTTGTGATATATATACTGTCATTATTTTTCGGATCGAGCCGCGCAAAGCAGACTATGGCGAATTTTTCCGAAAATTTAAGTCGTTAGAATATTTTTGAGAAAATTGAAATTTTTTTGAAAACTAAATTTGGATTTGGAAACTTAGTAAAGATATCGTGAGAAGTTTAATTATGAATTTTGGAAAAGTTAAACACTTAAGAGATTTAAAAAATCTAATTTGAATGGTTTGTTTTGGAAAGTTAATGGATTCTGTAAATTTTTCTTACTTGGTAATTTTGAGGACGAAATTCTTTTAAGGGGTGAAGTCTGTAACGACCCAGAATTTCTATTAATTAAAATTTGAATGTTTAACTAATTTTAATTATTAATAAGTGGAATTTATGAATCGAATAATTTTATTTCGAATAATTGGATTTAATTGGATAATTAAATCGATAATTTAATATGTTAAATTTATGAAATAATTGAAAATTGGGTTAAATATGATTGAAAATGGTTTGTAAAATTTTATTATATCATATTGGAGTTATAATAATGTTATAGAACTTTTAAAATTGAATTAAAAGTTTATTTGTGAAAATTTAATATTTTAATATTTAATTATCGAATGAAAAATAGCCAATTTTCGAACAGTCTCAGAATTGGACGAAACTAGTTCCATTGGATCCGTAATAGTTTGTTATTATCGGATTTAAATTTTCGTAGCAATCGAAGTTTTCGTTTGACCGTGGCAGCTCGAAACGCATCGAAATTGTTTTAATATTAATTTGGCGAGTTAAAATAGTCATTTGTCAAACAGTCTCGGATTTCGACGAAACTAGTTTCATCGGATCGTAATGTGATATTATTGTAAGGTTTCAAATTACGTGTCAATCGGATTTACCGTTTGTCTGGGGCAAGCTAAAACGCCTAGAAATTAGTTTAAATCGGTTTAATTTAAAATTGATCGTTTAATTCCATATCTCGCACAGATGATCGAATTGGCTTCCGAAACCTATTCCATTGTGTCCGAAACGCGGGATAAACCCAAAATGCCGGTCACTACGCGTAAATCGGAGTTTGGAAATTCCGGAACGAATAGTGTTTTCGTTCGATTTTCTATATAAGGACCATTATCTTCTATTTTACAAAAATAAGGGCAAACCCTAATTTTGAAAGGCTGGCCGCCACCCTATAGTCAATGGCCAGAAATCAGTCTTCTTCCCCCTTCAAATTCTTCAAATCCATTGATTGTTTTAAGAAATCTTCAACTAACAAAACGTAGATCTCGTCAAGAGCTTTAGAATCAACGGTGGAGATCGTTTTATACTAAGCAGATCGACGGCAAAGGGCTAGGGAAGGACGCATGTTTAGGGTCGTTTTTCACGAGATAGGTGAGACTGAGTTTGGTGCTGCTGTACCCGTGGGTAGAGGCGAGGAAGGCCTTCCATTTGGCGCTAGCTGATCGACGTGAAGTCGAGCGATGGTGGAGCGGTTCGAAGCCCTAGGGGGCGGCCGTTGGTGGGTTCTCGTGCGCGTGTACTGAGTTGGGAACGAAGAGGGAAGATGAAGAGGGAGCGGCCATGATTTTTGGATGCAAGGATGAATGGTAGTTATTTAGTTAGGGTTGTAAAAATATGAAATAATTTGTAAATTTATAATTTTAAATTCGTGTAAACTTCGTAATATCATATCTTTTTCATACGAGGTCCAAAACGCACGAAACTAGTTGCGTTGGGTTCGTATCGATGAATACTACGCTATGGAATTTGATTGGAGTCGTTTGGAGCTAGCGAAAATTTCGGGTAAAATTTAACGTCCTTTTAATTTTATTCGAAATAAAAGCTGAAAACGGAATTAAAATCTAGGTGAGAACTTCTCACTCAATCGAATTAGTTTCGATTTAAATTTTAAATAGTTAGATTTAAAATTGCTTGATTCTATGTTTGAATGTTGATTATTATCTGTTGATGATTGAAATAGACATTATGTGCCGTTAGTAAGCGGAGGTTATTTATTAAAAACATATACCGCGAATATTTCACCGTATAGTGAAATTGGTATTATATATGTACTTGGAATTGATTTTCCCGCATTATATAACGGATGAGACCCTATTGCGCCGTCTATTAAGCGGATAATATTTTTATAAATCCCATATACCGCGATAATTCCGTACTGGAACGGAATTGGTATTGTGCTAACATCTGTGGATGCAGGGAAACAAGTTGGAGGGATCCAACTGGATTCCTCAACTATATTGATTTATTTACAGATATTGTGATATTTGTTGATTATCATATTGATATATGATATTTGGATGTCGTGATTGACTATTTGGTGCTGTTGCGTCATCGGATCCATTTTTAAAGTTTAAAAATAACGATTTTGATTTTAAAGGGATTTTTAAAGTGATTTTTGAAATTATACGTTTTATTCAAATTTTGAATTGATTCATCTTAAATGAAATAAACGTTAAAATTTTAATATTTTAAAATTATGATTTTTGCGAAATATGACTGAAATTATAATAAAAGTTGTATAAAAATTGATGTTTATAAATTAAAATATAGAAATTATAAAACGGCCTTTTATAAGTGTTAAAATAAAGTTTGAACCTAGATTCATAAGTAAATAAGAATTTTTGATTTATAAATTATTGTCGATATAAAAGAATGGATATGTGAATAAATGAATTATAAGTAATTTACTTATAAACCGGATTTCGACATGTAAATGGAATATAAATAGAATGGGTTAATAAAGGAGATTTATAAAACGAAGTTGTTATAAAATATAGAAATGGAATTTATAGACATTGTTTATAAATCCGAAAATGACTTATGTTGATAAGTTAATTATTATAGCTTATTAAAGGAAGTATATTCACGATTTTGGACAGTGAATATATTATTAAACAAAATGGATATATTTTGGGAAAATGAATATTATCAAATGTAATTAATTGTTCTAAAGATGTTTTAAAATGGATAAACTATCGAAAGCATAGATTTCAACATTTATTGTTGAAATAGATGTTTTTGAGGAATAAGGAAATGGTGGACTATAACACTGTTGTTATAGTAAATGGTTTCCGAAAGGAAAGGTTTTATATAGTATTGGGATTTATATATCTATCTAAATTTCGAATCCCTATACTAGTGATTTTGGGTGTCGTAACGATGTTTTACGCAGCATTTGTAGGATCTAGATTAACCCTAGAGGGGGGGGGGGGGGAATAGGGTTATAGCAAATTTTCTCGAATTAAACACAGAAATATAATAGCAGAAATAAATATGCTGAAAAGTAAATCACACACAAAATTTACCCAGCTTCGGCAACCCCTGCCTACTGCTGCATTCACAGATTTCTATTAGAATTAAACAGTATCACGCTTACAACAACTCTACTAGACTCGCAGACCCTTTTGCTCCCGCTCACAAACACTCTACTAGACTCGCACACCCTGCTCCCGCCTATAGAGTTTCGCTCACTCGCAAACACTGCTCCCGCCTATAGAGCTTTGCAAACTCGCACTCCCTGCTCACTGAACTAATTCTAAATAGACAATCTGACACTACCTAATCCCTAGGTGGTGATTTACAGATTCTTCGACTTGAAAAGAAAAAAACAACTTCAAAAATAACCGCAGGAGCAAAAATTACAATACGAGCTTGAATGCGTGATTTTTGCTCAAAATAAAAATAACTAAGAAAACCCCATGTTTTTATTAACCAACTTAAGCCCTTTTATAATTGAACAAGGCCGGCCCCTTGTTTTTATTAACCCGATCCACTTTCTTTTGAGAAGAAAAAAAATGGCGGCCTCTTGTCATTCTGAAATTAGGGCTTGCGATCCATAATTGGGGCTTTTCAATATTCGATTCCTCTGAGATTGCTCGCGCTCGTTCTCTGATGATTTGGTTGACTTTGAGATTGCGTTGCTCGGCTTGCTTGTTCTCTTGATTTGAGAAACTAGGGTTCGGCTTCAGTTTCTTCTATTCGTTGATGACTCGGTATTGCAAATTGTTTGCAGCTGCTTCTCTTGATCGAGTTCACTAAATTGCGGTATGTATTACTTTCGTTACTGGTTCAATTGCTTGCTTTAACTTGATTTCACTTGATTGGACTCGATGGCCGATGATGATGAATTGGGATTGTATTTATATGAATTTTAGACACTTGAATTCATTCGAATTAACTTGATACTTTCCTAAATTCTTAATTACCTGTTGCGCACGTCTTTCCTGATTTTCTTTCTCAACGTGATCAATACGGCAGTGATTTACGTGGTCACCACGGTGTTGAATTCATTTGACTTTTTCAAATTTACACACTTGAATTTCTTACTTGGTTTTGTGCCCTGATCATCACTGCACTGTTTTGATTTCTTGAATCATATCCACGGCTTTAATGTTTACAGTGTTCATCCCTGTTGCTTTCGACTTTACTGACTTCACTGAGTTCTGACTTGATTAGTATTTTACTTCGATCATCTCTGCAATGTTGAACTTCGTCAATACTGTATTCGTACGTGAATTTTTATCACTGCGTTACATTTGTACGTCTGCATTGTTATTTTTCGACTTTGGCATTGATCCATACATTTGTCTTGTTGACATGATTTGCACTTTCACTGTTGCTCTCGAGTTTTGTTCATCCAATTCGTTGATACTTGTAACTTTCTGCACATATAAACTTGCATTCTGTTTGCATACATTTCGTGCAGTCTTCAGTTTGTACTTCTGGAGCTTGTATAATTTGAGTTGTAGCTTGATGGTTTTGCAGTTGTTCTTCTAGTTGGATACTGATGCATACATGAGCTATGTACACTCTTTGTTCTTGCATCTTCACCTGGTTGTTCCCTGTACTTGTGTTTCTGGTCTGTATCATGATTGAACATAGCATTCATATTGTTGTTGGATACTTAGAACTGTTGACAACAATTCGACTTCGACTTGGTCTTTGGGCATTGCATCGTTGTAGTTGCATTTATGATTTGATGCTGCAGTCTGCAGTTTCCATATTTGGTCATGTTGCATTATTCATTGCAGTTTGCATGTGCTCAGCACTGTGTCTTGTTCGCCATGTTGCAACTGGACTTGTTGCTGGACTTGTTGTGGCTCTATATCTTGTGCAACTTTCACTGTGTCACTGAGGTCTTGCCACTGACTTGCTGTTTTTGTTGTTGGCATTGTCTTCATGCCTGACTTGATTCATTTGTATTCTGGTCAGTCTTGTACTGTCCACTGCCCTGTAATCCTGAGTTAGTGCTTCACCATATCACTTTTTGATTGATGCTGCATCACTTGTAGCTTTATGTATTCATGTGCTTGTCTGCATTCACTCTGGCTTGTGTTATGATTGCTGTGAAGTTGCATTGATCTCTGTAGTACTTTATGTTGACATTTTCTTTGACACTGTTTTGTTGTGTATACCTGTGGCTGTAGTCTTACTACTGTGTTGCTGTGCACTTTTGTGCTTTGCCCCATTCACTGTTGTTGTTTGGTCATTTTGTACTTCTCTTATGTACACTTGCACCTGAACTTTGACACTTGCATGCATTTCTGTAGCTGGTCTTTTCTTAACTTTACTTGAGCATCACTTATCTTGTTGAAGTTTTAACTGGACATTTGAGACTTGTACTTGATGTTGTTGAACTTGGTATTGTGTTGGTTACTGATTTGCCTAAGTTTGTTTACTTGGTGGCATGCATTTGTGATCTGCCTTGTTGCTTGACCTGTCTGGTCTCTGTTCTTTGTTCATTGGTCATTGTTGTAGTGTTCATTGACTTTTTTTGCACTTGCACACTTGCTCTTGTTGCCCACGCACATGAGTTGGCGAGGCAGTGCACACGTGTATGAATGTACACGTGTGTATTGCAGCCACTTATGGTTACCTGTCCCTGTAATATCTATGTGCACGACTTTGTGATGAATTCAAGTGTGAATGATGACGAACAACCCAAATAACTGAGGCAAACCATATTTTCAAAAATCATATTTAATTTTATATTGCAAAAATATTTCTTTTTCAATTTTACTGCGTTAGTGAATATTTTTGCAGATTTCTCAGATGCTGGATTCAAACTGGAATGCAGTTGAAGACAAAATACGAGTGTGAGTGATATGTAGTGAGGTTATCAATGTAAAAATATTTGTGATGTAATCGTGATGTAATCAAAAATGTATATGTATAGTGAGAGCATGAATTTGTACTATTCAAGATTGTAATAAATATTTGTTTGAATAAAATTTCTGTTTGAATTCAAAATCTGTGTAACTTGTTCTGTTTGAATTCAAATTCAAATTCTGTATAATTTATTTTATTCAACAAATATTTATTTAATCTATGAAAAACAAAATAGTACATAACCAAATACATTTAAATGAATATATATGTTTATTATCATCAAACAAAAACATATAAGCGCATATTCAACAATCTCCCCCTTTTGATGATAACAAACATATATTTAAGATTTTGACCGTGTTAAATGTATTTGACCAATTATATACTCTAATTGCTCCCCCTATTTTAATGCTTCCTCTCTACATGATGCTCCCCCTACATATATGCATACAAATAGAAATATATTCAAATGAGCCTAGATGCATATGGAAAAATTATTTGACCTTTGCTTGATTCTATTTGACAAAATCTTAACTTTTCTCTCCCCCTTTTGTTATCAGCAAAAGAATAATAGTGTGAGAGAAAAATAGAGATAAAGTGATCGATATTAATCCAACATTAATCTCAAATTGAATATAAATATTAAACTTCAATAAGAATCAAACAAAAAACATAACTACCCTTGTTAGGCGCATATTCCAATTTTAGAAATGATGGATATGGTGTTCATATAAAATCATACAGTTGAATCAATCTTGTGGTATTTATATCAGGAATTTGAATATCTACTAATCATGCATAACCGTTAGGACTTTTAAATGAGATTAGTAGTATTCGAATTTAATTTAAAAAAAACGAAATCAAGTATCTTCTAACCACGCATGACCGTGAGGACTTTTAAATGGGATTAGAATCAACTTGTCTATTTAAACAATTTAATTTTGATATGCGTTCCATACATGCATAACCGTAAGGACTTTTAAATGAGCATGGAAGCACATAATAAAAAATTCAAGGAATTCACCCATGCATAACCGTGAGGACTTTTAAATGAGAGTGAATACTTTGAATATTTATTTATTTATTTAAAAAATATGACATGAAAAACAAATGATTCCTGATTATAGTACCACATATCGACAAACTATATTGAATATTTGATAAACCATGGTCGATAGAAATAATGATAGATATAGAAATGGTCATGGAATCTTTACCCAACAAAAAGTTTTATAATTCTTGTTTTAATTCCTAAAGAAATTTTCCAAATATACTCTCTTGAGTAATGTATGTTAAATATCAACACTCATCACTTTTTCAATCACTATTTATCTCTTTGATAATTAGTAGGGAGTCGGATCAGTCAAAATTTGTCATTTAAAATCAAATACAATTAACTAATCTGAAAAAAAATGGTCAAACAATTATTTTCTCGAAGGGGTTATATGAAAAAAAATTCTGCTAAATGAAAAATTATTTCAAGTGAAAAATATGCAGATATTTTCTTTGAAAAAAAAATGATGCAGCAAATGAATGTTTCAAGAATTAATCACGTTCAACTCGTACGTTTTCTATCAACTAGATTACCAGTATGAACTGCATCTGAATTTCTTTTTCAATCCAAAATATTACTAACTGGATTTGGTAAACCAGACATGAAGTGTGTATCAAAAATTTCAAACCCAATTTTAGCAACAATTTAAATGACATTCTTTGGATTTTGAATTGAAGCCATGTTCACACTCAAACAAATATCATGGTGTTAATTTCAGAAACCATAGGATAAACAATTATATTCATGAGTAATCAACAGTCAATCAACATTTTAATTATTTCGAAAACAATTTCTTGAAGTTTCAATAATTTCTTAAAATCCTTTTTCACATGAGTTTGAAATCGTGCAAATTTACAAGCAGTGATCAAAATGTCAAAATATGTCTAAGTGTAGCACGAGTAATGAAGGATCAATAAGATACCATAATTTGACCAAACAAATTAAATTCAATGATGAAAGGATGGTTGGTCTTCTTTTAAACACAAATCAAAGTAAGAACAAGTCAAAAGAAATCATATCAATTAAGAATAAGTCAGAATTAAAGGCATCATCTCATTATCACAATTTTGGATAATTTAATTCAGAATATGGTGCATATTATCACAGAATTATACCTTCACCTGTTTTACCTTTACGATAATTTTACGTGATTTCCCATTGTGATTCTGTCACCTTTATACTAGGCTAAGGAACTTTGCTTTGTTGCCCGTTGTGTTTCTGGAACAACCAAAATCCAGAGAACACCGTTGTCGTTCCTTAGCCTGCCACCACACCTACACGATGAAAGATTTTTGTGACCTATTTCTAGGTCCATGATTGTTAGTGGCAGTAACATTATGAATAAACAAACCCTTTGGAACCCAAACTTGTTTAGACTTTTCATTCTTGTTCCAATAGACATGAAATTTGTTTGTAGAATTCTTAGGAACCCAAACTTGTATAAATTTTGTGTTCTTGTTCCTATGACTACAATTTTCAGAATGATGTCCAATTATTTCACATATATCAAAGACACTTTTCCCTTTTGCATTATCCTCAGCTTGTGTTTTCCCAAAACCAAGTCCTTTTCTGTTGTTAGCAAAAATTTGATTTCCCAATAGCATGTTGAAAGATTTTTCGCCTCTTGAAAAGTTATTCAAAGATTTCTCAAGATTTTGGACTTTGGTTTTTAGTGTTGTATTTTCAGTGACAAGTGAGGTGCATCGATTTATAAAATCCTTTTTCCTAGTGTCGATGGTTTCCTTAAGATTCAAGTTTTCTTTTTCAAGATTCTCAAAGTTATTCTTTAGTTTTGTCAATTCTGAATCTAAAACTTTACATCTTTTACATTCTAGGTTTTGAATATTTTCAAGTTCAGTTTCTAACCTAAAATTTTTACGAGCAAGTTCTCTCCTATCAGTTTTCAGTTTTTCAATTTTAGATTCAAGAGCATCAACTACTTTAGTAAGATCAGAACACATAAAAACAAGATCTCTATAGGAATACTCACCTTCCTCACTAGATTCCTCTGAGATTGAATCTGAATTTGATTTCGCCATAAGACACAAGTTAGCCTCCTCTGCGCTGCTATCCGAAGCTTCTTCTCCTTCTTCATCATCCCAAGTTGCTGCAAATACCTTCTTCGCCTTTTTCTTTCCTTTGTTGTTTTTGAGAAGTGGGCATTTTGGTTTGATGTGGCCAGGCTTGTTGCAGTTATAACATGTCGGTTCATTATCGGAATTGTCAGAATCTTTTGGCCTATTACGATTTGTTTTCTTCTTGCGTGGCTTGAATTTCGACCATTTTCTAAGATTATTGACAGCCATTGCAAGCTCTTCAATTGGATCTTCTCCTTCTTCATCACTTTCTTCTTTGCTCTTTAAGGCAATCGTCTTCTTCTTTGGTTCGGAGTTGTTGCGTTCTTCCTTTGCTTTTAGCTCAAGCTCATATGTCATCAAGTTTCCAATCAACTCCTCCATGCTTAGCTTACTCAGATCTTTCGATTCTTGGATTGCCGTGACTTTTGCCTCAAAGTTCATTGGTAAGACTCGTAGTATCTTCCGCACAAGCTCTACCTCAGTGAATACCTTCCCAAGTGCTCTAACGTTGTACACCAAAGTTGAAAAGCGTCCAAACATGTCTTTTATGTTCTCGCCTTTGTCCATCACAAAGTTCTCGTATTCATTGCTGAATAGGGCTAGACGAGACTCCTTGACTTGAGAAGTTCCTTCGTGTGTCACCTCCAAAGTATGCCAAATTTCCTGTGCTGTTGTACAATGAGAAATTCTATTAAATTCATTTTTATCAAGAGCACATATCAAAGCATTCATGGCTTTAGCATTTGTTGTTTTCAATCTCTTATCGTTAGCATCCCATCTATCCTTAGGTTTAGGAATCTCAGTACCACCAACGATTATAGTGGGAGGTTTATAGCCAGTTTCAATATTATCCCAAACATCATAATCAACGGAACTAAGATAAATACTCATCCTAACTTTCCAATAAGCATAATCGTTCCCGTTAAACATGGGTGGCCTAACGATAGATTGCCCCTCAGAAAAAGCATTATTTTGTAGACTCATGACTCTAGAGTTAAATATAATATATACCGGGCTCTGATACCACTTGTAGGATCTAGATTAACCCTAGAGGGGGGGGGGTGAATAGGGTTATAGCAAATTTTCTCGAATTAAACACAGAAATATAATAGCAGAAATAAATATGCTGAAAAGTAAATCACACACAAAATTTACCCAGCTTCGGCAACCCCTGCCTACTGCTGCATTCACAGATTTCTATTAGAATTAAACAGTATCACGCTTACAACAACTCTACTAGACTCGCAGACCCTTTTGCTCCCGCTCACAAACACTCTACTAGACTCGCACACCCTGCTCCCGCCTATAGAGTTTCGCTCACTCGCAAACACTGCTCCCGCCTATAGAGCTTTGCAAACTCGCACTCCCTGCTCACTGAACTAATTCTAAATAGACAATCTGACACTACCTAATCCCTAGGTGGTGATTTACAGATTCTTCGACTTGAAAAGAAAAAAACAACTTCAAAAATAACCGCAGGAGCAAAAATTACAATACGAGCTTGAATGCGTGATTTTTGCTCAAAATAAAAATAACTAAGAAAACCCCTTGTTTTTATTAACCAACTTAAGCCCTTTTATAATTGAACAAGGCCGGCCCCTTGTTTTTATTAACCCGATCCACTTTCTTTTGAGAAGAAAAAAAATGGCGGCCTCTTGTCGTTCTGAAATTAGGGCTTGCGATCCATAATTGGGGCTTTTCAATATTCGATTCCTCTGAGATTGCTCGCGCTCGTTCTCTGATGATTTGGTTGACTTTGAGATTGCGTTGCTCGGCTTGCTTGTTCTCTTGATTTGAGAAACTAGGGTTCGGCTTCAGTTTCTTCTATTCGTTGATGACTCGGTATTGCAAATTGTTTGCAGCTGCTTCTCTTGATCGAGTTCACTAAATTGCGGTATGTATTACTTTCGTTACTGGTTCAATTGCTTGCTTTAACTTGATTGCACTTGATTGGACTCGATGGCCGATGATGATGAATTGGGATTGTATTTATATGAATTTTAGACACTTGAATTCGTTCGAATTAACTTGATACTTTCCTAAATTCTTAATTACCTGTTGCGCACGTCTTTCCTGATTTTCTTTCTCAACGTGATCAATACGGCAGTGATTTACGTGGTCACCACGGTGTTGAATTCATTTGACTTTTTCAAATTTACACACTTGAATTTCTTACTTGGTTTTGTGCCCTGATCATCACTGCACTGTTTTGATTTCTTGAATCATATCCACGACTTTAATGTTTACAGTGTTCGTCCCTGTTGCTTTCGACTTTACTGACTTCACTGAGTTCTGACTTGATTAGTATTTTACTTCGATCATCTCTGCAATGTTGAACTTCGTCAATACTGTATTCGTACGTGAATTTTTATCACTGCGTTACATTTGTACGTCTGCATTGTTATTTTTCGACTTTGGCACTGATCCATACATTTGTCTTGTTGACATGATTTGCACTTTCACTGTTGCTCTCGAGTTTTGTTCATCCAATTCGTTGATACTTGTAACTTTCTGCACATATAAACTTGCATTCTGTTTGCATACATTTCGTGCAGTCTTCAGTTTGTACTTCTGGAGCTTGTATAATTTGAGTTGTAGCTTGATGGTTTTGCAGTTGTTCTTCTAGTTGGATACTGATGCATACATGAGCTGTGTACACTCTTTGTTCTTGCATCTTCACCTGGTTGTTCCCTGTACTTGTGTTTCTGGTCTGTATCATGATTGAACATAACATTCATATTGTTGTTGGATACTTAGAACTGTTGACAACAATTCGACTTCGACTTGGTCTTTGGGCATTGCATCGTTGTAGTTGCATTTATGATTTGATGCTGCAGTCTGCAGTTTCCATATTTGGTCATGTTGCATTATTCATTGCAGTTTGCATGTGCTCAGCACTGTGTCTTGTTCACCATGTTGCAACTGGACTTGTTGCTGGACTTGTTGTGGCTCTATATCTTGTGCAACTTTCACTGTGTCACTGAGGTCTTGCCACTGACTTGCTGTTTTTGTTGTTGGCATTGTCTTCATGCCTGACTTGATTCATTTGTATTCTGGTCAGTCTTGTACTGTCCACTGCCCTGTAATCTTGAGTTAGTGCTTCACCATATCACTTTTTGATTGATGCTGCATCACTTGTAGCTTTATGTATTCATGTGCTTGTCTGCATTCACTCTGGCTTGTGTTATGATTGCTGTGAAGTTGCATTAATCTCTGTAGTACTTTATGTTGACATTTTCTTTGACACTGTTTTGTTGTGTATACCTGTGGCTGTAGTCTTACTACTGTGTTGCTGTGCAATTTTGTGCTTTGCCCCATTCACTGTTGCTGTTTGGTCATTTTGTACTTCTCTTATGTACACTTGCACCTGAACTTTGACACTTGCATGCATTTCTGTAGCTGGTCTTTTCTTAACTTTACTTGAGCATCACTTATCTTGTTGAAGTTTTAACTGGACATTTGAGACTTGTACTTGATGTTGTTGAACTTGGTATTGTGTTGGTTACTGATTTGCCTAAGTTTGTTTACTTGGTGGCATGCATTTGTGATCTGCCTTGTTGCTTGACCTGTCTGGTCTCTGTTCTTTGTTCATTGGTCATTGTTGTAGTGTTCATTGACTTTTTTTGCACTTGCACACTTGCTCTTGTTGCCCACGCACATGAGTTGGCGAGGCAGTGCACACGTGTATGAATGTACACGTGTGTATTGCAGCCACTTATGGTTACCTGTCCCTATAATATCTATGTGCACGACTTTGTGATGAATTCAAGTGTGAATGATGACGAACAACCCAAATAACTGAGGCAAACCATATTTTCAAAAATCATATTTAATTTTATATTGCAAAAATATTTCTTTTTCAATTTTACTGCGTTAGTGAATATTTTTGCAGATTTCTCAGATGCTGGATTCAAACTGGAATGCAGTTGAAGACAAAATACGAGTGTGAGTGATATGTAGTGAGGTTATCAATGTAAAAATATTTGTGATGTAATCGTGATGTAATCAAAAATGTATATGTATAGTGAGAGCATGAATTTGTACTATTAAAGATTGTAATAAATATTTGTTTGAATAAAATTTCTGTTTGAATTCAAAATCTGTGTAACTTGTTCTGTTTGAATTCAAATTCAAATTCTGTATAATTTATTTTATTCAACAAATATTTATTTAATCTATGCAAAACAAAATAGTACATAACCAAATACATTTAAATGAATATATATGTTTATTATCATCAAACAAAAACATATAAGCGCATATTCAACAGCATTCGTTTTGGCCCAAATAAATGTGTTTAAGTGAAAATACATTTAAATGAATATATATGTTTATTATCATCAAACAAAAACATATAAGCGCATATTCAACAGCATTCGTTTTGGCCCAAATAAATGTGTTTAAGTGAATGTTTTCCTTAAAGAATGAAATATACAATTAATTTCGATTTAAGTATATTGAATGTTTTCCAAGTGCTGAAAACAAATGAATTTGTGAATTACTTATTATTAAATAAGTATGGAAATGTTTTCCAATATGAAGTGAATATTTTGAGATTTTATCTTTTAAAGATAAATTGAAAATGAATAATAGAAATCGATTTGGACAATCGTATATTCATAGATATTTTGAAATTGTAAATTCACTATGGAATTTATAAAAGAAAGGGAAATTTGTTTAAAAATAAACGTTGATTTATTTTTGAAGTGTGGGAATTAATTTAAGGATTTGGAACATAAATATAAAGTAAATCGTTAAGGATTTAATTAATTGGTTTAAATGAACCATGTTGAAATGAAAGAAATTCCGCGTAAGGAAAATGATTGAAATTTATTTTCAAAAGTGATAAAGGTGAAAAGTGATTTGAAAATTTGTTTTCAATTGGTTGAAGTGTGGAAAAAATATATCTAGTAAAGATATTTTGGAAAATAAATAATTTCGAAAATTATTTGGAATCTGGTGATGTTGACCATGCATACTGATAGTTAAATAATCCGACTATAAATATTTACCTTTAAATAGGTATTTGTTGTGATTGCTTGAATTTGAATGCCACACTTATTTTTAAAATAAGCGCTCACTATTCGGGTTAGCCGGGAAAGGACCTTGGGGTCGTATAACCCATTCCGAATATGTGATATGTCGTAATGGATTGCAATTGATGACCGGTGTTGAAGACCAGATATTTTTGAAAACGGAAGGATTACCATTGAGTTACTCTGCATCGGCTGATCTCCGATATAGAGGTTTTATCTCCCTTAGTGACGGGAAGTCCGGACGTGATTAGAAATTATCCGGAATGCAAGGACTTCTTTGTAAGTGCCTTCGGTTTTGTTCGAGCCCGGAACAGACTTGTATGGATTGTATGTCTGACATTACAAGTTGAGATATAAAGCTGATTTCTTTCAAATATATTTCTGTTGGTGGCGGAGAATTTATTCTCTTAGCTTAACACCCTTCTCTGAGACATACGAGCTCAGAGGTTATGTAGTTGAAGGTTATTAGTGATATACTCCCAATTTGGTAGTGTGGCATGCTGAGTGTTGCTGTGGGATGATCATTGTTTCATCATTTGCGATATGATCATTTGTTTGATCATTTATCTTGGTGATCATAACTTTGATCATTTGTTGACCCAAAGCACAGCTTTTGCATAAAGCGTGGCTTTGTGGACGAGACTTCGTCGGACCTCACACCCCGGAAATGGTCAAAACAAGAAGGATGCAGCAAGGTTATTAGGGGGTAGCACCCCTTTAGTGTATGTCATTCCTTCTGGATAGAGGTGGTATCATGGTATGGAGCCCAGATACTTAACCTATTTTGTTGCTGCAAATTTATTGCTTTGTGGTTGTTGGAAATCAAGGATCCTCGGATAGATCGGTTACGATCGGGGGATGACATATTCGTGTCAGTAGTTACCCAGTTATGGGTAACCCGGCCTTATGTTGGTAGAGATCCGGTTTGGTTCTCAGGTCGTCTTTCCAAAGGCGTACCTATGTGGCAATGGGAAGTTCCTTGGCCTGACCATTTGCTGGAAATTCAAAGAAACAATACGATCTTGTACGTTTTTAATTGTATAACCTGCCATGGAATGTGACGGTAACCTGCTATTGAACATGGTAGCTATAGTGAGCATACAATAATGGTCGTATGTTGGCTAAGATTTATATCTTTATTTTCAAAATGATTTTTCCTACGCTATGCACTAGTAATAATATCAAAATTTTCTTTTTAATGCGTATCAAGCATCTATGACTATCATAAGGAGAAATCTCCTCCGATTCTGCGTTTGCATTATGTGTGTGTGCGGGAGGCCTTATGGTAGTGTCATTTTCTAAAAAGCATTGCGAATCTATTTTAAAATTATCATGTTCTTTGTTTTAAAGATAAACTGTTTTAGTTCTCACACCAGTCACATGACTGACTCAGAGTTTATTGTTTTCCTTCGTAAACTCTGGGTGCCCAACAATTTCCACACTAGCAGTCAAGAGTCAGGTTATCAGGATATTATGGAATTCAGGAGTTGCTGGAGGCAAGCTGGATGGTATGGCGTATTACTAGTATATACTATTTCCTTTCCGCTGTTTGTTGTTGTTTGTTGTTGTACACTCTGATGATGAAATGTAATGTAATATGATGTAATGTAATAACTGATATAGTTCTTTGTTTAAAGATTATTCATTTATTTATTATATGTTATTCCACTGCGATTGTGAGATTCTGATATTGTTCTATTGCTTCTTTCTGTTGTTTTCTTTTTCTTTCTCTCTTCTTCTATCTTTTCTTCTTCTTTAACCCTAACGGTACGATTTTCCGACCTTCGATTGTTCGGCAGTTGATACAGTGGACGTATTAATGTCGGTTTTCGAGCGTCGAAAAGTCGCGTCGTTACATAATTATTCCTAATTTAATTACCTTAATTAATTAACCACATTGATTCTTGATTGTTAACTGATTAAGTTAATTACTTTTATTAATTGACTATTCCTTAATTATTAATTATAAAAGTATTACAAAAATTGATCATTAATTACCATTTCATCATGAATAAATTTGGTTTTTAAATTAACATTTAACATTTGATTTATGTTTTAAATTTTTATTAAGTTAAATTTTGAAACAACCTTTATTTAAGGGAAAATATATAAAAAAATATTTTTTTTTAACTTCATACATTTTATATAATTGATTCAATACTATTTACTTGAAACTCCATTTACAGTTATCATTAACTTATTAAGAAAAATGATTTAACTGGTGTTTCCAAAATTTTAGTTAAAACTATAATTTATTGTTTTTAGGTCCAATCCGTGGCTTCCCCGAGTCATCCCCGAGACAACCACATCCTTACTTCGCGTTCTAGCCCAAATGGACCCGTGTAAAAAATTTTAACAAAAAATTTCTAAGTCTTAAAATTAACCCGATACAAAGCTAAAACGACCCGAGCTCGTCTTTGAGTTTTCTCCCTGATCCCCTGTGTAACACTTCGAGCTACCATCCTTCCTTCCCAACCCATCACAGCTTGACACTAATTCCTCCACGTGCGTGTGCATGGCTAAGTTCGCCAACGTTGGTCGAAGCTGCGGCCGCCAACACGTCGGCGTCCATCCCTCAAACCGTTGTGCCGCCACCTCTGGCCGTTATCGGCCACCAATATTGGTCTGAAGCCTCGTCCCCATGTGACGAATCAATTCGCACCAGAGGGACACAGTCCGATCACTTGTGGATGGTGCAGCCTCGTCTTCTCGAACGTGAACAATAAAATGGGTCACTAAGCCCTAATTTGATCTCGAAATAAAAATGCATCGATTTATAAACTGATCTAGTATTTTTCTGGTGATATTAAACGTTAGATCTTGTTGCCATCACGAACTCGAGGCCCATAACTACATAGATCACCGAAATTGCTCAAAAATTCTTTTCAGTTTAACTTCCATTATCTCAACCAAAGCTTAATGAAAAATTTGCATTTTGTTTTCAAAAATCATCATTTTTGAAGGGGATTTGCATGGTATTACTGGCATTAACATTTGTCAAGTTTGAAATTCTACAACATTTGAATTTGTGACCGTGTTTCATAACTTTCAGGAAGAAAACTATATAAGACTTTGCTTAAATTTCTTACTGAAACATAGTACAGGGTTTAAACAAAACTTTAATATGTTTTCAGTTTACTTCCAGTAGAAATGAGGAGAGAATATTCAGATTTGGATATTGGTTAACCTGTAAACCAAAAATTTCCGTGTTTATTAAGTTCCCAGTAAAAAAATTCAAACCTGATTTGATTAATTACTGGAAACCATAGTGCAAGTTTAAAACAAAGTTTCAAAACTTTCTTTTGATTTAATTACTGGAAAACACCGTACAAATTTCAACAAATCCATCTTATTTATTTTTCAATTTCACAGAATGCTAAACATGGAGTTACATTCATGTGCAATCATACATAGGCCAAACATTCATTCACATACTAAAAATTCTTGCATGCAAATCAACAATTAACTTTACTATACCATCCAAGAATTCACACAGCAACAAAGATTTGAAAAAAAAACAAAGGTTTGCTCACATTTCTTTTAAAAAGCCCCTAATGATTTTTCAAAACAGAGAGGAAGGCCTGCAATTTTCTTCTTTCCTTATTTTGAAAACTTAGGCTTTTAGATCTGCAAATTTATAGTTACAGATCTGTGATTATTTTTGTTATGTTTATTTACTTATTTCATTAACAACAGAAACTTGCATTTACTTACAGTTGAATGTATATAACAGAGAAGTTTTCCTTTTTCCTAAAACTTGAAAACCAAATATAGAATAAAGCTTTGATCTTGGTTTTCCTGCAAAAAAAATTGGATATTGTTGTATTTAAATTCCTTGTTGTATTCATTTATTTAATCATTAAAAATAACAAATTTTTTTTCCAGATTACTTACAGTTTTGAAAAATCAGAGAAGCTTTCTTTTCTTCTACAGTTTTGAAACCAGAAACCAAGTTTAGCCTTAAACTTGATTTTTCCTGCAATTCTTGGACTTTATTGCTTAGATTCTTAATTTAATACTTACTTACAACATAAAAATTCAAATCTTTTAAAAGAATTTCACTTAACTTTGTTTCAGAGATTCTTGCATTACTCTGGCCTAAAAGAACTGCATCTTTGAATTCTAGTTTTTTTTATTCAACTCTAAAGCTTTCAGGTTTTCTTTTGATCTGGTTTTGATGTTTACAAGTTTCTTTTCTTTTAATTAATTTTTTTCTACAAACTCTAAACCAAAGGAAAATTTCTTTTAATTTCCACTTGTAAATAAAACTAACACTTGTTATTACATGGTCTTATTTGGTTTACATTTGTCGTACATAACAAAATTATGTCTAAATCCTTAATTTTAATTAATTTATAGATTTATGTTTTAAACCCTTCACTTATTAATATTTCATAAATGTATATATACATTATGTTTTTCTTATTCATACTTTATATATTATTTTTATTTGCAAATCATGTTTATGTTTTTAATCCTATCTTATTTTTCATTTACAAACTTATATTAGGAATCCTATTTTAAAATGGTTTAATTTCAATTTATACTAATTATGGGTTTAAATGTTAAAAACAATTATTTAATACTTATACAAATTAAACAAAAAAAATGGTTTGAAATTAAATTATGCATTACTGATAAATATTTATAATTAATGTTTTATTCTTGTTTATATGTTCTCATTCAAAGTATCTATTTAATATAATTTGGAAAACAAATCTTTATTAATTTAAAATATAATGTTTTCAAACCCAATATATTTATAAGATTTTTAATTTTGAATTTCAATTTCAGGATTTAATTTAAACTAAATTTATAAATATAAATAAATAACAGAACATATCTTTTATTGATCTTAAAACTTTGTAATTCTATTTATAATCCATTGGATTTCAAATCAATTAATTTGATTTATTTAAAAATCTCATTTTATAAATTTACAAACTAATTTTTACATTTCTATCAATTTAAAGGAAAAGGTTTTTTAAAACAAATTATACCTTAATACATATTATATTTTTAAACATAAGATATTAAACTTATTAACAAATACTCATCTTAAAATTTCATCTTAAACTTGAGTAATCATACTTACTATGATTTTGTTTCAAATATAAATTTCTTTTAGTCCAATTAATTTCGACTTATCATATGTAATAATCAACCAACTTATCTCTTATAAGCTTTCTCCTTTTCAATTCGACTAATCACCTTCTCTTTGATTTGTTGATTGCTCCTTTTCGTTTAATTTATCGTCAATTTCCATAATATACTTTACGTTTCAAAACTTCCAAATTTCTATTCCATAATTTCTATTCCAAGTTTCTAAATCAATTTCCATAATTTACGTTTCAAAACTTCCAAATTACCATTTCAAAAATCTTATAATTCAATTTCAAGGTTAAATTTAAACAATTCAAATATACTTCTAAATTCGTATATAAGTTTCATTCCATAATCATTTAAATTAATTTTATTTAATATTCAAATCAATTTTAATTCATCGATCAATTTCATTCAATATCCGTAAGTTAATTTATCATTCAAAATAATTTCTATTTAATTTCCAATTCATTAAATCAATTACTTAAGTTCAACTCCATAATATCAAAACTTACAAATTTACTTAAATTAGATTCGTCAAATCAAATTCCTAAAATTACAAGTCTTACGTTCATTCCAATAAAACGCATTTTATTTCTTGTTAAAGAAATTCAATTTCACTTATTTATTTACTTAGCTACAAATTTCAAAGCTCAATTAAATTAGAAACTTAATTTCTCATATTCAAGAAGTTCAATTTTAATTATTAACTTACCTAAATAATTTTCCATAACTTAATAAATAAACAAACCCAATTTTATTTATTAACGAAGTTCAAAATTCACTTTTTCAAAAGTTCAATTTCACTTATCAAGGGATTCAAATTTTTAATTAATTATCAATTTATTCAAACTTATTCAATTGTTAAATAATTTCAAACTTAAATTAATTATCTCAAATTCAATTACCAAATAATTCCAAAACCTTGTTATTAAATAATTCCAATCGTAATTATTAAATAATTCCAAACTTAATTATTAAATAATTTCGAAACTTAATTATTAAATAATTTCAAAACTTAATTATTAAATAATTTCATAACTTAATTATTAAATAATTTCATAACTTAATTCAATCATTTCTTAGATTAAACAACGTTCTTTCAACAATTAGTACGTAAATATTTTGTTTCAAATTTCAAGTATTCACATTTCTTTTCGTTAAAAAATTTAAATTCCAATTTTATTTCAAAAGCTTATTATTATTCAAATAAAATCTTTAGTTTCTCAAATTATCAAATTATTGACCAATCGGGTTTAATTTAATTCTCTATCCTAAGTCAAAGTTTATTTGGGTATTTATCATTTCAACCCTATTCCATTTCAATTCAAAAATCATATCATAACAAAGGGAACTTGCAGTGTGATAACTGGGATGGTGTCAAAGTAAATAAACAAGCAAGAACAACAATCAATAACAATCCAATAATTAATTCAATAATCCCGAAATAATCGTATCAATTCACATTGTTGTTTGTGCAAATTAATATAATTATTTCTAGAATCTACACTATCATTTCATGTAGATTAAAGATTATTACACTAATTATTCTATGCAATTCTACACTTGACATTAATTATCCAACTTCATACTTCATCAATTAATACAACATAAATTCAAATAGTTCAAGGGTAATTAACCATTTTCCTACGTGTCAAATAATTAAACATTTAAGGGGTCATATTTTACAAATTTAACTAATCAAATTTAACACATATATCGATCCAAAATTTTAACTATCCTACGTCAAATTCAATTGCATAATATTTATCACTTTATACATTCCAATTTAACATCCAATATAAACAACAAACAATCAATCAATTATCAGCCAAACGGGATTGTCATTGTATAATTAACAGATAATGGTGTCAGATGGCAAAGGTGAACTGATACATAAATAACAGTGCAATAAATAACAGCAGCATATTTCAATTGGCGTTTCAATTGAAATCAAATTTAATAAATAAAAGAACATTAATCGTGAGTAGTTGCTCATTTTTCGAGGCTAGAGATGAACGAGCATGAGACGAGTTACGAATCCAAGCGCGAATTACAAAGCAAAGGGAGATGGGCACGAATTTGACGGACAAAGCTGGTAGATAGGAATGGATGAAATCAGATCTGTACTGGATCGATGATGATAAATGGTATAAGTGAATATCTAGACCATATATAACTATATACAAATAGAAAATCATACTCATTTAAATTCAGCACATATTAAACTTTTTATATATATAAAATTATATACGCTTTTAATTGTATATACAACCTTTAACATAAAATTAAAATATAACTATATACATATTAGAAAACCTAGAATATTCATGTATGTAAATATATATATATATATATATATATATATATATATATATATATATATAAACTTACTCTAGAAAATAAACAACTTATATATATGTAAACTGTTATAACATATATAATAACCCTCAACAAAACGCACAAATACATACATATATATACACACACTCTTTATTACCATAAAATATTATGGACTTATACATTACAGTAGACTCTGTACAACTAAAGTATTATACATATATAAACTATAAAGATATTTTAAAGTAAATATATAAGCCGCAAAACATACATACTATGTTTTTAAATCAAAATATAATTAGATATAATACAGTACATATATGAAACAGTTTTATATAATAAGAACCCATCTATGTTAGAAGTATATACTGTAATAACATGTAAAACAAACTAGATGTGCACAAATAAGGACATGCAGACACATGAAGACAGAAAGGAGTATGAACCAATACTTATATATAATGGATTTAGAGAATATAATATAACGCTTATTTTAACCCCGCTACATAACCAATATATGAACATAATATAACTACAACATATGAACCAATAAACTAGTATTGAACTGTAACTATATACAGTACTGTACTTCATGTAAAATAAACTTATAGAACATAAATATATACAGTATAAAAACTTCGCAATATGCTACACCAACAAATATAACTTTATAGGAATATACAAACTCATACAGTGAAGCTATGCAAATCATATTTGTGTACAAAATGACATATTTATATTTATATGAAATCAAAACTTCAAAACTGTTATAAAGAACATAACATTCATATATAATATGCACACTTAACTAAAACATATCCAACTTAAATAGAGCAGGACCAGTTTTGCCCAGACTTTTGATAAAACTAATGCATGTATCATTTATTTTCATGACTGAAGAGGCTACAAAGAACAAACAGGCACACGAAAACAATATACATACAAATGTAAAATATATATAACCACATAGTTTTTTTATATAAAAAAAATCTGTAAAAAAAATGTTATGTTCTACCACTTACTTGCAAACGACGAAGGGAAAAAGGAGATAGGGGAAGTGGTGGCCGAGATGAACGTGGTGACGCTTGGTGGAAGAGCTAGTTGCACTTGACGAGTGTGGTTTGGGTCCGGGGAAGTGGAGGCTCGGCTTGGCTGTGCCTTGCGTGATGAAGGAGGCGGGCGAGGTGTTGAGGCCGATGAGAGAAGAGAGAGGGGAAGACGCGTTCTGTCTCGGGTTGCTTGCTGTGCATAGGTCATGGCCAACTTGGGTAGGTAGGAGGGAGGAAGGAGAAGTGGGTTTGCGAGTGGTTTCACGACAGAGGCTAGTTGGGTGTACGGTTTTCGGTGGCGCAGGCTATTGGAGGAGATGCTATCGGTCTGTGGCGGTTGGTGAATGGGTCAGGTGATGTAGCGTCGGGTTTTGCGCACGGAGGAAGGGAAGGCTCACCAACATTTTAAAAGCTCTGAATAATATTATATTTCTTAGTTTAGAAATGAGAATGGAAGCAGGCAGAGAAACCAAATGTGCTTCAGTCAAAGGAAAGAGAGATGAACGCAAAACAATAAATGGAAGAGCAATAAATTTTATTTTTGGGACCAGAGAAAGCAACGTTTAGGGTAGAGTAAATTTTGGAAAAGCAATGACACACGCTGAAAATAAATAAATGCTAATGACCATTCCAATTCAGGCGTTTGAGATTTGAGTGGACACGAATTATCAGAAGCTCAAAAATAGATCCCGATACGATTATCCGTTTACGGATTCCGCTCTGAACCGAACTTCAAAACACAGACTTGAATATATCATTGAGATCAGCACGACAAGATGGTCAAAGTGGTATACAGATATCAGTGGTACGATTGAATTATAAAAATTCGAATTTTTATACTAGCGGAAAATGCATGAAAATCGTAGAAAAATAAGATCGACGGAGCCAAAGAAGTCCGAATTTGGAAAAACGAAAAATAGCCTTTGCTCAGAAGATGGTTTAGAATTTTTCTATGTAAAAATATTTAGGTTCCGAAAATATTTTATTGTCATTGCTTTTTAACTGATTAAATCGAAGTAAATTTACGCACGAAATAAACTTCCATATTTTCGGACGAAAATTTGTCAGTTGCTATGTTTATCTCGACGCATTTAAAATATCAAATTTATATTTCAAAATTTTATCATTTTTATTTTATTAAATATCACACAAATTCAGTTAATTAAATTAATTAAAACCATTAAAATATCCGGGTTGTTACAATTAGAGATGGTTTACATTTGGAATTTGAATTGAAATTAGTTCTAATTGAATTTGATTTGAATTAATTGAAATTGTGATTGAAGATGTATAAGTATAAAATTCAAATGGAAAATTCGAATTGGATTAATTTGAAACGATTTGAAATTGAAGCGGGTTCAATTTGAAATTAGTCCGAATTGATTTGAATAATTTGGAATTGTAATTAAAGTTGAACAGTTTTAAATTCAAATGGAATTTGAATTTAATTTGGAAGGAAATCAAGAATAATTCAACTTAATTTGGAAATGGAGTTTGAAACTGGGATTAATTCAAACTGGAGTTGAAATGAATTGAAATTGGAACTAGTTCAATTGAAATTTATTTGAATTAGTAGAATTTGAGATCAAGATTAAATAAAGTAAAATTTGGAAAGAAACCAAGGTTAATTCAACTTAAATTGGGGTTGAATCAATTTCAATGGAAATTGGAGTTATTTAAAATTGGAATTGTGTCAATTTAAATGGATGTGGAAATTTAAATTGAATTGACAAGAATAGAGATTGGGAAGTGAGCAATTTTGACTCTAGACTATTTTTAATATAAATTGTTTTAATATAAACCTATTTTTCCAAGCTATTCATTATATATACAACCTTTCTTTTAAAAGCCAACATCATATACTTGTTTTTCAAATATTTTTGAAACTGTTTAACGATTTTCCAACTGTTTTATAAAATAATTACTATATTCCAACTATTGTACAAAACTAATTATTATCGTACTATTATTTTGCAATTAACTAAAATTTCTATAATTATTTTAACTATTTTCTAACTATTTTATACCTATTTTACAAACTAGTAATTATTTTCCAACTACTTATCTATTTTTAAATTTTTCAAGCTATTTTCTAAATAAACTGGTCGGAGTTCAAACTGTTATTGGTTAAATAGCCAATCGAGATAAGAATAGAGGTGATAATCCAAATGGATTGAAGCAATTGTGAGTAAGTAAATGAAAATCAAAGTGAATGTGAATAGAAATGGAATTGATTTAGCTAATAACCAATAAAGATAAATATGTTGGGTGTACGTATGTTATTCTATTCGCATAATGATTTGATCCAGATTCGAGCACAGAATTTTGAGATAGTATGTCGACCCGAGTTGGGTTTTTCACTCGATTTTCGATGGCGAACCTGGATATGGATTGTTGATTGGTTCTGGATATTCTCTATAATAGTTATGACTATGCAAGGAGAATGACGGTTTCTGATCAAGAAACCGGATCTGTGTCCGCACTAGGAAGTCGGGGGCACGATACTAGTTCGGAAGTAAAATTGTGTGGTCGAGTGAGCGATCAGATTGGTATAGCGTACGGATGATATGTGTACATCGTACGGATTTGAATGAAAATGATATTGAAAGGAGTAATCAAATTTGAATATTTGATTTTGAGTAAACAAAGTTAAATATCTTTGTTTTATAAAATGAAACTCCCCTTGTTGAATCTTTTGCCAGAAGAAAAAGGTTTTTGAAAATGTTTGAAGTATAAAAGGAGTTTTATACAAGTTTGAATTGATCCAAAGTTTTAAAAATTATACCTATCTGTATACACATATATAAAGGATCTTATGAGGATTTTAGAAAGGTTTTAGAAACCTTTGGATTTGGAAAGGCTCTTGATTTTTGGGTAAAATCAATATGAGAATTTGGAAAGCCTAGTTTGAGAATTATCGATTTTGGAATAATCGATTTTGTGTAAAGGAGCTTTGCATGAGATCATACTAGGTGTATGATTTGAAGATACTATATGTGTATAGTATAAAATGTTTTGATGATGACTCTAGGGAAAAAGGCGCTCCCTTGAAATGAACTTCATAGGAGTGTCACCGGGTGGTGCTGTCTTGAGACCCAAGGGGGGGTTCTAAAGTTGATCATGTGAGGAGTCCGGACAAAACTAGTTCCTGGGGATTATGAGTAGAGTATACCATAGCGAAAGTCGTGTGTGCTGCTGAGAGCCAACAGTCTGCGTTTGATTTTATATCAGCAGACTGTGACCTATTGTAACATAGCGAAAGTCATGTGTGCCGCTGAGAGCCAACAGTCTGCATTTGATTTTATATCGGTAGACTGCGACCTATGTAGGAGTGGAGAAGTTTCAGTTCGACAGCGGAAATCAGAGGCCGTAGAGAGCCTGCACTTACATGGACTTTTGCTGTGATGACAATGTAACCTTAGAATGTAACCGCGACCCGTCGTGGGTTCCATGGCGTAATCGAGAGGCCGTAGAGAGCCTGCAGTTACATGGAATTTTTCTACGATGGCAACGTAACCCAAGATGTAATTGCGACCATGGATGGGAGTGATGATTTCCAAAGCATTATCACCAAAGATATTTCCTCGATTTCAAAAATGTTTTCTATATTTTCAATAAAATTATTTTCCAAGTATTTTCACTGGGTGTTGATAATGGGTCTGCTAAGTACTTATAGGTTTTCAGTCCTACGCCTGATCAACGTATGACCGAATTTCTATGGGAACAAGGATGGACTTGTCGAAACATCGAGTTATAAAGGTATCTTTATAAAAAATATTTTAGTAATATTATATAATTTTTTTAAAAATGATCAAAGAAAATTTATCTGATTTTAAGCATTTAATAATTCTGGCTTCGTTCCTTTTCGAGGACGAAAATATTCAAAGGGGGGAGGAATGTGATAACATGAATTTTGGAGTATCTGTTAATTGTTAATTAACGGGGTTAACTAATAGAAATATTGAATTATAGATTTAACAAATAATTCTGATAATAAATAGTTATACCTGGATTGTAATTCAAATTTGAATCTGAACTTGAGTTTAAATTTGAAACTTAAATTTAAGATTTAAGTAAATGCCTTAGTAAATAATTTGGATTTTTAGAATAATTTGTATATATAATTTATTTAACAGGTAAACAGGCACAAGGAAGAAGTTGCAAAAAAATTTAGTCTAAGGGACAACAAGTTTGCTTTTTAGCCCGAATGACACTTTTTAGTGTAAACTGAAAATGATAGTACAACTATCATTCTGTGATTTACACTAAAAAGTGTCCTTCAGCCTAAAAAACAAACTTCTTGTCCCTGACACTAAAAATTTTTCTAACTTTTTCCTTTAGCCTAAAAACCCCTTTATTTAATGTATAATTGGTTAATCACATTTTCTGTAAATATTGCGTATAATTATAATTGGGAAATATAAAAAAAAATGTATGATAGTTAAATGAGGTTTAAATAAAGGAGTTTATTTTGATTTGTATTAAGGGTATCAACATAGATTAATAAAAACAAATATTTAGTAGTTCAAATCATAATAGCCTAAAATAAGATTTAACAAGGGTTTAAATACATTTTCAAATACTCAAAATTTTTGTACTTTGTATATATAAAGAAAAGTTTAAAAGAAAAATATATTTATTAATATAAATACATACAAGGCACAAGAGACATTTAAATATAAATTTAAAACACTTGAAAATATCTCATTTTTGCATGCCAACACTTGTAAGAAAATAATTATATGTATTGACAAATGTAAACTTAATGGCATTCCCTTTTGATTTAACATTAGGTAAAAGGTAATAAGAAAAAAATAGGGGCCAGACCTATTTTCTTCAAAAACTTGAAATTATAAAAAAAAAGTTTCAACCTGAAGTAAAATTAAAGCAGATCTTAAGTAAGCTTAAAATCAAAAGATTTCTAGTTTTAAATCAAATGGCCAATCCAAAAGTGCAAGAATCAGATTCATCTCAACTCAGCAGTACAAAAGTTTAGTTTAAAATGAAAAAAAAACAGAGAGTCAACTTGAAATAAAAGAAAGATTGCCAGATCAAAAAGAAAAAGAAAAAAATAGCCTGTCTCTGTTCAACGACCAACTGAGGAAGCATTTAAACCCATATGTTATTCTGGTTTGCTTGTGATAAAATTTGATATAAGTTGTGATATATGTTTTATGACTGTGAACTGTGTGTTGCATGTTATATGTATATGGATGACTATATGTAAGTTACAAGCAGGGACAAAAATCAAAGCCCTTAAGCCTGGAAACATTTTAAAACCTGAAAAAAAATATTCCTCTGTTCAAACTGAATATAAGGTGAGTAAATCTTCTTCTAGAAATGAAATTTTAATCTGTTATATTGGTTGCATGCGAAGATCTTAAAAGAATGATATAAACTATGCCTGTGAATATAGGTTCTTGTATATATATACATATATTAAGGTGCATGTCTGTTGTATTCTTATTCAACTCTGTCTTCAAGTACAGGGTTAGATTTAATTTTAAAATTCAAAATCACCTTAACTAAGTATTGTTAGGCCTTGGTTTTCAAACCAAAAATGTTTGTTTATATATAAATTAAGGTGTAAAAATAGATTCAATCTTAATAGATTTGAGAATTTTCTGAAACAAGAAAATACAGTGGATTCTCTTTAAACATGAAAAACCCAAACATTTTAATTTGTTGATTTGAGTTCACAACTTGAACCGTCACTCAAATACTTGATTTTTAAGATGAAGATCATGAATTTTAGATTTGTAAATTGGGTGATATTGCATGTTGATCGGAATTGGGTTCTCGAGCGATTTCCGATGATCGAGAAAATTTAGGGATGCGAGAGTTTGGGTAAAGTAGGTCTGGAGGTTGGTGTTGTCGGCAAAAATGGTCTGAGTAATTCTCGAGTGTTGTGGTGGCGTAGAGATGGCGTTATAGGGTTTGGGGTTTATTTTGGTTTGATGTCAGGAATTTGGATGTTGTGACATCGACAGAGCTTCGAGCTCGATCGCGATGTGGGGATTTGGGGCGTGGGCCTATGGTGAGGTGATGACCGGAGTGTCAATGGTTCAGGTGGTCAGAGATGGTGGCATGTGGAGGTTTTTAGGGGAGGTTTTGTTCCAGTTTTGGCCATGGGAAGCTCAAATTCAATTTGGACTTTGTGATAATGAATCAATGGTAGGAATCGATTGTAGGATCGAACGTCGACATGAGGGAGGTATGGGAGATGGTCGGAGGTTGGTGGGATGGCCGTGCACGTACACGCGACTGTTTCGTGTCCGGTCTTGTTTAAGGGCATCTGGGAAGAAGCGGTAGCTCGAAGTAGAGCTCTAGAAAGTAAGGCTTGATCTCGAGTTTGTCTTCGGGATGTTTCGTGTGTAGCAGCTGTTCTTTTACAAGAATGGTGGGCTCAGAATTTTGTTAGGTATCAGTTTTAAATTTTTTAAGTTACTTGTGTTATCAGTTTGAATATATATTTAATTTCCTTTTAAAACTTTAAATTCTGGTTGTTTTAAGGGTTTGGTTAAAGAAAGGTTGAATAATTTATCAACTTAAAATTATCGAGTTAATTTTTATGATGATACAATGTTTTAAATCATTTTGTTAAGTAACAAATTATTGAACAAGTATCCAAAATGCATGTATGAATAAGTTCAAGGAATTTTTAAAGGGAAATTTTTTAAAATGATAAAGTTTTTAATTTTCTGATTAAAATAAATTTAAATTTTGATTTAAATCCCTGAGTGTTTTAGTTATGGTTTGATAAATTATTAAGATAAATGGTTTATTTAAATTTAGTATAGAATAATCATTTACTTAATGATTAAGGGAAAATTTATTTAAAGGTGATTTAATTAATGAAGTAATTAATGTATGATTACTTAATGAAGTTAATACTTAATATAATTAAAGGGTAATTACTCTATGTCATTACATTAAAGGATAATCGATTTATGTGATGAAGTAATTAAAGGAAAATAATTACTTAAAGACAAATAATCAATTAAAATTAATTAATTAATGATTAAAGTTGATTAAGTGATTAAGGATAATCACTTTTGTAACTAATTAAGGATAATTAATCAAGGGTTAATTAACTGAGGATAAATTACAATGAGATAATTACTTGATGGAAGTAATTAAAGATTGATTACTTAAGGGAGGTAATTAAATGACATTTACTTGGTGTTATTAATTAAAGGATTATTTAATTAAAGAAATTAATTAAAGGTTAGTTAATTAGTGGGTGTGACTAATTAAAGGATAATTAGTCAAGGGTGATTAATTAAGATGGATAATTAAAGTATGATTAATTACTTGGTGTGTAATTAATTAGTATTAAGTAAAGGTAACCTAAGTGATTAAAATTAGTAATTAATTTAATTAGAGATAAAACTAATTAATTTTGGAGGTGATCAACCTAAATTATGAATGATTGAATAATGTTAAATGCCTTGAAATGGTTGATATTTCTGATACGAAATGATTATGATATGATATGTTTGTTTGAACAATGATTGTGTGGTCATCTGTCGTTGATGAATTAAAGTGTAAAAAGCGACATCTTGAGATTATAGGTTGAACTGAGTTTCACACGAATAACTTGGGTTAAATGGTATTGAATTCGAAGAGTCGGGATCGGGTATGAGTAAATACCCGAACCCACTTCGAGTTTGTAACCCACAATGATTCTCATAAATTGATATGTCAAATCAATAGGCTGGATTGAAATGATTTAAGTGAACTGGATCCTTTAATCTAACTTTTGGTACTTAGAAATTAATATGTGAATTAGTGATGTCGATAATCAAATTATGAATTTGTAAATTGATACGAGTTACCCGGTTTTAAATTAGTTGTATGCTTGGTGTTTCATGGGCTTACTCGCGCTGGTTTCCAGCCCGACCCGGGTGTCACTTTGATGTAATGCTCGGGTCAGACCGAGTATTACAGATTTTCAGGTAAGGACGTTCTGGAGCTCAGGAGGCAAGCTGGGTGGCAGGAACGTATGGAGAGTTTCCGCTGTGATACATAGTTGTATATCTGGAACATGATGTTTTAAACTGTTTAGTGTTTGTGTAAATATTGTAACTCTGATATATTAAAGTGTAATTTGACAAGTACAGCTTTCCTTTGTATAAATGTTATTTTATGTGATATTATATTTTGATCCGCTGCGAATGTGAGAATCTATGTTCTTTTCTGTTTTCTTCTTCTTTCTCTTTTCTTCTTTTCCTAACTATTTGGAATTCGGGATCGGAATTTCCCGGTCGTTACATATCATTACTTTCCTTTTATATATTTTAATTATTTTCAATTTCACAATTTTAAACTTTACTAATTTTTTCGTACGAACCCTTATTACGAAACTTTATGTATGAAAGTTGTCCAGAAAATCGCCACGAATGCAACAGCGCAAGTTTCTTACCAAATTCAGTCATTTGTTCTAATTTTATTTTTAATTTTATTTAAGATTGATCAATTTCTTTTGATAAATTAATTTACTTTAATAATTTTTTGGTTAATTTTTTTCAGCCTTCACATTCTCTCCCCTTAAAAGGATTTCATCCTTGAAATCTCCAAGAATGGAAAAATGCAAATCATATACACAAAAATCAATAACTACGACTATCTACTCATCCATCAACCACTAGCAACCAGTATCCTTAGTTCAAATTTCGAATGCAATATGTATACCTAAGTATGGAATGCATATGAACCTACGACTAATACTAAAATTAAGCGGACTGGTCGGTTTCCTATAATTCAAATGCTTATACCATGTATCCAAATGTATGTAACAACCTATGTAATTATACTTGTAATTTTATATGCATGCGGGATCATTCAATACATATGTAAAAACCATATGCGTATAATTTGATAAATAAAATAAGTTATGGTGTGAGTGCATGCTAACCTAAATATAATCACCTATATGGCAACGATTAATTTAGTTAATACATCCATTAGTAACCATCATCCAAAACATGTCCTAATAACACGTTCACAATCATTCCTAGCATCCAAATATTCCTACCTATGGGGTACACTGAGCTAAAGCGTAAGTGCATAAGCAGTTATGTACATGTTAACTAAAATAGAAATGTACCAAAAAATAGTTCGGGATAGGTAGCTCGGATATTTTACTCTACCTCCCATGTACTCTTTGTTGGGTCATCTCTCCACTGAACCTTAACTAGCTTAATAACTTTATTGTGAAGTCGCTTTATACCATGCTCAACGATGTGGGCAAGTGCATGGTGATCAATCACTCTCTTTGTACTAAACAATTTTACAGCCAAACGTGTACATTTGTATGGTGTATTAAAACATGTTAAACATGTATGCATAATGGTTCTAAATTGCTGTCTCCTATATGGATGCATTCTTTTTAAAAACATTTTGAAAATATGATGCAAACAAACAAGATATACTGGTAGTTCTACATGTATGTAATTTTTCAAAAACCCTTTTTCATATAATAATTTCCATATTCCCATGAATAAGAATGTGGTTCAACCAATTTTGCATCCAATCCTTATCATCCAAAACCTAGCACATAATTTTTAACTCTCTATTAGTTATAATTTTATTACCCATTAAATCTGTAATTAATTTCTATAAATCCTAGTCCTATAATTACTACGCTGTTAATAACTAATATGAATACCATCGTAGATTACACTATTTATATATTTTTATTTTAAACGTTAAGCGTGGTTATACGTGTGTCTATATATACATATATTATTAATTTCTAAACTAGAACATTATTTTTCACTTTTTAATTTATCAGAGCCATCATTCTAAAAAGGATTACCATTATAATTTTCCATAAATTAACCAAAAGTGAGATCTTTGCTTCATTGAAATTACAAGAAATTATCTCTTTTCTTTTATTGAGTAGACAGTGTAAACTACTAATAAGGATATACATGTCTTACACATCTCTTTCCCTTTTAACTATATCCCCTGTTAGTTCAAACGATGTACTTTTATACATATTTTGGGACTAGATAATTTATGGAAATTACGTAGAAGCTACTCTAAATAAATCAAAATATAGAAATTCACATTCCAAGTCATCTATGGCAACCTAATTTACAATCCAATCATAGATCTGTAATAAACAAACATTCTAATATAATAAATATTTAGGACTGAATTCAAATTTCAAGGTTAGGTTGTGCATACTATTTCTATTATAATTTCTAATTTATTGAATGTATAGGCGATAATCCTATACACTTGCATAATAATTAAATAAAATCTAACAATTTAAGTTTCAATGTTATAAATAAATTATATAATTTCCTGCCCTATTTTTAAGCTTTACAAATGTCAAAATCTGAATCCATTCTTTTACATGACTTTTTTTGACTTTCTAATCCAAAAGAATATGTATAATAAGGCATATACATATAATTTGACTTACAGATCTAAGAAGAGAATTGGGATTAAGGGGAATACAGATTTATAATTATAAAAATTACCTTCTAAAAAAATTTAGACCCAACTTCTCAAAAGCATTTAAATAAAAAAAATCAAAGCTTTTGAACATAATTATTCCAAAATTCTCTATCTTTAAAGAAAATCAAGCCACATCTTAATGTAATTAGGACTTAGTCAATGCGCTAAAGCATATGATTCACCCTACTATTATGCAGTTAATCTTAGATTTGGGGAACCTATTATTTTACTCTAAAACAACGAAATACCTATAAATGTATTTTTAAATTTTAGCTTTTTAGGCATAGGTTTAGTGATCCTTTCCATTAGTGTGTGGATTGTTACATCCTTTCTACTACTACCTCCTCTAGCCGACTCGGTTAGACCACAACTGTTGGATCGTATAGAAACTTTCACAAGTATGGCATATGTAAAATGTCATGTAATCCCTCTAACCTTTTAGGAAGCTTCACCCTATAAGATAAATCTCTAATCTACTTATGATCGAGAAAGGCCCTACAAACCTTAGTGCTAACTTTTCTGAAACTACCGAACCTTATGAAATGTCTAAGCGGCGAGACCATCACAAAACTATGTTGCCCACTGCGAACTCCAACTCTGTATGTCCCCTCTTAACATAGGACTTCTGGCTATCTTGCGTGGTTTTTATCCTTCTACGGATCATGTCCATCTTCTTTGAAGTCACCCTACCATATCTGATCCAAGAATGATCCTATCTATAATGTTCCACCAACAAGACGGTGATCTCCAAGGTCTCCCGTATAACACCTCATACGGTGCCATCCCAAAACTTGCTAGACAACTATTATTATAAGAAAAATCCATTACTAGCAAGTAATCTTCCCAAGAGCCTTAAAATTAAAAATATACTTCCAAAGTAAGTCCTCTAATACTCGATTCACCCTCTCAATCAATCTATCTTTGTTTGGGTCATAAGCAGTACTAAGACTCAACTCGGGGATTAAAGCCTCCCTTAAAATTTGCTAGTGAAACGTAAGTCCCAGTCACTAATAATACTAGAAGGAACTCCATATAACCGAAATATCTCCATTACATAAAGGGTCGCCAAAAAAGCAGCAGTCCTTATGCTCCAAACTAGAATAAAGTGAGAAAATTTGGTCAGTCGGTCGATTATGACTCAATACTGTCATTTCCACTCCTACTTCTAAGCAATCCATCAATGAAATCCATAGAAATACTCTTCCACTTCCACTGTGGAATATCCAATGGCTGCAAAAATCCATTCAGCTTTTTTTGCTTCGTTTTTACTGGTTGGCTAGTCACACACTTGGACACATACTCTGCCACATGCCTCTTCATACCAGGCCAATAAAGGAATCTCTTCATATAACGATACACTTTATCTCCACTGGGATGGATGACCGTCCTAGAGCAATGAGACTTAGCTAGTGCTATGTCAATCAAATCCATGATGAGAGGAACACATAGTCTACCATCTCTCCGTAACCACCCCTTCAAATCAATAGTTAAACACCTCAAATGATTCGACTACTCTCCTCTACAAAGCTTTTTAAGAATTTCCAATAACTCCGTACTTTGCATCTGATTTAACCTAATGCGGTCCATAAGTGTAGGCTATACATCCAAGGCTACTAATAATCTTAGGGTGATGTCGACAAAGGTCCAAAATCGAATGTAGAAATAAACCCCAAATGCTCCCACTCTAATAACATAAGGCTCAATATCGAATGTTTCCTACTAAAGGCATCGGCTATGGCATTGCCTTTGCTTGGACTATGGAAGATACAAAATCGTACAATGCAAATAATTTCATCTACCTCTACTATCTTAAATTCAAATTTTTTAGAAGAAAAAAATACTTCATGGACTTATGATCCGTGAATAGATCAAACTATTCTCCTAATATATAATGCCGCCATGATTCGAGTGCATAAACAATGGATGCAAGCTTCAGATAGGGTAAGACAGTTTTTCTCATTAACTTTCAATTCTCCACTAGCATAGCTCACTACTCTTCCTTCCTACATCAAAGGCATGCCCAATCCCGTTCCATAGGCATTAGTATACGCTGTGAATGCCTTCGAACCATTAGGTAGTACCAAAAAAGTTTCACTAGTCAATAATTCTTTTAGCTCTGTAAAAACATCCTTACACTTTGAATCCAATGAGAAAACCATATTTAATTAATAAAGTGATTTAGAGGGGCATATAGTTTAGTGAATTACTTAGTGAACTTCCTATAATAGCCCACCAAACCAAGGGACTCCTCACCTCCATGGCGTTCTTTAGTATATGCCAATTCTATACTGCATCATGTCTAATAGGATCAACCACCAATCCATGCTTAGTGACAACATATCCTAAAAAGTGAACCTTCTTGAGCTAGAGGTGGCATTTAGAAAACTTCACCTTCAACTTATGCCCATGGAGAGTATTGAGCACTTCTTTTAGACGTAACTTGTGCTTCTTGCTGTTTAAATAAACTAGTATGTCATCAATAAATGCCACCATGAACTTATTAAGAAACCCTTTAAAAATTTGATTCATCGGTTGAACGAAATAGGCATGTGCACTAGTCCGTCCAACGGGCATGACTAACCACACATAAAATCTATCAGGTGTGCAAAAGGCAGTTATTTAAATACTATCTTCGGCTACACACAACTGATGGAACCTAGTAGTTAAGTCAAGCTTAGAGAATACCTTCGATCCCGATGAAAGAGATCATCTATGCTGGGTAAAGGTAATGATTCTTCTTTATCAGATTATTTGGCTCATGGTAATCGATGCAAAGCCTTAGAGAACCACCTCGGTGGCAAAGACAGCTAGTGGTCCCCACATTTAAATACTCTTCCTAATGAAGCCTTTCTCTAACATCGCATTCATTTGCTAATTTTGCTTGAATTTTTCATTAGGAACTATATGCCACAATGCGAAGGAAATGAATCTGGCATTCTCCTCGAGATAAATTGAAAATTCGATATCACTTTGAGGTGGAAGACTGGTAACTTCGAAAAGGACACCTAGGTAGTCTTCAACTACTGACACTGAAGCTAACACATCGTGTGATAGGTCTAAGGAATATAAGCAACTCAACATAAATAAAATTATGAGGTCGCGATAAACCTCAAGGCGGCACCCACTACAAGTACTTAAACTAATGACCCTCCTATCACAATCTAAAACTTCCCCATAAATGGTTATAGAGTCCATACCCAAAATTAAAAAAAATCCAAGAAACCCATGAAAAAGCATTGTAATCAAACCCGACAACCAGAATATACTATTTCTAAACCTTACAAATCATATATAAATGAGCCGATCCTCCAACAAGGTTTGATACAACTACTGGGTTAGTAACCATGCTAGTGTCTAAGTTCAACTCATCTACAAGTATACTTAAATAAAAAAAAGTGTGATGCCCCAGAGTCTAATACGGTGCAAATAGATAAATCATATACAGTTAACACACCTTCAATTACAACTTTATTCGCCTTGTACGACTCGAGCTGGGAACAACATCTAGTGCGTAAGTTGAAACCACTTGGGTAGAGGTCATTGGTGTAGTTGGACATTCCCTCTTTATGTGCCCGAATTGACTGTAATTGTAACATTTAATCTTTGAGATGTCCACCCTGCAATTCTTTACAACATGCCCCTTCCTACTGCACCTTCCACACTTGATTTTCCGCTTCTTAATATTTCTTTAGGTCCCAACTCCATCGATGCACTGATTCTGCTATGGTGACTTTCCTCTTGACTTCGTGGGTTCACTCCTCACTCCTCTTTGGAAACAGTATTTGGCAAAGCCATTTCTACCAAACCCTCGTAAGTTGCTCCATGGAATATGGTTAAGATTGAAACCTTGAAGAGGTTGATTCAATAACTTTTCAAACTTTGAAGCTTTCTTATTAAGGTTATTTATCAGATCTAGTCCAAACTTAGCCAACTCATCGAACTAATTTTCATAGTCTCTCACTGACACTTCTCCTTACTGCAAATGTATGAACTTCTCCAACTGTACTCCTTGCTATGCTACAAAAAGAAATCTCTTCTCAAATCGCCTTTTAAACTCTCCCCACGTTATCTCTTCCATGTTGTTTTCTGCTACTGCCACCACCACACCCCAAAAATTTAGAGCATCTCCTTGTAAATGTCAGGCAACAAGTTGTCTCTTAATGGCATCTCCATGGCCCATCAATCTGAAAATCCTCATATAAGTATGAATCCATGCCTTCGAGTCAACAAAATATTCAGTTCCTACATATGGATTACCTCTTCGACTCATAAAGTCCTTACATAGGTTGGCCAAATAACCGACGTGTGGATCTAGCAGAACTGCTCATTCTCTCTGTTTGTGATTAGGAATTGTTAGAAACTTTCCCACAATAGTATTAACAAGAATAAGTGATTACTTTTTTTGTGTTAAATCTTTGAAAAACTTATTATACATGTATATTTTTGAAAATCCTTTGAAAAACTTATTTTTTTCAAAATATTCAAGTACGTTCTCTTAGTAAGTGCCTTCTCCTAAGGAATCTTAAACCTAGGCTCTGAAACCAAATGCAATAACCTACACTCTAAACACACCGACCCAAAGCTTAAAGTGACTTTTGAACTTGCGTTATGTCAAGAAGTATGAGCTGTTGGTTACTAAAGCATTACAGGACAAGGTCACAATGATAAAATCAAAGACATTCTACACTTTCAGATCTCACAAGAAGGCAATAAAATATAAATATAGGAAATAATCATTTCTAAAAATATCCTAGAAACCATAGTCCCAAAATATTTATTATCAAAAATCAAGAGTTTACAAAATAACAGCATAAAGTACAATAAGTACCGGATATCGTAGATAGTTACATAGAGAATAATGAAGAAGAATATGCAATGCCAACGCCAAGCTCGCTTCTCCATACACTAGATCTGGGCCAATCACCTACTGCAAGGTCCTTCTATTGTGGGGAAAAAGAAAAGAAGCGGGTTGGACAAAAGTGTAGTGAATGAGTTGTATTACTAATATATGGTGATCACATGCGATTAACTTTAATTATAATCTGCATAACCTAAGGTGTTGTACTTGTGTTTGTGAATTACTTATAAGGGTTGGTCACAATAATCTAAGGAATATGGTTCCAAATACACCTACACCCAAATATCTTATGGAGGCTTATACATAGTGATCGAACAACTAATCAACAACGCATCGGATAACTGATCAACAACGGATCAACTAATAACTTCTAGAGTTGTCCTAACATAAGATCGCATAAAATGTCACCCTTAGTATTGCACTACCCAACTATGACTATAACGTATCGTACTTACACTTTGAGAGGATTACGTAACGCCGACATGTATCAAAGACGACTTAGGGTCTTTTGAAGCATGAACTTAATGGTAATTCCACTTATTGCAATGCATTGGGCATCCGACAGTATCTTGTCCTAATTGTTGTATGAACCGAGGAACCTCCCATTAGTGTCGGACCATGCACCATACCAGGTATCCACCAACAGCATCGCATACCCCTTAGAACCTCCTGCTAGTGTCATGTGCTTAACACATCCTCGCAATCAAACTACCTTATACCGAATTTCAAATTTGCAGAATACATGGTGTCTAGGCCTAATTTCCTACATACATGTCTATATCAGTCTCGTAGTGTTCGAAAGTCAGGGAATAGGGAACTAGCTTCCCATAATAATATACTATTATGTATGGTAATATATTTATATACATAAAAACCTAGTCCATAGGCCAAAGTTCAACGTGTGTAGAAAATATGCCTACCAATAGACAGTCTTGTACTGCAGTGGTCGGCTGCTTACTATCGATTGACTATAGTAAACTTATCGACCGTTCCAGTTTTGATTACTATAACATATGTTATTTTTCTTTGTTTAACGTTCATTAACAATGAATCATATATTTGACAGTGATTATCTCTCAACTACTGACTAGATTTCACCTATTTGTTTAACTCTAAAATGCTACGTATAATTATAATAACTTTCGTGTATAACTTATAATTTCGTTTAAACGATTTCAATTCATCAATTTCATAATCACATATGTGTATTTACATCTCAAAGTTGGTTCAAGGATCAATTTACAGGATGTGTGTATATATATTGCAACGACCCGTAAAATTTTGTTATTTTTAATGGTTTTGTTTAGCGTATTTAATATGATTTTTGAGAAATTTTAAATAATAATATTTTGAAATAAAATTTTACATTTGGATTACGTATAGTTAAATGCGACAAATGATAAGTTTTTATCAAAGATTAAGAAAGTATATTTCAGGGTGCGATTCTGTTCAATTTAAGTCAGTAATAATTGATGTTCATAAAATAATTTATTTTGGGAAATTCAAGGCACAGCTGTTTTATTTGCCATCATTTCTTTTATTTATTTTCAAACGGTTCATTTTGCCTTTATAACGTGTCCTTCCATATTTATTCTTGCTGTCCAATCAAGCTATTAATTGCTTTGATTGTCTCTAAAACAGTGTGTAGCTGTTACGTATTCTACCGTTAAAATTTCAATTGCTTAATAATTTTTCCAATTCACAGATAGACTTCCCCATTCCTAGCCATTAATAAACTTTGAAATCATCGTCCTTTCCTTTCATTATTCCCCGTTTTATAATAATAATTGAAATTTATAGCTGTTTCAGTATATAACTTTTACACGTATTATACTCATTTAATTTCAGCAGTCCATTGCCTTTAATTTTTAAACTGTTCCATTTTCTTCCCAGGCAACAGCTCGCATTCCATTTCGCTTATAAATCAGTTTCGTCTTTTACTCAACTGCTCACATTTTCTTCCATCTATCCGTTTAATAGTTATATATAAGTTGAAATATGTTTCCCTGGTTCATCTCCTTTTCTTTTTTCATTGACATATTAATTCTGGGAAGTGATTAATTTAAAAACCCATCTTCCCCTCATTTCTTTAAACTTTCAGCTAAATTTTAGCTTGTGACCGTTGTTGTACATTTCATAAAAGAGGTACGTTACCTTATTAATCTTCGGAATTTAAGGGTGAAATTTTTATTTTTCTAACCTTTCCTTTCCTACGCTCCCTGTTTCCACTTCTTCCATTATGACCGTTCATTATATATATACACTACAGTTGGAAAGTTACAAACGTATAAACTTAGATACGTTTTGTATTTATTAAAAATTTAAAGCTCACCTTAAATTGTGCAAAGAGTTTTTCCTTTGCCTTTATAACTTTGGGTTTATACCTACTGTTGCTTCCTCTTCCTCCCTGAAGCCTATTTTCTTTCTTTCCCAAGTTGTTACAGCGCCTCTTCAAGGCCATAACCGCATACCACTATCGCCATCACCCATCAGACACTCGTCACCACTAGCTTGCATACGTTCGCATATATTAGGTATAGTACTTCTGTCTGTTAGCATATATATATCAGTGAATTTGTCACATGGGTTATATTATCTTGGGTTTCCCTGTTTCCAGTTTAATAACATATTATAAAAAATATGCAGCGTCTATTATATGGTTTATATATATATGTCAAAGTTATTCTTTTATATATATAAATGTATTTGTGTATATATGTATATATGCTGTTATATTAGTTTATAAAATAAAATTTTCCTTTTTCGGCTGTTGTATGTAAAGATGCTTTTTGTTCTAATTTGTTTAAGCTTAGTATTTTGTTTTCTTTATAATATTTTATACGTGAATTTGATTTAAGTGAAGCTGCTCGTATCATGTTATTAAATGAAATAATATAAGGTGATTTAAAAATATATATACTTTTTTTGAATCTTTTTGGGGTTTTGTTGGTATTGTTATATATTACTCTTTCTTAATGCAATGTACTGGAAACAACAAAATAGGTGAGTGAGAAAAAGAAAGAAAACCATATATATATATCTAAGCATTCGAGTTTATACATTTGGTCGGTAAGTATATGGTAGTTATAACGGTTTTGAATGTAAATTTTAAGCATGTCTAAGCGGTTTATGTCATAATGGTTATATTATTATTTAAATATAAGTATCATATGCGCAGGTTTTAAGTGTTTATAGTATATTTATAATATAAAGTTTATTAAGTTATAAAAGTTTATAGAGTTTATATTTTATAAGATAAAGTTTAAAAGTTATATACGCGGCAGTTGATATGTTGCAATGAACATACATTTTATATAAGTTTTTATTTTAATAAGTACCATTTCAACATATATATTGCATATATGTTTGTTTTCTTTATCGTATATATGTTTGGTTTAAAAAAAATGATTTGAAATGTATGTATATTAAATTTAGAATATGTTTTATATATGTAAATAGTTATATATAATTATATATATAATTGTAAGTTCACTTATATCATTCATCTTCATCGATCTAGTTCTAATTTGAATTCAATTTTTTCTCTCTTCCATTTATCAGCTTTGTTCGTCGTGCCTGTTTTCTTCGTCGAATCGTGTCTATCTTGCGTTGCTTTGGAATTCGTAACTAAATTTCATTGTCTATTCTCTTTAGCCTCGAAAGGTGAGCAATTACTTATGATTAACGTCCTTATATTTATTAAATTTGATTTCAATTGAAACAACAATTGAAGTATGCTGCTGTAGTTATTTAAATTGTTATATTTGTGCTATTATCTATAACTGTTCACTTGTGCGATATGACACCACATCCTATTGTTTATATTATACTGTTATTGATGATATATGCATGTTGTTATATTATTATCATATCTGTTATCACTCTACAAGTGCCCTGTTAGTATAGTATTCACTATGGGTTGAAATATTACATGCCCGAACGGAATTTAGGATAGAAGAAAATCGTTATGGGTTGAAATGATAAACCCAAGCAATTTTCATTTAATTGAATTTGGGATTACGGGTTGAAATGATATCCACCCGTATATATTTAGTGGACGGATTGAAATGATAAATATCTGTAGCACTTGACCATATGATAGATAATATATACAGACACCGTTGGTCCATAAATAAATATTTTGAACTAATATCTATGATTTTGGAAAGAAATATATGGTTAAATAAATATTAATTCTTAAGATGGAAATTTTATATATAGATTTAGTAGTATTATTTGATTTAAATTAGAATTGATTTAATTCACATAATATGGTTAAGTATTTATGTAAATCTATATTTCAAAAAGGTTTTCTTGTAACAAATTAAATAATTAAGATTTGGAGATAAATTTGGATTCATTAAAAATGGTATTTAAATAAGGATTTATTTAATTAAATTGATTTGAAATTATCAAATGGGAAATCTGAAGGTATGATTTTATAACTGGATTTTTGATTTAAGTGATTTAATGAATATTTCACGTCTAAATAAATTAAAATAAAATATTGAGTAAAATGCAATTTAAGAACACTTAAATGATATTGAATCAAATGAGGGAGCATTTCAAGACTAAATAATAATGAGGTTAATCGAGATCTTTATGAAACTGTTAAATTGAACATTTAAATATTAAATCTTTGAACTATATTGGAATTTTTTTTTTGATGCAAACGGGTGTGTAGCGTGGAGCTACACAGCCGATTATAATGATATTAATATATAAGTAGTCCGACCAACAAGCCTGGTCGATAGCCAAACAGCATAGTTCGAGTTTAGTTTTAACATCACTGATTTTAGTACAAAAAATAACTTCCCAGCAATAACTCCACTGTCAAAAAACTTCAACTACTACTAAACAAGGTTCAGAGACTGACGGCGAAAGGTTAAGACTTAGTTGTCCCCTGGCGATGTCGATGAAGCGCTGCCTTCCGCCTCTTCAGAAGAGGACTGAACTGCAGGGAGACGGAACCTGAAAGGTGCTAAGGAAGAAGAATGACCTGTCCAATAAGCGAAAATGTAAGCAATTCTGCAACAAAGGCTAAAAAGGGTGCTGGTTGGCTTGTTGAATAAAAAAGCGTTTCTTTCTCTCCAGATGACCCAACTGAAAATGGCTAGAAGGGAATCAAGGAGTCGATTCGGTTCACCATACTGCCAGTGTTCGAAAAAGTCGTTGATCCAATGAGTACGACCGAAGATGTGACTACAGACTGAGACCCATATGTAGTGGGATATATCGCATTCGAAGAAGAGGTGGCGGATTGATTCAGCTTCAGTCTTACACAAGCTGCAGAGCTGATCAGACGAAATGTTAAAACGAACAATGCGGTCTTTGGTATTAATGTGTCCATGAATAAGACACCATTGAAAAAATTTGACGCGGGGAGGGATGTGGCACTTCCAGACACGGGCGAAGGCGAAGAGGCGACCAGGGTGATTAAGAAACAAGGAGTACTTAGAGACAGAGAAACCATGAGAAGGAGAGAGTGGCCAAACATGACTGTCCTTCACAAGGGGGTCGAGTGATACATGTTGAATCAGGCGCAGTAACGAGAAGAGCTCCGAGAGAGTGTCAGGAGAAAAGAGAGTTGAGGGGCAAAAGCATGGGAGTCCGCGGGCTACCGCCTCCGCCACCGTCAGGCGGGGGAGGTTGGAGTGAGAAAAAAGAAGAGGGAAGGATTTGTGGAGGGGGGAGAGGCTGTGCCATGAGTCAAACCAGAAGAGACAGTTAGCACCATTGCCAACTTGGATTCGGATAAAGGGGTTGAAGCGGTCAACAGAGGTAAGAACACCAGTCCAGAAGGGGGAAGACCTATGATGAGGAGCGAAATGGAGAACGAGGAAGGGGTCCGCATTATAATGAGCAGCTAGAATCCACTGTTTCCAAATAAACTGTCCCGGCGCGAGCAGGCGCCAGAGCCATTTTGCTAGCAGAGCTTGATTGAAGGCGATCAGATTGGGGACACCCAGGCCCCCATGTTTTTCATGCATGCACACGGTTTTCCAATTGACGAGACATTTAATTTTCCCTCCATTCCAGAGGAAGGTTCGTCTAATGGCATCGATTTTCTTGGAAACCCAGATAGGAAGCTTGTGGAATGAGAGCCAGTAAGTGGGAAGGGCTGAGAGAACAGCCTTAACCAGAACCAATCTCCCAGAAGACGATAAGGTGTGAGCTTTCCATCCAGCTAGTCTAGATTCAATTTTGGCTATAAGAGGGGTCCAGTCAGATCGGTGAAGCTTGGAGGGCCGCAAGGTGATACCGAGGTAGGTTAAGGGGAAGGTGTCCAGACGGCAGTTGAGGGCGGAGGAGATAGAGGGACCAATGGACTCTGCATTTCCAAGCATGATAATGGAACTCTTGTTGAAATTGATAGACAATCCTGAAATTAGTTCAAAGGAGTAAAGAATGACCTTGAGACAGTGAATGTGATTAGGAGAGGGTGAAACAAAGAGGATTGTGTCATCTGCGAACTGAAGATTGGAGATCATAGGGATAGAACTGGAACTGAGGTGAGAATATGGTGGGTAGATGCCAGATAGGATGTTATTAGAAGTCGCTAGTTTGATCATGCGGTTGAACACATCCACCACTAGGACAAAAATGAGAGGCGATAGAGGGTCTCCCTGCCTTAATCCCCGAGCTGATTTGATATGTCCTCCAGAAACTCCTCCGATCTGGACTGATGAAGTGCTAGAAAATAGAATGCTTTGAATCCAATTGCACCACGTGGGAGGAAAGCCTCTGTGTTTTAGGAGTTCCAAAATAAAGTTCCAATTAACCGAATCAAATGCCTTAGAAAAATCGAGTTTAAGCAGGACACCAGGGGTATTAGTCGAATGACAAGATGAGATTACTTCTTGAGTCGCTGCCACACAGTCTAGAATATTTCTACCGTGGATGAAGGCTGACTGTTCAATCCCAACAAGCGCTTCCATAAAGGTTTGAAGACGATTAGCAAGGACCTTAGTGATAATTTTGAACGTGGTATTGAGGAGGCTAATGGGACGGAAAGCTGAAAGGGTGTTGGCACCGGCGGTCTTAGGGAGGAGAATGATGTTGGCGTAGTTTAGGCAAGCTATGGACTGTGGGTTGGAACAGAACTCAGCACACATTTCCAGAATATCGCTCTTAATTACACTCCAGAAATGCTTAAAAAAGAAAGGGCCAAAACCATCCGGTCCGGGAGATTTGTTATCATCCATATCCTTAAGAGCGGCCCAGATCTCTTCTTCCGAAAAGTGTAAGTCAATAGGGATTGGTGAAGGGTTAGGATACAGGAGGTTCCAGTCAATATGCGGAAGGGGTGCGGAGGGTTTGCCTAGGATGGAGCGGTAAAAGATAGTGAACAAATTCAAAATATCTGGAGTGCTGGTGACAGAGACGTTCTCCTGAACGATTTCCGGGATAAAAAGGGATCTGCGGCGACCATTAGCACATTTGTGAAAATAAGACGAATTTTTGTCCCCTTCTTTCAACCACTTGGTTTTGGATCTTTGTTTCCATCCAATCTCTTCTTGTTTCATTAATCGTTCAAGCTCTACTTCTAGATTAGAGAGTTTAATTCTGTCATTGTTGCTAAGTGGGGAAGGTTCTTCCAGTATGTTTAGGGTTAGGATGTCATTTTGGATGTTGGTTATACGACTACGTAGAGAGCCCCAGATAGTTTTTGCCCAAGGTTTGAGCAGTCTTCTCAAAGATCTTAGCTTACAGACCATGCGGGCCGTGGCCGAGGAGGCTCTAATTGGTTGGTCCCATGCTCTCTTGATAAAATCTTCAAAAGACGGTTCCAGCAGCCAGAGTCGTTCAAATCTAAAGGGGCGCTTGGATGCAGTGGGAGAGCCAGTATCAAGACAGATGGGACAGTGATCCGATAGGGTCGTGGCCAGGCCCAAACAACTGGAAAGAGGATGAAGGTCCTCCCAGGGAGCGTTGAAAAGAAAACGATCGAGCTTAGCGAGGGAAGGCGATTGACGTTTATTGGACCAAGTGAAAAGACGGTTGTTGATTGGGGGCTCAATCAGGGAACAGGCATTAATAAAAGAATTGAATTCTTCTGAGTCACAAGAAAGGTTTCCTGAGCTTCTTTCTTCTGAGTATCTGGTTGTGTTAAAATCTCCGCCCATAATCCACGGACCATGCAGAAAAGACACGAAATCTGAGCAGCTTTTCCATAGGTCAATTCTATCTCGAGGTGAAAGGGGACCATAGATATTTGAAATAAAATAAATAGTGTCAGAATGCATGTGTTTTAGTGCAACATGAAGGACAGAGGGATATGAAATGATTTGACAGAGTGTCCAGGTGGATTCATTCCACATGGTAATTAATCCACCCCTAGAGCCGATAGAATTAGAATGAGCACAGCCTGTAAGATTGGGACCCCCTAATTGTCTAATTTGAGATGGAGTTGGGTCGGATAGTTTGGTTTCTTGAAGTAAAAGGATATCTAGGTTAATAGGGGACAAGGACAGGAATATTGAGTGTCTTTTGGAAGGGTCCCCTAGCCCACGTACATTCCATGATACAATTTTCATTGGGAGAAGGAGATTCTCTCCTGTTCTAGGGTTTGCATGGCGACATATTCTTCATCCGATATAGTTATTCCCATGCAACGTGCTATTTTTCTGTTTAAATTAGAATTGGCAGACGAAAAAACTACAGTTTTGTAAAAACAACCTGTGTGACCAGGCACAGATCCAGAGTTTCTAGCGCTCCTTCTGACTTGCACTGGAGTGAAATCTGTCCTGTGAGGAAGCGCCGACCACGGTCTTGAGGAAGAGGCCCGATTGGGGTCCACCAACGAATTGACTTCTTGGCTAGGAGAGTGGTGGGGAGCGGGTAGAAAAGCCTCCAGTTGAAATGGCTCTGAGGAAGTGGCTTGACGGTGTAACGGTGACGGGTGGTCAAGATCAAAAGAGGGGTCCCACTCGTTGGGAGTTGGAGCAGCATTGGGGATAGGAATATAGTGAGCTTCCTCATCCAAGATAACTTGCGTCGGAGGGGGCGGCGAGATGGGCTCATAGTTCATAGCATCGAAGCGTTCATCTGAGGAAAGGTCGGATGAAGGTATATCTAAGGGGTCATTAAAACACTTCACATCTCTGTTGTAGTCCAGGCCCAAGAGATGGTTCTCAGGTCTGGAGCGAGGGTGGGCATGTTCCCATCTTGATACTGTGATGAGATAGTCTACATTATTCAGACAAACTCTATAGGAAGATACTGAGGAGATGCCCACGAGAAACTGCATCTTGATATATATAAGTCGCCGGTCAAATTCCGCCCAATCGCAGCGGTCGTATTCAATGAATCTTCCGACTGGATTGATAGCTGCACTTATGGCATCAGGATTGTGTCTTAGAATCTCTGGGATACCTTTAATCGTTGCCCAGGAGGGAGGTTCTAGAGGGATTTCAGCCGGCCGTTCATATTCTGGCCAAGCCTCCAGAAAAATGGTTCCTCCCGCTTTGGAAATTATTTTACGTGTAAGGGCCTGGTATCTGACTGATGCGGAGGGGCAAGCTACTAGGAAACGATTGTCGTCTAAGAACCAGATCGGCCACTCTTCATGGTTAAAAGCAGCTTGAAGCACTCTGCTCAGGGACTCAACTGACCAGGCACCATCAATGATGGTCGCGGTAATGTGGAGGGAGAGGTCGCTCATTGTGAATTTTTGTGGAGGAGAGAACAGGGGAGGAGGAATTGAAAGAGTGTCTCGGTTTGAGTGCGGAGGGGGAGAATTATTGTTGATTTTAGGAGTTTTGGTGGTGGGGACGGGATGAGATGGCATACGATGAGTGGATGACTTATCACGTGATGCAGAATGATTAAATTTTGTTGGAATCGGGTTTGATTTAATGTAGCAGACTGGATGAGTGCTCAGTGGATTTGAAGAGTTTTTGTTGTGTCCCAATGCCGAAAACCTGGAGGGACAACTGGAGTAATTATGGCCATAATAGCTACAGCAGAAGCAGATCTTTGGCTCCCTACAGTTTTGCGCCACGTGGCCCAAGCCGGCACAACGAAAACATCTTTTTTTACTTTTTAAAAATTCTAGGGTTTGGCGGCAAGAGACAAACTCCGGAAGGGAACGCCTACGGCTGGGATGATTGGAGGGTGGATGAATAGGCTTTTGTATGGGCGTGGCAGCCACCTGTGCGTAGGTACGAACCTTGCCAGAGTCCGGTCGAGAATACAAAGGAGTGGTTCGATCAGCTATACCACTAGATGGGGATGTGGGAGCAGAGTTGGGACGAGCTGGGTGATGAGATTGATGGCGATACTTCGGAGGGACGAATGCGATTCCGGAGAATGAGAGTGAGGGAGAAAAAGGGACGGTAGGACAAGAGGGATAATGAGGAGGAGGGGGACGGGAGGGATAGTGAGGAGAGGGAGGACGGAAGCCATTATCGGAAGCCATCAACAAAGCGAACCTAAATTTTAGTTAAATGGGTTATTTTGAGATTCAGAACTGTCCTTGAAATCAATATAGTTGAATTGTTATTTAGAAACTAAACTGAATAAAAATGAGAATTTAGGTTGAACTAAAATTTGAAATTATTATATAGAAAACTAAATTGAATAAAATTTAGTTTGAAACGTTGAATACTTAAAGTTTGAAATATATTGAAATATAAAGGGGTAATTTGTGATTACAAATCCGAATTTTGAGATCGATGAAATTGAAGTGGTAATTTGGGAATTGAGTTGAATTTTAAATTGATAAATTGAGATTTGACTAGATTTGAAGTTTTGATTGGAGTAGATTTGAATCGTAACTGTGAAAGTGATCAAATTTGAAAAAAAAATATTTAAAGTGAAATGATATTTTGTTTTTGTGATATCCCGAAAATTTTGCAATATAAATTTAATAATCTGCGTTAAAAATTTAATTGATTTAATAATTTTCGATAACAAATTTTGAATTGATTTAATAATCTTCTTTTAATAATATTTGAGTTGGAAGATTATATCTTTTTAAAGAAAAATAAATCGTTTCTGTTTCTAATATATATAGTTGTATATTGATAAGCTTTGATTTTGAGTTTAGTAAATGAATCAATTTTCTAGTTTTAATTTATATTTGGATAATTGGAGATTTGATTTAAATTTAACATTAAATTTTTCAAACCAATTCAATAAATAATTATATGATTTATATTTAAGGTAAATCTTATTTTTTTAAATTTATATTTTTTAGTTTAAAAATTAATTTAAATTTGATTAACATTAAAGCTTTGTTTTATTGTTCTTTTTAAAATCTTGTTTGAATTTATATATATAAGGATTTAAAATACGAATTACAAATGATCTTAATTTGTTTATAATCTCTTCTATAAATTATTTAATATTGTTTAATTTGTTATTTTCAAATGATAATTATAATACTTAGTTTTTTTATAATCCTAAATAGATTTTTTGAAATAGGATTTGTTATTTTAAATTTAATAAGAGTTATATATGCATATGTATATAACTTGATTTTTAAATTAGAGTTTTAACTTAATTTAAAATATTGAATTTAATGCCTTGTATCTAAAAGAATAAACAATTAAAAATATTTGAATAAGCTTTTGTTTATAATTTGTTTTGTTATGTTTTCTAAAATTAAAAAGGAAAGAAAATTCATTTATATATACATAAGAAATAACAAATTTAATTTAAAAGTTTTTATAAACAAATTAAATTAAAATAAAAATACTTAATACATGTGTAAGTTTATTAAGACTTAATAGACATGCGTTAAACTATAAAGTCATCTCTGTGACAAATGTTAAACTAAGTAAAAAGTGTCCCTTTTCTTTTTTTCTTTTTCTTTTAATTTTATGAAATCAAAAATTTTCTTTTATAAACACATATTTTCTCACCTCATTTTCTTTTCTATTTTTTTTCAAAACCTTGAGTAATCTTCAGCTAATAATCTGCAGTCTCATTTTTATACAAATCTGCATATTTCTTTTTCAAAACAGAAAGCAAAAACTGTTTTCCTTCAAAAAAATGAAATGAATCTGAACTAATGTTACCTCTAAAAACCAAAACCATCTGAATCATTTACCTGTTTTCTGTTTAAAATAAAATCTACAACTTTATCAAACCTGCTTGCAACTTCACCTATGCCTGCAATCAATTTGCAAATTCCCAAAATCTGCCAGCATTTTCTTTTTGGAAGCCTACAAATTCTTTTTTTGGAAAGCATGCATTTGAAATTCATTTTTTAGCATCTTCAAAACCTGTAGCATTTCAATTCATTAACCTGCATGCACCTGAAATTCATTTGCAACTTCAAAGTCCTGCATTTCTGTTTTGAAGAACATCCATGCCTGTATTTTTCTGGAAAGCTTGCAAATGAAATCAAGGAAAGAATTACCAAGCAAGATGAATGTTTTAAATGCATCTGCAGTTTAAAAAGCAAATTGAAGTTCATATTCAATAAGCAAAAAATAAAAGAAGAAATTCAATAAACAATGGATGCTCTGCTCCTAAAATTAAGGTGAGTAACACTTTTATTTAAAACTAACTTAAGTATAAATTAGTTGCTGGCTTTATTCAAGTAGTAAGTGTGTTTTGCTTGCTATTTACAAGTTATTTACTGAAAAATATATGGTTGTTTGTAGTATGCTTGCTGTAGTGTACATTATTTCCTGTTCTTAAGTTCCAGGATTATAGAATTTGATTAAATTCCATTTCAGTTGATTTAATTTGTGTTAAGATCTAAGATTTAAACAAATATAGTTATGTTATATAGTTCAAAGTTTAAATTTTATAAAAAAAAAATCTGTATTGTCCCTGAAACATAAATACTCCAGAACTAATACTTGAAAGTAAGAATTAAAGTATCCAGATTCTTTGATTTAGGATTATCATCTAATTACAATATCAAAGATATAAATTTCAAAACTAAAATTTGAATTTTTAGTTTAAATATGATTGTGTATTTCTGGTTTAACCAGAAATCACACTTAGGGTTAGAACTGTCAATCTAGAAGATTGGATTGGCCAGAATTGTTTCTGGTGATAGAATGGTGATGGTAGGATCATGGAAAAATACTGATGAAGGACCAAAGCAGTGTGGTGATGGGAATTTGGAATTGAAGATTATAACCCTAGTTTTTACTATAATCGGTACATTGATTATTGCGGCTTATATTGGTGATCGAGTTCTTCCTGTTTTGGGGGAAATGATAGATGGAGTATAGGTGAACTTGTGGCCGGAGGTAAAGATTTTCTGATCGGAGTATGGGGATTTGGGTGGTTTCCAGGTTCGACCACTTTTTTTCAGTTTTGAAGTTTGATGCTCATTTTTCATTTGGGGTTTCTGCAAATGGTTTGAAGGTCAATTTGGTGCTTGGTGATGGTCGGCGACTTGCGAGTGTCGTCGCAAGGGGTCGGAGTTGATGGAAGTGGTGGTGCAGGTTCACGAGATTATTGGAGTATCGGCTGTTTTTTTTTTTTTGGGGATGAAGGGGTTGCTCGAGACTTGTTTCGGGTTGGATTGAGTTTTTGCTCGAAGTATATGGTTAATTGTCTCGAAGTAGTTGTGTTATGGGCTCGGGTTATATGTTGTTGCAAGATTTGTTTTAACCTGTTAGTTTTTGTTTTGAATGATTTTCAAAATAAATGTTACTCGAGTTTATTCAGTGTTTTACTCGAGTTATTTTAGTATTTATCTCGAGTTAGTTGTTCAAGTTTGGAACTTGTCTTATTTCAAAAATTTAAACTAAATTTTAAAACAATAAGCAACGATTGAAAATGAGTTTAAATCTAGTTTTAGTTATGGATTCAAGTATGAATTGAATCATAGCTGGAAATGAATCAAGTTTTTAAAACTCAAGGATTAAGTGTTGGAAATATTTTTAAGGAAATTGAATTAAAATTTGGAAACTGAAATATAAAGTAATGTTTTAAACAAAGTTTAAATTTGATTTAAATCTGGACTTGAATCTACGTTTCAAAATAAATTTAAGTTTTATAAATTGAAGTGTTTAACAATTTGAATGATACAGTAAAATTTAAATGTTTGAATTTAAAAGGAAATTGGTTTTTAAAACTCTTGTAAAATTTCTTTTATAAGTGAAAGTATTATTTATCATTTAAAATTTTTAAATTGATTTTAAAACTTGTTGAAGTTAAATTAGAATTTTAATGATTTGTATTTCATTTAATTATTAGGGTAATTAAATGAACAATTAATTTATTTAATAAATTAATAAAATGGTAATTAAGGGTTTAATCTTAAAAGTTTAAGGTTAATTATTCTTAGAATAATTAACTTGTAATTAAGAATAATTAATTAAATAAGATTAGTTTTTAATTAATGATTAATAATTAATAAATCAAGTAATAATGGATTAATTAATTTTTAGTTAACACTTAATTATTTAATTAATTTGGGATTAATTAATGGGTTAATTAATGATCAATTAATTTGTAATTAATAATGATTAAAATAAGTTAATTATTTTAGAAAAATAATTAATGAATTGTTAACAGTTAATGAAGGTCATTAACTAAGGATTATTTAAGAATTAATTAATGTGATTAATTTTAATTATTAATTGGATTAATTAATTTAAAGATAATCAATTGTGTAAATTGTTAAGTATAATTACTTATGGAAGTAATTAAGGAATTAATTACTTATTTTAATTAATTAAGTTTAATTTGATTAGATTAAGTTAATTAATTCAGTTTAATTAATTTAAAAAAATCATTTGATGATTTTGGAATATAATTACTTAGTGTAATTAAATGAAGAGAAATTACTTAGGAAAGTAATTAATGGGTAATTACTGAAAGTAATTAATTGAAGGAGATTTGTTGATAAAAGTAATTTGAGTATAATTAATTTGTAAATTAATCAAGGGATTAATTTGAGATAATTAATTAAGGAGTAATTAATTTATTTGGTAAAGTAATTAAGGGTAGTTAATTACTGAATGGGGTTAATCAAGGATGATAAAAAATTATGTTTTAAATTAAGATTAATTACTTAATGTAATTAATTTAAAAAGGAAAGTTAATTAGAAATCATTAATTATTATAATTAATGAAGTAATTAAGAATAGATTTAATTTGGAAATAATTAATAAATGAAGGAATTAATTAATGTAATTAATTAAGGAGTAATGTAATTAATTTTAGTTAAGTAATTAAGGAAGTAACTAAAGATTAATTACTGTATTTGGTTAAGTATAATTAATTTGAGAAATTAATTAGTTGATAATTACTTGAATGTAATTAAAGGATAATTAATTAGGGATGTTTAATTAAAATGAATAATTGGTTGAAGATTTATTAATTGATTTATAATTAAATAATAGCGGTGTAAGCAAGTTTGGTAAAGATGAAGTAATTAATTTAATTTATTTTAAATTAATTAGAAATGATGTAATTAATTTAGTTTATTTTAAATTAATTATATTTATGTGATTATTAATCATTGCTGTATTTTGAATGGATGGTATGAATTGCCTTGAATGGTTTGAATCTCAGTTATGAGATAAGTAATGTTGAATGATATGGATGCATTGGTTGCATTGTGATGTTGATATAGATTACCGTTTGATAATGATAATATGGATTATCTTTTGTGAATCTGTGATTTATTTATCTGTGAACATAGACAATTGAATTGTTTTAAACCTTTAAAACAACTTGGCCTTAAAAGATACGCTTTGAATTTCGATGAGACCGAGATCGGGTTTCCATATTTCAATATCGGAAAACCACATCGATCCAAATTAACGATAGGTCATGAATCTCTTGTGAAGAGTGAAGACTCGAGGTGTAAGGACTATACGTCAGTATAACTCTGAGGGTGGTTTCGTGATGAGTTTGACGGAACTAGTTCTTATAGGTTCGAGATGGTGATTTAAAGTGCAAGGGTTATCGTCGTTAACTCTGAGGGTGATTCCAAAATGAGTGTAACGAGATAATGCCTTCGGTTTCGTTCGAACCCGGAACGAAGTTGTATGGATTGAATGCTTTCAGAACATCGTCAGGTGGACGATGGGCATTCTAAGGGATGTGTTCCTTAAAGGTAATCGTAGCCTCAAGCCTCATCAACCGGGAATGGCTAAAGCAGGGGAGGTGCAGCAAGGCTAAGTGGGTCATGCCCAAGTAGGACAAGATTTTCGCCTGTCTAGAGGTCCCTTTGTATTTCGGCTGTGTGAGCGGTTGGATGTACACCAACTGCGGGGTTATCTTGTTCGGGACAGTCCAGTAAGGGTTGGTTCCGGTCTTGTGTTGCAGGGGAGCGGGCGTACTCCTCGGTACACTGATCTAGGCCACGTACTGTGACGGACGGTACCCCAGTAGCCCTGCCATTGATGGAATCCACAATCCAATAAGTGCCAACGGTTTTGATTGTATTACCCACTCTTGTGGCTAGTAGCTGGAATTTAATAGATGTAACAATTTCGGCTCTTTCTTATTTACTTGAAAACCCTAGACCTATTATAATATCACTGGATTTCCTATCAAATGTTTTGGTTAGCGTAAGGTAAAAACTTTTCCTTGTTTATGTGTGGGAAGTCTTACGTGATACCCTTTCTTTCAAAGGATTTTCAAAGGTAAGCAACTTTAACCTGTTACTCACACCAGACCTATGTCTGACCCAAAGTTTATCTTCTGTTTTCTTAAACTTTGGGTATTCAAATTTTTACGAGTAGCCAAGGGATTCAGGTTAGCTTTTAATGTAGTGTGGAGGAGCAATGGAGCAGGAGGCTTCGGCGTTAGATATATAGTTCCGCTGTGTGTTTTCTGTAATGGTATCCCTTTGTTGAGTTGTATTGAGTTGTATAACTAGACAGGTGTTTATAACTGTCTAGTATGCGATGTAAATTCTGTGTAACTCTGATTAGTGTTGTATACTACGTAATATTTATGTTATTAATATAATTTATTTGTTCCGCTGTTGAGATTCTGATGCTGTTTCTTCTCTCTTCTCTTTCTTTTCTCTTTTCTATCCCTTTCTTTCTTCATGATGATATGAATTTTCTGAGGTGAGAAACTTTGGTCGTCATAGGTGGTATCAGAGCGCTAGGTTGAGTGAATACCTAGGCTTTGAAGTGATTTCTTTCTTGAGGGAGCGTATTTGTAATTTTCAATATATATATATATTTCTACCTATTTGTTGGATTACATGTTCAGGTTTTCCAATATAAGTTACAAAGGTAGATAAGGTAGTGGTTTGCGTAACACAACAACTACCATTGGTTGGAGTCTGATGTTGAGGTTGGAAGTGGATCTGTCGAGACTGTAGATCTAATACCGTCTCGAGTGAGTTGTGTGGAGTGTAGAGATTTCATAAATCTCTGAAGGTAACCTGTTAAGGTTCGGAGTCTATGTGACGACCGCCCATGACTCCTGCACGGAAACAAGGGAATGGTGCGCTGAAGGTGTGCCAGGCAGCCATGGGTGACCGTCAAGGTAGAATAAACATCGCAGAATCTATCGTATAACTCACAGCGCATGGATAAAATACAATAGAGAAATATAATATATATAGTGAAGCTCCATAGAACAGGACATCATCATATAAGCATCATAATAGTTTTATACAAACATATGAATCATCCATACATCAAAGCCTCACTACATAATCACTCAAACAAATACAGCAGCGGAACACCCAGTACATATAATATGAAATAATATGCAAAAGCCTCCTGCTCGTCTTCGTCATCATCGGCGTAGATCTCCAAGAACAGCACCTGTCACCTGCTACCTAGTCTGCCCATCCCAACATGGATGAACAGCCCAAGGTAATAAGAGGAGACATAAAACCTTGAGTCAGACAAAGTCTTAGTGAGCAGTAAATCAACTATCAAACATACCAAAAGAGCATAAGGGATAAAAGGAATAGGAACCAAACCATCCCACTCCACCTCGTTCTACAGTGATAGCCCCCAGACCCACTAAGGAGAAGCAAGCATAGCAAAGCAGACATTCGAAATAAAGTAATTATCACTCGAGTCAAGGTCGATGTTTTCCAAATACAAACCCCCAAGGCCTAAACCAAGATCAGATAAGCACCCAGAAAACACCGCTCTTGAGATCGAATGATGACACAACCAAACATCCATGACTCTGGCTATCACTGTTATCATTGCCTCGATATCACCGTTAGTTGAATGACCGCCTGTCAAGGGCTAATGGTAACCCCAGTTCTAGACATAACTCCGCACGTCGTCGCAGCCCGTGCCTAGGAATTTTCGCAACTACCCAGAGTACTAGCACGTCGTCGCAGCCCGTGCTTGGAACGTCGTCGCAGCCCATTCCAACGTACTCTTGCTTTGAGCATGCTAGAACCTTCAACAACGATGAGATCTCAGCCTCCTAGTCATCCTCCTCGATGACTATTTCCATACTAGCTCAAGCGCCTCTCGAGCTAACCATTATCAACCAACTCGCATCGCATCATCGAGTTATCAACATGCTTGGGATGATCCCGTCTGGATTAAACCAAGCTTATCTCACATCATGCTTCGCTTTATCGCATCATAGCAAAGTCTCATCTCAACATCATGGCTTGCCTCATCGCATCATGGTAAAGTCCCATCTCAACATCATCTAATTCATACATATGAGCTTCAACATCCGCTTCATATGCCATAAGCAGCTTTCCTTATTCAAGAGCCTACACCGTAGCTTTTGAATCGTCTTTGACCATACTTGTCCAAATCTATCAACTAGATAACTTATTCACAACAATCAAACAAGGCAAACATTAATCCAAAACAAATAAGTAGTCAATCAAGATCTAAATAGGCATTTATAACTAAAATGGCAATTTCGTAAATAAATGAGCAAGGATCTATCATACATGAATCAAGGGTTTTTAGCGTAGATCTAACAAATATAAATCATGGGTTTTGTCTCTACAACTTGATAAATGAACTTGCATAAGTAAACATCTTCAAAAGTAATGAATCTAGTCCTGGATCTAAGAAAAATGCATGAAATTTCTAACTTTAATACTCAAACAAGCCACCAATCCAATATACTCCTTTGGGTCCGCGTGAGAGATAACTACCACTCACCAAATCACCCAAACACTTCAAAAACTATCAACTTCAGATCTGGACAGCAAAGATTCAAGCTTGATTCGTCGAAATCCCGCTTGAAACGATGAAATCTAGCTTGGTTGGATGAAGATCTTCAACTTTGGCTCTCGGATCTTCGATCTTGATCTTCGATCTTGGATGGATGTTAGAACTAGATTGGAATGGAGAAAAGAAGTGAAGAAATGTTGTAGTCGAGCTCTCAAAATGGCAGCACTCCGTCGCTTCAAAAACCGGTGCCAAAAAGTGAGCCAAACCCCTCTATTTATAGGCTGAATTCCCTTTAGGTCGTAACTCGTAGGTTCGGTTTTAGGTCGTTGCCGACCTAAGAAATCTCCGACCTAACTAAGTCGTCTACGACTCATAGAATCCCTACAGCTTACGACCTACCCACTTCACGACCTAACAACCCCAGGGTCACACGAGTTAACACACGGCCGACCTAACTCCTATACGACCTAAGAACCTACCGAGTCAACGACCTACGACTCATCACTAAGTCGTTCATACGACTTAGCACTCAACAGCTTAACATCATCACGAGTTAACAACCTTACGACCTAACTGTGTTATGACTTACGACCTAAAACAAACACGACTCAAGCTGTGACGACTTAACAGCCTTGCGAGTTACGACTTAATTCTAATACGACCTAAGACCCACAGCATCCTAACTAAGGTCGTCTACGACCTAACACACTCACGACTCATCAGGGTTAACGACATACGACTTATCGTTAAGTCGTTCCAAACGACTCACGACCAAAGCACCTTAACCCGCTAACCTTTAGGTCGGTCCAAACCTTAACTCGGTCAAACTCTATAAGTCGGTCATCCTATAGGTCGTTAACTCCATTAACTCGCTCACGACCTAAATCCTCAAGGTCGCTGCAACACTTTAGGTCGTAACCCAATAACTCGTAACTCGTGCACCCTCCTAAGTCGGTTACGACTTAAAACTCCACTATCTCGTTAACTCGTACACGACTCATCTCTTAACCCGTTAACTCCTCTAATCCAACCTAACTTCCACACGGGTCAATTCCTTACGAGTTAAAAACGTACGACTTAAGCTATAGATGCCATAAACAACACTAATGACCTGTAAATTCTACGATTTATCGACACGTAAAATACGGGTCGTTACAGTCTATCTTTGAAGTTGGTTGAGTAGAGTTTGGATCTGTCGGCTAGGCAGAAGAGAATGATGGTATCTTGATACCTCAAGAATTAGTAGCTGTGTGATGAGACGCAGTGACGATGGATGTCTCCGAAGATTTTTCTTTGGAACAAGTTTGGGAAGTATGTCTGCTTCGATGTTGTGGCTGGGTTCAGCAGGATGTTTTTTTCTGGTTTGAGGTCCGAGTTCTCAAAGAGCTTTGGATTAGGAAGTCTTTGGCGTCGGTGTCAACAGTGCAGTTCGGAGTGTTCTGTGCTGGCAAGAAGGTCTTCTGGTTAGCAGTTTTCTGGAGATGAAGTTCAGAAGCAGCAGAGTGGATCCATTTCTTTGATGGATTGGCTAGATAAGCGTAAGCTGTTTGATTGGTAAAGAGAGAGCAGTTTTCTTTGGATATTAGACTGGTTGATCGCAAAAGTGACTTGCGATAGTTTGAGTGTTCACTTGAGCTATGAGAAGTTGTCCGTATTTGGAGGTTGAGTTTTCTTATCAACTGGATTCCAAGAGTGATACCGGTGGTTCCGTTTAGTAGAAGGATGACTTCTAGAGAAAAGGTTTGGTGAAGCAGCTTAGGATCAGGTGGGGCATCTGAGCTTTCTCTTATGGATTTGTTGGACCATATTTCTGAGATGTGTTGTCCAGTTTGTGCTCGAGTTTTCCTTCTACTCCAGATCAAAGTCGTGCAGCGGAAGCAGTTTGGGATTGCTTTTGTTTTATCTTTTCCGGATAGGAGAAGTAAGTTAGTCTTCTGATGTTTTTGGAATAGAATTTGTGTTCTTGGTTTGGATTGATCTTGAGGAGATCATTATGTTGGATTGTTTTGGTCCAGTTTGTTTCTGGAGACATCAGCAAAAGTTGAGCTACTCAGGAGAGATGAAGGCAGCCCAGGATCGTTGGAAGTGTTTGGTGGATAAAAGATGGAGGAAATTGGATTCCGGGGTCGGAGATTTGATTTTGGGTAAGTTTTCTCCGATTTAAGGAACTATAAGATTGGGTAAGACTGGGTAAGTCAGATCTGAGGTGTTTTGGATCTTCTTTGTGCCTTTGTGAGGATTGGTGTTTGATTTTCAAGGTTGAATTGCAGTTTGGATAATTGGGATTCGATGTGTTTCACGTATCTCTGAGGGAATACGTGTAAGATCTATCTCTGGCTGTGGAACCAGCAATTCGGGAGGATGAGTTGTGGAGTCAGACTTGTCTGTAGTCTGATATCCTGTTTAGTTTTGGTAGATCTAGTTGGATATGAGCTCTGTAGCTTAGTAGTATAGATTGTTTGAATCCTGTAGAGTGAGTATCTCGATATTTATACCGGGGAAACTCGAGAAAACTCTATCCAGAATTTTGCCTAGATAGTTAGATTTATTTGTTTGATTTAATTGGTTGCTATGCTTGTTAGCATATGTTGATGATATATGCATGTGTTTTAAAATAAAATCTTAAGATAGATTATTAAATTATCTTTGCTTTTAAATTTCGGGGACGAATTTCTTTTAAAGGGGGAGGAATGTGATATCTCGGAAATTTGGCAATATAAATTTAATAATCTGCGTTAAAAATTTAATTGATTTAATAATCTTCTTTTAATAAATATTTGAATTGGAAGATTATATCTCTTTAAAAGCAAATAAATTGTTTCTTTTTATAATATATATACATGTATATTGATAAGCTTTGATTTTGAATTTAGTAAATGAATCAATTTTCTAGTTTAATTTATATTTGGAAAATTGGAGATTTGATTTAAATTTAACATTTAATTTTTCAAACCAATTCAATAAATAATTATATGATTTATATTTAAGGTAAATCTTATTTGTTTAAATTTATATTATTTAGCTTAAAAATGAATTTAAATTTGATTAACATTAAAGCCTTGTTTTATTTTTCTTTTTAAAATATTGTTTGAATTTATATATATAAGAATTTAAAATACGAATTACAAATGATCTTATTTTGTTTATAATCTCTTTTATAAATTATTTAAGATTGTTTAATTTGTTATTTTCAAATGATAATACTTAGTTTTTTTATAATCCTAAATAGATTTTTTGAAATAGTATTTGTTATTTTAAATTTAATAAGAGTTATATATGCATATGTATATAACTTGATTTTTAAATTAGAGTTTTAACTTAATTTAAAATATTGAATTTAATGTCTTGAATTTAAAAGAATAAACATTTAAAAATATTTGAATAAGCTTTTGTTTATAATTTGTTTTGTTATGTTTTCTAAAATTAAAAAGGGAAGAAAATTCATTTACATATACATAAGAAATAACAAATTTAATTTAAAAGTTTTTATAAATAAATTTAAATTAAAACAAAAATACTTAATACATGTGTAAGTTTATTAAGACTTAATAGACATGTGTTAAACTATAAAGTCATCTCTGTGACAAATGTTAAACTAAGTAAAAAGTGTCCCTTTTCTTTTTTTCTTTTTCTTTTAATTTTATGAAATCAAAAATTTTCTTTTATAAACACATATTTTCTCACCTCATTTTCTTTTCTATTTTTTTTCAAAACCTTGAGTAATCTTCAACTAATAATCTGCAGTCTCATTTTTATACAAATCTGCATATTTCTTTTTCAAAACAGAAAGCAAAAACTGTTTTCCTTCAAAAAAAATGAAATGAATCTGAACTAATGTTACCTCTAAAAACCAAAACCATCTGAATCATTTACCTGTTTTCTGTTTAAAATAAAATCTACAACTTTATCAAACCTGCTTGCAACTTCACCAATGCCTGCAATCAATTTGCAAATTCCCAAAATCTGCCAGCATTTTCTTTTTGGAAGACTACAAATTCTTTTTTTGGAAAGCATGCATTTGAAATTCATTTTTTAGCATCTTCAAAACCTGTAGCATTTCAATTCATTAACCTGCATGCACCTGAAATTCATTTGCAACTTCAGTGTCCTGCATTTCTGTTTTGAAGAACATCCATGCCTGTATTTTTCTGGAAAGCTTGCAAATGAAATCAAGGAAAGAATTACAAATCAAGATGAATGTTTTAAATGCATCTGCAGTTTAAAAAGAAAATTGAAGTTCATATTTCATAAGCAAAAAATAAAAGAAGAAATTCAATAAACAATGGATGCTCTGCTCCTAAAATTAAGGTGAGTAACACTTTTATTTAAAACTAACTTAAGTATAAATTAGTTGCTGGTTTTATTCAAGTAGTAAGTGTGTTTTGCTTGCTATTTACAAGTTATTTACTAAAAAATATATGGTTGTTTGTAGTATGCTTGCTGTAGTGTACATTGTCTCCTGTTCTTAAGTTCCAGGATTATAGAATTTGATTAAATTCCATTTCAGTTGATTTAATTTGTGTTAAGATCTAAGATTTAAACAAATATAGTTATGTTATATAGTTCAAAGTTTAAATTTTATAAAAAAAATCTGTATTGTCCTTGAAACATAAATACTACAGAAGTAGTACTTGAAAGTAAGAATTAAAGTATCCAGATTCTTTGATTTAGGATTATCATCTAATTACAATATCAAAGATATAAATTTCAAAACTAAAATTTGAATTTTTAGTTTAAATATGATTGTGTATTTCTGGTTTAACCAGAAATCACACTTAGGGTTAGAACTGTCAATCTAGAAGATTGGATTGGCCAGAATTGTTTCTGGTCATAGAATGGTGATGGTAGGATCATGGAAAAATACTGATGAAGGATCAAAGCAGTGTGGTGATGGGAATTTGGAATTGAAGATTATAACCCTAGTTTTTACTATAATCGATACATTGATTATTGCGGCTTATATTGGTGATCGAGTTCTTCCTGTTTTGGGGGAAATGATAGATGGAGTATAGGTGAACTTGTAGCCGGAGGTAAAGATTTTCTGATCGGAGTATGGGGATTTGGGTGGTTTCCAGGTTCGACCACTTTTTTTCAGTTTTGAAGCTTGATGCTCATTTTTGATTTGGGGTTTCTGCAAATGGTTTGAAGGTCAATTTGGTGCTTGGTGATGGTCGGCGACTTGCGAGTGTCGTCGCAAGGGGTCGGAGTTGATGGAAGTGGTGGTGCAGGTTCATGAGATTATTGGAGTATCGGCTGTTTTTTTTTTGGGGATGAAGGGGTTGCTCGAGACTTGTTTCGGGTTGGATTGAGTTTTTGCTCGAAGTATATGGTTAATTGTCTCGAAGTAGTTGTGTTATGGGCTCGGGTTATATGTTGTTGCAAGATTTGTTTTAACCTGTCAGTTTTTGTTTTGAATGATTTTCAAAATAAATGTTACTCGAGTTTATTCAGTGTTTTACTTGAGTTATTTTAGTATTTATCTCGAGTTAGTTGTTCAAGTTTGGAACTTGTCTTATTTCAAAAATTTAAACTAAATTTTAAAACAATAAGCAACGATTGAAAATGAGTTTAAATCTAGTTTTAGTTATGGATTCAAGTATGAACTGAATCATAGCTGGAAATGAATCAAGTTTTTAAAACTCAAATTTGTTTTAACATAACTTAAAAAAGGATTAAGTGATTGAAATATTTTTAAGGAAATTGAATTAAAATTTGGAAATTGAAATATAAAGTAATGTTTTAAACAAAGTTTAAATTTGATTCAAATCTGGACTTGAATCTACGTTTCAAAATAAATTTAAGTTTTATAAATTGAAGTGTTTAACAATTTGAATGATACAGTAAAATTTAAATGTTTGAATTTAAAAAGAAATTGGTTTTTAAAACTCTTGTAAAATTTCTTTTATAAGTGAAAGTATTATTTATCATTTAAAATTTTTAAATTGATTTTAAAACTTGTTGAAGTTAAATTAGAATTTTAATGATTTGTATTTCATTTAATTATTAGGGTAATTAAATGAATAATTTATTTATTTAATAAATTAATAAAATGGTAATTAAGGGTTTAATCTTAAAAGTTTAAGGTTAATTATTCTTAGAATAATTAACTTGTAATTAAGAATAATTAATTAAATAAGATTATTTTTTAATTAATGATTAATAATTAATAAATCATGTAATAATGGATGAATTAAGTTTTAGTTAACACTTAATTATTTAATTAATTTGGGATTAATTAACGGGTTAATTAATGATCAATTAATTTGTAATTAATAATGATTAGAATAAATTAATTATTTTAGAAAAATAATTAATGAATTGCTAATAGTTAATGAAGGTCATTAACTAAGGATTATTTAATAATTAATTAATGTGATTAATATTAATTATTAATTGGATTAATTAATTTAAAGATAATCAATTGTGTAAATTGTTAAGTATAATTACTTATGGAAGTAATTAAGGAATTAATTACGTATTGTAATTAATTAAGTTTAATTTGATTAGATTAAGTTAATCAATTCAGTTTAATTAATTTAAAAAAATCATTTGGTGATTTTGGAATATAATTACTTAGTGTAATTAAATGAAGAGAAATTACTTAGGAAAGTAATTAATGGGTAATTACTGTATGTAACTAATTGAAGGAGATTTGTTGATAAAAGTAATTTGAGTTTAATTACTTTGTAAATTAATCAAGGGATTAATTTGAGATAATTAACTAAGGAGTAATTAATTTATTTGGTAAAGTAATTAAGGGTAGTTAATTACTGAATGGGATTAATCAAGGATGATTAACAATTGTGGTTTAAATTAAGATTCATTACTTAATGTAATTAATTTAAAAAGGAAATGTAATTAGAAATCATTAATTATTATAATTAATGAAGTAATTAAGAATAGATTTAATTTGGAATAATTAATAAATGAAGGAATTAATTAATGTAATTAATTAAGGAGTAATGTAATTAATTTTAGTTAATTAATTAAGGAAGTAATTAAAGATTAATTACTGTATTTGGTTAAGCATAATTAATTTGAGAAATTAATTAGTGGATAATTACTTGAATGTAATTAAAGAATAATTAATTAGGGATGATTAATTAAAATGAATAATTGGTTGAAGATTTATTAATTGATTTATAATTAAATAATAGTGGTGTAAGCAAGTTTGGTAAAGATGAAGTAATTAATTTAATTTATTTTAAATTAATTAGAAATGATGTAATTAATTTAATTCATTTTAAATTAATTATATTTGTGTGATTATTAATCATTGCTATATTTTGAATGGATGGTATGAATTGCCTTGAATGGTTTGAATCTCAGTTATGAGATAAGTAATGTTGAATGATATGGATGCATAGGTTGCATTGCGATGTTGATATAGATTACCTTTTGATAATGATAATATGGATTATCTGTTGTGATGATAATGTTGATTATCTTTTGTGAATCTATGATTTATCTATCTATGAATATAGATAATTGAATTGTTTTAAACTTTTAAAACAGCTTGGCCTTAAAAGATACGCTTTGAATTTCGATGAGACCGGGATCGGGTTTCCATATTTGGATATCTGAAAACCACATCGATCCAAATTAACGATAGGTCATGACTCTCTTGTGAAGAGTGAAGACTCGAGGTGCAAGGACTATACATCAGTATAACTCTGGGGGTGATTCCGTGATGAGTTTGACGGAACTAGTTCTTATAGGTTCGAGATGGTGATTTAAAGTGCAAGGGTTGTCGTCGTTAACTCTGAGGGTGATTCCAAAATGAGTGTAACGAGATAATGCCTTCGGTTTCGTTCGAACCCGGAACGAACTTATATGGATTGAATGCTTTCAGAACATCGTCAGGTGGACGATGGGCATTCTAAGAGATGTGTTCTCTAAAGGTAATCATAGCCTCAAGCCTCATCAACCGGGAATGGCTAAAACAGGGGAGGTGCAGCAAGGCTAAGTGGGTCATGCCCAAGTAGGACAAGATTTTCCCCTGTCTAGAGGTCCCTTTTTATATCGGCTGTGTGGGCGGTTGGATGTACACCAACTGCGGGGTTGTCTTGTTCGGGACTGTCCAGTAAGGGATGGTTCCGGTCTTGTGTTGCAGGGGAGCGGGAGTACTCCTTGGTACGTTGATCTAGGCCACGTACTGTGACGGGCGGTAGCCCAGTAGCCTTGCCATTGATGGAATCCACAATCCAATAAGTGCCAACGGTTTTGATTGTATTATCCACTCTTGTGGCTAGTAGCTGGAATTTAGTAGATGTAACAATTTCAGCTATTTTTTATTTACTTGAAAACCCTAGACCTATTATAATATCACTGGATTTCCTATCAAATGTTTTGATTAGCGTAAGGTAAATTTTTTTCAATGGGGAAGTCTTACGTGATACCCTTTCTTTCAAAGGATTTTCAAAGTTAAGCAACTTTAACTTGTTACTCACACTAGACCCATGTCTGACCTAGAGTTTATCTTCTGTTTTCTTAAACTCTTGGGTACTCAAATTTTTACGAGTAGCCAAGGGATTCGGGTTAGCTTTTGACGAAGTGTGGAGGAGCAATAGAGCGGGAGGCTTCGGCGTTAGATATATAGTTCCGCTGTGTGTTTTCTGTAATGGTATCCCTTTGTTGAGTTGTATTAAGTTGTATAACTCGGCAAGTGTTTATAACTGTCTAGTATGTGATGTAAATTCTGTGTAACTCTGATTAGTGTTGTATACTACGTAATATTTATGTTATTAATATAATTTATTCATTCCGCTGTTGAGATTCTAATGTTGTTTCTTCTTTCTTCTCTTTCTTTTCTCTTTTCTATCCCTTTCTTTCTTCATGATGATATGACTTTTCTGTGGTGAGAAAGTCTAGTCATCACAGTTTTTGAATAATATATAAATTGAGATGACCACAGTGACATTGTGTATATTTCTACCCTATAGATAGTTCTAGGGATCCTTAGAGGATGGTTATCCCAAACATCCTCTAAGTTAATTTTATTTCAGTTGATATGTCACTTGAGTTGGATTTATTGATATAAGAATGTTAATCCTGACTCAAGTGTTTTGTGTTTTGCTTTATGCTCAGGTCAGACTGAGTGATACAGCATTGAGACTCACCCTTGGAGTTCGAAGCTTCGCTTGGTGATCCAACTATCGCTTAGCTTTCAGCACTTCCAGTTGATTCGTTAAGAGAAGTCATCTGTTGCATTGGAGACTTCACTGTATCTGGGATATTCTGATGTATTTTATTTCTAACTTTGTTATGTAGTATCTTCATAAACTACTATTCATTTATTCCGCTGCATTTTGTTGTACTACTCTGTATCTTGATTCTGTGATTGATTTATTTGTTTTATATGTTTGGCCAAATTTAAATTAACAATTCGGTATTTTGAATTATTCAAGTCGTACATGTATAGTATTATTGTCGATTTGAATGGTCTAAAATAGCGAGTCATTATAGTTGGTATCGGAGCCAGGCTCAAGGCAAAACGTAGCATATATGGTAAATTTATTTACAGAATCACTTTCGTTCGAGTTGAATCTCTTCCTTTTTGACTCGATTTCCTTTAAATTTTGGAATGTCCCGCGGTTCCGTAATTCATTCTTGTCTCTTCTATTTATATTCGTTTGATTCTGGAGTATCCCATAACTCCAATGAATGTTTTGTAAAGGGGGTGAAAACTCCTTTACAATCGGCATTGATTCATCAAAGATTTATATATCCTTGGTTTAGATGCTGCTATCTCTGGTTATGCCGAATTCTATATCTGGCGATCGAATGTCGATTTGCCTTGGAATTCCGCATCGATCATATCATGAAGTCACGGTTGACCCAGTTAAGGTCGCCCGCGATTTATATCCATAATCTATTTTGTAATTCAATTATCTTATCTTCGATCGATTCTATCTTCGAATCAGGGTTCTGTTGATTGGAGTTCCTCTAAATTAAATCTCTATCTTTGTTTTGAAATCCATTCTTGAATCATCCTTTGAAAATCGGGTTTTGTTTGTATTTTAAAATTGTTTTATATACCGAAATTTTTATTTGGGCAACTATGATTTTATTCTATATATAAAAGAGAAAATGTTTTCGATAAGGATTATATACCTTTAAAAAAAATGAAAATTTGAAGTTTCGAAAAGATTTGAAATTTTGAAAATATTATAAGAAAATTGATTTATATAAAAATGATTTATAACTGAAAGGTTTTGAATTTGAAATTCGAGAGATTGGACTTCGGTATTTTTGAAAATTGGTTTAAGATTTTGAAATACATAATAATAAGATTTGAAAGTATATTTTGAATAAGAAATGTTTCAAATGAGTTGTAAGGATTTCGAAAAAAAATTCAAGAAAATAGAAGTCCAGAACTCATTTATGTCGCTGGAAAATAATTTCGGTGATGAGTGCACGCATCATCGATATTGATTTTTGAGTTTTAGAGTGGGGAGAGGCCACTTTAATAGCTTTGCTATGCGCGTGACTATTGTGAAACAAATTTTTGATTTCAAATTCTGAAGTATAATTCGATATTCGAAAGATATATGTATATATATTTAAAATGATTTAAAGGAAGCTGGTGTTCAATCCTCTAGTTTTCGATTTGATTTAGTATAACTCTATTTATAAAAAAATTGATTTACTGATTTGTTGCTGATTTCCAACTCTTAGATTTGAAATTTGATTTCACTGACTATTTTTAAGGTTCGAGCACTTCCAAATCAAGGTGTAAAATTTTAAAACAAAGAAATTTCGAAGAGGATAAAATATTTGATAAAGCATATAAGTTTAGTTTTGTATGTTTAAGTTTGAAACCTTTTGTTAAGTAAATGAATATGAATATTTTGAATTATACTAATATGGAATTTAGTTTTGAAATGTTTTTGGAAAAAAATTTAGTTTTCAATAATTGTTTTCAATAAGGTAAATTGAATATTTCAAATAGAAATAAATAGTTTAAGGGTTTAAAGGGATAATTATAAATTTGGAAACCATTTTGAGTATAATTGATTTTGAGAAGAATATTTGGTTTTGAAATTAGATTGGAATTAAAACCAGTACGTTTATGGTGATTTTGGAAACGAATTTGTTTGACCTAAATTTGTTGATTTGGAAATTTGGATTATTTTCCAAACCTATGGTTTAAGAAACTTTGAAACTGAGTATATTTAATTTGGAAGAAAATTTGGTGAAATCATATATGATCTTGAAACTGAAATGTTATTTAAACGAGAAAAGTTTTGAGAACCTTGATTTACTAAATACTTGATTCGGGAGTGGTCTAACTTATATAAAATGGATTTGTATAAGTATGAAGTTGATTTGAAATCTATTGATTTGAAAGATACTCAATTTGGAAAGAAATTTTTTATATAATCGAAGTCTATATAAGTGTGATGTGATATACTTTTGATTTGGAAAGTATTCGATTGAAAATGGAATCCTATATATAATGGACTTTATATAAGTATGATATTTGAAAGTATTTGGAAAGGTATTATGATATATATTTTTCGAAGTAAAGATATGGAAAATGCCTTCTTCTTGATATACACTTTGTGGCCACATTGTGGATTAATTCTATCGATATTATTCTCTCTGATTTTTTGTTTTTCGGATGTGATACCCGAGTGTCCCCACCGTGGCGTAACCCATGGTTTTTTTCTCTCGCGACTGCATAGCGCAACTGCCTGGCTGAGTCTGGCCTAGGGGTATGGATTGATTCCTGGGGGATCCAGGCGTAACCATTGTGTATCCTGCAATTTGTGTAGGTCGCATTAGTAGCGAAACTGCCTGGCTGAGATGGCCTAGGGGTACATATTGTTTCCTTGGGGACCCAAGCGTAACCATTGTGTGTCCTGCACCCTATTAGTCATCATGGCGTAACTCGCAGGGCTGAGAAAGCTTACGGATACAGATTGTTTCCTAGGGGATCTAGGCGTAACCATTGTGTATCTGCGAAGCATGGTTGGACAAAGGTTTTGGTTTGGTTGTTTTGTTTGGATTGTACTTTCCATATCTGTTTTTTAGGTTTTTCAAGTATTTTCACTGGGTGTTGAAACATGTCTACTAAGTACTTGAAGAATTCTAGCTTTGCGCCTAATCAAGCATGGCCAGAGTCTGCAAGAACGAGGATAAACTTGTTGAAACATCGAGTTATAAAAGTATTTTTGAAAGGAAAAATTCGTTTTGATATAAAATTATTTTATTATAAAGGTATTTCCAACAAAGAAATTTTGTATTAATATTCAAGATTAAAATTTTATGGTCTGATTTAATTATTCGAGCCCGATACTATCCCTTTGAACTTACCTTATCTGCTCAGCCTTATTTATTCACCTATATTCCGTTTTTCCGAATCTACCCTCCTTTCCTTTTTGAATATAATCTTTAAATTATTGTTTATTTATATACTACATGGTTTAATAGTAAATCACTAGTGTCATTATATTTCAGAAGTTATTAATTTAATATAACATATTTAAGAAATGAGTATTAATTTATCTATAATGTTGAAAGTGTCTTAAGATAAATTAGTAAATTTATAAACTATGGATTTTAATGTTGTCAAATAACTTCCTTGAAAATATAACCAAGGATGTGAATAACTGTTCCAAATAGTTTTCATATATATTTATAAAGGTGTTATTTAAACATATAAATGTTATTTATAAAGGAAGCAGGAAATTTTACAAATGGGTTTGGAAAAGTTTTAAAGTATTAAAGATATTTGAACTGCAAATGAAGTTTTCAAATGAATATTTCTAGAAAAATTTATATGGTCTTAAATTAATTGTTTATCCTTGTCTTTTAATCTATTTATCTTTCTGGTTGTTTCTATTCTCATACCTTCTTCCTTTTCGGGGACGAAAAGTTTTGAGTGGGGAAGAGTGTAACGACCCATAAAATTTTGTTATTTTTTAATGGTATTATTTAGCGTATTTAATTTGATTTTTGAGAAATTTTAAATAATAATATTTTGAAATAAAATTTTACATTTGGATTACGTATAGCTAAATGTGGAAAATGATAAATTTTCATCAAAAATTAAAAAGTATATTTTAGGGTGTGATTCTGTTCAGTTTAAGTCAGTAATAATTGATGTTCATAAAATAATTTATTTTGGAAAATTCAAGGCACAGCTGTTTTATTTGCCATCATTTCTTTTATTTATTTTCAAACGGTTCATTTTGCCTTTATAACGTGTCCTTCCATATTTATTCTTGCTGTCCAATCAAGCTATTAATTGCTTTGATTGTCTCTAAAACAGCGTGTAGCTGTTACGTATTCTACCGTTAAAATTTCAATTGCTTAATAATTTTTCCAATTCACAGATATACTTCCCCATTCCTAGCCAATAATAAACTTTGAAATCATCGTCCTTTTCTTTTGTTATCCCCCGTTCTATAACTATAATTGAAATTTATAGCCGTTTCAGTAAATAACTTTTACACGTTTTATACTCATATAATTTCAGTAGTCCATTGCCTTTAATTTTTAAACTGTTCCATTTTCTTCCCAGGCAACATCTCACATTCCATTTCGGTTATAAATCAGTTTCCTCTTTTACTCACCTGCTCACCTTTTCATCCATCTATCCGTTTAATAGTTATATATAAGTTATAATACGTTTCCCTGCTTCATCTCCTTTCCTTTTTTCATTGACATATTAATTCTAGGAAGTGATTAATTTAAATAGCCATCTTCCCCTCATTTCTTTAAACTTTCAGCAAAATTTAGCTTGTGACCGTTGCTGTACATTTCGTTAAAGAGGTACGTTACCTTATTAATCTCCGGAATTTAAGGGTGAAAATTTTATTTTTCTAACCTTTCCTTTCCTACGCTCCCTGTTTCAACTTCTTTCATTATGACTGTTCATTATATATATACACTACAGCTGGAAAGTTAAAAACATATAAACTTAGATACGTTTTGTATTTATTAAAAATTTAAAGCTCGCCTTAAATTGTGCAAAGCGTTTTTCCTTTGCCTTTATAGCTTTAGGTTTATACCTACCGTTGCTTCCTCTTCCTCCCTGAAGCCTATTTTCTTTCTTTCCAAAGTTTTTACAGCGCCTCTTCAAGGCCATGACCGCATACCCCTATCGCCATTGCCCATCAGACACTCGTCACCACTAGCTTGCATACGTTCGCATATATTAGGTATAGTACTTCTGTCTGTTAGCATATATATATATATATATATCTGTTATACATGGGTTATATTATATTGGGTTTCCCTGTTTCCAGTTTAATAATATATTATACAAATTTTGCAGCGTCTATTATATGGTTTATATATATGTGTGTCAAACTTATTCTTTTATATATATAAATGTATTTGTGTGCATATGTATATATGCTGTTATATTAGTTTATAAAATAAAATTTTCCTTTTTCGGCTGCTGTATGTAAAGATGCTTTTTTTTCTAATTTGTTTAGGCTTAGTATTTTGTTTTTTATAGTATTTTAAACATGAATTTGATTTAAGTGAAGCTGTTCGTATCATGTTATTAAATGAAATAATATAAGGTGATTTAAAAATATATATACTTTTTTTTTGTTTTTTTTGAATCTTTTTGGGGTTTTGTTGGTTTTGTTATATATTACTCTTTCTTAATGCAATGTACTAGAAACTAAAAAAAAAGGTGAGTGAGAAAAAGAACGAAAACCATATATATATATCTAAGCATTCGAGTTTATACATTTGGTCGGTAAGTATATGGTATTTATAATGGTTTTAAAAGTAAATTTTAAGCATGTCTAAGCGGTTTATGTCGTAATGGTAATATTATTATTTAAATATAAGTATCACATGCGCAGGTTTTAAGTGTATGTTGTATATTTATAATATAAAGTTTATTAAGTTATAAAAGTTTATACAGTTTATATTTTATAAGATAAAGTTTAAAAGTTATATACGCGGCAGTTGATATGTTGCAATGAACATACATTATATATAAGTTTTTATGTTAACAAGTATTATTTCAACATATATATTGCATATATGTTTGTTTTTTTTATTGTATATGTGTTTTGGTTTAAAAACAATGATTTGAAATGTATGTATATAAAATTTAGAATATGTTTCATATATGTAAATAGTTATATATAATTATATATATAATTGTAAGTTCACTTATATCATTCATCTTCACCGATCTAGTTCTAATTTGAATTCGATTTTTTTTCTCTTCCATTTATCAACTTTCTTCGTCGTGCCTATTTTCTTCGTCGAATCGTGTCTATCTAGCGTTGCTTTGGAATTCGTAACTAAACTTCATTGTCTATTCTCTTTAGCCTTGAAAGATGAGCAATTACTCACGATTAACGTTCTAATATCTATTAAATTTGATTTCAATTGAAACAACAATTGAAGTATGCTACTGTAGTTATTTAAATTGTTATATTTATGCTATTATCTATAACTGTTCACTTGTGGGATATGACACCATATCCTATTGTTTATATTATACTGTTATTGACGATATATGCATGTTGTTATATTATTATCATATCTGTTATCACTCTGCAAGTGACCTGTTAGTATAGTATTCACTATGGGTTGAAATGATACATACCCAAACGGACTTTAGGATAGGAGAAAATCGTTATGGGTTGAAATGGTATGTGACGCCCCACCTCTATACCCGCGCTAGCCAAAAATACTACGGTGTAGTGCTGTCAACTAGCCCGGAGAATAAGGCTGTTGAGGAGCGGCCATCAATAGTTAGGCCTTACACTAGTACTAGTTATCTCGATAGGAGTGATATATATATATATATATATATATATAAATATTCGTAATTTTTCATCTCTAATTTATTTTCTCCCATCGACATACCCCAATACCAGTATAAAACGAACTACGATGGTTCATAATAGTTTAGAACAGTAAATATAAAATATTACACAGATAATGTAATGCGGAACACAAATAAAACATAAAATCTCATATATACAATAACTGATGTCAGTTACAATACATTTGATACAATACATAAGACACGGTACATATGATACAACCACAACAGTCGACTCAGGAAGCTACATATACAAGTACATTAACGTATATAATATACATGAATACACATCTTCCTATACAATTTTACAGACTACTACAGATGACGAAGACTACTCCAAAAGATATGAAAGAACTTCATAGCTCTAGCAGCAACCCAAAGCAGAATATCTACAATCTGAAATACTCGGTCTGACCCGAGTATTAGATTCAAAAGAAAATAATACTCGGGTCAGTCTAATTCAAACTCAGTTATTAGTGCACAGAAGCAATAATAATTAAGTAATGAATAGACGACAGTAAATAAACCAAATCAGAGCGCAATTCAGAATATTGAATTGAAATATCAAAACAGGTCAAAACAAATAGAATACCATACACGCCATACCGTGTGGCTGCAGTTCACGCTTGCGTGCACTGCCTTGCCACTATAGTGCTATCGTACCCAAAAACTCAATACCGTGTGGCTGCAGTTCACGCTTGCGTGCACTGCCTTGCCACTACAGTGATGATGTACCCAAAAGAATTCAAGTACTTAAAATTATCAATTCATAAAGTCGATACTGTGTGGCTGCAAGTACCAGATATCATGCAGCAGTGTATCTATGTATATAACAAGTATACTGCACAAATGAACAAGGCTCAACAATGCCAAGATTAGCAGTCAAAATGCAATAGTGGACAGTACAAGCTCGAGTCAATATGATTGCAGTGCAGACTTGAAGTTACAAAACAAATGTACACGAAAACGAGACCAGGCAGTGTGCAGTTCATTGTCAAAGAAGTAGCAAATGTATGAAGGCAGCAAGGCCAAAATAACTTGATATAATATCATGCTTTGCCTAAAGATTATGACCCAGGTTTTAAAAGAAGTACGACTGAAATGCACATAATACGTGTGCCAGATACAAGAGCTCGTGCACATAAATACTCAAAGTCAATAATACAGGTTACTGCATATTAAATATGCAAACAAAATGAAGGCAAGAAAACAACACAGCATTGAACACATTGGACATTCACACACACATATATACATACATATATGTATGTATATACATGGTGGTAATCCAGCAAACATTTCCGAAAGAAATAATTAGCAAACTACTGCAAATTTAAAAGAAAGAAAAACTTTATTCAAATGCCAAACTTCAAAAATAAAACATGCAGTATGCTGTGATACAAGCATGCAACAACAAGAAAACCAAATAAACAAGTGCAAATTCAAGCACTTGAACCACTGACCTGATCCAAACAACACACGTGCACAGATATGCAAATTCCACATAAAGAAGAAGCAAATTTGCAAATTTTAGTCATGCCGAGGGCTTCTGACCGAAGTCAGAGGAACAAGAACGACATCAACATATAAAGTAGTGTATCCCACAGATGCAAACCTCAAAAAGTATCAGGCTTGAAACAGTGATAAGTACACAAAGGCTCCAAGATTGTAAGCATTACAAACATTAAACTTCAGAAAGTATCAAGTTCGAACAACCCAAAACTGAGGCAGTAAACAATACTAATACAAGTGTGCGTGTAAGTCTATATATAGAATACACACATATCTATACCCAATGCAACAACACCAGTATAAACAAGTGACCTAGGTAGTTCGAACAAAGCCAAAAGGGATTTCAATCTGCAAAGACTGTATGCCATGGCTAAAGCAATAATTCAAATCGAAATCAAAGTGAACATAGAGCCAAGCCAAAGCTGTGATAAAAATTCAATATACAGCAATCTCAATCCAAGGCCGAAGCCATCAGAATTCATAAAATCAACATCAGCTAAAAGGACAAAATGCATACACACTTGTGTACATATACATGAACATGAATGCAATGACCGACAGCCTCAATGTTAAATGATTCACACATATATAAGCAGTGCACATGTAACCATGTCTAAGCAGACTACAAGAATAACACATCAGGCATCACAACATACACATATACATGTGTAGACACACACACATATATATGCAGTGGAAACCAAATTTCAATACAACATGAAATGATCATGTGATAGCAAGTATGATTCAATGTAAAACAACACTGCATACATATATATGCTATGCATAAAAAAAAAGACTCTACATGATTCAAATGCACTTCAACGGACTAACAATGAATGGAGATGAACCTCAACATGGCAGTTGACAGAGCAGTGCAGACAAATGAACAAAAACATGTAACATGAACAACTCCATATGAAATCTGACAATGCCAGCTTTCAGAGTACATAAAACTCAAGTCTGCATCATAAAACATGAATATATACATGTGTGAACACAATTCAGAGTTAAAGCCGATGCCCACTATAAAACTGCATCTCAAATCAACAAAACACAAATGCTCGACAAATTTAAGTAAACACAGCAAGGAGGCTTAACAATCGAAGTGACCGAATTCAACTAAAAATCGAATTTGTGATGGTCAAGAGATATTAAACAGCCCAAAATCAAAGCTGAGTTCCAAGTATCACGAAATTACACGAATTTGACAAAATCAGAGAAAGCATCAACCACGAAACAAAAAACGTACACCAAGTATCTTTGAAAAGGTCACAAATTAAAAGAGGAAAGTCACTGCCGTGCAATTCAAGTAGCAAAGAATCAAAGCCACGTTAGCACACAATAAGCGAGCATACGAACAATCAAACTAGGGTTTGAATTAGATGTAAGTGATGGAATCACTTACCTGATTTGCGAACCCGATCGTCAGAGAACGAACGAGCCAAGCACGAGAATCAATCAACAGAGGAGCAACGCGAATCAATCACCAGAGAAGCCCTAATTCGAGAAAGAAGAACGAAGCCGCCATCGTCACAAACTATAAAGTGGATCGGGCTAGTGAAAGAAAAATGGGGGCGGCTTTTAAAAAAATAAAATAAAAAATAAAAAAGGGGGATCGAGTTTGAATGGATGATAATAAGCAAAGGGGACGGGTTACATTTGCAAAGCAAATTTTCTCACGGCTTCAAACATTTGAAAATGTTACCGAGAATTTATTTTAAAGCCCGAAATTTCTTTTAACAATTTATAAATCAATTTTAATTCATAATTTAAAAAACTTCAAATAGAAATATGTGTCAATATTAATCGTTTAAATTGTTGATTAAAATTGATGCAGAACACCGGGTTGTTACAGACTCCCCTCCTTAAAGAAATTGCGTCCTCGCAATCATAAGGAATGAATGGACAAAAGGTAACAACCACAATAGCATGAAAGAATAAACTTGGACGTGTTTGCTCGATGAATTCTCTGGATTCCAAAGTGAAATCCATAGGATTTGAGAACCACTGAGCTTTCACGAGAAAAACATCTTTATTTCGAGGGTGCTGAACCTCCAAGGCAATGATGTGACTAGAAGGTTGCACAAAAATAAGGATCGGAAATCCATAAGGCATTTCCGGAATCAGAAGACGTAGAAAAATGTCATGAATAGCAGAAAATTGGGCCGGTACACCGGCGTAGTACAATTAAACACCAAAGAAATTTTTAATTTCCTAAAAGAAATTCACAAATTCTCTACAAAATTTAATTATCAAATAGATAGTTCAGAAATCTCAAATCACAAATATTCGATTATCCAAAACGATAATCAAATCAACAAGTATTCGATTGTCAAAATCGAAAATCAATCTCAAATCACAGATATTTAATTATCACAATTGATAATCAAATCTCAGATTTCAAATGTTTAATTATCACAAACGATAATTAAATCTCAAATATCTAATTATCACATGCGATAATTAGAAACAATAAATATCTGATTATCAAAAACGATAAATCAGAAATCATAAACGTCCAATTATCAAAACGATAATCAGAAATTACCACAACGGTAATCAAATTTCAAATCACAAATTTTTTCAATTAACGAGTCCGAAATTAACTGAAATAGCAAACGCACATGACCCATAACCACGAGTTTTACTAAATCGTTTAATTCACTTCATCGTTTCCTTGAAAGTGCAAAATTGTGTATTTTAAATAAATAACATTTTACGTTCTCAAACGGACAAGTCCGGAATTAAGCGAATCAGTAAAAGAAAGGGGTCATAGTCCTCGGTTTTTCTGAAACGTTTAAATCGCTTCCTCATTCTTTTGAAAGCGTAAACTGTAAAAAAATTTGAAAACCATTTTATTTATAAAATTACAATTTACATTCTCAAACGAACAAGTCCGGAATTAAGCGAATCAGCAAAAGAAAGGGGTCATAGTCCTCGATTTTACTGAAACGTTTAATTCGCTTCCTCATTCTTTTGAAAGCGCAAATCGTAAAAATTTTGAAAACAATTTTGAAAACACGTGATTAAAACAGCGACATCAGTAGCAACTTCGATAAGTGGATTTTCATTCATCAAAAATGTCACAAGAATCTTCTCAAAGATAGGAAGGGGTATCATACCCTAAACTCGTATTCATAACAAGCCAATATCACACGAATTCACCAATGCACAAAAATTGATAAAACTTATCAATAGAGATCACGAAAATTGGTGAAGCACAAATTCTAGGAATCTACACAAAAAATCCAGAAATCACAAGATGAGAGTATGAAAACTCGAACCGGAGTATGAAAACTCGAACCGGAGTATGAAAACTCGAACCGGAGTATGAAAACTCGAACCGGAGTATGAAAACTCGAACAGAGTATGAAAACTCGAACCGGAGTATGAAAACTCACCTACACGTGAGCATGAAAAATCACCAACACGTGCAACACAAAGCGAGAACGGGAGCATGGAATCTCACCTGCATGTGAGCATGAAAATCACCAACACGTGCAACGCAAAGCGAGAACGGGAGCACGGAATCTCACCTACACGTGAGCATGAAAATCACCAACACGTGCAACGCAAAACATAAAATATCCATAATAACATACTACTATAAGTATGTAAATAATGATCAACAGGAGATCAACCGATGAGAGGTATAGCATAAATATGGAATATCCATACTGACATACGACTATAAGTATGCAAATAATGATCAACAGGAGATCAACCGATAAGAGATAATCAATATCACAAGATCTTCTCAAAGATCCAAAGAGGTATCATACCTCAAATTTGTACTCATGACAAATCAATAACATATGAATTCACCAGTACACAAAAATAGGTGAAGCATAAAATTTTCAGAAATCAACATAAGGAATCTAGAAATCACAGAAAAAGGGAAAGAGGCCTATCACATGACGGTCCGAAGACCAAGGGGAGCTACCCCACATGTGTGAATGGAGTCACACAGATTGAGGTCAAGACTAACCAAAAAGCAGAAAGGTATGTGTGAATGGAATCACACAAGTGGTGTCTAGTCTGACCATCAGAACGATCATCATGATCAACGAGGAGTGTCAATTACACTAAGCATGTGTGAATGGAATCACACAGATTGAGGTCAAGACTAACCAAAAAGCAGAAAGGTATGTGTGAATGGAATCACACAAGTGGTGTCTAGTCTAACCTCGCAAATAAAAAGACATAGCATAATTGCTAGTCTAATTCATAAAGCGGTCGTCAAGATCAACGAGAAGTGTCAATTACACTAAGCTAGTAAATATAAAAGTTTAGCTTCATGTCCCATAACCACTTGCTTAACTTAAATATTTACGAACAAACTGTAAATCTTCACTAATAAAATTTGTCACAAGAGATTCAATCGAATAAGTCCAAGAATTAACCGGCGAAGTAAACGCAAGCGTTATATACCACTCGTTTTACTAAGTCGTTTAATTAGATTTCTCATACGAGTGAGGTAAAGGTTAGTGTATACTATTAGATTGGAAAACGGTTTAGGAAAAGAGTTTTGTAGTAAAATAGTTTTGAAATCGTTTGAAGAAAAGGGTTTTGATATTTACTACTAGTATAGAAAACCTTTATATTTTTAAAGTGACAAATCACAAAAATGATTGTAGGAACAATCAAGCGCAAGAATTCACATACAAAGATGTGAATAGAATCCAAAGAAATCGATACTGTATCCATCAAAAGGAATGTTCACATAAATCCCGAAGAAAATGTTATCAAAGTTGCTAATAAACGGTAGCAACAAATCGGGGAATTAACAAGAATCGATTAAATTTGGAAACCAAATCAATTCACTAAAGTTCACATACGAAGACGTGAATAAAATCCAAAGAATTCGATTCTAAATCCATCAAAGTAGAAATACCTAAAAATTCCAGAAATAGAAGTTATCAAAGTCGACAAAGAAGATAACTAATCGGAAAAGAAGAATCGATTAACAATTAGAAAAACAAAGTAGAACGAGCATAAATGAATAAATGACTTCAACAAAAATGAAAATCAAGTCAATGCCGAAGTCAACAAGTAATGGCCATAATAGAGTACAAAACGATTCAACATCATCAACAAAGAATTCAACGGCAAACAAAGTCAGAGTCTTGGAGATCAAGAAATTATAAATTTCTCAAAAACAAAGTGACCGAAGTCGAATGGAAATCAAGCCGAGGAAAACATAAAATATCAAGTTCAGAATCGCCGAGGTTCGAACAAAATCAATCATCGGCTAAATCAAATCAAAGCCGATGACACAAAAATTCAAAAATCAAATGCATATGAATAAGCGTTAGGAATTCATACCTAACAATCAAAAACAATCATATGCAAATATGAGAGATAAAACGTCGACAAATAGTTGTAACACATGTACTATCTAAGTTACGTTTTATATTTGTTCTAAACCCCAGGCTCCGATACCAAGCTGTGACGCCCCACCTCTATACCCGCGCTAGCCAAGAACACTACGGTGTAGTGCTGTCAACTAGCCCGGAGAATAAGGCAGTTGAGGAGCGGCCATCAATAGTTAGGCCTTACACTAGTACTAGTTATCTCGATAGGAGTGATATATATATATAAATATTCGTAATTTTTCATCTCTAATTTATTTTCTCCCATCGACATACCCCAATACCAGTATAAAACGAACTACGATGGTTCATAATAGTTTAGAATAGTAAATATAAAATATTACACAGATAATGTAATGCGGAACACAAATAAAACATAAAATCTCATATATACAATAACTGATGTCAGTTACAATACATTTGATACAATACATAAGACACGGTACATATGATACAACCACAACAGTCGACTCAGGAAGCTACATATACAAGTACATTAACGTATATAATATACATGAATACACATCTTCCTATACAATTTTACAGACTACTACAGATGACGACGACTACTCCAAAAGATATGAAAGAACTTCATAGCTCTAGCAGCAACCCAAAGCAGAATATCTACAACCTGAAATACTCGGTCTGACCCGAGTATTAGATTCAAAAGAAAATAATACTCGGGTCAGTCTAATTCAAACTCAGTTATTAGTGCACAGAAGCAATAATAATTAAGTAATGAATAGACGATAGTAAATAAACCAAATCAGAGCGCAATTCAGAATATTGAATTGAAATATCAAAACAGTTCAAACCATTGAAATATCAATTAAAATATTAATTCAAGTAGGGCTGCAGTACACGCACGCGTGCACTGCCTCGCCACTACGGAATATGGAATACGCAAAAAGTTCCATAAGTCAAAACAAATAGAATACCATACACGCCATACCGTGTGGCTGCAGTTCACGCTTGCGTGCACTGCCTTGCCACTATAGTGCTATCGTACCCAAAAACTCAATACCGTGTGGCTGCAGTTCACGCTTGCGTGCACTGCCTTGCCACTACAGTGATGATGTACCCAAAAGAATTCAAGTACTTAAAATTATCAATTCATAAAGTCGATACTGTGTGGCTGCAAGTACCAGATATCATGCAGCAGTGTATCTATGTATATAACAAGTATACTGCACAAATGAACAAGGCTCAACAATGCCAAGATTAGCAGTCAAAATGCAATAGTGGACAGTACAAGCTCGAGTCAATATGATTGCAGTGCAGACTTGAAGTTACAAAACAAATGTACACGAAAACGAGACCAGGCAGTGTGCAGTTCATTGTCAAAGAAGTAGCAAATGTATGAAGGCAGCAAGGCCAAAATAACTTGATATAATATCATGCTTTGCCTTAAGATTATGACCCAGGTTTTAAAAGAAGTACGACTGAAATGCGCATAATACGTGTGCCAGATACAAGAGCTCGTGCACATAAATACTCAAAGTCAATAATACAGGTTACTGCATATTAAATATGCAAACAAAATGAAGGCAAGAAAACAACACAGCAATGAACACATTGGACATTCACACACACATATATACATACATATATGTATGTATATACATGGTGATAATCCAGCAAACATTTCCGAAAGAAATAATTAGCAAACTACTGCAAATTTAAAAGAAAGAAACACTTTATTCAAATGCCAAACTTCAAAAATAAAACATGCAGTATGCTGTGATACAAGCATGCAACAACAAGAAAACCAAATAAACAAGTGCAAATTCAAGCACTTGAACCACTGACCTGATCCAAACAACACACGTGCACAGATATGCAAATTCCACATAAAGAAGAAGCAAATTTGCAAATTTTAGTCATGCCGAGGGCTTCTGACCGAAGTCAGAGGAACAAGAACGACATCAACATATAAAGTAGTGTATCCCACAGATGCAAACCTCAAAAAGTATCAGGCTTGAAACAGTGATAAGTACACAAAGGCTCCAAGATTGTAAGCATTACAAACATTAAACTTCAGAAAGTATCAAGTTCGAACAACCCAAAACTGAGGCAGTAAACAATACTAATACAAGTGTGCGTGTAAGTCTATATATAGAATACACACATATCTATACCCAATGCAACAACACCAGTATAAACAAGTGACCTAGGTAGTTCGAACAAAGCCAAAAGGGATTTCAATCTGCAAAGACTGTATGCCATGGCTAAAGCAATAATTCAAATCGAAATCAAAGTGAACATAGAGCCAAGCCAAAGCTGTGATAAAAATTCAATATACAGCAATCTCAATCCAAGGCCGAAGCCATCAGAATTCATAAAATCAACATCAGCTAAAAGGACAAAATGCATACACACTTGTGTACATATACATGAACATGAATGCAATGACCGACAGCCTCAATGTTAAATGATTCACACATATATAAGCAGTGCACATGTAACCATGTCTAAGCAGACTACAAGAATAACACATCAGGCATCACAACATACACATATACATGTGTAAACACACACACATATATATGCAGTGGAAACCAAATTTCAATACAACATGAAATGATCATGTGATAGCAAGTATGATTCAATGTAAAACAACACTGCATACATATATATGCTATGCATAAAAAAAAAGACTCTACATGATTCAAATGCACTTCAACGGACTAACAATGAATGGAGATGAACCTCAACATGGCAGTTGACAGAGCAGTGCAGACAAATGAACAAAAACATGTAACATGAACAACTCCATATGAAATCTGACAATGCCAGCTTTCAGAGTACATAAAACTCAAGTCTGCATCATAAAACATGAATATATACATGTGTGAACACAATTCAGAGTTAAAGCCGATGCCCACTATAAAACTGCATCTCAAATCAACAAAACACAAATGCTCGACAAATTTAAGTAAACACAGCAAGGAGGCTTAACAATCGAAGTGACCGAATTCAACTAAAAATCGAATTTGTGATGGTCAAGAGATATTGAACAGCCCAAAATCAAAGCTGAGTTCCAAGTATCACGAATTACACGAATTTGACAAAATCAGAGAAAGCATCAACCACGAAACAAAAAACGTACACCAAGTATCTTTGAAAAGGTCACAAATTAAAAGAGGAAAGTCACTGCCGTGCAATTCAAGTAGCAAAGAATCAAAGCCACGTTAGCACACAATAAGCGAGCATACGAACAATCAAACTAGGGTTTGAATTAGATGTAAGTGATGGAATCACTTACCTGATTTGCGAACCCGATCATCAGAGAACGAACGAGCCAAGCACGAGAATCAATCAACAGAGGAGCAACGCGAATCAATCACCAGAGAAGCCCTAATTCGAGAAAGAAGAACGAAGCCGCCATCGTCACAAACTATAAAGTGGATCGGGCAAGTGAAAGAAAAATGGGGGCGGCTTTTAAAAAAATAAAATAGAAAATAAAAAAGGGGGATCGAGTTTGAATGGATGATAATAAGCAAAGGGGACGGGTTACATTTGCAAAGCAAATTTTCTCACGGCTTCAAACATTTGAAAATGTTACCGAGAATTTATTTTAAAGCCCGAAATTTCTTTTAACAATTTATAAATCAATTTTAATTCATAATTTCAAAAACTTCAAATAGAAATATGTGTCAATATTAATCGTTTAAATTGTTGATTAAAATTGATGCAGAACACCGGGTTGTTACAGACTCCCCTCCTTAAAGAAATTGCGTCCTCGCAATAATAAGGAATGAATGGACAAAAGGTAACAACCACAATAGCATGAAAGAATAAACTTGGACGTGTTTGCTCGATGAATTCTCTAGATTTCAAAGTGAAATCCATAGGATTTGAGAACCACTGAGCTTTCACGAGAAAAACATCTTTATTTCGAGGGTGCTGAACCTCCAAGGCAATGATGTGACTAGAAGGTTGCACAAAAATAAGGATCGGAAATCCATAAGGCATTTCCGGAATCAGAAGACGTAGAAAAATGTCATGAATAGCAGAAAATTGGGCCGGTACACCGGCGTAGTACAATTAAACACCAAAGAAATTTTTAATTTCCTAAAAGAAATTCACAAATTCTCTACAAAATTTAATTATCAAATAGATAGTTCAGAAATCTCAAATCACAAATATTCGATTATCCAAAACGATAATCAAATCAACAAGTATTCGATTGTCAAAATCGAAAATCAATCTCAAATCACAGATATTTAATTATCACAATTGATAATCAAATCTCAGATTTCAAATGTTTAATTATCACAAACGATAATTAAATCTCAAATATCTAATTATCACATGCGATAATTAGAAACAATAAATATCTGATTATCAAAAACGATAAATCAGAAATCATAAACGTCCAATTATCAAAACGATAATCAGAAATTACCACAACGGTAATCAAATTTCAAATCACAAATTTTTTCAATTAACGAGTCCGAAATTAACTGAAATAGCAAACGCACATGACCCATAACCACGAGTTTTACTAAATCGTTTAATTCACTTCATCGTTTCCTTGAAAGTGCAAAATTGTGTATTTTAAATAAATAACATTTTACGTTCTCAAACGGACAAGTCCGGAATTAAGCGAATCAGTAAAAGAAAGGGGTCATAGTCCTCGGTTTTTCTGAAACGTTTAAATCGCTTCCTCATTCTTTTGAAAGCGTAAACTGTAAAAAATTTTGAAAACCATTTTATTTATAAAATTACAATTTTCATTCTCAAACGAACAAGTCCGGAATTAAGCGAATCAGCAAAAGAAAGGGGTCATAGTCCTCGATTTTACTGAAACGTTTAATTCGCTTCCTCATTCTTTTGAAAGCGCAAATCGTAAAAATTTTGAAAACAATTTTTAAAACACGTGATTAAAACAGCGACATCAGTAGCAACTTCGATAAGTGGATTTTCATTCATCAAAAATGTCACAAGAATCTTCTCAAAGATAGGAAGGGGTATCATACCCTAAACTCGTATTCATAACAAGCCAATATCACACGAATTCACCAATGCACAAAAATTGATAAAACTTATCAATAGAGATCACGAAAATTGGTGAAGCACAAATTCTAGGAATCTACACAAAAAATCCAGAAATCACAAGATGAGAGTATGAAAACTCGAACCGGAGTATGAAAACTCGAACCGGAGTATGAAAACTCGAACCGGAGTATGAAAACTCGAACCGGAGTATGAAAACTCGAACGGAGTATGAAAACTCACCTACACGTGAGCATGAAAAATCACCAACACGTGCAACACAAAGCGAGAACGGGAGCATGGAATCTCACCTGCACGTGAGCATGAAAATCACCAACACGTGCAACGCAAAGCGAGAACGGGAGCACGGAATCTCACCTACACGTGAGCATGAAAATCACCAACACGTGCAACGCAAAACATAAAATATCCATAATAACATACTACTATAAGTATGTAAATAATGATCAACAGGAGATCAACCGATGAGAGGTATAGCATAAATATGGAATATCCATACTGACATACGACTATAAGTATGCAAATAATGATCAACAGGAGATCAACCGATAAGAGATAATCAATATCACAAGATCTTCTCAAAGATCCAAAGAGGTATCATACCTCAAATTTGTACTCATGACAAATCAATAACATATGAATTCACCAGTACACAAAAATAGGTGAAGCATAAAATTTTCAGAAATCAACATAAGGAATCTAGAAATCACAGAAAAAGGGAAAGAGGCCTATCACATGACGGTCCGAAGACCAAGGGGAGCTACCCCACATGTGTGAATGGAGTCACACAGATTGAGGTCAAGACTAACCAAAAAGCAGAAAGGTATGTGTGAATGGAATCACACAAGTGGTGTCTAGTCTGACCATCAGAACGATCATCATGATCAACGAGGAGTGTCAATTACACTAAGCATGTGTGAATGGAATCACACAGATTGAGGTCAAGACTAACCAAAAAGCAGAAAGGTATGTGTGAATGGAATCACACAAGTGGTGTCTAGTCTAACCTCGCAAATAAAAAGACATAGCATAATTGCTAGTCTAATTCATAAAGCGGTCGTCAAGATCAACGAGAAGTGTCAATTACACTAAGCTAGTAAATATAAAAGTTTAGCTTCATGTCCCATAACCACTTGCTTAACTTAAATATTTACGAACAAACTGTAAATCTTCACTAATAAAATTTGTCACAAGAGATTCAATCGAATAAGTCCAATAATTAACCGGCGAAGTAAACGCAAGCGTTATATACCACTCGTTTTACTAAGTCGTTTAATTAGATTTCTCATACGAGTGAGGTAAAGGTTAGTATATACTATTAGATTGGAAAACGTTTTAGGAAAAGAGTTTTGTAGTAAAATAGTTTTGAAATCGTTTGAAGAAAAGGGTTTTGATATTTACTACTAGTATAGAAAACCTTTATATTTTTAAAGTGACAAATCACAAAAATGATTGTAGGAACAATCAAGCACAAGAATTCACATACAAAGATGTGAATAGAATCCAAAGAAATCGATACTGTATCCATCAAAAGGAATGTTCACATAAATCCCGAAGAAAATGTTATCAAAGTTGCTAATAAACGGTAGCAACAAATCGGGGAATTAACAAGAATCGATTAAATTTGGAAACCAAATCAATTCACTAAAGTTCACATACGAAGACGTGAATAAAATCCAAAGAATTCGATTCTAAATCCATCAAAGTAGAAATACCTAAAAATTCCAGAAATAGAAGTTATCAAAGTCGACAAAGAAGATAACTAATCGGAAAAGAAGAATCGATTAACAATTAGAAAAACAAAGTAGAACGAGCATAAATGAATAAATGACTTCAACAAAAATGAAAATCAAGTCAATGCCGAAGTCAACAAGTAATGGCCATAATAGAGTACAAAACGATTCAACATCATCAACAAAGAATTCAACGGCAAACAAAGTCAGAGTCTTGGAGATCAAGAAATTAGAAATTTCTCAAAAACAAAGTGACCGAAGTCGAATGGAAATCAAGCCGAGGTAAACATAAAATATCAAGTTCAGAATCGCCGAGGTTCGAACAAAATCAATCATCGGCTAAATCAAATCAAAGCCGATGACACAAAAATTCAAAAATCAAATGCATAAAAATAAGCGTTAGGAATTCATACCTAACAATCAAAAACAATCATACGCAAATATGAGAGATAAAACGTCGACAAATAGTTGTAACACATGTACTATCTAAGTTATATTTTATATTTGTTCTAAACCCCAGGCTCCGATACCAAGCTGTGACGCCCCACCTCTATACCCGCGCTAGCCAAGAACACTACGGTGTAGTGCTGTCAACTAGCCCGGAGAATAAGGCTGTTGAGGAGCGGCCATCAATAGTTAGGCCTTACACTAGTACTAGTTATCTCGATAGGAGTGATATATATATATATATATATATATATATATATATATATATATATATAAATATTCGTAATTTTTCATCTCTAATTTATTTTCTCCCATCGACATACCCCAATACCAATATAAAACGAACTACGATGGTTCATAATAGTTTAGAACAGTAAATATAAAATATTACACAGATAATGTAATGCGGAACACAAATAAAACATAAAATCTCATATATACAATAACTGATGTCAGTTACAATACATTTGATACAATACATAAGACACGGTACATATGATACAACCACAACAGTCGACTCAGGAAGCTACATATACAAGTACATTAACGTATATAATATACATGAATACACATCTTCCTATACAATTTTACAGACTACTACAGATGACGACGACTACTCCAAAAGATATAAAAGAACTTCATAGCTCTAGCAGCAACCCAAAGCAGAATATCTACAACCTGAAATACTCGGTCTGACCCGAGTATTAGATTCAAAAGAAAATAATACTCGGGTCAGTCTAATTCAAACTCAGTTATTAGTGCACAGAAGCAATAATAATTAAGTAATGAATAGACGACAGTAAATAAACCAAATCAGAGCGCAATTCAGAATATTGAATTGAAATATCAAAACAGTTCAAACCATTGAAATATCAATTAAAATATTAATTCAAGTAGGGCTGCAGTACACGCACGCGTGCACTGCCTCGCCACTACGGAATATGGAATACGCAAAAAGTTCCATAAGTCAAAACAAATAGAATACCATACACGCCATACCGTGTGGCTGCAGTTCACGCTTGCGTGCACTGCCTTGCCACTATAGTGCTATCGTACCCAAAAACTCAATACCGTGTGGCTTCAGTTCACGCTTGCGTGCACTGCCTTGCCACTACAGTGATGATGTACCCAAAAGAATTCAAGTACTTAAAATTATCAATTCATAAAGTCGATACTGTGTGGCTGCAAGTACCAGATATCATGCAGCAGTGTATCTATGTATATAACAAGTATACTGCACAAATGAACAAGGCTCAACAATGCCAAGATTAGCAGTCAAAATGCAATAGTGGACAGTACAAGCTCGAGTCAATATGATTGCAGTGCAGACTTGAAGTTACAAAACAAATGTACACGAAAACGAGACCAGGCAGTGTGCAGTTCATTGTCAAAGAAGTAGCAAATGTATGAAGGCAGCAAGGCCAAAATAACTTGATATAATATCATGCTTTGCCTAAAGATTATGACCCAGGTTTTAAAAGAAGTACGACTGAAATGCACATAATACGTGTGCCAGATACAAGAGCTCGTGCACATAAATACTCAAAGTCAATAATACAGGTTACTGCATATTAAATATGCAAACAAAATGAAGGCAAGAAAACAACACAGCAATGAACACATTGGACATTCACACACACATATATACATACATATATGTATGTATATACATGGTGATAATCCAGCAAACATTTCCGAAAGAAATAATTAGCAAACTACTGCAAATTTAAAAGAAAGAAAAACTTTATTCAAATGCCAAACTTCAAAAATAAAACATGCAGTATGCTGTGATACAAGCATGCAACAACAAGAAAACCAAATAAACAAGTGCAAATTCAAGCACTTGAACCACTGACCTGATCCAAACAACACACGTGCACAGATATGCAAATTCCACATAAAGAAGAAGCAAATTTGCAAATTTTAGTCATGCCGAGGGCTTCTGACCGAAGTCAGAGGAACAAGAACGACATCAACATATAAAGTAGTGTATCCCACAGATGCAAACCTCAAAAAGTATCAGGCTTGAAACAGTGATAAGTACACAAAGGCTCCAAGATTGTAAGCATTACAAACATTAAACTTCAGAAAATATCAAGTTCGAACAACCCAAAACTGAGGCAGTAAACAATACTAATACAAGTGTGCGTGTAAGTCTATATATAGAATACACACATATCTATACCCAATGCAACAACACCAGTGTAAACAAGTGACCTAGGTAGTTCGAACAAAGCCAAAAGGGATTTCAATCTGCAAAGACTGTATGCCATGGCTAAAGCAATAATTCAAATCGAAATCAAAGTCAACATAGAGCCAAGCCAAAGCTGTGATAAAAATTCAATATACAGCAATCTCAATCCAAGGCCGAAGCCATCAGAATTCATAAAATCAACATCAGCTAAAAGGACAAAATGCATACACACTTGTGTACATATACATGAACATGAATGCAATGACCGACAGCCTCAATGTTAAATGATTCACACATATATAAGCAGTGCACATGTAACCATGTCTAAGCAGACTACAAGAATAACACATCAGGCATCACAACATACACATATACATGTGTAAACACACACACATATATATGCAGTGGAAACCAAATTTCAATACAACATGAAATGATCATGTGATAGCAAGTATGATTCAATGTAAAACAACACTGCATACATATATATGCTATGCATAAAAAAAAAGACTCTACATGATTCAAATGCACTTCAACGGACTAACAATGAATGGAGATGAACCTCAACATGGCAGTTGACAGAGCAGTGCAGACAAATGAACAAAAACATGTAACATGAACAACTCCATATGAAATCTGACAATGCCAGCTTTCAGAGTACATAAAACTCAAGTCTGCATCATAAAACATGAATATATACATGTGTGAACACAATTCAGAGTTAAAGCCGATGCCCACTATAAAACTGCATCTCAAATCAACAAAACACAAATGCTCGACAAATTTAAGTAAACACAGCAAGGAGGCTTAACAATCGAAGTGACCGAATTCAACTAAAAATCGAATTTGTGATGGTCAAGAGATATTAAACAGCCCAAAATCAAAGTCGAGTTCCAAGTATCACGAAATTACACGAATTTGACAAAATCAGAGAAAGCATCAACCACGAAACAAAAAACGTACACCAAGTATCTTTGAAAAGGTCACAAATTAAAAGAGGAAAGTCACTGCCGTGCAATTCAAGTAGCAAAGAATCAAAGCCACGTTAGCACACAATAAGCGAGCATACGAACAATCAAACTAGGGTTTGAATTAGATGTAAGTGATGGAATCACTTACCTGATTTGCGAACCCGATCATCAGAGAACGAACGAGCCAAGCACGAGAATCAATCAACAGAGGAGCAACGCGAATCAATCACCAGAGAAGCCCTAATTCGAGAAAGAAGAACGAAGCCGCCATCGTCACAAACTATAAAGTGGATCGGGCTAGTGAAAGAAAAATGGGGGCGGCTTTTAAAAAAATAAAATAAAAAATAAAAAAGGGGGATCGAGTTTGAATGGATGATAATAAGCAAAGGGGACGGGTTACATTTGCAAAGCAAATTTTCTCACGGCTTCAAACATTTGAAAATGTTACCGAGAATTTATTTTAAAGCCCGAAATTTCTTTTAACAATTTATAAATCAATTTTAATTCATAATTTAAAAAACTTCAAATAGAAATATGTGTCAATATTAATCGTTTAAATTGTTGATTAAAATTGATGCAGAACACCGGGTTGTTACAGACTCCCCTCCTTAAAGAAATTGCGTCCTCGCAATCATAAGGAATGAATGGACAAAAGGTAACAACCACAATAGCATGAAAGAATAAACTTGGACGTGTTTGCTCGATGAATTCTCTGGATTTCAAAGTGAAATCCATAGGATTTGAGAACCACTGAGCTTTCACGAGAAAAACATCTTTACTTCGAGGGTGCTGAACCTCCAAGGCAATGATGTGACTAGAAGGTTGCTCAAAAATAAGGATCGGAAATCCATAAGGCATTTTCGGAATCAGAAGACGTAGAAAAATGTCATGAATAGCAGAAAATTGGGCCGGTACACCGGCGTAGTACAATTTAAACACCAAAGAAATCTTTTAATTTCCTAAAAGAAATTCACAAATTCTCTACAAAATTTAATTATCAAATAGATAGTTCAGAAATCTCAAATCACAAATATTCGATTATCCAAAACGATAATCAAATCAACAAGTATTCGATTGTCAAAATCGAAAATCAATCTCAAATCACAGATATTTAATTATCACAATTGATAATCAAATCTCAGATTTCAAATGTTTAATTATCACAAACGATAATTGAATCTCAAATATCTAATTATCACATGCGATAATTAGAAACAATAAATATCTGATTATCAAAAACGATAAATCAGAAATCATAAACGTCCAATTATCAAAACGATAATCAGAAATTACCACAACGGTAATCAAATTTCAAATCACAAATTTTTTCAATTAACGAGTCCGAAATTAACTGAAATAGCAAACGCACATGACCCATAACCACGAGTTTTACTAAATCGTTTAATTCACTTCATCATTTCCTTGAAAGTGCAAAATTGTGTATTTTAAATCAATAATATTTTACGTTCTCAAACGGACAAGTCCGGAATTAAGCGAATCAGTAAAAGAAAGGGGTCATAGTCCTCGGTTTTTCTGAAACGTTTAAATCGCTTCCTCATTCTTTTGAAAGCGTAAACTGTAAAAAATTTTGAAAACCATTTTATTTATAAAATTACAATTTACATTCTCAAACGAACAAGTCCGGAATTAAGCGAATCAGCAAAAGAAAGGGGTCATAGTCCTCGATTTTACTGAAACGTTTAATTCGCTTCCTCATTCTTTTGAAAGCGCAAATCGTAAAAATTTTGAAAACAATTTTTAAAACACGTGATTAAAACAGCGACATCAGTAGCAACTTCGATAAGTGGATTTTCATTCATCAAAAATGTCACAAGAATCTTCTCAAAGATAGGAAGGGGTATCATACCCTAAACTCGTATTCATAACAAGCCAATATCACACGAATTCACCAATGCACAAAAATTGATAAAACTTATCAATAGAGATCACGAAAATTGGTGAAGCACAAATTCTAGGAATCTACACAAAAAATCCAGAAATCACAAGATGAGAGTATGAAAACTCGAACCGGAGTATGAAAACTCGAACCGGAGTATGAAAACTCGAACCGGAGTATGAAAACTCGAACGGAGTATGAAAACTCACCTACACGTGAGCATGAAAAATCACCAACACGTGCAACACAAAGCGAGAACGGGAGCATGGAATCTCACCTGCACGTGAGCATGAAAATCACCAACACGTGCAACGCAAAGCGAGAACGGGAGCACGGAATCTCACCTACACGTGAGCATGAAAATCACCAACACGTGCAACGCAAAACATAAAATATCCATAATAACATACTACTATAAGTATGTAAATAATGATCAACAGGAGATCAACCGATGAGAGGTATAGCATAAATATGGAATATCCATACTGACATACGACTATAAGTATGCAAATAATGATCAACAGGAGATCAACCGATAAGAGATAATCAATATCACAAGATCTTCTCAAAGATCCAAAGAGGTATCATACCTCAAATTTGTACTCATGACAAATCAATAACATATGAATTCACCAGTACACAAAAATAGGTGAAGCATAAAATTTTCAGAAATCAACATAAGGAATCTAGAAATCACAGAAAAAGGGAAAGAGGCCTATCACATGACGGTCCGAAGACCAAGGGGAGCTACCCCACATGTGAGAATGGAGTCACACAGATTGAGGTCAAGACTAACCAAAAAGCAGAAAGGTATGTGTGAATGGAATCACACAAGTGGTGTCTAGTCTGACCATCAGAACGATCATCATGATCAACGAGGAGTGTCAATTACACTAAGCATGTGTGAATGGAATCACACAGATTGAGGTCAAGACTAACCAAAAAGCAGAAAGGTATGTGTGAATGGAATCACACAAGTGGTGTCTAGTCTAACCTCGCAAATAAAAAGACATAGCATAATTGCTAGTCTAATTCATAAAGCGGTCGTCAAGATCAACGAGAAGTGTCAATTACACTAAGCTAGTAAATATAAAAGTTTAGCTTCATGTCCCATAACCACTTGCTTAACTTAAATATTTACGAACAAACTGTAAATCTTCACTAATAAAATTTGTCACAAGAGATTCAATCGAATAAGTCCAAGAATTAACCGACGAAGTAAACGCAAGCGTTATATACCACTCGTTTTACTAAGTCGTTTAATTAGATTTCTCATACGAGTGAGGTAAAGGTTAGTATATACTATTAGATTGGAAAACGGTTTAGGAAAAGAGTTTTGTAGTAAAATAGTTTTGAAATCGTTTGAAGAAAAGGGTTTTGATATTTACTACTAGTATAGAAAACCTTTATATTTTTAAAGTGACAAATCACAAAAATGATTGTAGGAACAATCAAGCACAAGAATTCACATACAAAGATGTGAATAGAATCCAAAGAAATCGATACTGTATCCATCAAAAGGAATGTTCACATAAATCCCGAAGAAAATGTTATCAAAGTTACTAATAAACGGTAGCAACAAATCGGGGAATTAACAAGAATCGATTAAATTTGGAAACCAAATCAATTCACTAAAGTTCACATACGAAGACGTGAATAAAATCCAAAGAATTCGATTCTAAATCCATCAAAGTAGAAATACCTAAAAATTCCAGAAATAGAAGTTATCAAAGTCGACAAAGAAGATAACTAATCGGAAAAGAAGAATCGATTAACAATTAGAAAAACAAAGTAGAACGAGCATAAATGAATAAATGACTTCAACAAAAATGAAAATCAAGTCAATGCCGAAGTCAACAAGTAATGGCCATAATAGAGTACAAAACGATTCAACATCATCAACAAAGAATTCAACGGCAAACAAAGTCAGAGTCTTGGAGATCAAGAAATTAGAAATTTCTCAAAAACAAAGTGACCGAAGTCGAATGGAAATCAAGCCGAGGTAAACATAAAATATCAAGTTCAGAATCGCCGAGGTTCGAACAAAATCAATCATCGGCTAAATCAAATCAAAGCCGATGACACAAAAATTCAAAAATCAAATGCATATGAATAAGCGTTAGGAATTCATACCTAACAATCAAAAACAATCATATGCAAATATGAGAGATAAAACGTCGACAAATAGTTGTAACACATGTACTATCTAAGTTATATTTTATATTTGTTCTAAACCCCAGGCTCCGATACCAAGCTGTGACGCCCCACCTCTATACCCGCGCTAGCCAAGAACACTACGGTGTAGTGCTGTCAACTAGCCCGGAGAATAAGGCTGTTGAGGAGCGGCCATCAATAGTTAGGCCTTACACTAGTACTAGTTATCTCGATAGGAGTGATATATATATATATATATATATATATATATATATATATAAATATTCGTAATTTTTCATCTCTAATTTATTTTCTCCCATCGACATACCCCAATACCAGTATAAAACGAACTACGATGGTTCATAATAGTTTAGAACAGTAAATAAAATATTACACAGATAATGTAATGCGGAACACAAATAAAACATAAAATCTCATATATACAATAACTGATGTCAGTTACAATACATTTGATACAATACATAAGACACGGTACATATGATACAACCACAACAGTCGACTCAGGAAGCTACATATACAAGTACATTAACGTATATAATATACATGAATACACATCTTCCTATACAATTTTACAGACTACTACAGATGACGACGACTACTCCAAAAGATATAAAAGAACTTCATAGCTCTAGCAGCAACCCAAAGCAGAATATCTACAACCTGAAATACTCGGTCTGACCCGAGTATTAGATTCAAAAGAAAATAATACTCGGGTCAGTCTAATTCAAACTCAGTTATTAGTGCACAGAAGCAATAATAATTAAGTAATGAATAGACGACAGTAAATAAACCAAATCAGAGCGCAATTCAGAATATTGAATTGAAATATCAAAACAGTTCAAACCATTGAAATATCAATTAAAATATTAATTCAAGTAGGGCTGCAGTACACGCACGCGTGCACTGCCTCGCCACTACGGAATATGGAATACGCAAAAAGTTCCATAAGTCAAAACAAATAGAATACCATACACGCCATACCGTGTGGCTGCAGTTCACGCTTGCGTGCACTGCCTTGCCACTATAGTGCTATCGTACCCAAAAACTCAATACCGTGTGGCTGCAGTTCACGCTTGCATGCACTGCCTTGCCACTACAGTGATGATGTACCCAAAAGAATTCAAGTACTTAAAATTATCAATTCATAAAGTCGATACTGTGTGGCTGCAAGTACCAGATATCATGCAGCAGTGTATCTATGTATATAACAAGTATACTGCACAAATGAACAAGGCTCAACAATGCCAAGATTAGCAGTCAAAATGCAATAGTGGACAGTACAAGCTCGAGTCAATATGATTGCAGTGCAGACTTGAAGTTACAAAACAAATGTACACGAAAACGAGACCAGGCAGTGTGCAGTTCATTGTCAAAGAAGTAGCAAATGTATGAAGGCAGCAAGGCCAAAATAACTTGATATAATATCATGCTTTGCCTAAAGATTATGACCCAGGTTTTAAAAGAAGTACGACTGAAATGCACATAATACGTGTGCCAGATACAAGAGCTCGTGCACATAAATACTCAAAGTCAATAATACAGGTTACTGCATATTAAATATGCAAACAAAATGAAGGCAAGAAAACAACACAGCAATGAACACATTGGACATTCACACACACATATATACATACATATATGTATGTATATACATGGTGATAATCCAGCAAACATTTCCGAAAGAAATAATTAGCAAACTACTGCAAATTTAAAAGAAAGAAAAACTTTATTCAAATGCCAAACTTCAAAAATAAAACATGCAGTATGCTGTGATACAAGCATGCAACAACAAGAAAACCAAATAAACAAGTGCAAATTCAAGCACTTGAACCACTGACCTGATCCAAACAACACACGTGCACAGATATGCAAATTCCACATAAAGAAGAAGCAAATTTGCAAATTTTAGTCATGCCGAGGGCTTCTGACCGAAGTCAGAGGAACAAGAACGACATCAACATATAAAGTAGTGTATCCCACAGATGCAAACCTCAAAAAGTATCAGGCTTGAAACAGTGATAAGTACACAAAGGCTCCAAGATTGTAAGCATTACAAACATTAAACTTCAGAAAGTATCAAGTTCGAACAACCCAAAACTGAGGCAGTAAACAATACTAATACAAGTGTGCGTGTAAGTCTATATATAGAATACACACATATCTATACCCAATGCAACAACACCAGTGTAAACAAGTGACCTAGGTAGTTCGAACAAAGCCAAAAGGGATTTCAATCTGCAAAGACTGTATGCCATGGCTAAAGCAATAATTCAAATCGAAATCAAAGTCAACATAGAGCCAAGCCAAAGCTGTGATAAAAATTCAATATACAGCAATCTCAATCCAAGGCCGAAGCCATCAGAATTCATAAAATCAACATCAGCTAAAAGGACAAAATGCATACACACTTGTGTACATATACATGAACATGAATGCAATGACCGACAGCCTCAATGTTAAATGATTCACACATATATAAGCAGTGCACATGTAACCATGTCTAAGCAGACTACAAGAATAACACATCAGGCATCACAACATACACATATACATGTGTAAACACACACACATATATATGCAGTGGAAACCAAATTTCAATACAACATGAAATGATCATGTGATAGCAAGTATGATTCAATGTAAAACAACACTGCATACATATATATGCTATGCATAAAAAAAAAGACTCTACATGATTCAAATGCACTTCAACGGACTAACAATGAATGGAGATGAACCTCAACATGGCAGTTGACAGAGCAGTGCAGACAAATGAACAAAAACATGTAACATGAACAACTCCATATGAAATCTGACAATGCCAGCTTTCAGAGTACATAAAACTCAAGTCTGCATCATAAAACATGAATATATACATGTGTGAACACAATTCAGAGTTAAAGCCGATGCCCACTATAAAACTGCATCTCAAATCAACAAAACACAAATGCTCAACAAATTTAAGTAAACACAGCAAGGAGGCTTAACAATCGAAGTGACCGAATTCAACTAAAAATCGAATTTGTGATGGTCAAGAGATATTAAACAGCCCAAAATCAAAGTCGAGTTCCAAGTATCACGAAATTACACGAATTTGACAAAATCAGAGAAAGCATCAACCACGAAACAAAAAACGTACACCAAGTATCTTTGAAAAGGTCACAAATTAAAAGAGGAAAGTCACTGCCGTGCAATTCAAGTAGCAAAGAATCAAAGCCACGTTAGCACACAATAAGCGAGCATACGAACAATCAAACTAGGGTTTGAATTAGATGTAAGTGATGGAATCACTTACCTGATTTGCGAACCCGATCATCAGAGAACGAACGAGCCAAGCACGAGAATCAATCAACTGAGGAGCAACGCGAATCAATCACCAGAGAAGCCCTAATTCGAGAAAGAAGAACGAAGCCGCCATCGTCACAAACTATAAAGTGGATCGGGCTAGTGAAAGAAAAATGGGGGCGGCTTTTAAAAAAATAAAATAAAAAATAAAAAAGGGGGATCGAGTTTGAATGGATGATAATAAGCAAAGGGGACGGGTTACATTTGCAAAGCAAATTTTCTCACGGCTTCAAACATTTGAAAATGTTACCGAGAATTTATTTTAAAGCCCGAAATTTCTTTTAACAATTTATAAATCAATTTTAATTCATAATTTAAAAAACTTCAAATAGAAATATGTGTCAATATTAATCGTTTAAATTGTTGATTAAAATTGATGCAGAACACCGGGTTGTTACATGGTAAACCCAAGCGATTTTCGTTTAATTGAATTTTGGATTACGGGTTGAAATGATATCCACCCATATATATTAGTGGACGGATTGAAATGATAGATATCTATAGCACTTGACCATATGATAAAAAATATATACAGACACCGTTGGTCCATATATAAATATTTTGAAATAATTTCTATGATTTTGGAAAGAAATATATGGTTAAATAAATATTGATTCTTAAGATGGAAATTTTATATATAGATTTAGTAGTAATATTTGATTTAAATTAGAATTGATTTAATACACATAATATGGTTAAGTATTTATGTAAATCTATATTTCAAAAAGATTTTCTTGTAATAAATTGAATAATTAAGATTGGGAGATAAATTTGGATTTATTAAAAATGTTATTTAAGTAAGGATTTGTTTATTTAAATCGATTTGAAATTATTAAATGTGAAATCTAAAGGTACGATTTTTATAACTGGACTTTTGATTTAAGTGATTTAACGAATATTTCACATTTAAATAAATTAAAATAAAATATTGAGTAAAATGTAATTTAAGATTATGTCAATGATATTGAATCAAATGAGGGAGCATTTCAAGACTAAATAATAATGAGGTTATTCGAGATCTTTATGAAACTGTTAAATTGAACATTTAAATATTAAAGCTTTGAACTATATTGGAATTTAAATGGGTTATTTTGAGATTCGGATCTGCACTTGAAATCAATATAGTTGAATTTTTACTTAGAAACTAAATTGAATAAAAATGAGAATTTAGGTTGAACTAAAATTTGAAATTATTATTTAGAAAACTAAGTTGAATAAAATTTAGTTTGAAACGTTGAATACTTAAGATTTGAAATATATTGAAATATAAAGGGGTATTTTGTGATTACAAATCCGAATTTTGAGATCGATAAAATTGAAGTGGTTATTTAGGAATTGAGTTGAATTTTAAATTAATAAATTGAGATTTGACTAGATTTGAAGTTTTGATTGGAGTAGACTCGTAACTGTGAAAGTGATCAAATTTGAAAACAAATGTATTTGAAGTGAAATGATCTTTCGTTTTTGAATAATAAATAAAATTGAGATGACCACGGTGACATAGTGTATATTTCTACCCTATAGATAGTTCCAGGGATCCTTAGAGGATGGTTATCCCAAACATCCTCTAAGTTAATTTTATTTCAGTTGATATTTCACGTGAGTTGGATTTATTGATATAAGAGTGTTAATCCTGAATTGAGTGTTTTGTGTTTTGCTTTACGCTCGGGTCAGACCGAGTGATACACCATTGAGACTCACCTTTGGAGTTTGGAGCTTCGCTTGGAGATCCAACTATCGCTTAGCTTTCAGCACTTCCAGTTGATTCGTTAAGAGAAGTATCTATTGCATTGGAGACTTCACTGTATCTGGGATATTCTGATGTATTTTATTTCTAACTTTATTATATAGTAGCTTCATGAACTACTATTCATTTATTCCGCTGCGTATTATTGTACTACTCTGTATCTGTGATTCTGTGATTGATTTATTTACTGTATATGTTTTTGCCAAAATTAAATTAACAATTCGGTATTTTGAATTATTCAAGTCGGACATGTATAGTATTATTGTCGATCTGAATGGTCCAAAATAGTGAGTCGTTGCATATATTTATGTAACATACACACATACACATAAGATAATAGGGTGTGCTTATTTAAAAATCAAGATGAACCAATTCAAATCATATCTCAAATTACTTCAAATCCTAATCAAATTCTTTATTTTAATAGAAATTAAATCAAGTAAAGGTTATGCCCATATGATCTAGACTTTCATTTATATCTCAATATAATTACATTTGAAAATGAACAATATCTTATATTTCAATAATCTTCAAATTAAACTTTTATCTCAGATCTAGATCATATAATTTCTAGATTAAATAGATATATAAATAAACTCAGTTACTTATAAATCATCATATTTAACAGTTAACCCACTCACTTCGTATAATCTTTTAGCCTCTTCATTCGACCTGAATCACCTCCTTTTTTATTTGTTGATGGCTCCTTTCATTTGATTTTGTCTTTAATTTGTATTTGTTTTGATTTAGAAACCTTTGAGAGACAGAGAGTTTAGAGCATACTATGAAAATTAGGATATTTTGAATGATTACTATACGGATTAACATCATTATAAGTGCAGTGATCCGTCACACCCATTCAATTTATTATTATTATTAAATCCAAGCCATTCATTCTAAGTGAACCCTAGCCAAAATTCCCAACCGGTCGATCGGTTAATGCGAGGCGGTCGACCACTAGGTGTTTGTTAGTCCCAACCACCGTATCGACGGTCAATGTTACTTAATTTAACATTACTTTCCTATTATAAATTTTAATTATTTTGATTTCAAATCTTTAAAATTTAATGTAATTTTCGTACGACTTCGATTTTGAAACTTTATATATGAAAGTTGTTAAAAAATCACCATAAATGCAACAGTGCAAGTTTCTTAGTCAAATTTTGATGTTTGTTCAAATTTCAATTTTAACTTTATTTAAAATTTATTAATTTCTTTTAATAAACTAATTTTCTTCAATATATTTCGTTTAATTTTCTAGGATGTTAATCCATTTACTTAAGAGAATTTTTTTCCTCATTGTTTTGTAAAAAAAATTGAAGGCATAGAGTAAACATTTCTTTGTTGTCGTCGGTAATTTATATGTATGCTTACTATTTTCAATGGTAGCATGTTAATAGAGATGGTCGTTGCATAGTTTGTTATATTATGTTTATTGGAGGTGCTTCTTGCATAAGAGATGATTGTTGCACTAGAGATGCATATTGCATAGCTTGTTATTGCATGCTCATTGGAGACGCTTGTTAACTTAAAGGTGCTTGGGGGCATTACATATGCTTTTTGCATGATATATCATAGGATTTTCTTTGGAGACGCCTGTTACATTAAAGATGCTTGTTACATTAAAGATGCTTGTTGCATAGTTTCTTATAGCATCTTCATTAGAGATGCTTGTTGCATTAGAGAGGCTTGTTGCAATAGTTCGTTATAGCATGTTCATTGGCGATGCCTATTACCTTGGAGATGCTTTTTGCATTAGAGATGCTTGTTGCATATTTTGTTATAACAAGTTCATTGGAGATGCTTGTTACCTTGGAGATGCTTGTTGCATGGTTTGTTATAGCATAATTTTTTGAGCTGATCGCTATATATGATTTAACATGCTTAAATTCATGGTTTAATGTTGCAATTGTGTGTAATCCCCTTTATTAAGTACATTTAGATACATGGAAGCAGCTTTGCATTGGATTGCTTACTCACTTTTACTGACATCTAAATCATATGCTCTTGTTGAGAATGAAATATGAAAGGTAGTTAGTATAGACTAAATGTTATACACACACACACACACACATACATACATACATACATATTTCTACATTTCCTCAAATATGAGATGCCTTAGATATGAGATGCATATACATTGTTGTGTGTTTTTCGGACCAAGCCATGCAAAGGTGGTGCTGTCGATTTTTTCAAAAAATGTGGATCTTTATTAGCCTAAGAGTTAAGAGATGTTATACTTACACATAGAAATTTTAGGGATAAAATTGTTTTAAGGAAGGGAGAATGTAACAACCCATATTTTAATGATCAAATATTAAAATAATTAATTTAAATATTGAATCATTAACTAATTGAAAGACCTAAAATTTAATCTTTCGTATACAAACAAATTAGATTCTAGATAACTTCCATTGAGTCTGGATCGACAATGTAAAATAAAATGAGTATAAATATCACAATGCTTGAAATAAAGACCTTTTTGCAATTTATGAGTTATTATATGTATTTTGCAAAAATACATGTGTAGTCAGGTCTAATGGTATCTCGATTGATGTGTTATGTTTTTGGGAAGAGGATTTCATTATGAGCTGTACAATTGAAGAGATTTTGGAATTGGTTTATCCGATAGCCAAAATGACCGTGGAATATGTAAATTTATTTTCTTGGAGCGCCATCTTTGATGTCGATGAAATTTATACTTTCATGACCAAATAAATGAGATGACGTGAGCCGATGAGTTTCACGTCAATTTGATGTACCGTGTGATTGTAAAAGCGGCTAAGCTAAAACACAGTTGACAAGCGATTCCCTAAATGCCTCTTTAAAATCCATCTTGATTACAAAAAGGCTTGAGGGCTCAGATGGGTACTGGAAAGTATCTCAAATGGTCCCAACTTTCTTATCAAAGGATGCTAGCAAAGCAAAGTGGTGGAAGACAGTAGATGAAGGTGAGCAGGAGTGGAACAACTGATACAAGCACTCTTCAGCATACCATATCAATATGTAAAGTGAATTTCTCTCATATGCCCTCTTTTGTTTAATACTTTTAGTTTGAGGGACTTTATCGCTAACGGGCATCAATAAGCTATCGCATGTAACAATCAAACTGATTCCCTTCCTTATTATATAGAATTCATAGCGGGCCCTATCCTCATCTACAACATAGTTGAGTTTATGTAAGGAATTAAATTATGCACACACACTCACGTCAGACTTTTCCCTCCCGCTCACATCTCCCTCTCCAACTCAATATATTCTAAGCAAGTCTAAGAAGTGAATTTTGGGTTCATGCCAATTTGGAGAGCTACGGTCCATGATAAACATCGAGAGTGGATCCATTGAACCTGTGGTGAGATGGCAGTAAAATCCATAGTAGCACTGTTGAATGTGATGATGCTTGGGGAGGTCGAAACTTGGTGTCATCTGAAAAGGCTATAGGTTGGTAGCGTAAGAGGGAGTTATGAAAAATGGAGGGCAACGTTGCATTTCTCTCTGCGATGCGCATCATGTAGGGTAAAGCAGAGGAGCTCTAGTTACCTAGATGGAACCACAACATTGTACAGCCATGAATGGAGGCCGAGGTCATATATTGGATGGGGGTGGACTTGACGTGTATGGCTGCATTGCGAAGAGCATGTGAATTGCAGCATGATGAAGCGCACGGTTCATCAATTAATGGAATATGGAGTGAGGATTTTTGGATAGAACAGAAGGAGGAGTGAGGTTATTTTATGCATGGATACATTTAAAAGAAAATAGGAAAGAAAAGGATAAAGATTAACGAAGGTAATAAGTTATTAATTATTTTAGTTAATCTTGTTTCATATTTAATTCGCATCTTTTGCATGCAAGGTCCAATCGAGATATAGTCTTCACCACTGCACTTATTGTGAGATTATCTATGACATAGTTTATGTTTGAACTAGATTCAAACAATTGACAAACTACAACTTAAGCGAAACTGACACTTTGAATTTATATTTTAGTATAAGTATTTATATATTGAGAAATATTATCGAGAAGAGTTAGAATAACATATATATATATATATATGTATGTATGTATGTATGTAATTATTTTCAATTTGGTTGGAATAGTTTGAGTAGATATTTAGGATCGTTGATTAAGGTCCCGTATATATTGTGTTACTCATATTGAATAGAGTTAGATAGAGTTTATATTAATTTATAAAACGATTATAAACTAATAAAATCTAAGATTTTTTTATATCAGTGATAGAAATATTATTATATATTTTATTACTAATGGAAGTTAAGATGATTTTAAACATATGCAGGAGGCTAAAGTAATAGTTTAGGCAGATTAAACTATTAATAAAAGGCTTATGAAGTATATTTGGCCTTTATATTGGTTATTATGGTATAAATCAATTATTAACCAACTAGAATTTTTTATAAAAGAGATTTGAGAAGTTAATAAATCAAAAAAGAGGTATTGTATTATTTAATAGAGTTGTCAAATGTGATAAAATCCCAAATGTGATTTATTAACTTAGACACAGATAAATGGTTTGTGACACACACACACACACAAAAGAGCAATATAATATTTTGAAGACTTATTAATATCTAAACTTAATTTTAATGGAGGAATTAAGCGATATTGATCAATAAAATCATTGATAGGAGAATGTATTATTCTATAAAATAAGTTTGTGACTTTTATAAATAATACAAAGAAATATGATTGGAATAGACAAATAATACGATTATTAGATTAATTCCTTAAGTAAGATACATTGTGTTGAATTATATGCTAGGATCTATAGGAGTTGCTTAATAGTGTGAAATGGTTGATATAGTTGTGTGGAATATATGTACGGATTATATTAAATAATTAAATAAGTTAATTGTAAAAACTACGTGAAAGAATGCGTATACATAAATACGTAGTTTACATATTCAATATAAACTTACAAACTACACTCTAGTTTTTACCTACATCTTTTGTTTCTTTTTTCTTTTTTCTTTCTTTTTTGGGTGGGTTTTTATTTATTTTAATTATATGGGTTCATGGAGAAGAGGCACTTACTAGGCTTGTTGGTAGCTTATTTTTTAGTCGTGGAATAATATTACATGAGTGCTCTCCTCCTTAAGGGGGATCACTTATTTTACTTTAAAAAATATATTTGAGTATGTTATCCAATAAGTTTATCTAAATGAGTTAATCAATTAAAAGAGAGATATTATAGATTGTAGTATTAATTGCTGGCGATCGAGTATCGTGTTCTAGTGCAAGATATGTAATGAACATAATAAAAAAAGGTGGTTGGTCAATGACCGGTTGACCAGTCGTTGGCTGAGATGGGCAAGGATTCTAGGACAAGGGTGATTTGTACCTAGATCTTAATTTGATCCTTCCGATACTTGGCATATAGCCTCTAGGGGATCTCCAAGAAGACCAAAGATCATCAAACTCAATGCGAAGCAACGTAAGACCCTTAAGTGGTTATGAATGAAGGAAACCAGTTGGAACTTGCGTGATGTTTTCACTCGAAGTCAACGAAACATGATGATGGTAGGGCTCAAAATGTGAAGTTATACTATATATGGATCTCGTTACTTGATTCATATGATTAAAAGAAGATACGTTTTATATGGCTTTGGTTGGCCAACTCAAGCCATTGGGAGCACATTATATGGGTGACGCACTTTATTGATGTAGTACGGAGATATAGTGATTAAATAAGCAATCCATGGTATCATAGGAGGATCACCGACTTTCATAAAAGATCCCTATGCATGCTTAGAGAGAGATGGAGATGACTATCTAGAATATATCGTATATAACCAACGAATATAGGGGACGTTAAGTGAGATCTATACTAGTTTATTGCATTGTGATGTGACTCGGTGTTTATGGATATTTAGATATCAACTTATTTTTTTATGTTCTCCAATGGTTAATCAATGGAAGCCTAATAGCATAGGAGGTCTTAAGGACTCCACCTACCACTGATTGGCGAGTATATCATATAGTTGACGCTTAGTAGTATATCGTATAATAGATGATTTGTGATGGAGAGTAGATGGTACAGTTCTATTGTAAAGTTCTCATATGCTTGTATTATTTACCTAACATTAGAGATAAATCTATATTAGAATGTCGATCACTACCAGTCACAAGAGAGTATAGTATTAACCCTACGCTCACATACTGGGATGTACATTACATTTCGTTGTTGTGCATCCCAGTTTACAGTCACAACATTATTTACGATAGACTGATTCTAGTGGTATAGGAGGAGAGTAGGGTAAGGAATTATAACAACCCATAATTTTAATAAATATTTTTAATCCAGTTTATTTGAAAACTTTGATTTTTAAATCATTTAAAATTGAAATTTTGGAAATTTCCAATGAATTTTGTTTATAATTATTTTTTCAAATATAATAATAAATTTTTTTTTGAAAATTTTATATTTTGGTCAACTATGGTCAAACTTTGACTTTCAGTTGAAAATTTTAAATTTGAATTTAAATTTCCAATCTTTTTCTTTGAAGTTGAATTTGGTTCTGATATTGGTTCTCCTTTTCGTTTGGTCAAATCTGTTTTGTACATTTTAAATCTTATAAATTTTAGCGTTTTACACGCGATTATTTTCAGCGTTTTTCTGTTTATTTTCTATTCTATATTGTCCATTTCATTTCTATTTTACACTTTATTTTCTATATTTTATTATTTTTTAGACTTTTCATTTGATTTTTATTTGGATTTTTGGGCTTGGAAATGCTAAAAGACTCAAGTTCTTTTCTTTAATATAAAGTGTGACTTTTCCTATGCCTAGCCATTCAAAACTCCTATCCATTACCCTAGCCATTCATTCTCTTCTTAATTCACGTACAAAAATATTTCTCATCTCCGTCTCTTCTCATTTCATTTCCTGGCTAAAATTTTTACAATAACTTTCCATTTCTTTTCTCCTTTCTTTTTCTTTTTCCTTTCTCTTTTATTTCATGCATAGCTCGGCCATCTCATGTTCCTGACCGACCACGTCTCCTCCTCTACACCACCTATGACCAACCACCACATCATCACCATCTCCAGCCAGGCCATGACCACCTAGATCCAAACCCCATAACAAAGTAGCCAAGAAAACCCTAGCTGAGACCACTAGATCCCCTTCCCTACTTGCTAGCCTCGGCCATCACCACAAACACCACCTCCTTTACCTTGCTTAGCCATAACCAGATTCACTCCTAGCCATGATGACCTGATCTGACCATGCAAACTACCCATGCCAAGCCACTTTGCACCATTGGCCGAGCCATAGGAGCCATAGACCGAACCCTAACATCAACACACTTTGCCTTTTTCCTTTCATGACCTTTTGCCATACCGCCACTCCATTCAAGCCATATCCGTGCCTTTTCCATATCATGACCGAGCTTTGTTGATGATGGTCGAGCATAAAGTGGTGTGACCAAGCCAAAACACAAGTGGTCGAGCCTATTCCGTATGAGGCCGAGCCTAGTTGTGTTGATGCTTGTCTATTTGCTTTGTAATTCATTTTATTCTTTTGTGTATGAATGGTTGCTTATTTATGTTCATATTTATTTGTTTATAAGATTTGAATCTTGGCTCTCCATCCACTCGAATCTAATTCATGCTTTGTTGTGCTTTTCGGGGTTCAGTTGTGTGTTCTGAATTGTTGTCTCCAACTTTAGAAGGTGAGTTATTCACTCTCGACATTTCGTACTTATGTAATTGTGAAATAATGACATGTGAATTGTAGTAGTTGATATGCTATGTTATAGTAGTTCATATATGCCAGTTATATGATATTTTATGATGTTATAACCTGATGCTATACCTGTTACATCACCTGATAGGATATGCCTTACTATGCTATTATTTTATTTCCTATTTCTCACACTATAAGTTCCTTGTTAGTATAAATTTACTATGGGTTGAAATGATACATATCCGAATGGACATTAGAATAGGGAAAAATCGTTATGAGCTGAAATGATAGGCTCAAGTGATTTTTATTTTATTTTATTTAACATGGGATTGCGGGTTTGAAATGATAGAACCTGGATTTTTATTTTAAATTACGGATTGAAATGATACATCCGTATCACTTAACCTAGGTTAAAAACTATTATACAGACCTGTGGTTAATTTTAAATATTTTTTGAAAATTATTAAGTATATTGAATTTCAAATATGAAATTCTAACTTAAATTGGATTTAAATGATTTAAATAAATTTTATAGTGATTTTCTATAAGTTAAAAATGCGCAAGTAAATAAATGGTTTAAAATGTAACTTAAAATATGACTTAACTTGCCAATTGAAAATTTAGTTTTCAAATGGAAATTTTAAGCTTAACTTAGCAATAAGAATATTTTATTTATAAAATGGGTATTTTAAAAGTAAAGTATTAAGTTATTTGTTAAGATAAAAAGTTAAGTAAAATAATGTACTTTTGACTTAATAAATGAATTATAGTTTAATTTGGATATTTTATTTATAAAATTTTATTTTATTTAATCATACGTTAAATGATATCCAAATAAATATTTCTAAAACGTGAGATATGTTTTATAAGTTAAAAACGATGAAAACTGAAATTATAATGTTTCTGAAATGTTATAATAGACCTTAGATTTGTATTGGCAGCATTTCCAAATTGCTGTGATTTTAAGATAGCATTTTTTTAAGTGCTACCATTTATGAAAATGTACTGTTTTTCGAAATACTAATATATTTACAGTAACGTTTTCTAAGTGTTTCTGTTTCTGAAAAGACAATATTTATGAAATACTAGTATATTTACAATAACGTTTTCTAAGTGCTGTTGTTTCTGAAAAGACAATATTTCTGAAATACTAGTATATTTACAGTAACGTTTTCTAAGTGTTGTTGTTTCTTAAAAGACAAAATTTCCGAATTCTAGTATATTTACAGTAACATTTTCTAAGAGCTGCTGTTTTTGAAAAGACAATAATTTTTGAATTTATAACCACTGGTTATAATAACGTTTGGTTGTTAAAGAGACCGGGATCAGAAGTTGTCATACTCTTTCCCAACTCCAAAAACCTCTTTAACAATCGTTTATGCGGTGGAGATTCCAAAATGAAGTAGGATGGTGGCAACGTTCTTTTGAGGTATATACGTGGACCCGACTCCCGTGAGTTGGCAGAAAGTGGCTAAAACTGGAGTAATTGACGGGATAATGAGGTAGCTCCTCTTATCAGATACACTTCTTCGTATGCCATTCTATTACTTCGTGATTGATTGGTGCACACCTTTGACTTTTGGGAGTGTGGCTCGAGGTGGACGGTAGTGGCTGTTGGGCATTACCACAACACCGGAAGTGTAATGGGTATATCTACCATGGCACTGCCTAGTTGTGCCGTGTCACCTACCCTAGCGTGCCTTGTACGAGTTTGATTTGTGCCGTACCTATGGAGTATCCTCTGGTGGCTTCCCGATCAGGAGGGACTACAGTACTTTATAGACTATTGGCACTATAAAATGTGTTAAAGGGGATATGGATAACGCCTTAATTCTATTTTTAAATATGTTATACTTTACTTTAGACATTATTACAATAGCGTATATTACTACGTAGTAAATAGTTTAACAGATCCTTAAAGGATGGACGGTCTCAAGCATCCTTTAAGTTACTTTTGCATTTTATTACAGTTCACTTGAGTTGGTTTACGTTGTTTGTGACGACGCGGATTTTGCCCGCTCGAAAATCGACATCCATACTTCATATCGTATTCTAATGTCATAGATTCGACCGTTCAAATCCGATTCGCTGGAGCTTATAAAAACATTAAGTAAATAACACAGCAGAATAAAAGAATAATACATTGATATACAGCTTTGATACAATATCTGATACAACAGATGATCCAATAGATATCAATATACATCAGAGATATGATATAATAAAATAGCAGCGGAAAAGAAAATAGATGACATCTAGCAACGGAACAATATAACTCTAAGATAGTCTTCAAAAGAGAACTCCGAGAACTGCAACTCCATCTCCAAGAACCAATCCAGCAATAGATCAAACTCCCAATAACGATGCACCAAACTGGGCAAGACTAGTGTGGTCCAAAGACTGAACTAACTCTAGATAACCTACTAATCTGACTATCTGAAAAACCCAACTCTAGACTGCTCGTGTAGAAAATAATGAGCACCCAGAGTTTAGGAAAGAAACAATAAACTCCGGATCAGTCGTGGGACTGGTGTGAGCAACAAGAACAGTTTATCTTTTAAAACATTCAACAAAAGATTTTCAAAGTCAATTCGCAATGTTTTTTAAAAATGAGACTACCATAAGGCCTCCCGCACACACACACAATACAAACGCAGAATCGGAGGAGATTTCTCCTTATGATAGTCAATGATGCTTGATACGCATTAAAAGAACATTTGATATTGTTACTATAAGTGCAAAGTGTAGTAAAAATCATTTCAAAAGTAAAGATATAAATCTTAGCCAACATACGACCATTATCGTATGCCTACTATAGCTACCATGTTCAATAGAAGGTTACCGCCACATTCCATGGCAGGTTCTACAACGAATACCGTACAAGATCGTATTGTTCCTTTGGATTTCCAATGAATGGTCAGGCTAAGGAACTTCCCATTGCCACATGAGAACGCCTCTGTAAGGACGTCCCCGAGAACCAAACCGGATCTCTGCCAACACAAGGTCGGGTTACCCCTAACTGGGTGACTACTGACACGAGTATGCCATCCCCCGGTCCTTTGGGACCTTTAACCGAGCGCTCGTCACCATTATCACACAATCATAAATAAAGTGTTTCAACATGAGTAAGCATCTGGGCTCCATACCATGATACCACCCTTTTCCAGAAGGAAATGCACATACCCTAAAGGGCGCTACCCCTAATAACCTTGCCGCATCTTTCCTGTTTTGACCATTCCAGGGTGTGAGGCTCGACGAAGTCACGTCCACAAAGACACACTTTATACAAAAGCCGTGCTTTGGATCAACAAATGATCATAGAAATGATCACAAAGATAAACGATCAAACAAATGATCCTATCACAAATGATCAACACAATGATCATTTCACAGCAACGCTCAGCATGTCACATTACCAAATTGGGAATATATTGCTGATAACCATCAACTACATAACCTCTGAGCTCGTACGTCTCAGAGAAGGGTGTTAAGCTAAAAGAATAAATTCTCCACCACCAACAGAAATATATTTGAAAGAAATCAGCTTTATATCTCAATTTGTAATGTCATACACACAATCCATACAAGTCTGTTCCGGGCTCGAACAGAACCGAAGGCACTTACAAAGAAGTCCTTGCAATCCAGATATTCACTAATCACGTTCGGACTTCCCATCACATATGGAGTCTCTATACCGGGGACCAGTCGATGCAAAGACATTCGACGAGTTGTCCTTTCGTTTTCAAAAATATCCGGTCTTCAAATGCTATCCATAACGGCATATCACATATTCGGAATGGGATATATGACACAAAGGTCCTCTCCCGGCTAAACCTAACAGTGAGCGTAGTATTTCAAAAACATATGGATATTGGGATTTCAATTAAGTTACAACTTAAAACCCAAAACTTTTCTTCCAATGGTTTAAACCAATTACCATTTCAAATCTTTATATTACAGAAAGATTTATTTCACAAAGATCAATTTATAGACTTTAAAACAATTTCCATTCCAATTGGATTAACTCAATAAATCTTTAAATCAAATATTTAACTCATAGCTTTCAAAATTCAATTAACTTGTTGAATCTTTATATCAAGATTCAACTTATAGCTTTCAAATCGTTGTCATAACTTGGAAATTATCTTCATTTCCAAACTTGAAATTCTTTTTAACACAAATTGGACATTCATCTCTTATGTGAAAGCTTTTATTATTTGGAAACAAATAGTTTTCGTTTCAGAAAAATCCAACTATATTTACACGAGTTAAAGCCCTTGAATTCTATTCACATCCCCAAATCAATACTTTCAAAATAGTTTAACCCATATATAACTGGTATAACATTTTTTTATCCCTAGTTTTAAATCATAGAATTCAATTTCAAAGCTTGAATTTAAGTTCAAATCAAATTATTCAACTTCATATTTTATCGAGTTATTCAAAATAAATTTAATCTATGAAATTCCATTTCAAAAGCATTTCACTTTAAACCCAATCCATTTCCAAAACATTTGAATTCAAATATTCAAATTTAAAACTATTTCAAAAATTTGTGACTCAATCGATTTCCTCGTGAAATCCATATTTGTGTGTGTATGGTGTGGTCCAGGGGTTTAACACAATAAAAGTGCCACATCATCAATCAGCACCGATTCAAACACAGCAATATATACGATAAGCGATATAACTATAACGCTTATATTTGATAAGCGGTACAAACTGTAACGCTTGCCTTTGATTCACAAATCACAGATATAAATATCACAGGTAATAAATTACAGTAAACATAGCTCAAATCAAAACAGAGCATCATAATCAGGGATATCAAACAATCAATCATCCAATAGAATCTAAAAATCCATAGATAGGGTCAATTTATTTATCTGATTTATTTAAATCAGATTATTTACTTACGAATTTAATATCTAATTTTGGTTAATTAATATTAATTAATTACAAATCATTTGTCACCAATTTATCTAATGATTTTCTTTAATTAATTAAACTAAATGAATTAACTTTAATCAAATCAAAATATCCCAAAATTAATTACAATAAATGATTAATCCTTAATTGCTTTCATTTCCATTTACATTTAAAAATGTATAATTGATTATCTAAATCAATTTATCTAATTAATTATCAAGATTTATCACATCCATTTAATTACTAGATAATCTCTAGTTAATTATTTTCATTAACTACTAATCATTTCTTTAATCACTTTCTTAAGAAATTATCTTAGATTAAATCATTATTAATAATTTCTAATTATAAATTAATCTAATTTATTTATTTATAAATTAAATCAATCATTCTTTAATTACCCTATTAATTAAATCATTCTATTACTTTAATTATCTCTAAGATAATTAATTCCTTTATTAATGGTTTCATTAATCATTTAAGTGTAATTTAAACATTACACTTTTAATTTAGGTTTAAATTCTATTTTGAAATTGAGATTCAAGACGAACATATATTTAAATATTAACCAATTTAAATATCAATTTATAAACCTTAAAATAAATGTAAAGAATATTTATTATTTACATAAGAAACTTATACAAAGACTTAAATTCATTTTCTTAAATTTTAAGTTTTTAAATCACATTACCTTTTTACTTGCAATTTCAAGTTTAAAACAAATTTAAAATCTAAATTTCTTTTTAAAACTTTGAGATTCAAAGTTCTATCTAGATTTTACTTGAAAACTTTGAATTCAAGCACTGTTTAATTCTTGGTTCAAATTTTGAACTAGATTTTAAAACACTGTTTTACCTTCTGTTTTTTTTTTTTAAAGATTTAAACTAAAGTAAACATGAAACAATCTGGTGTACTAAAACTTGAAACACCCCATTGTCTCGAGTGAACCAGATTGCTTCGAGCCACATAATTTTTTTTTACGTGTTTGAAATCTCTTCCTTCCCCAACTCCACAAAATCTTCTTCTCTTAACACATTCGCACTGCAACTGATACACGACTTCGTTAGTGCACGTGCACACGGCGGCGACGCCAATCTGGCGAACTTCATCATCGGCGGCAAGTCACAAATCCACCCAATACTTCAAATCAAGTCACAATTCGACAATTTTCACCCTAAATCGAAAATAAGTGTTTCGCTCGAAACCTGGAAAACTCGCCACCCCAACTCCCCAACCTGTCATCACCAATTTCTCGATCCTCCGATCACCTGACGTCACACGACTCCGGCCACGTGTTCCCTGACCATCCATGCTCCCCTCCCTCAAATCTCGTTGAACTCGATCACCCCTAGACCGAGAACGAATCGAAATGTGCAACCTCTTCAAAGCCATAACTTAAACCCTAAATCAATCCATCCCCAAAATTTCTTGCAATAGATAAATTTTTCAACATTTTTACTGGGTTAATACATCTTAAATCTTGCTTCAAAATGAATTTCAACAATAAAATTTAATTGAATCTACAGATATTGACAAAAATGTATCTTTTATTCTTATTCGAATTGCACCCTAAATATAAATCTAAAAATCATCTTTTTTACTTTAAAAATCCTAACTTGGTGTATTTATTTAAGATATGAATTCGAATTAAATATTTGAAATATTTGAGTTTTACACATATTAATTTCTTCTCTGTAAACTTGAACATACAGTGTTTAAATTTCACTGTCATCCTTCAAGCAATTTTCCAGACCATGATTCAAGTTTAAACAAATTTATTTAGTTTACATTCCTAAGTTTAAAATATTAATATAAAGAAATACTTAAATTATCTCTGTTTTCATTGCTCAGGAACTTGAGATATTGAAGACCATCACATAGTAGTGTTTCCAGTAAACAGCAACATCACATAACAACTTGTTTTATAATATTTAGCAAGCATAAGATTTTTTTCATAAACTAGTTATCAAGATTTATGGTTTCAAGAAAGTATGTTTACTCACCTTGGTAGGAAAGAACAGAGGGCTGCCCCTTTTTTTTTTTTTTTGAAACTGCATATTTGATTTTTTTGAAAACCTTTATCTTTGGTCTGATACTTGATATTCACATTGAGTTGAATCTTTGCATTTGATTTGTTTTTAAACTTTGCTTGATGTTTTGAGTTGCATAGTTGTTGTTTGAATTTGATCCTTGAATTGAATCCCTGCCTAGCTTGATTCTAGATAGCATGTTTTGCCTGATCTTTAAGTTGAATCTTAATTGTAGTTTAAACTGAAGTTTTGTTTGAGTTTGAAATGATATAATTTTTTTTTCTTTTCCTTCAAGTGCTACTTAGTTTCATGGTCGAACTGAGATAAAGATTGATACATATATAAAAAAGAGAAGTTTGCAGGATGATATGGTTGTACAAGATATTATTTTATTTTCTTTGTTCACGGTGTTATTTGTTTATACAAGGTGATGTTTATTTTGTACCACAAGTCATGGCTGAGATGATCTTGTCCATGCTGAGGAATTTTGTATGCACAGTTCATTTTGCTTTGCATAAGCATGTACATAGGTACTTTATGTTTCATGCTTGAGTTCAAAATTGTTATGTACATATTTTTTGTCTTGCTTGCATGTTTATATTTTTTTTTTTTACTTTGTTTTGTTTATGTTTGCCTACATTTTTTATTTGTTTATCTTGTACTTTGCTTTTCTAACTCGGCTGCATTACAGAAGTTTGTTGCTTTTGCTTTTACCTTTTTATACTTTAGTTTTGTTTTTAAGTGTACATGCATATTTATTTCCTTTTGATTCTCAGCCTACATGTTTAGCTTCATTTGCTTGTACATCTTCTTTTCATATTGTACTCTTGAGTATGTATATCTTTCTTTTCTTTATTATGGTGGCTGAGTTGATATGTTTTGGGGCTGCATTTATGAGCTTGTACTTTTGTTTACAGCTATACTACTTAATTTTGTATGCAAAATTTGCTTTGTTTTTGATTCCAACTTGATTGTGTTTCAGCCCTCTTGCATGTTTATTCTACAGGCAACGTATTTTATTTTCCTACATATTTATTTTGTTATCCTCTTTGCTTTGCATTATCTTTGTTACGGCTGATATGTATTAGAGGATGCTATTATGTACTTGTTGCTTTGTAGATAGATACTTTTATTTGCTTGCCTTGCATATTTTATTACCTTTGATTCTCAGGCTACATGTTTATTCCAGCCTGCATTCTTACTTCTACTTTGCTCTGTTTCACTTATTTTGTTTACTTGCATATTTATATTATTATTATCTTCTCGCCTACACTTGCTTACTTGTTTTTATTTGGTGTTCTTTTAGCTGGCTTTGTACTTGGGCTTTGTAATTTTGATGAATAACATGTTGTTAGATTTAATTAATTTGTTTCTATGTTCTACTTTGTTTTGATTCATACTTTGCTTATTTATTTGTTTTGAATCTTAACAAGTTTGTTAAATGTATATTTAATGTTTTTTTTATACATTATATTCTTACATTGTTTTGTCTTTGTTTATTGTCATTTTTTTCTTAGATTTATATCTATTATAAATGCTAACTTTTATTTCTTTGTTTGCCTATACATTTAATCCTATTATTTACATTGCTTTACATACTTGAGTTTATATATATTTTTTATTTGCTTCAAATTTTGGATTTTTTTAGTAGATATTTCTCTTGTCTGCATACTTTTCTTTATACTTAAATATAATTTACTGTCTTGTGTTATACTTACCCAATTTGATTTTTTTCCAATGTGTTACTTATCAAACATTTGTCTATATACTTGTATGTCTTATACTTATTATTTTGTAATATACATGAGATTCTATTTTAATATGTTGTTAAAATAAAACAAGTTTGTTTACTTTATATTTTTTTTTTAAACCTTATATAATTTCATTTCTTAAACCATTCACTTACAATTTTTAATCCAAAAATTCATTTAAATTATCAATTTAAATTCATAAAAATCTGGGGTCGTCACAAATTTCCCCCCTTAAAAGAATTTCGTCCTCGAAATTCGCGGGCACGAAAATAACACAGAGATAGATAGATTCGATCTCCTATAATTCCTCAAACACAAGATATAGATTCCAAAATCTATGTCGGAATATCTCAAAATATATACCAATTTGTCCCTCTTCGGACTTCAACCAACCCACTAAATTACAACAGAATTTCAAAATTTGGTTTTAAACGAAATCGTTTTATCGATACAATTCAAATTATCCTTCATATTCTATTAATCAATTTTAACTCAATTTAAAATTTTCAATTTATTTAAAATTTCCAATTTCAATTTTCAAATTCATATTCATTAAGGTTTAAATCCAAAACTGATAAGAAACCGATGAAATACGAAGAAAGAATCTTCTACAACGATTCGTAGGGCCATCATCACACCAAAACTTCTTCTGGAGCTGTCACGAAGCAATCAAAAGAATTTAAAAACGAATCAAAGGAGATTGACAGAGAAAGATTGTTTCCACTTTTACAAGGTATTGACCATTTATAGTCATATTTCCCTGTCCCCTATCTTGTTCTCTTCTTACACTCATACTCACTATCGGTGAATAGTAAGAGAATTTACTGAGACATTCGAACAGATATCTTAGGGATAGACTCATTCTAAGGATACTTCACCCTATCTCTAATGAGTTACTTAATGTGTTATACTCCTGAGCTAAAGTTCAAACTTAGCTCTGATACCAAATGTGACGACGCAGATTTTGCCCGCTCGAAAATCGACATCCATACTTCATATCGTATTCGAATGTCATAGATTCGACCGTTCAAATCCGATTCGCTGGAGCTTATAACAACATTAAGTAAATAACACAGCGGAATAAAAGAATAATACATTGATATACAGCTTTGATACAATATCTGATACAACAGATGATCCAATAGATATCAATATACATCAGAGATATGATATAATAAAATAGCAGCGGAAAAGAAAATAGATGACATCTAGCAGCGGAACAATATAACTCTAAGATAGTCTTCAAAAGAGAACTCCGAGAACTGCAACTCCATCTCCAAGAACCAATCCAGCAATAGCTCAAACTCCCAATAACGATGCACCAAACTGGGCAAGACTGGTGTGGTCCAAAGACTTAACTAACTCCAGATAACCTACTAATCCGACTATCTGAAAAACCCAACTCTAGACTGCTCGTGTAGAAAATAATGAGCACCCAGAGTTTAGGAAAGAAACAATAAACTCCGGATCAGTCGTGGGACTGGTATGAGCAACAAGAACAGTTTATCTTTTAAAACATTCAACAAAAGATTTTCAAAGTCAATTCGCAATGCTTTTTAAAAATGAGACTACCATAAGGCCTCCCGCACACACACACAATGCAAACGCAGAATCGGAGGAGATTTCTCCTTATGATAGTCAAAGATGCTTGATACGCATTAAAAGAACATTTGATATTATTACTATAAGTGCAAAGTGTAGTAAAAATCATTTCAAAAGTAAAGATATAAATCTTAGCCAACATACGACCATTATCGTATGCCTAATATAGCTACCATGTTCAATAGCAGGTTACCGCCACATTCCATGGCAGGTTCTACAACTAATACCGTACAAGATCGTATTGTTCCTTTGGATTTCCAATGAATGGTCAGGCCAAGGAACTTCCCATTGCCACATGAGAACGCCTCTGGAAGGACGTCCCCGAGAACCAAACCGGATCTCTGCCAACACAAGGCCGGGTTACCCCTAACTGGGTAACTACTGACACGAGTATGCCATCCCCCGGTCCTTTGGGACCTTTAACCGAGCGCTCGTCACCATTATCACAAAATCATAAATAAAGTGTTTCAACATGAGTAAGCTTCTGGGCTCCATACCATGATACCAACCTTTTCCAAAAGGAAATGCACATACCTTAAAGGGCGCTACCCCTAATAACCTTACCGCATCTTTCCTGTTTTGATCATTCCGGGGTGTGAGGCTCGACGAAGTCACGTCCACAAAGACACACTTTATACAAAAGCCGTGCTTTGGGTCAACAAATGATCATAGAAATGATCACAAAGATAAACGATCAAACAAATGATCCTATCACAAATGATCAACACAATGATCATTTGACAGCAACGCTCGGCATGTCACATTACCAAATTGGGAATATATTGCTGATAACCATCAACTACATAACCTCTGAGCTCGTACGTCTCAGAGAAGGGTGTTAAGCTAAAAGAATAAATTCTCCGCCACCAACAGAAATATATTTGAAAGAAATCAGCTTTATATCTCAATTTGTAATGTCAGACACACAATCCATACAAGTCTGTTACGGGCTCGAACAGAACCGAAGGCACTTACAAAGAAGTCCTTGCAATCCGGATATTCACTAATCACGTTCGGACTTCCCATCACATATGGAGTCTCTATACCGGGGACCAGTCGATGCAAAGACATTCGACGAGTTGTCCTTTCGTTTTCAAAAATATCCGGTCTTCAAATGCTATCCATAACGGCATATCACATATTCGGAATGGGATATATGACACAAAGGTCCTCTCCCGGCTAAACCGAACAGTGAGCGCAGTATTTCAAAAACATATGGATATTGGAATTTCAATTAAGTCACAACTTAAAACCCAAAACTTTTCTTCAAATGGTTTAAAACAATTACCATTTCAAATCTTTATATTACAAAAAAGATTTATTTCATAAAGATCAATTTATAGACTTTAAAACAATTTCCATTCCAATTGGATTAACTCATTAAATCTTTAAATGAAATATTTAACTCATAGCTTTCAAAATTCGATTAACTTGTTGAATCTTTATATCAAGATTCAACTTATAGCTTTCAAATCGTTTTCATAACTCAGAAATTATCTTCATTTTCAAACTTGAAATTCTTTTTAACACAAATTGGACGTTCATCTCTTATGTGAAAGCTTTTATTATTTGGAAACAAATAGTTTTCGTTTCAGAAAAATCCAATTATATTTACACGAGTTAAAGCCCTTGAATTCTATTCACATCCCCAAATCAATACTTTCAAAATAGTTTAACCCATATATAACTGGTATAACATTTTTTTATCCCTAGTTTTAAATCATAGAATTCAATTTCAAAGCTTGAATTTAATTTCAAATCAAATTATTCAACTTCATATTTTATCGAGTTATTGAAAATAAATTTCTTCTATGAAATTCCATTTCAAAAGCTTTTCACTTTAAACCCAATCCATTTCCAAAACATTTGAATTCAAATATTCAAATTTAAAACTATTTCAAAAATCTGTGACTTAATCGATTTCCTCGTGAAATCCATATTTGTGCGTGTATGGTGTGGTCCAGGGGTTTAACACAATAAAAGTGCCACATCATCAATCATCACTGATTCAAACACAGCAATATATACGATAAGCGATATAACTATAACGCTTATATTTGATAAGCGGTACAAACTGTAACGCTTGCCTTTGATTCACAAATCACAGATATAAATATCACAGGTAATAAATTACAGTAAACATAGCTCAAATCAAAACAGAGCATCACAATCAGGGATATCAAACAATTCAATCATCCAATAGAATCTAAAAATCCATAGATAGGGTCAATTTATTTATCTGATTTATTTAATTCAGATTATTTACTTACGAATTTAATTTCTAATTTTGGTTAATTAATATTAATTAATTACAAATCATTTGTCACCAATTTATCTAATGATTTTCTTTAATTAATTAAACTAAATGAATTAACTTTAATCAAATCAAAATATCCCAAAATTAATTACAATAAATGATTAATCCTTAATTGCTTTCATTTCCATTTACATTTAAAAATGTATAATTGATTATCTAAATCAATTTATCTAATTAATTATCAAGATTTATCACATCCATTTAATTACTAGATAATCTCTAGTTAATTATTTTCATTAACTACTAATCATTTCTTTAATCACTTTCTTAAGAAATTATCTTAGATTAAATCATTATTAATAATTTCTAATTATAAATTAATCTAATTTATTTATTTATAAATTAAATTAATCATTCTTTAATTACCCTATTAATTAAATCATTCTATTACTTTAATTATCTCTAAGATAATTAATTCCTTTATTAATGATTTCATTAATCATTTAAGTGTAATTTAAACATTACACTTTTAATTTAGGTTTAAATTCTATTTTGAAATTGAGATTCAAGACGAACATATATTTAAATATTAACCAATTTAAATATCAATTTATAAACCTTAAAAATAATGTAAAGAATATTTATTATTTACATAAGAAACTTATACAAGGACTTAAATTCATTTTCTTAAATTTTAAGTTTTTAAATCACATTACCTTTTTACTTGCAATTTCAAGTTTAAAACAAATTTAAAATCTAAATTTCTTTTTAAAACTTTGAGATTCAAAGTTCCATCTAGATTTTACTTGAAAACTTTGAATTCAAGCACTGTTTACTTCTTGGTTCAAATTTTGAACTAGATTTTCAAACACTGTTTTACCTTCTGTTTTTTTTTAAAGATTTGAACTAAAGTAAACCTGAAACAATCTGGTGTACTAAAACTTGAAACACTTCATTGTCTCGAGTGAACCAGATTGCTTCGAGCCACATAATTTTTTTTTTACGTGTTCGAACTCTCTTCCTTCCCCAACTCCACAAAATCTTCTTCTCTTTACACATTCGCACTGCAGCTGATACACGACTTCGTGAGTGCACGTGCACACGGCGGCGACGCCAATCTGGCGAACTTCATCATCGGCGGCAAGTCTCGAATCCACCCAATACTTCAAATCAAGTCACAATTCGACAACATTCACCCCAAATCGAAAATAAGTGTTTCGCTCGAAACCTGGAAAACTCGCCACCCCAACTCTCCAACCTGTCATCACCAATTTCTCGATGCTCCGATCACCTGACGTCACGCGACTCCGGCCACGTGTTCCCTGACCATCCATGCTCCCCTCCCCCAAATCTCGTTGAACTCGATCACCCCTAGACCGAGAACGAATCGAAATGTGCAACCTCTTCAAAACCATAACTTAAACCCTAAATCAATCCATCCCCAAAATTTCTTGCAATTGATAAATTTTTCAACATTTTTACTGGGTTAATACATCTTAAATCTTGCTTCAAAATGAATTTCAACAATAAAATTTAATTGAATCTACAGATATTGACAAAAATGTATCTTTTATTCTTATTCGAATTGCACCCTAAATATAAATCTAAAAATCATCGTTTTTACTTTAAAAATCCTAACTTGGTGTATTTATTTAAGATATGAATTCGAAATAAATATTTGAAATATTTGAGTTTTACACATATTAATTTCTTCTCTGTAAACTTGAACATACAGTGTTTAAATTTCACTGTCATCCTTCAAGCAACTTTCCAGACCATGATTCAAGTTTAAACAAATTTATTTAGTTTACATTCCTAAGTTTAAAATATTAATATAAAGAAATACTTAAATTATCTCTGTTTTCTTTGCTCAGGAACTTGAGATATTGAAGACCATCACATAGTAGTGTTTCCAGTAAACAGCAACATCACATAACAACTTGTTTTATAATATTTAGCAAGCATAAGATTTTTTTCATAAATTAGTTATCAAGATTTAAGGTTTCAAGAAAGTATGTTTACTCACCTTCGTAGGAAAGAACAGAGGGCTGCCCCTTTTTTTTTGTTTGAAACTGCATATTTGATTTTTTTGAAAACCTTTATCTTTGGTCTGATACTTGATATTCACATTGAGTTGAATCTTTGCATTTGATTTGTTTTTAAACTTTGCTTGATGTTTTGAGTTGCATAGTTGCTGTTTGAATTTGATCCTTGAATTGAATCCCTGCCTAGCTTGATTCCAGATAGCATGTTTTGCCTGACCTTTAAGTTGAATCTTAATTGCAGTTTAAATTGAAGTTTTGTTTGAGTTTGAAATGATATAATTTTTTTTTTCTTTTCCTTCAAGTGCTACTCAGTTTCATGGTCGAACTGAGACAAAGATTGATACATATATAAAATAGAGAAGTTTGCAGGATGATATGGTTGTACAAGATATTATTTTATTTTCTTTGTTCAGGGTGTTATTTGTTTATACAAGGTGATGTTTATTTTGTACCACAAGTCATGGCTGAGATGATCTTGTCCATGCTGAAGAATTTTGTATGCACAGTTCATTTTGCTTTGCATAAGCATGTACATAGGTACTTTATGTTTCATGCTTGAGTTCAAAATTGTTATGTACATATTTTTTGTCTTGCTTGCATGTTTATATTTTTTTTTTACTTTGTTTTGTTTATGTTTGCCTATATTTTTTTATTTGTTTATCTTGTACTTTGCTTTTCTAACTCGGCTGCATTACAGAAGTTTGTTGCTTTTGCTTTTACCTGTTTATACTTTAGTTTTGTTTTTAAGTGTACATGCATATTTATTTCCTTTTGATTCTCAGCCTACATGTTTAGCTTCATTTGCTTGTACATCTTCTTTTCATATTGTACTCTTGAGTATGTATATCTTTCTTTTCTTTATTATGGTGGCTGAGTTGATATGTTTTGGGGCTGCATTTATGAGCTTGTACTTTTGTTTACAGCTATACTACTTAATTTTGTATGCAAAATTTGCTTTGTTTTTGATTCCAACTTGATTGTGTTTCAGCCCTCTTGAATGTTTATTCTACAGGCAACATATTTTATTTTCCTACATATTTATTTTGTTATCCTCTTTGCTTTGCATTATCTTTGTTACGGCTGATATGTATTAGAGGATGCTATTATGTACTTGTTGCTTTGTAGATAGATACTTTTATTTGCTTGCCTTGCATATTTTATTACCTTTGATTGTCAGCCTACATGTTTATTCCAGCCCGCATTCTTACTTCTACTTTGCTCTGTTTCACTTATTTTGTTTACTTGCATATTTATATTATTATTATCTTCTCGCCTACACTTGCTTACTTTTTTTTATTTGGTGTTCTTTTAGCTGGCTTTGTACTTGGGCTTTGTAATTTTGATGAATAACATGTTGTTAGATTTAATTAATTTGTTTCTATGTTCTACTTTGTTTTGATTCATACTTTGCTTATTTATTTGTTTTGAATCTTAACAAGTTTGTTAATTGTATATTTAATGTTTTTTTTATACATTATATTCTTACTTTGTTTTGTCTTTGTTTATTGTCATTTTTTTCTTAGATTTAAATCTATTATAAATGCTTACTTTTATTTCTTTGTTTGCCTATACATTTAATCCTATTATTTACATTGCTTTACATACTTGAGTATATATATGTTTTTTATTTGCTTCAGATTTTGGATTTGTTTAGTAGATATTTCTCTTGTCTGCATACTTCTCTTTATACTTAAATATAATTTACGGTCTTGTGTTATACTTACCCAATTTGATTTGTTTCCAATGTGTTACTTATCAAACATTTGTCTATATACTTGTATGTCTTATACTTATTATTTTGTAATATACATGAGATTCTATTTTAATATGTTGTTAAAATAAAACAAGTTTGTTTACTTTATATATATATATATATATATATATATATATATATATATATATGTATATATATATATATTTTAAACCTTATATAATTTCATTTCTTAAACCATTCACTTACAATTTTTAATCCAAAAATTCATTTAAATTATCAATTTAAATCCATAAAAATCTGGGATCGTCACATTGTTTAAGTATGTATGTCCTGACTCGAGTGTTTTGTGTTTTGCTTTACGCTCAGGCTTTGTTTTACGCTCAGGTCAGCCTGAGTATATCAGCTTTGGATTTCACCTTCTGCAGCTAGAGGATTTACTGGAGATTATCCATCTATCTAGTTGTTATCTATTTCTATGTAGTATTTTTATTCAGCTTATGTATTAATGGACATTTATGTATTAGGATTTCTGTTGTATTTACTTTTCAGACTCTGGATTTTGTACTTGTTCTGTGACTATGTTTGTAGTGGCTTCATGAACTACTATGGTTATTTTTATTTCCGCTGCGAGTTATTCTGGTTTATCTATGTCTGTGATTCTATGATTGGATTTATTTGCTCTAAATTATATTACAATCTATTGTTTTGAATTATTCAAGTCTGACATGTGTGGTTTTATTGTCGATTTGAATGGTCCAAAATAGTGGTTATTACATGAATAATTCCCTATCCTTTGCGATGGGTTTACTTTACTTGTTCATAAGTAGTCTGAATTGCCCCTGAGCCAGGTTTGTGGGAGGACCAACTATGCCTTAGTAGCCTTTTGTTTTATACATGTATAAAGTTTTAATATACAATATTTTAAGATAGTTCCCTTACACCATGCTTTATGTCTGACCTATGTTTTATCTATATCTACTTATGTCATGAAAACTCTTGAGTACTCGATTGAGTAGTTTGCGAGTCAGGTGCTTTTGCGGATAGGCTTATAGGACACCTAAAGAAGTTTGAAGGGATGTTGTCAAAATTTAGGACATATATATTTATTGTTGATCTAGTACATGACAGACATGTTATTTTGCATATCTAACTTGTGATATCAGATAATATATTCAGAACTTCGTAAGAATGAAGTTGACGTATTCTTACTTTCTATATTGATATTTAGTTATTAGTTGTTTCTGCTAGCCTAGTATCTTATATATTGTTTATCTTATTCTGTTCATTTATATTCCGTATATTATATGTTATTATTTCGCTGTGAGATTGTACCGATGTGCCATGGTATGATGCTTAGTTTTAATTTTACCTTGACAAACTATCTTTTATGGTATTTGTGAGTCAGACATTATCATTTGATATTGATTCAAGGTAATACGAAGGGCGGTTTGTTACATATTCCATAGGAATTTCCCATATCGAGCCCATTGCGATAAATCAAATTCCCAATGTATAATCCAGAGCAAAAATCCTAACCATTAAGTTATGTTCATTTATCCACCATGCACACGATCGATCGTCCTTGCTCCATAACTCAAGCTCCAACCATGAGATTGATCGATACTGGTAGTTTCCAGTGCTATGTAGAGCTCTTCTGCTAAGTTTTGGATTAATTGTCCAAATCACCATTTGATCGTTGGTGATCGATCATCACCTATATTTAGTCAATTTTCACTTGCCTCAACCAATTCCCAAAGAAACTATTGGCCTTCCACAAAATAAATACATACTTGCCCTCAATTAGCCCTTTATTTACATAGTACAAGTTTTTCACACTTAGATCGATCATCTTTTGGTTATAGCTCAACACTACCACCGATTGGACGTGTTAGCTTCGACCATCGACTTAAACACCCCTAATTAATCATTCCCCAATTTAAGCGAAATTGATCGATCAACAAAAAATTTCCTGCATTTTTGTTTAAGTGTTCCAAAGCCATGCTCATGCATGCTTGTGCATCTCCAAAGCCAACTCCAAAACTTTATTCTTGCACGGCTTTTGCTTTTTGGCACCTATGGTCAATAAGTTATAATCGATCGAGATTGATCGATCAAATTGCACCAAAACTAAATATAAGTCATTTTTACATCGGTCACCATTGTATTTTATGCTCTGATCCGAATGCAACTTCAAACACATCGATACACCATATATACTCAAAAATTCACATCGATACATCATTTTCTTATCTAAGCAAACAAACTCATAAAGCAACAAACCAATAGTCATATCCATGTAACACAAATAACATCTATACAATACAAATAATATACTAAATATAATCTAGTTTAGCAAGCATTGATGTATGAAAATTCATATAAATCAATATAAAATCATTAGAAACGTTTAAATTCAATCATATAACATTTATTAACTTAAAGCCATTAAAGATCTCATTTTTTTAACTTGGAAAACATGTTAAAAACACAATTTTATTATTTAGAAACATTTAAAGTAGTGAGAGATGATAGATTACTTACCTAATTAATAATGGCACAAAAAACGAGGAAGACCTATTTAACACAGCCTAGCACGAAACCCAAGGCGATAAATTTTGAAATCCTAAGAGTCTCCTTGTAAATATCAATGTTGATCACCCTTTAATTACTTCATTAGGCCAAATAAAGTAAGGATTCGATTGAGTTTTGATAGGAGAAGGATTAGTGGAGGTTAGAGGTAGTTTTAGGAAGCGGGAAAGCGATTAGGGTTATCCCATCAGTTGTAATTAGCTCCAATCCTGAAATAGGATAGTGGGATAATAATGGGTTTTGCCTTATTATCCACTAATCTATCCAAAAACTATCTAAATTCAAATTGCCATAAGTTCTAAACACTATGACCAAAAATCTACTAAGACCACTCTGCAGAAAGAGGAGTTATCATATCTTTTGTTTGGAAGTAGTTTCAGACCCTAATTTGTGTGCTATCAAAAGTTATAATCCTTATAATTTTCTGGGCTAAAACCATCCAAAATTTAATGTAAGGGTCAAAAATTACTAAACAAAACAATCTATAAATTTACACCTGAATCAAACCTAATTTGTTTAAAAATAATATTTTTATGATCCAGCGAAATGCAAAATAGTGGACCGTTCACATTCTCTCCTCTTTAAGAATTTCCCCATCGAAATCCTAACCAACAAAATACAACCAAACAATATATATACCAAGCACACCTAGAAATCACACTAGCATAGAAACAATAAAACATGCACACATAAGCAGGAGATAGACCAATGAAAATATCATAGATGAAATGTAACAACCCACCTTTCCAATCCTCAATAGTTGACACTAATACATTCGCGGTATACACATGTTGAACATCCAAGTGCTGAAAAGACAGACAGTTAGGATGCATGAAAGAAAAGATAAAATCGGATCTCACATCATGATGATTAATATATAATACAAAGCAGATCTTCACAAAAAGTAAGATTTTCATATATGCAACAACCAAAGTAATACTAATCTATCATCAGCCTGGACAGTTATAACTACCTGTGCTCACAAATGCTGATAAATACAAAGCAGCAAATGCGGTGGAAATAAAGAAGTAAATAAATACATCTTGGAGGCCTCAAGCTCGTCTCCTTAATCTCCAAAGCATCCATCACTAAATCTAATAATATGCTTGGGTTGACCCGAGCATCATAAGAAAATAACGGTCAGATCAATCTGGTAAATTAGCGTGAGAAACATAATCAGATGAAATTTTAATATTGTAAAAAACTTTTTAAAATAAATTTATCTCATAAGACAACGCCTTACATAAGATGTGTTTTTACCTTACATTAACCAAACCATTTTATAGAAAATCTTATGATATTATAATAATGTCTAGGGTTTAAAATAAATATTAATCATGGCCAAGATGGTTATACTAATTACATTCTAGCATAATAGGTATACAAATAAGTCATTTAAAGCACGTATTGGAGATTGGATTCTAACATGGCAAGGTAAGGGACTACCGTCCCTATAATACACCTCTAGATCAAATGTACCCAAGGGCCACATATGGATCCACTACTAAGACAGAGCCGATATGCCCCTTTAAAATGACAAACTGGATTACATCATCCCTCAAGCGTCGGGCTACAAACATTGTCCCATGGTGGCCTCACGGCCATTCTAGATCTGAAATTCCGTTTAGATCGAGGAATGACTGCTCTTAATAGTAGTAAACTACATAGCTCTATGGGCATCTCCTACTTTTTCCATTACCGGTTATGAGGCTTGTAAGGTTACACTTTTACCTTTTTCCTTCTAGCAATTCCCACTTGGAATGCTAACATTGCCCTTAAGGCAATAATGTAATGCCATCATTCATCCATACAAGTTGTACAGGATATGAACAAACCGGAAGAACTATTTCTACTATATCCATTTTGGAATCAGCCTCAGGATTAGTTGTAAGTAGCCCTTATACTTCAAAGAATTCTTATCCCTATTACGTTGTCTTGATCTAGTCTCGAACCTCTTAAAAGTGTTGAACATATATGTGGTATAAGTATATTGTAAAAACGTTATACTTTCAATACTTAGAAAATATATCCACATACTTATTTCAATGGTATAAGTATATTAACAAAATTTAACGAAGATATCCTCTTTTTCAAATTCACTTTTAAATGGACCGAAAATAAATATTATTTAAACATTGCTTACTCGAAAATCAAACCATTTTTCCTTCGTTGTTAAGCATGGAAAAAATGTTTTGATACCACCATAATTTAATAAGGATTATGTATCAAAATCCAATCTTATTCCCTTTATAAAATTCCTTTTTTATAAACTCATTCTATATTTACAAAACCTTTTATAAATCTCTGAATTTTTATAAAACTTCTTTTGTAAATCTCTAAAATTATTTAAAAAATTCCTTTCTATTTGGCAAAACCATATATGATTGTGAAACTGAAACGTTAATGAAAGGAATTGAAATAGAGAACCTTGATTTACTAAATACTTGATTTGGGAGTTATCGAGCTTATATAAAAATTGATTTGTATAAGTATGAAGTGATTTGAAACTATTGATCTGTAAAGGTGCTAAATTTGTAAATTGAAATCTTATATAATCGAAGTCTATATAAGTGTGATTTGATATACTATTGATTTTGGAAAGTATTTGATTTGAAAATGGAATCTTATATACGATGGACTTTATATAAGTATGATATTTGAAAATGATTTTGAAAGGTACTATATGATACATATTTTCAAAGTAAAGATATGGAAAGTGCCTTCTGTTTGATATCCGCTTTGTGGCCGCACTTCGGATTCATTCTATCGATATTATTCTCTCTCTGGTTTGGGTTTTTCGGATATGAAACTCGAGGGTCCATCGAATTCCACGGCGATCTCTGTGGTCTTACGAGCGCGACAGCATAGCGTAGTTCACAGGGGCTACGAGAGCCTACTGGTACGGATGTTTCCTGGGGGATCTAGGCGTAACCATTGTGTATCTATGATCTATTTGGTTGCTTGGTAGTGTAATCTGCAGGGGCTACAAGAGCCTAAGGGTGTGGATGTTTTCTGGGGGATCCAGGCGTAATCATTGTTTATCTGCGGTACTACCAGTCTTCATGGCGTAATCGCAGGGCTGCGGTAGTCGGCCTACGGGTACAGATGTTTCCTGAGGGATCCAAGCGTAACAATTGTGTATCCGCGATGCATGATCGACATGTTTCAGTTTGGTTGCTTTGTTTGGATTGTACTTTCCATCTGTTTTTAAAAGTTTTCCAGTATTTTCACTAGGTGTTGAAATAAGTCTACTAAGTACCTTGAGAATTCTAGCTTTGTGCCTGATCAACGCATAGGCAAAGTCTGCAGAAACAAAAGTAAACTTGTTAAGACATCGAGTTATAAAAGTATTTTGGAAAAGTATTATATAAAGGATATTTTAATCATGATTTAAATTGTTTTAAATATTGTTTACTTGGAACTATTAAAATTGAATCAAATGACTATTCATCATACTATAAAATGTTAAAAATGTTAAATATAAAATTTTAAATTGAAATTTAGATGGTTTTAAAATAATGGTTCATCCTTGTCTTTCAATCTATTTCCCCTTCTAGCTATTCCTACTCTCTTCTTACTTTTTCGAGGGTCCTTTTCGCATTTGTGGAAAGAGTTGGTTCTTTGGCTTATCGACTGGATTTGCCGAGAAGCGGTTTAGAGTGCATTATGTACTCCATGTCTCACATCTCCTCTAGTATCTTCTTGACCCTTCACTTTTTGGTTCAGCCTTCTGCTTTTGATAGTTGGATATTTAGCCTAATCTGACTTTCGAGAGGAAGCCACTTCGTATTGTCGACAGAGGTACGAAGCAGCTAAGAAGAAAATCTGTTAAACTGGTCAAAGTACTATGAAGTACTGATGATTGTGATTGTATCTGGGAAACGGAGGAGAGCATTCATACTTCAAATCCGAAATTATTCGTTTCAAGTACTATTTTGTTTTTATACCTTGTTCTCTTTATTTTTCCTTTCCGTTCTTTTCGAGGACGAAAAGATTTGAGTGGGGGAGAGTGTAACAACCTTAGATTTTTTAATATATTTTAAATTTAACTTTATTTCATTTTTAAATTATTTTAAATTTGTTTTATTTGTGAGATTTCATTTCAAAATATTTTTAAAGTAATATTAGAATTTTTCCAAAATTTATTTCATTTATTTCCGTTTTTTAAAGGCTAATTTCTATTTTTCTGCTATTTTCTTCATTTAAATTATATTAAATTAAAATTTATTTATTTACTTTGTGAATGCATTTTTATTTTATGTTCTTATCTTTATTTATAAATATTTTTCATGTATATATAAATTTTCCAAAGTTCATTCCATTTATTTTCAAATTTTGTAAACTAGTTTTCATTTTCTATGCAATTTTCTTAATTTAATAATATATAATTAATATTTATTTATTTATATTTTTTTTATTTGTTATATTTTCGTATTTTAACTGAATTATTATATATATTTCAGTTATTTACAATTATGAAAAGAAATATGAGAAATGTGAAAGGTTGTGTGACCTTTTATTTCTTAAGGCTTTTTGTATTCTCACCTATTCACTTTCAAACAACACCTATTCAATTGATGCCATAATTTCTTCTCTTCAGCCGCACGTAAACATTTTTTCTTCTCACTTAAGAATTTTTTTGGCCATTTCTTGTGAAAGACATTGGTAAAATTTCCTTTCTTTTTTCACTTTTCATTGCTTTTTGATTTGAATTAGCACTTGTTTCTTCCTCTTCAAGGTTTGGCCCTGCCTCCTCTATTAGCCTTGCCACCTCCACCACCACCTCCTCCTCACTGGCCATCATAAGCTGAGTCACCATAGTTTGATAATCCACCACAAAATACACATAACTCATAGCATAGTCGAGCACCATATATGCATCCACCACCTTCATCACCCCTTAGCCACCACCTACTCCACCACCACCACCTCCAGCTGACCTGAAACCCTCTTCCACGTCATCCTCTTGACCCCACCAGAGATGGACATGCCCATATGGCCTTGACCGTGGCCTTGATTTGCATGAAATCCATGTTGTAGTGGCCTTGCTTTGTTTTGTTGTTGTTTCTTGCTCACCACACCTTTGCCCCATCACCATACATGTTTGGCCGACCCAATTGAACCCACAACTAGATCAAAACCATGCTTTAGCCTTGTATTCTAATATATAGCCGAGCCTAAGGAAGGTTGAGAGCAAGTGCAAAGCTTTTGACTTTGTTTTGTGCAGTTAATTCTAACATTGTTTAATCGTATTTTTAGGTTCGAAAACTTATGTTTGTTATATTGTTTTTTTGAATTGTATTCAAGGAAATTAACCATTGGCTCTCCCACTCGAATCTTTGTCATGCTTTCGTGCCTCTGAAGATCATTGTTTGTGTAATTGTTGTAATCACCAGCTTATACCAGTGAGTTATTATCACCAAACAGTTTATATATATATATGTATGTATGTATATATATATATATATATATATATATAACTAGTAAATCGACCACTTGTGAATTTGTAAAATGCATCACCATATTGTATCTGCTATGTTATGATCATATGATGTTCACCTATGCTTAAACACCTATTATATCATCTGTTACTGTTATATTATGCTGCTTTGTTATTTATATCATCTTATCACACTGCAAGTTCCCTTTAGATTAGAATCACTATGGGATGAAATGATACATACCCGAACGGACTTTAGAATAGGGGAAAATCGTTATGGGCTGAAATGATTAGGCCTAAACGATTTTAAATTATTCCATTTTACTTGGGACCGTGGGTTTGAAATGATAAAACCCGGGTTTTCTTTGTAAATTACGGGTTGAAATGATATGTTACCCGTATCACTTTACCTAGGCTAGAAAATGAAATAAGACTCGTAGTTAAAATACATTTCTAAAAGTTTTAAAATATTTTAGAAATGTAAATATTATCATATTTTGATTTAAACTTAACTAAAATGACTTTTGTAAAGTATTATTGATTTTCTAAAAATTTATAAGCAAAAAAATTATGGTAAAATTAGAAAATTTGAAATGTAAGTTATTTTGGAAATTTTAATTTGGTGATAATTGGAATTTAAATTAGATATGAAAATATGATAAATTTATGATAATTTGGATTAAAATGAATTTAAAATGATTTTATAATATACTAATGATTTTGAATAAAGATAAAATGTGAAATGAATGAATATTTAAGTTGAAATTTTGAAATATAACTAAAATTTGAAATTTGTGAAATTGGTTTATAAGTGAATTTTTAAGTTAAGTAAATAAAATGAAAATAGTTATATTTGAAAATTTAAACTTAAGTGTTAAGTTAAAATTTAATTTAATGAATTTAAAATTTAATGTTGGAATTTAAAAAGTGAATTATTATTAAATCTTGGTTTTGAATGGAAATTTAACTTTATAAAATCTGAATATTAGGGTATTTGAATGATTGTTTTAAATGTGAAAATCTATGATTTTATAAGTTCGAAATGGTTTAAATAAAAATTTAATGGTTTGTGAAAGCATAGTGAATATTTGGAATTTAATTAACAGCATTTTGAAATGCTATTATTTCTGAAGTAAATGATATTACAACATTTGTAAATGCTGTAGTTAATATAAATTGAATTAAGGGCTATTATAGCACTTTGTAAGTGCTATAATTGTTAAATTTAACTTAGGTTTTATTTGAATTAATGTAATCCTATTACAGCATTTTGAATGCTATCTTTTGTTAAATTGAATTGTTTTAAAAGTAACTTTCCGTGGCAATTTTCTAAATGCTGCGAAAGTTGAATTTTTGTTATTTTAATAAATTTAAGTGAATGAATGAGTTTTTGTAACAACCTCTATTTTGTAACTATTTTTAATTTGAATTTCCTGATATAAAACTTTATTTTATTTTATTAAAATGAATAAATTTTGTTATTTTAAATATAGTTTTGATTTTGATGTGAATGATAAATTCCAAATGTGAATAAATAGAATATTTTCCAGAAATGTGAACTTTTAACAATGTGGTCAAACTTTGACTTTTAATTTTAAAATTTTAAAATTTGAACTTTTGAAATTTATCTTTATTTTATGAAAGTAAATAAATTTTTTAAGTATAATGCTTTTTTCCGTTGGAATCTGTTTAATATTGTGAAAGTTATGCTTTTGAAACTATTGTATGTAAATTATTTTATTTAACAAAATTATTTATTTTAATTTATATAAATAATATGTTTATTTGTCATGTCATGTTCTAATTTTGTTTACAGGGGTAACATGACATGCCATGTGTATATATTTTATTTATTTGAACTTGTACATGACATGAAGTTTGGAAAATCAAGAGTCTTTTGGTTGCTTTTGCCTTTTTTATTTCCCTATGTTTGTTTCTCTAATTTTATTTTCTATTTTTGTTCGTATAAACTTTGAATATATATTTATTTGATTTTGATTGATTTTTACTTTTAATAATAACTTAGGAATTTAAAGAGATATAGGTTACATGCTTTGTGTATTTGTTGCCTTTTCCATTGCGTGTAAACAAAGAAAGAAATAGACAAGATTATTTTCCTTATATTGTGCCTTTTAATTTTCTATTTTCCTAAAAATATATATTTATTTTTCGTAATATCTATCTTTAACATATCTTTCTAACTTATTTATTTAGACATTCATTTATTAATCGAATGGTTATGTGTTTGGTTCCCCTATTTATTTCTTGGAAAGAAATTTCAAATAAATATATGTTATGTTGCCTTAAAGGCATATCTTTTAAATTATATATTTTAATGTTCTTGCATTTATTATGTTTAGTAGAGGCTTCTTTTGTATATATTTTATTTTTAAAATTGTAGATATTTATAACGTCCATTCTGCTTTGTTTCAATTAATTTTGATCTTTGCTTTGTAAAATTAATTTCCGCGTTTCATTTCTTTTATTTCTATATCCATCTTCTTGTTTACTTCTATGGTGTGTACAAACTTTATTTATTTAGTCAAGCTTTCTTTTGTGCATATACATCTATATTTATTGGATAGGTAACAAATCAATTAAGATACGTTTTAAATATAGGCATATGTTTCTTAATTTATTTCTTGCCTTTATATATTTCCTACCTTTTAATCTTCTACCATATCTATTCATAAATGCATAGCCGTGATTTTCTCCTTTTCAATCACGTATAAAGTTCTAAAACTCCTCTTTTCATTTGTTTAAGAAAAATGTATACAAGATCTTTTCCTCCTTAAACTATGCCGTTTTAAATTTCTGTAACAACCCTATATTTTGTGATTTATTTTTTTGTATATTTTAATTGAATTTTTGATTTAAAAACTTATTTTATTTATTTTGAATGATAAACTTTAGTTTTGATATGAATTATCATTCCAAAGCATGACTAAAAAAGAATATTTTCCAAAAAGTGAATTTTTGATCAAAATAGTCAAACTTTGACTTTTAATTTAAATTTTTAAAAGTTTGAAAATTTAAATTTTATCTTTTATTATGAAAGTACATAAAATTTTAAGAACGCTGCTTTTTGTTTCGTTGGAAATGGATTTAAATTGTGAAAGTTATGTATATTTCAATATTGAGTGCAATTTGTTTATTCTATAATTTTGTTATTTTAAATAGTATAAATTTTCTTTGTCATATTTTACTGTAATATGTATTAATATGTTATTTTATGTATATTTTGTCTTTTAATATTTTTGAAGTGAGGTAGGAATTTTCTAGAGCTAGTAGTATTTTTCCTGTAATTTTCATGCCCTGTTTTCAATTTTTAAACATTTTCTTTAGTTCTTTTTCTGTTTTTCTCCAATATAATTATTTATTTTATTTTGAAAATGATAACTAAATTATTTTATTTCAAATTTTCACTTCATAATATTTTTAAAATGAAGTGGATATTTTCCCAAGACTAGTAGTGATTTGTTTGTAATTTCTGGACTTGTATTTTTTAAGCAATTTCTTTCATCTTTTTTTATATTTTCTTTAAAATTAATTATTTATTTTCATAGTATTTCACTTGGTTTCGGTTTTTTAAGGTATTTGCTGATTTATCGTTGCTTTTATTTGATCTTTAGAAAACAGAAATGCGTTTCATTTCTAGACATTTCATTGTCCAAAGTCGTTTCAATTGCCATAACCTCTCCATTACTCCTCTAGGCCGTGCATTTTATTTCATTTGCTGTGTATTCCCTTCAATTTTCACGTGAAAAACAACTCAGCACTTCTCATTCTCAAGGCTTCTTCAAACTTCCTTGGTAATGGTCTCCTCTCTTCTCTCTTTTCTTCTTCCTTTTTCTATTGTTTTGCTTGATTTTTGTCTTACTTCTCTTGCTTTGTTTGGCCTAACACCTCCACCGTCTCCTCCACCGACCACCACCACTTCCTTCCCCACATCATACATGACCAAAACCCTTCCTCCTCTGAGCGGCAAGTGCCATGACCATCCCATGATGAAAAATCCACAAAAACTATGTTAAAACTCCTTAAAAAGCATGTCTAGCCACCTAGTCTTCATCACCATCACCTTAGGTGACCTTGACCATCTCCTATTGCTCCACCACCACCTTGACACACCCCTAACCATCACCTTCATCCTTTGCCCAGATCTGAAACATGCCATAGCCGAGCCATAGATCCATGTAGACAAGCCCAAAATGAACCAAAAACCACTATTTTGCATAAACCTCTTCATATGCATGCGTAGTAACTCCTCCACCACTTCAATACCTTGTACCCATGCCTTATAGGACCCAAACCTAAACCAAAGTATGTCCAAACCTGATCCAAAACATTCCCTAAGCCGTGTTAGCAAGTGTAGAAAGCAAGGCAAAAAATTGTGTATTCGTATTGCTTTTCAATTCAAAGTTATTCCTATTCAATGTTGTATTGAATTATAATTTTATTTTGTTTGTTTTGGGTTATAACACAAGTTATATAGCTTGGATTTGCTCTCCACTCAAATCAAAAATCGTGCTATTGCCTTCTGGAATTCGTTGTGCCATTTGTATTGCAATCTCCGGCCATAAAAGGTGAGTAAAGCTCACATGACATTTATACTTATGCAGCTGTGAAACAACAACAACTGAATGTGTAGAATTAAATATGATGTTATAACTGCCATGTGATTTTTTTTATATATGATGTTAAATCTGTTAAATTTAATGTCGTATCATCTGTTATCATATATATGCTGTTACTGTTCATTTATATATGTTTATCATACTGCAAGTTACCTGTAGATTAGAAATCACAATGGGTTGAAATGATACATATCCGAACGGACTTTAGAATAGGGGAAAATCGTTATGGGCTGAAATGATAGGCCTGAGCAATTTTAAATTTATTTATTTACTTGGGACTGCGGGTTTGAAATGATAAAACCCGGATTTTTTCTTTGTAAATTACAGGTTGAAATGATATATTACCCGTATCACTTTACCTAGCGTAGAAAATTATATACAGGCCCGTAGGTAAAATATGTTTTCTAAAAATTTTAAAATATTTTAGAAATTTAATTATTATAATATTTTGATTTAAAATTAAATAAAAATATAATTTTTGTAAAGTATTATTGATTTTCTGGAAATCTATAAGTTAAATAAATTATGGAAAAGTTAGAAAATCCGAATGTAAGTTATTTTGGAAATTTTGATTTAATTTTTAATGGAATTTAAATTAACTTTGAAAATATGATAAATTTATGATATTTTGAATTTTAAATTAATTTAAAATGATTTGTATAACATATTAATGATTTTTGAATAAAGTTAAAATGTTAATGAGTGAATATTGAGTTGAATTTGAAAATATAACTTAAATTGGAATTTATGAAATTGGTTTAAAAGTGGAGTTTTAAGTTAAGTTAAATAAAATGGAACTAAGTTATATTTAAAATTTTAAAATTAAGTTTTAAGTTGAAATTTAATGTAATGAATTTAAACTTGAATGTTGAAATTTAATAAGTGAATTATTAATAAATATTGATTTTTGAAAGGAAACTTAACTTTATAAAATCATGAATTTAAGGAAAATTAAATGATGCCTATAAATGTGAAAATGTATGATTTTATGAGTAAAAAACGATTTAAATAAAAATATAAGTGTTTGTGAAATTCTATTGGATATTTGAAGTTAATTAACAGCATTTTAAATGCTGTCTTTTGTTAAATTGAATTGTTTTGAATGTAACTTTCTGTAGCATTTTCCAAATGCTACGAAACTTGAATTTTCATTGTTTTAATAAATTTAAGTGCATAAATGAACATTGAAAATTTTAAATTTTTGGAATTTAATAATTTAATTACTAAATTTAATAACTTCATTTTTATGATTTAAAATGAAGTAATTTGTTTTGAAATATAACTATTTGATATATTAAAATGATTTGAAATGTGGTTTTGAAAGATATGATATTTTGATATTAAAATGATTTGAAAAGAAGTTCTGAAAGATATGATATTTTGGAAATAAAGCTTTGAAAGGTTATGATATTTTGATATATTAAAATGATTTGAAAGGAAGTTTTGAAAGGATATGATAATTTAATATATTGAAATGGTTAGAAATGACTTGATATTTATTTTGATAAATATTTGAATTGAAAGATATGGTATGATGATATATTGAAATGGTTTGGAAATGATTTAATCTTTATTTTGATAAAGATTTGGGTTGAAATGATATTTTACTTTGAAGTATAAAATATTGTTTATAACTACAGGTTATAATAAGGATTGGTTGTTAAAGAGACCGGGATCGGATATTGTCTTATAGCCGGCCAATATCGAAAATCACTTTAACAACTGTGTACGCGGTGGAGATTCCAGAATGAAGTAGGATGGTGGCGACGTTCTTGAGGTATATTACGTGGACCTAACTCCCATGAGTTGGCATAAATGACAAAAACAGGAGCTATACCGGGCTACACAAAGGGTCGCACCCTTTCATCGAGCATGCTTCTTCGGAAACCATTCTATTACTTTTTGTTGAATATGCGCTTATATGTTTTTGTTTGATGATAATAAACATATATATTCATTTAAATGTATTTGGTTATGTACTATTTTGTTTTACATAGATTAAATAAATATTTGTTGTATAAAATAAATTATACAGAATTTGAATTTGAATTCAAACAGAACAAGTTACACAGATTTTGAATTCAAACAGAAATTTTATTCAAACAAATATTTATTACAAACTTGAATAGTACAAATTCATGCTCTCACTATACATATACATTTTTTGAATACATCACGATTTCAATTTACATTTATAACCTCACTACATATCACTCACACTCGTATTTTGTCTTCAACTGCATGCCAGTTTGAATCCAGCATCTGAGAAATCTGCAAAAATATTCACTAACGCAGTAAAATTGAAAAAGAAATATTTTTGCAATATAAAATGAAATACGATTTTTGAAAATATGGTTTGCCTCAGTTATTTGGGTTGTTCGTCATCATTCACACTTGATTTCATCACAAAGTCGTGCACATAGATATTACAGGGACAGGTAACCATAAGTGGCTGCAATACACACGTGTACATTCATACACGTGTGCACTGCCTCGCCAACTCATGTGCGTGGCCAACAAGAGCGAGTGTGCAAGTGCAAAGAAAGCCAATGAACACTACAACAATGACCAATGAACAAAGAACAGAGACCAGACAGGTCAAGCAACAAAGCAGATCACAAATGCATGCCACCAAGTAAACAAACTTAGGCAAATCAGTAACCAACACAATACCAAGTTCAACAACATCAAGTACAAGTCTCAAATGTCCAGTTAAAACTTCAACAAGACAAGTGATGCTCAAGTAAAGTTAAGAAAAGACCAGCTACAGAAATGCATGCAAGTGTCAAAGTACAGGTGCAAGTAGTACAAAACAGCAAGGTGATCAAACAAACAAAGACCAAAGCTACAACCTCGCATGAAGACCAAATGTCCAGACTAACATAATGCAAGACAGTGGTCATAAATGGAACAACAACAAGTATGGTGAAGCACTGACTCAAATACACAACTACAAGGCATTTTCATTGCAACTGCATAGCAACTCAACAAAGAACAGTACAGTCATGAAGTATGCAAAGAACTCGAGCATGAGATATGGCAACTACAGTAATGCATCAGTGACCAAACACAGCTACACAACAAAGCAACTAAGCACATGTATGCAGACCAGTCAAGTAAATGTAGAGAACAAGCTACAAGAATACAAGGCAACAAGTACTACAAGGCCAACACAGTGATCATTGTCACTGACTCCATTAATAAAGACAACAGTCAGAGAAATGTACAGAGACCAGGTACAAATAACAACAAGTCAAGGCCGCAACTAACATATCCAACTAGAAGAACAACTACAAAACCATCAAGCTACAACTCAAATTATACAAGCTCCAGAAGTACAAACTGAAGACTGCACGAAATGTATGCAAACAGAATGCAAGTTTATATATGCAGAAAGTTACAAGTATCAACGAATTGGATGAACAAAACTCGAGAGCAACAGTGAAAGTGCAAATCATGTCAACAAGACAAATGTATGGATCAGTGCCAAAGTCGAAGAATAACAATGCAGACGTACAAATGTAACGCAGTGATAAAATTTCATGTACGAATACAGTATTGACGAAGTTCAACATTGCAGAGATGATCGAAGTAAAATACTAATCAAGTCAGAACTCAGTGAAGTCAGTGAAGTCGAAAGCAACAGGGATGAACACTGTAAACATTGAAGCCGTGGATATGATTCAAGAAATCAAAACAGTGCAGTGATGATCAGGGCACAAAACCAAGTAAGAAATTCAAGTGTATAAATTTGAAAAAGTCAAATGAATTCAACACCGTGGTGACCACGTAACAAAATCACTGCCGTATCGATCACGTTGAGAAAGTAAATCAGGAAAGACGTGCGCAACAGGAAATTGAAAATTAGGAAAGTGACGAAGTCGTGAATTCATATAAATTCAACCCGAAGGTATCATCATCGGTTATGAGCTTCAATTCACAATCAAAATATCAATCACAAACCCAAGTTCATCATCGGCAAGCAGAGCAACCATCGAATTCAAGCATTCAAGCAAAAAGGAAAGTTACATACCAAATTGAAGCCGAATTCCAGAAGCCCTAATTTCACAATCAATCAACAGAGGAGCTAAGAAAATCAGATAATCAACATAAGCGTGCTCCAGAAAAGCCCCAAGAAACAAAGCCGCAATTTTACAGTAGCAAAGAAAAAGGGACCTAAGCCCTAGTTTTGAAAGAGAAGATCAGCCGCAAATAATTCACGAGCAAAAGAAGGGAACGGGTTGAAATTCAAGTGGGCCGGCCTTAGTATTAAAAGGGGGATTTAATTTCTAATTTTATTAAAGGGGTTTTCTTTATTTTGAGCAAAAATTGTAGAGTCAAAGTTCGTATTTTAATTTTTGCTCCTGGTTTAATTTTGAAGTTGTTTTTTCTTTTCGAGTCAAAGAATTTGTAAATCACCACCTAGAGTTTAGGTAGTGTCAGATTGTCTATTTAGAATTAGTTCAGTAAGCAGGGGTGCGAGTTTGCAGAGCTCTATAGGCGGGAGCGGTGTTTGCGAGTAAACGAAACTCTATTGTAGGCGGGAGCAGAGTTTGCGAGTAAACGAAACTCTATAGGCGGGAGCAGGGTGTGCGAGTCTAGTAGAGTGTTTGTGAGCGGGAGCAAAGGGTCTGCGAGTCTAGTAGAGTGTTTGTGAGCGGGAGAAAAAGGGTCTGCAAGTCTAGTAGAGTTGTTGTAAGTGTGATACTGTTTAATTCTAATAGAAATCTGTGAATGCAGCAGTAGGCAGGGGTTGCCGAAGCTGGGTAAATTTTGTGTGTGATTTACTTTTCAGTATATTTATTTCTGCTATTATATTTCTGTGTTTAATTCGAGAAAATTTGCTATAACCCTATTCACCCCCCCTCTAGGGTTAATCTAGATCCTACACTTTTGTGATTCGATATGTGGCGCCAATTTGATTCAGGGGTATGTCTCGAGGTGGGCGGAAGTTGCTGGCTTGCCGTCACCACCGGTCCGGGAGTGCAAACGGTGTATCCACCCTGGCATTGCCTCGCGTGCCGTGTAATCTCCTTATAGCGAGCCCACTACGATTTTGGTTTTGAAGATCCGACCGCGTTAAGGTTCAGCATCCCCTTAACGCTATTTTCTATATGATTATAATTTACTGATTAGACACTACTGTATATAGCGTATATTACTACATAGTAAATAGTTTAACGGATCCTTAGAGGATGGGAGGTCCCAAGCATCTTCTAATTTATTTGTACCTTTACTACAGTTCACTTGAGTTGGTTTACATTGTATAAGTATGTATGTCCTGACTCGAGTGTTTGTATTTTTATTTACGCTCGGGTCAGCCTGAGTTATTCACAGATTTGGATTTTCACTTTCTGGAGATTGAAATCGCTGGAGATTATCTACTTGTCAAGCTTTATCCTTTGCAGTCTGTTGTTCCTTTCCAGCTACTGCATTAGTAGATTTCTATGTATTGAAACTTCTCTTGTACTTTATTTCTTCTGTTGTATCTTATGTAACTCCGATATTTTATATAGTAGCTTCATGAACTACTATCTTTTCTTTTACTTCCGCTGCATTATTATTACTCTGTGTCTGTGATCTGTGATTTTTATTTACTGTATATTCTAAGATTTGCCAAATTTTTATTTACAACGCGGTATTTTCAGCAATTCAATTCCGGCATGACTGTCTACCTATACACTTATAATGGATGCGAATGGTTAAAAATATCGGGTCGTTAGAGTTGGTATCAGAGCTTTGGTAGCTCTAGGCAAAACTCAGCATATGGAGTAAATGTATTTACAGAATCACTTTCATTCGAGATTGAATCTCTCCCTTTTGACTCGATTCCTTTGAATTTTGGAACGTTCCCTACAGTTCCAAAATCCATTCGTATCCCTCACTATTTATCTTCTTTTGACTCTGGAGTATTCCATAACACCGCTTCGAATGATCTTTCTAAGTGAGTCGGCGGCCACGCCAATTTCAAATTGAGTTGAAAAAGGGGAAAAACTCCTTTACAATTAGCATCGATTCACCAGAGATTTATATCTATCCTTGGTTTAGATGCTAATATCTTTTGTTATTCCAAACTCTAACTCTTAGGATCGAATGTAGATTTACCCTAGAAAAAAATCCACATTGATCTTATTCTTTAAGCCACGGTTGACCCAGTAAATGTTGCCCGTGATTTATTTAAGCTTATCCACCTCCCTATTTTGTTATTTAATCATCTTGTCTTTTGTTTCCAACCTATTTTCGAACATTTTGAATTGTACTTGTATATCTATGTTTTGTTTTATATATTGTGTTGTCTGAGTTGTTGATGTTGAGTTGGGTTTCTGATCGATTCGTCTGATCAACGCTATCGATGGGATTTCTAAAACACATTGACAGAACAAACTGACACAATATATTTTAAAATCTTGGTTAATGAAATAAATTTTGATATATAAGTAAATTTATGAAACTTAATAAATTGATTTAAATTGATCATTTGAAGTGATAATGCTTGATTTGGGAACTGAAATGAATTTAGAACAAGAAATTTGAGAATTTAATTTCCGATGGTTTCAAACCTTTTGTTTAAAAGTTTTAAAAGGGATATATTATTTAAAGTATTTTCAAATAGAAATTTGTTTCCAAAGAATTTTAAAGTTTAAAATTAGTGCTCTTCTCATTGTCGCTGGAAAATAACTTCGTTGCTGACTACAACATCATCAACATTCATTTTCGAGTTTCGAAGTGAAGAGTCTGTTCTGTAGTCTTGCTACAGTTTTGTTTTGGGAAATCAAATTCATTTGAATTTCTATAATATGACCTGATTTATAATATATATAGACATATGGTTGAAATTTTATTTGATAAACTATGTACATACATTTTGTTATCTCTAAATGGTTTGAAGAAATCGAAAATTTAATTCTTAAATTTTATTTTTAAAGAATAATTTCAATTATAAAAAGAAAATCAAAATTTTTGAATAAATGATTTAAGCTTGAAATGATTGAATTGGAAAGTTTTATTTGCATAATACTTAATTGCATTCCAATATAACTTTCCTTAATTTTAGAAGTTAACAATGTAATTGAATAATATACAATATAAAAAGATTATTTTTATAAAATTTGAGTGATTATAATAAATATTGTACACTTAAATTTTAATTATAAAATGATTAACAGAGGTAAATATAATAAAGGGTAATTGAATAACTTACAGTAAAATAATGTTAAAAGAACTAAGAATAAAACAAAGCAGTTATAATAAGTGTAAGTATATTTAACATAAGTAATAAATATATTGAAAGGAATAAATTTAATTTTAATTAGGAATAAAGAAGAATTAAATGTATTAAGTACATTATAAGTATAATAAATGATTATTTTTCAAAACCCATGGTTTTAAAAATTGTTAATTTAAGATGATTGGATAATAAGATAATGAAATTTGAGATAGTTAAGATTTATTTAACTTGTGTAAAGATTTATTCTCTATTTAAGTTGAAATTTCCATGCTTTCAAATTTATTTCCTTATTTTGTTTTTCAAACTATCTTTTGGTTGTCCTTATCATCCTTATCTTGCTATAGACTGGTATAGGCATCTTTCTATAATCTTCCTGTTTAGAAATCTTTCTATAATCTTTGATAGATCTTTGGTAATCATTTTGAATCCACCTTTTCGTGCTTGTGTTCTTAATTTTGGAGAATCTTGGAAAGATCATCTCCACCTTGTAAAACTTACCTATAACAATAGCCATCATGTACAATTTCAATCTTCTTGTCATTTTGTCCTAATCTTGTTTCACTCTATCTTTTTCTGTGCTTTCCCATACCTCATTCCTTTTCGGGGACGAAAAGTTTTGAGTGAAGGAGTGTAACAACCCTGTATTTTTTGATTTTTTTTGTATATTTTAATTATTTTAATTGAATTTTTGATTTAAAAACTTATTTTATTTATTTTGAATGATAAACTTTAGTTTTGACATGAGTTACCATTCCAAAGCATGACTAAAAAAGAATATTTTCCAAAAAGTGAATTTTTTTGTCAAAATAGTCAAACTTTGAATTTTAATTTAAAATTTTAAAAGTTTGAAAATTTAAATTTTATCCTTTATTATGAAAAGTACATAAAATTTTAAGAACACTGCTTTTTGTTTCGTTAGAAACGGATTTAAATTGTGAAATTTATGTATATTTCAATATTGAGTGCAATTTGTTTATTCTGCAATTTTGTTATTTTAAATAGTATAAATTTTATTTTCTTTGTCATATTTTATTGTAATATGTATTAATATGTTATTTTATGTATATTTTGTCTTTTAATATTTTTGAAGTTAGGTAGGAATTTTCTAGAGCTAGTAGTATTTTTCTTGTAATTTCCATGCCCTGTTTTCAATTTTTAAACATTTTCTTTAGTTCTTTTTCTGTTTTTCTCCAATATAATTATTTATTTTATTTTGAAAATGATAACTAAATTATTTTATTTCAAATTTTCACTTCATAATATTTTTAAAATGAAGTGGATATTTTCCCAAGGCCAGTAGTGATTTGTTTGTAATTTCTGGACACTGTTTTGTATTTTTAAGCAATTTCTTTCATCTTTTTTTATATTTTCTTTAAAATTAATTATTTATTTTCATAGTATTTCACTTGGTTTCGGTTTTTTAAGGTATTTGCTGATTTATCGTTGCTTTTATTTGATCTTTAGAAAACGGAAATGCGTTTCATTTCTAGACGTATAAAATATTTGAATATTTGAATTGAATATTTAGAAAACGGAAATGACTTGATATTTATTTTGATAAATATTTGAATTGAAAGATATGGTATGATGATATATTGAAATGGTTTGGAAATGATTTAATCTTTATTTTGATAAAGATTTGGGTTGAAATGATATTTTATTTTGAAGTATAAAATATTGTTTAAAAGTTATAACTACGGCTTATAATTACGATTGGTTGTTAAAGAGACCGGGATTGGATTTTGTCTTATAGTCGGCCAATACCGAAAACCACTTTAACAACTGTGTACGCGGTGGAGATTCCAGAATGAAGTAGGATGGTGGCGACGTTCTCGAGGTATATTACGTGGACCCAACTCCCGTGAGTTGGCATAAATGACTAAAACAGGAGCTATACCGGGCTACACAAAGGGTCGCACGCTTTCATCGAGCATGCTTCTTCGGAAACCATTCTATTACTTTTGTGATTCGATATGTGGCGCCACTTTGATTCGGAGGTATGTCTCGAGGTGGGCGGAAGCTGTTGGCTTGCCGTCACCATCAGTCCGGGAGTGCAAACGGTGTATCCACCCTAGCATTGCCTCGCGTGCCGTGTATTCTCCTTATAGCGAGCCCACTACGATTTTGGTTTTAAAGATCCGACCGCATTAAGGTTCACTATCCCCCTTAACGCTATTTTCTATATGATTATTCTTTACTGATTAGACAGTACTGTATATAGAGTATATTACTACATAGTAAATAGTTTAACGGATCCTTAGAGGATGGGCGGTCCCAAGCATCTTCTAAGTTACTTGTACCTTTACTACAGTTCACTTGAGTTGTCTACATTGTATAAGTATGTATGTCCTGACTCGAGTGTTTGTATTTTATTTACGCTCGGGTCAGCCTGAGTTATTCACAGATTTGGATTTCCACTTTCTGGAGATTGAAATCGCTGGAGATTATCTACTGGTCAAGCTTTATCTTTTGCAGTCTATTGTTCCTTTCCAGCCACTGTATTAGTAGATTTCTATGTATTGAAACTTCTCTTGTACTTTATTTCTTCTGTTGTATCTTACGTAACTCCGATATTTTATATAGTAGCTTCATGAACTACTATCTTTTTTTTACTTCCGCTGCATTATTATTACTCTGTGTCTGTGATCTGTGATTTTTATTTATTGTATATTCTGAGATTTGCGAAATTTTTATTTACAACGCGGTATTTTGAGCAATTCAATTCCGGCATGAGTGTCTACCTATACACTTACAATGGATGTGAATGGTTGAAAATATCGGGTCGTTATAATTTCCTTGCCTTTTTATTTTCTAACTATTCCTAAACTTTAAACGTTCAAATCTTTTTGTAAACCTAGCCACCTCTTATCATTCACATGAAAAAAAAGGATTCTCATTGTATCATTTGCATGAGGAAGGAAAAAGTCGAGATCCATGGCTACCATTTTATCCTTCTTCTTCATTTTTTTCTTTGGTTTTTGCCTAGCTCCTCACTAGTTTTGTTCGGCCACAACCTCCATCACCTCCACTTTCCTCCACCTTCCCATCCACGGCCTACACCATCAACATCTCCTCCCTAAGCCAAGCCGTGAGTGCCGTGATCCAAATCACCACAAAACCTTGCTAAATTCCATAAAACAATGCTTAGCCGACAAAAACTCCACCACCACCTCCATACTTTGCCTCGGCCACCACCCCTAGCTCTACCACCACCGTGACCTGACCTCTGGCCACCAACATAACCTCTGACTTGACCTGTATTAGACCATAGGTGTAACGTCCCGTATTTTTACGGATCGAAGAATCGTAGAACTATTGTCATTAGGTTGTTAGTGTTGTTAAGTCGTTTAGAATTTAAGTTGTTTAGAGTTTGAGTCGTCCAGGGTTGGGTCGTGTTGTAGCATAAGTCGGTGGAGCGACTTAGAGGATGGAGCGACCTATAGGATTTGACCGACCTATAGTAGTGACCGACCTATAAGAGTGAGCGACTTAGGGGTTTGGCCGACCTAAGGTAACTAGCGACTTAAGGTAGTTAGCGGCTTAGGAGTTAACGGCATAAGCGGGTTAACGACCTAAGGGAGGTAGGTTGTTCGAGTGGCTTAAGGAAGATGGATTAGGTCGTTGTAGTTTAGGTAGTGAGACCCTGTGTCTGCAGTTAGGTCGTGGACGAGATAAGGCTTAGGTCGTAGGTCGCATGAAGGCAAGGGTGTTAGGTCGCGACCATAGTTAAGTCGCTAAAGGCGCATAGGTTAAGTCGTTAGGTTGTTGGGCCGTGGAAAGTCTTAGGCACTGCTAAGTCGCTAGGACGTTGAGTCGTTGAGTCGTTGAAACGACTTAGGACTTAGGTAGAAATGCGGCAGTGTGTTAGGTCGTGTGTGTGTTGAGCTGTGTTTGTGTTAGGTCGGTAGGTCGTCTCCTGTGTTCAGTTGCTGAGTCGCTAGGTCGTATCTAAGTTAAGTCGCGTAGAAGCTTGAGTTGGTAGGCCGTGGGGTTGATGAGTCGTAAGTTGTGGGGCCTTGTTAAGTCATGACCGACTTAAGGGGGCGAATGACTCATAGGTTTGGCCAATAAATAGAAGTGCTTATCTCACTTTTTGGGATTCGGATTTTGAAGCAACGAAGTCCTGCCATTTTGAGAGCTCGAGTGCTACACTTCTTCACTTCTTTTCTCTACTCTAATCTAGTGCTTCCTTACATCCAAGATTTAAGATCAAATCGAAGATCCAAGAGCCAAAATGGAAGATCTACATTCTTCAAAGAGAGACTTCATCGTTTGAAGGGAAATCTTGTCGGATCAAGCTAGATCCTTTGTTGTCCAGATCAGAAGTTAGTTGCTTTTGAAGCGTTTAGGTGATTCGGTGAGTGGTGGTTATCTCTCACACGGACCCAAAGGAGTATATTGGATCGGTGGTTTGTTTGTGTGTTAAAGATAGTGATTTCATACATTTTCCTTAAGTCTGCATGTAGATCCATCATTCATAAAGTTTTTATATCCACTTTACTACGTGTTAATCTATGCTAGTTCATTCATCAAAGTATTACTGTAAATTCATGCTTGTTAGATTTGGACTCTTTATTTACGAAATTGCCATTATTGTTATAACTGTTTATTTAGGTCTTGTTTGAATGATTGATTACTTGGATTAATGATTGATCTGATTGATTGTTATAAATTAGTTGATTGATGATTTGATTTGGACAAGTTGGTCGAAGATGATTCAAAAGCTAAATGGAAAGGCTCTTGAATAAGTAAAGTTGCCCGTGGCATATGAAGCGGATGACAAAGCTCATATGGATAGATTTGATGAAGCAAAGCATGATGTTGAGATGGGACTTTGCTATGATGTGATGAACCAAAGCATGATGTTGAAATGGGACATTGCTATGATGTGATGAAGCAAAGCATGATGTTGAGATGGGACTTTGTTATGATGCGATGAAGCAAAGCATGATATGAGATAGCTTTGGTTTAATCCAGACGGGATCATCCTAAGCAGGTTGATAACTCGGTGATATGGTTCGAGTTCGTTGATAATGGTTGGCTCGAGGGGAGCTTGAGCCAGTATGAGAATGCTCCTCGAGGAGGATGACTAGGAGGTTGAGATTTCATCATTGTTGAAGGTTCTAGCATGCTCAAAGCAAGAGTACGCTAGGCAAATTCGATAGTCCCAAGACTAATAGTTGATGGTCTAGTACTCTGGGCAGATTCGATAGTCCTAGGCACGGGTTACGATGACGTGCAGAGTTATGTCTAAAACCGAGGTTACCATTAGCCCTTTGACGGACGGATGAAAGAATGAGCCGGTCATTGAATTAACGGTGATATCGAGGCAATGATAACAGTGATAGCCAGAGTCATGGATGTTTGGATGCTTTGGTTGTATCATCACTCGGTCTCAAGTGCGATGTTTTGTGGGTGCTTATCTGATCTTGGTTTAGGCCTTGGGGGTTGGTGCTTGGAAAACATCGACCTTGACTCGAGTGATAATTGTTTTACTTTAAATGTCTGCTTTGCTATGTTTATTTCTGTTTAGTGCGTCTGGGGGCTATCACTGTAGAAAGAGGTGGAGTGGGATGGTTGGGTTCCTATTCCTTTTTACCCTTTATGCTCTTTTGGTATGTTTGATAGTTGATTTATCGCTCACTAAGACTGTTGTCTGACTCAAGGTTTTATGTTCAACTCTTATTACCTTGGGCTATTCATCCGTTTTGGGATGGGCAGACTAGGTAGCAGGTGACAGGTGCTGTTCTTAGTGACCAACGCTGTTGATGACGAAGACGAGCTGGAGGCTTTTGCATATTGTTTTTCTTACTATATGTACTGGATGTTCCGCTGCTTGTATGATTCTCTGAGTGTTATGTAGTGAGGCTTGATGTATTGACTATTCAGATGTTTGTATCGAATTGTTTTATAGTGTATGATGAGATTCTGTTCTATGGAGATTCACTATGTATACTTTTCTATTGTATTTTATCCCTGCGTTGTGAGTAATACGATAGACTATTCTGTGTTTACTTTAACCCTGATGATCGTCCATGGCGGCCTGGCACACTTTTCAATGCACTATTTCCTTGTTTAGTGCAGGAGTTATGGGCGGTCGTCACATTTGGTATCAGAGCTTTGGTTAATCGATTTTAGCCAACGCTCGCTGACGTAACTATGTATGAGAGACGTAATTGTATTTTGATGGATGATTACTATGTATAATATAGTAGCTTAGAAGGATTTGAACTCCTTATGCAGTTGTTTCTCAAGGTATATTAATCATTTTCTTATAGATATTAAGAATGAGTCGAAGAGGGAGACCAGCTGCTAGGGAAGGCCGTGCTGCTGGGGTGGCTACTGATTATGCTTCTATGTTCGAGGCTATGATGACTTCGATCATGAGAAGGATGCCATCTCCAGAGCCAACGGTAGATGTTGGAGTTCAAGTTAAAGCTCCAAAACCGGTGGATTTTGCTAAGTTGTGTAAAGACTATACTGCTCTTGGAGGAAAGGTTTTCTTGGGAACAGAATCAACCATTGAAGTCCGGAGATGGATAGATGCTTGTAGAAGGATCTTTGGTGATTTGGGAATTGAGGATGCAACCAAAAGGAAGCCCGCATCAAGACAGCTTCAGAAAAGAGCTTCTGATTGGTGGAATTCTATCACCATTGATACTCCGGAGGAAAAGATCACTTGGGTGCAAATCCAAGCCAGATTTGTGGCTAAGTTCATTTCTACAGCTCAGAAATCTATTCTGTTCAAGAAGTTTGTGGAGATCAAGCAAGGAGGAAGACCAGTTCTTGAGTATGTTTCTGAGTTTGAAGCTTTGTCCAAGTATGCTCGGTCGTATATTGAATCTCCCTACCAGAAGAATGAGAAGTTTGTGACAGGCTTGGACACTTACCTTGGAAGGCAGTTGGTGGATCATCTGGACGATCCATTTGAGAGGCTTGTGAAGAAAGCTCTCAGGCACGAGAATCTGTTTCCTAAGGAAGGATCTGTTGTTGCTGTGACTAAGGAGGAATCTAAACCACAGCAGGGTGGAAACAAGAAGAGAAAGCAGCAGCAGCAGAAGGGTAAGGATGGCCAGAAGCCGAAGGGTGAAGTGACCTGCTACAATTGTCAGCAGAAGGGCCATTTGTCTAGAGATTGTAAGAATCCAAAGGTGCCGGTGAAGTGCCACAACTGTGACAAGATGGGGCATATTAAGAGGAATTGTCCAGAACCGAGGAAGGACAAACAGATTATGCAAGCTTATGCTTTGGGGGCTGTGCCATCGTCTTCAAAAGCTCCTACTATGAAAGAGAAAGGGAAGATTGTGGTGGTACAAGGTACTCTTTCCATTGGTGGTGTTCCAGTTAGAGTGTTGTTCGATACTGGAGCATCGCATTCTTTTGTTTGTAATGAACTTGTAGGCCGGTTGGGTTTGGAACCAGATATAGTTGATAGACCATTGGTTGTGACTAATCCAGTTGGGGGTTCGTCTTGTTTGTGTATGGTATGCCATGGTCTGGTTGTGTCGAGTCATGATTGCTCTTTTGTTTGTGATTGTTTTGTTCTAACCTTTGCGGGGTTCGGAATTATTTTGGGTATGGACTGGCTTAGGAAGTATGCGGCAAGGGTTGATTGTAAGAGGCTGGAGGTGACAGTCAAGAATGTGGAGGGGCGAAGGGTTGTGATACAATGTAAGCATGAAGAAGGCGTCTTCATGAGCTTCATGTATTCGCTAGTTGTTCCACGGGATGGACTATCATCGGCGCCTATTGTGAATGGATTTGAGGATGTCTTTGATGAGGTCAAAGGGTTATCGCCGCATAGAGAGATCGAGTTTCATATCGATCTAGTTGAAGGAGCCAGACCTGTTGTGATACCTCTTAGGCGAATGGCGCCTAGGGAACAGCAAGAGTTGAAGGTGCAAGTTGATGACCTTTTACAGAAAGGATTCATTCGGCGTAGTGTGTCCGAATGGGGTGCACCAGTTGTGTTTGCAACCAAAGCGGATGGGTCATTGAGGTTGTGTGTGGATTATCGTGAGCTGAATAAAGTGACTAAGAAGAACAAGTATCCATTGCCGAGAATAGATGACTTGTTTGATCAGCTTCAGAAGCTAAGGTGTTTTCTCAGATGGATTTGGCAACGGGATTTCATCAGTTGAGAGTGGCAAAGGATAGTGTGCCGAAGACTGCTTTCAGGACACCATCCGATTTCTATGAATGGTTGGTAATGCCGTTTGGATTGACCAGTGCACCAACATATTTTGTGGATCTTATGAATAGGGTTTTCAGGGATCAGTTGAACAAGTTCGTACTTGTGTTCGTGGATGATATTTTGATTTATTCCAGAACTGAAGAAGAGCAAGATGCACTTGCGTATTGTTTTGGAAACCCTGCGAAAACATCAGCTGAAGGCTAAGTTTTCGAAGTGTCACTTCTGGAAGAGTGAAGTGAGGTTCTTAGGTCATATTATCTTTGGAAATGGAATAGCGGTTGATCCCGCCAAGGTGGCAGCAATCCAGGATCGGGCTAGACCTAAGAATGCATCTGATGTGAGAAGTTTTCTTGGATTAGCTGGATATTATCGTCGGTTTATCAAAGATTTTTCCAAGATAGCTTCACCATTAACAGGATTGACGAAAAAGAACCAAGTGTTCAGATGGGATGCTAAGTGTGAACAAGCTTTCGGAATCCTGAAAGAGCGACTGACAAATGTTCCTGTTTTAACTATTCCAAGTGGAAATGATGAGATGGTCGTTTACACCGATGCATGTGGTACTGGACTTGGAGCAGTGCTAATGCAGAAGGATAAAGTTGTTGCATATGTAAGTCGACAACTGAAGCCGCATGAAATGAATTATCCGACTCATGATTTGGAGTTAGCGGCGATTGTATTTGCTCTGAAGATGTGGAGACATTACCTACTGGGAGTTCGATTCGAGTTGTTTACAGATCATAAGTCATTGAAGTATCTTTTCTCCCAAAAGGATTTGAATCTCCGGCAACAACGATGGCTAGAGTTTTTAGCATCATATGATTTTGGTATAGCCTATACTCCGGGAAAAGGCAACGCAGTGGCAGATGCGTTAAGTCGAAGACATGCAGGATTGGGAGCCATGTTTTCAGAATGGAAGAGTCTTGAGTATTTGGCTGGATTTGACTTCAGGCCCAGATGTGAATTGGAACCTGAGATGTTGGCAAACTTATCATTAAGACCTACTATGGTGGAAAGAATTGGCAAGAGCCAAAAGCAAGACGATAAGCTTGTCAAGATTATCCGTGATTTGGAATCTGGATTGGATCCAGAGAAGGATAAAGGATTCGAGGTCGATCGAGAGGGTTGGCTTCGAAAGCAAGGACGAATGGTTGTTCCCGATAGAGATGAATTGAGGAATGAAGTTCTGAAGGAAAGTCATCATTCGAAGCCGACAATTCATCCAGGTGGAAATAAGATGTATCAGGATATGAAGAGAACCTATTACTGGGAAGGTATGAAGAAGGATGTTGGAAATTTTATTTCCAAATGCATGAAATACCAGTTGGTAAAAGCCGAACAGAAGAAGCCAAGTGGATTGCTTCAGCCATTAGAAGTTCCTACATGGAAGTGGGAGCAAATATCGAAGGATTTTATTGATGGGTTACCTAGAACAAGGGCAGGAAATGAAGGGATTTGGGTCATCATAGATCGTTTGACTAAGAGTGCAAGATTCATTCCTGTTCGATCAACCAGGACTGCATCGAAATTGGCTGAGCTATATGTTAAGTGGATAGTTCGATTCCATGGTATTCCGAAAAGCATAGTGAGCGATCGAGACCCATTGTTCACTAGTGGATTTTGGAAGAGCTTCCAGGAAGTTTTGGGAATCGAGTTGTGTTTGAGTATAGCTTATCACCCCCAAACAAATGGTCAGACAGAGAGAGTCAACAGAGTTTTGGAAGATCTCCTCAGAGCATGTGTTTTAGACTTCGGAGGATCATGGGAAGATCATCTTCATTTAGTGGAATTTGCGTATAATAACAGTTACCAGTCAAGTATTGGTATGGTACCATATGAAGCACTGTATGGAAGACCATGTAACTCTCCGACATGTTGGTTGGAAACAGGAAAAAAGTTGATACTTGGGCCAGAAATGATTCAACAGACTACGGATTGTATAGAGATCATTCGGCAACGAATGAAGGCAGCCCAAGACCGTCAGAAAAGTTATGCCGATAAGCGTCGTAAGGATTTGGAATTCGACGTAGGTGATATGGTTTTTGTGAAGATTTCTCCCCTGAAGGATGTTATTCGATTCGGTAAGAAAGGGAAATTGACTCCGAGATTTGTTGGACCATTCCCGATCATCGAGCGAATTGGAAAGCTCGCGTATAAATTGGAGTTACCGGAAAAGATGGCGAGTATGCACAATGTTTTTCATGTATCGTATCTACGAAAGTATGTGCACGACTCAAATACAGTGGTTTCTACTGATAGCCATGAAGATTTAGAAGTTGATCCAGTTGTTAGAAGACCTCGTAAGCCGCTTCGTGTTGTGAAAACTGACACAAAACAGCTTAGGAGGAAGGCAGTCAGGTTGCTCAAGGTACAATGGAGTGATGATGTTAACGACTGTACATGGAAGGAGGAAGAGAGGATGAAGGCAGCTCATCCCGAACTCTTCGAGGTATGGCCCTAAGGTGTCGTGACATCTCATGAATTTGTAACTTGTTCTAGTCTTAGAATTCTGCATGCTAGGTTAGTAATTGGATACATGGTTTATTGATTGCTATGGATGGTAGGCATGCAGAATAGTTTTGGTTTCTCTTGTTTGTTTGGAATTTCAGGGGCAAAATTCCTAAGGGGAAGGGAATGCGACGACCCGTATTTTTACGGATCGAAGAATCGTAGAACTGTTGTCATTAGGTTGTTAGTGTTGTTAAGTCATTTAGAATTTAAGTTGTTTGGAGTTTGAGTTGTCCAGGGTTGAGTCGTGTTGTAGCATAAGTCGGTGGAGCGACTTAGAGGATGGAGCGACCTATAGGATTTGACCGACCTATAGTAGCGACCGACCTATAGGAGTGAGCGACTTAGGAGTTTGGCTGACCTAAGGTAACAAGCGACTTAAGGTAGTTAGCGGCTTAGGAGTTAACGGCATAAGTGGGTTAACGACCTAAGGGAGGTAGGCTATTCGAATGGCTTAAGGAAGATGGCTTAGGTCGTTGTAGTTTAGGTCGTGAGACCCTGTGTTTGCAGTTAGGTCGTGGATGAGATAAGGCTTAGGTCGTAGGTCGCATGAAGGCAAGGGTGTTAGGTCGCAACCATAGTTAAGTCGCTAAAGGCGCATAGGTTAAGTCGTTAGGTTGTTGGGCCGTGGAAAGTCTTAGGCACTGCTAAGTCGCTAGGACGTTGAGTCGTAAGTCGTTGAGTCGTTGAAACGACTTAGGACTTAGGTAGAAACGCGGCAGTGTGTTAGGTCATGTGTGTGTTGAGCCGTGTCTGTGTTAGGTCGGTAGGTTGTCTCCTGTGTTCAGTTGCTGAGTCGTTAGGTCGTATCTAAGTTAAGTCGCGTAGAAGCTTGAGTCGGTAGGCTGTGGGGTTGATAAGTCGTAAGTCGTGGGGCCTTGTTAAGTCATGACCGACTTAAGGCGGCGAACGACTCATAGGTTTGGCCTATAAATAGAAGTGCTTATCTCACTTTTTGCGATCCGGATTTTGAAGCGACGAAGTCCTACCATTTTGAGAGCTCGAGTGCTACACTTCTTCACTTCTTTTCTCTACTCTAATATAGTGCTTCCTTCCATCCAAGATTGAAGATCAAATCGAAGATCCAAGAGCCAAAATGGAAGATCTACATTCTTCGAAGAGAGACTTCATCGTTTGAAGGGAAATCTTGTCAGATCAAGCTAGATCCTTTGCTGTCGATCTGAAGTTAGTTGCTTTTGAAGCGTTTAGGTGATTCGGTGAGTGGTGGTTCTCTCACACGGACCCAAAGGAGTATATTGGATCGGTGGTTTGTTTGTGTGTTAAAGATAGTGATTTCATGCATTTTCCTTAAGTCTGCATGTAGATCCATCGTTCATAAAGTTTTGATATCCACTTTACTACATGTTAATCTATGCTAGTTCATTCATCAAGGTATTACTGTGAATTCATGCTTGTTAGATTTTGACTCTTTATTTACGAAATTGCCATTATTGTTATAACTGTTTATTTAGATCTTGTTTGAATGATTGATACTTGGATTAATGATTGATCTGATTGATTGTTATAAATTAGTTGATTGATGATTTGATTTGGACAAGTTGGTCGAAGATGATTCAAAAGCTAAATGGAAAGGCTCTTGAATAAGGAAAGCTGCCCGTGGCATATGAAGCGGATGATAAAGCTCGATTTGATGAAGCAAAGCATGATGTTGAGATTGGACTTTGCTATGATGGGATGAAGCAAAGCATGATGTTGAGATGGGACTTTGCTATGATGCGATGAAGCAAAGCATGATGTTGAGATGGGACTTTGTTATGATGCGATGAAGCAAAGCATGATATGATATAGCCTTGGTTTAATCCAGACGGGATCATCCCAAGCAGGTTAATAACTCGATGATATGGTTCGAGTTCGTTGATAATGGTTGGCTCGAGGGGCGCTTGAGCTAGTATGAGAATGGTCGTCGAGGAGGATGACTAGGAGGCTGAGATTTCATCGTTGTTGAAGATTCTAGCATTCTCAAACCAAGAGTACGCTGGGCAGATTCGATAGTCCCAAGACTAATAGTTGATGGTCTAGTACTCTGGGCAGATTCGATAGTCCTAGGCACGGGTCACGAAGACGTGCGGAGTTATGTCTAGAACCGGGGTTACCATTAGCCCTTTGACGGACGGATGAAAGAATGAGCCGGTCATTCAATTAATGATGATATTGAGGCAATGATAATAGTGATAGCCAGAGTCATAGATGTTTGGATGCTTTGGTTGTATCTCACTCGGTCTCAAGTGCGATGTTTTGTGGGTGCTTATCTGATCTTGGTTTAGGCCTTGGGGGTTTGTGCTTGGAAAACATCGACCTTGACTCGAGTGATAATTGTTTTACTTTAAATGTCTGCTTTGCTATGTTTATTTCTGCTTAGTGGGTCTGGGGGCTATCACTGTAGAAAGAGGTGGAGTGGGATGGTTGGGTTCCTATTCCTTTTTACCCTTTTTGCTCTTTTGGTATGTTTGATAGTTGATTTACCGCTCACTAAGACTGTTGTCTGACTCAAGGTTTTATGTTCAACTCTTATTACCTTGGGTTGTTCATCCGTTTTGGGATGGGCAGACTAGGTAGCAGGTGACAGGTGTTGTTCTTAGTGACCAACGCTGTTGATGACGAAGACGAGGTGGAGGCTTTTGCATATTGTTTTTCTTACTACATGTACTGGATGTTCCGCTGCTTGTATGATTCTCTAAGTGTTATGTAGTGAGGCTTGATGTATTGACTATTCAGATATTTGTATCAAATTGTTTTGTAGTCTATGATGAGATTCTGTTCTATGGAGCTTCGCTATGTATACTTTTCTATTGTATTTTATCCCTGCGCTGTGAGTAATACGATAGACATTCTGTGTTTACTTTAACCCTGATGATCGTCCATGGCGGCCTGGCACACTTTTCAGCGCACTATTTCCTTGTTTAGTGCAGGAGTTATGGGCGGTCGTCACAATAGGCCGAGCTATAGGACCATAGGCCGAACCTATGTACACCAAAACCTTCCATTCCTTGACCCAAACCCTTCCACTTTCTTGCCTTCACCTTCCTCATGTTTTTCCTTCCACTTTCATACACATAGCTATGTCTCATGACTCATGCCCGAGCATACATGACTTGGGCCGAGCCTAGGTATGGTTAGTTCAAGCCCATTTGCATTTTGGCCAAGCTTATTTTGTCTTATACAAGCCTTTTGCTTCTAAGGTTTGGTTATCTTTCCTCGTTTTGAAATTGCTTTGCAAATCAAAATTTGTTAATTTTATTTGTATGTAAATTAAATATATTTGCTTATGTATGTATTATTTTGGGTTGATATAAAGCTCTCTATCCATTCAAATCTAATCGCGCTTGTCATGCTTTTGGGAATCATTCTTGGGTGTTGTTTTGGGTCTCTAGCTTTGATAAAGGTGAGTCCTCCTCACTCTGACATTATTACTTATGAAATGGTAAATGGATGACAAGTGATTAGTAATTAAAATATTATGCAAGTTCATGATGATATTATGATATATTATTCCATGTATTTACCGTGTTAACTTTGTTAATTATCACCTGACCTATGATAAATAACGGTATATTGTGACATTGACATGTTAATATATTTGTTATATTGTTTATGCATATACTCATACTGCAAGCTCCCTGTTAGAATAAAATCACTATGGGTTGAAGTGATACATACACGAACAGACACTAGAATAGGGAAAAATCATTATGAGCTGAAATGATAGGCTCAAGTGATTTTTATTGTATTTTATTTGACTTGGGATTGCGGGTTTGAAATAATAGAACCCAGGTTTTCTTTTTAAATTGCGGATTGAAATGATACATATCTGTATCACATGATCTAGGATAGAAAATTATATACAGACCCCGTGGTATATTTTTAAATGATTTTTCTTAAGATATGTATTTTTTTTAAGTTTGAAATTTTGATTTAAAAATATATATTTTATGTTTTTAAGAAATTTAATTATTAGGTTTTGAACAGTGAATTTGAGTATGCAAATTTGAAGTAAATGTGATTTTGACTTTAATTTATACTTAAAAATGCAAATAAATAATGGAAATTAAATTTTAAATGGATATTTGAAGTAAAATGTTAAGTTTTATTAAATTAATAAGTTAAGAAAACAGTGGAATTTTGACTTAACAAATGAATTGTGTTTAAATTGGATATTTAATTATAAAAAAATTTCAAATGTGAAATTTTGAAGCCTAAGTATGATTTATAAGTTTAAAATAGCTAAAATTTAAGTTTATTTAACTCTGGAAATTTTAATAACAGGCAGCTGTAGCACTTTGTAAGTGCCGCCATTGCTAAAGTTAACTAAGCTTTGAAGTAATAAGAATGGCTACTGTAGCACTTTGTAAGTGCCGCTGTTGCTGTAAATAAACAAAACATCTCTGCTGTAGTACTTGGTAAGTGTTGTGGTTGCTAAACTAAAATATATGCTGAAATACTTAATATAAGCTACGATAACACTTTGTAAGTGCCTTCGTTGCTGAAATTTGACATCTTTTGAAATATTGCAGATTTTAACACTGTTTTGGAGTTATATTTTAAAGTGTTAAATGATTTAACCTTTGGAATTTATTATTTATGAAGTTTAAGGAGTTTTGAATTCAATTTAATATTTAAATTTGAATTTCAAAGGAATCTAAATTGAATTTGAATTTAAATACGCTTTACTTTGTTATGTGTTAAATGGAATGAAATATAATGAGATAAATGAATTTTTGAACGAAATTTTGGGATGTGTTTTGAAATGATATTTGAAATAATAAATGAATGACATTACTGATTTTTTAAAATGATATTTAAATTGAATATTTGAATTTAAGAATGATAATGAATTGATAAGCGATTTGATAGGAAATGGTTGAAATGGTTTTGATATGAATATAGTTTTGGTTTCCAAGTGTAAACTATTTTGAAAGGAATATAGTTTTGAAATGATATATTTGGTTTTTGAAAGTATATACTATTTCAAAATGACCACGGTGTTATAATAACGATTGGTTGGCAAAGAGATCGGGATCGGATATGGGCATACTCTCTGTGGATACCGAAAACCACTTTGACAACCGTGTACGCGGTGGAGATTCCAGAATGAAGTAGGATGGCGGTGGCGTTTCCTTTGAGGTAAATACGTGGACCCGACTCCCGTGAGTTGGCATAAGGTGACTAAAACAGAAGCGATTGACGGGCTAATGAGGTAGCACCTTTGATAGGACACATCCCTTCAATATTATACTTTGACTTTTGGATTGATTCGGTGGCCACTTTTGATTTTTTATATTTGGAGGTATGGATCGAGGTGGGCGGTAGCTGCGTGCTACGCGTTACCATCGGCCTGGAAGCGTAATTGGTATATCTACCCTGGCATTGCCTAGTTGTGCCATGTCACCTACCCTATCGCACCTTATACGAGTTTGGTTTTCTTCCGTAGCCCGTGTGGTGTCCTCTGATGGCTTCCCGATCAGGAGGGACAGTGATATTGGATGGTCTACTGGGACTATTACGTGTTAAGGGATATATGGGTAACCCCTTAATGCTATGAAAAAAGTAAGTTTATTTATTAATAGACATTATTATAATAGAGAAATATTACTACGTAGTAAATAATTTAACGGATCCTTAAAGGATGGGCGATCCCAAGCATCCTTTAAGTTACTGATGCATTTGTTACTGTTCACTTGAGTAGATTTGCAGTTCATAAGTATGTATGTCCTAACTCGAATGTTTTGTGTTTTGCTTTACGCTCTGGTCAGACTGAGTGATACAACATTTGAGACTCACCTTCGGAGTTGGAGCTTTGCCTTAAGACCCAGCTATCTATTCTCTTCAGATACTCAGTTGATTTCAGTTATCCAGTTGCTTCCAGTTATGTATTCAGATTTTTACCTTGTTACTCTTCTGTTGTATCTTATTTAACTTTGATGTATCTTACATATATATATATATATTAGCTTCATGAACTACTATCCCTTCTACTTCCGCAGCATTATATTACTCTGTGTTTGTGATCTGTGATTATTTATTTACTATATATTGTGGGTGTTGCCAAAAAAAATTATTTACAATGCGGTATTTTAAGAAATTCTAGTCCTACATGTGCGGATGCGAATGGTTGAAAATGCCGGTTGGTTACATTTGGTATTAGAGCTTTGGCTTTAGGCAAAACTTAGTATGTATGGTAAATTTATTTACAGAATCACTTTCTTTCGAGTTTGAATCTCTTCCTCTTCGATTCGATTTTCCTTTGAATTTTGGAACGTTTCTCTGTGGTTCCAAAAATCCGTTCATGTCCCTCACTATTCGTTCTCTTTTGTTTCCGGAGTGTCTCATATCTCCACTTCGAATGATCTTTGTAATGAGTCGGCGGTCTCTCCAATCTCAAATTGATTTGTAAAAGGGTGAAACTCCTTCACAACAGCATCAATTCACCAGAGATTTTATATCCTCGCTTTAGATGCTAGTATCTCTTATTATTCCGAACTCTATCTCTTGAGATCGAATGTAGATTTACCCTAGAAATCCACATCGATCTTATTCTTTAGTCATGGTTGACCTGGTTAAGGTTGCCCGCTATTTATATAAGCTTATCCATTTCCTTATTCTATTATTTAATCATCATATCTTCTGTTTCCAACTTATCTTCAAATCAAATTTCTCTTTGATTTGAGTCCATCAAATTTGAATCTCTATCCTTATTCTGAAAAATTTATTCCTATATTTGAAAATCTAATATTATATACAAATACAATTTTCAGAATTTTATAGTTAATTTAACTAGTTATTGAGATATAATAGTATTTGATTTTATTTATGGTTTTGTAAACCGTTGGTTTTGTCTCATATAAATAATTGAACTATAAACAATGGTAATGAATTAATTTGGAAATAGAAATGAAATTTAAAACAAGAATTTGACAATTTAATTTCCGAAGGTTTCAAACCTTGTGTTTAAAGTTTTAAAGGATATTATTTAAAGTATTTCCGAATAGAAATTTGTTTCCAAAGAATTTTAAAGATTAAAATTAGTGCTCTTCTCTTTATTGCTGGAAAATAACCTCGTGATGATGGCAGCATGATCGACATCCATTTTCGAGTTTCGAAGTGAAGAGACCATTCTGTAGTGTTGCTACAGTATTGCTTGGGGAATTTAATTGATTAGAATTTCTAAAATATGACTTGATTTATAATATATATAGATATATGATTTAAATTTGATTTGACATATTATGTACATATATTTACTTATATCTAAATGGTTTGAAGGGAATCAGAAATTTAATTTTTAATTTTTATCTTAAAGAATAATTTCAATTATAAAAAGAAAATCAGAATTCTTGAATAAATGATTCAAACTTGAGATAATTGAATTAAAAAGTTTCATTTGTGTAATACTCAATTGCATTCCAATACAACTTACCTTAAATTTTGAAGTTCACAATGTAATTGGATAATATGCAGTATGAAAAGATTTTATAAATAAAATTTGAGTGGTTATAATAAATGTTGTACACTTAAATTTTAGTTATAAAAAGATTAACATTGGTAAATAGAGTTAAAATAGTTAATGGAATAATTTACAATATAAAATGATTTTAAAGGAACTAAGAGTAAATTAAAGGAGTTATAATAAGTGTAAATATACTTAATATATGTGATAAAATATATTTAGAAGAATAAATTAAATTTTAATTAGGAATAGAGAATAATTAAATTTATTGAGAACATTATGAGTATACTAAATGATTTTAGAAATGGTTAGTTTAAGATAATTGGATGATAAGATAATGAAATTTGAGATAGTTAAGATTTATTTAACTTATGAAAAATTTATTTATCGATTTAAGTTGAAATTTTCATGGTTTTAAATTTATTATCTTATTCTGTTTTCCAAACCATCTTTGGTTGTCCTTATTTTCCTTATCTTGCTATAGAATGGGAAAGCTATTGCTTATACCAATTTGTTTGGAAACCTTTCTATAATATTTGGTACTCATTTTTGAATCTGAGCACCGCTTGTCATCCACAGACCGTCAGTCAAGCGGAAAGGGTGAATCAGATTCTAGAGGATCTTTTTCGTGCTTATGTTCTTGATTCTGGAGGATCTTGGGAAGATCTTCTCCGCCTAATTAAACTTACCTGGAACAACAGTTATCAGGTATAATTTCAATCTTCTCGTCATCTTATCTTAATCCTATTTCATTCTATCTTATTCTGTATTTTTCGTATCTCATTCCTTTTCGAGGATGAAAAGTTTTGAGTGGGGGAGAGTGTAACAACCCTGTATTTTGTAATTATTTTTAATTTGAATTTCCTGATTTAAAATTTTAATTTTATTTTTGTAATTTTAAATATAATTTTGATTTTGTTGTGAATGATAAATTCCAAACATGAATAAATAGAATATTTTTCAGAAATGTGACTTTTTAACAATGTGGTCAAACTTTGACCTTTAATTTTAAAATTTTAAAATTTGAACTTTTGAAATTTATCTTTATTTTATGAAAGTAAATAAATTTTTTAAGTATACTGCTTTTTTCCCATTGGAATCTGATTAGTATTGTGAAAGTTATGCTTTTAAAACTATTGTATGTAAATTATTTAATTTAACAAAATTATTTATTTTAATTTATACAAATAATATGTTTATTTGTCACGTCATGTTCTAATTTTGTTTATATGGGTAACATGACATGCCATGTGTATATATTTTATTTATTTGAACTTGTACATGACATGAAGTTTGGAAAATCCTGAGTATTTTCGTTGCTTTTGCCTTTTTATTTCCCTATGTTTGTTTCTCTAAAAAAAATTTCTATTTTTTTTCGTATAAACTTCGAATATATTTTATTTTATTTTGATTGATTTTTTACTTTTAATAATAACTTAGGAATTTCAAGAGATATAGGTTACCTGCTTTGCGTATTTGTTGCCTTTTCCATTGCGTGTAAACAAAGAAAGAAATAGACAAGATTCTTTCCTTATATTGTGCCTTTTAATTTTCTTTTTTCCTAAAACTATCTATTTATTTTTCATAATATCTAACTTTACCACATCTTTCTATCTTATTTATTTAGACATTCATTTATTAATTGAATGGTTATGTGTTTAGTTCCCTTAATTATTTCTTGGAAAGAAATTTCAAATAAATATATGTTATGTTTCCTTAAAGGCATATCTTTTAAAATTTATTTGTTTAATGTTCTAGCATTTATTTTGTTTAGTAGAGGATTATTTTGTATATATTTTATATTTAAAACTGTAGATATTTATAACATCCATTCTGCTTTGTTTCAATTAATTCTTATCTTTGCTTTGTAAATTTGGGTAACATACAACATTTTAAAAAAAAAAATTAATTTCTGCGTTTCATATTTTTTTTATTTCTAGATCCATCTTCTTATTTACTTCTATGGTGTGTACAAACTTTATTTATTTATTAAAGGTTTCTTTTGTGTATATACATCTATATTTATTGGATAGGTAACAAATCAATTAAGATACGTTTTAAATATAGGCATACGTTTCCTAATTTATTTCTTGCCTTTATATATTTCCTACCTTTTAATCTTCTACCATATCTATTCATAAATGCATAGCCGTGATTTTCTCCTTTTCAATCACGTACAAAGTTCTAAAACTCATCTTTTCATTTGTTTAAGAAAATATATACAAGATATTTTCCTCCTTAAATTGTGCCTATATAAATTTCCCTACCTTTTTATTTTCTAACTATTTCTAAACTTTAGCCGTTCAAATATATTTGTAAACCTTGCCGCTTTTTATCATTCACGTGAAAGAAAAAAAAGGTTTCTCATTGTATCATTTGCGTGAGGACCATGGCTTCCATTTTACGCTTCTTCTTCATTTTTTTCTTTGGTTTTTGCCTAGCACCTCGCTAGTTTTGTTCGACCACATCCTCCATTACCTCCACTTGCCCCCTCCACCTTCCCATCCACAGCCTACACCACCATCATCTCCTCCCTAAGCCAAGCCTTGAGTGCCACGACCCAAATCACCACAAAACCTTGCTAAATTCCATAAAACAATGCTTAGCCGACAAAAACTGCACCACCCCTAGCTCCACCACCATCATGACCTGACTTTTGGCCACCAACATAACCTCTGACCTGCCTATAGCAGACCATAGGCCGAGCTCATAGGACCATAGGCCGAGCCTACGTACACCAAAATCTTTTATTCCTTAACCCAAATCCTTCCACTTGCTTGCCTTCACCTTCCTCATGTTTTACCTTCCACCTTCATACCCATAGCCATGTCTCATGACCCATGGCCGAGCATACATGACCTAGGCCGAGCCTAGGTGTGTTTAGTTCAAGCCCATTTGCATTTTGGCCAAGCTTACGTTGTCTTGTAAAAGCCTTTTGCTTCTAAGGTTTGGTTATCTTTCCTTATTTTGAAATTGTTTTGCAAATCAAAATTTGTTAATTTTATTTGTATGTAAATTAAATATATTTGCTTATGTATATATTATTTTGGGTTGATATAAGGCTCTCTATCCATTCAAATCTAATCGTGCTTGTCGTGCTTTTGGGAATCATTCTTATGTGTTGTTTTGGGTCTCTAGCTAGTGAGTCCTTTTAACTCTGACATTATTGCTTATGAAATGGTAAATGGATGACAACTGATTAGTAATTAAAATATTATGCAAGTTAATGATGATATTATGATATATTATTCCATGTATTTACCATTTTAACTTTGTTAATTATCACCTGGCCTATGATAAATAACCGTATATTGTGACATTGACATGTTAGTATATTTGTTATATTGTTTATGCATATACTCACACTACAAGCTCCCTGTTAGAATAAAATCACTATGGGTTGAAATGATACATACCCAAACAGACATTAGAATAGGGAAAAATCATTATGAGCTAAAATGATAGGCTCAAGTGATTTTTATTGTATTTTATTTGACTTGGGATTGCCGGTTTGAAATGATAGAACCCGGGTTTTCTTTTTAAATTGCGGATTGCAATAATACATATCTGTATCACTTGACCTAGGATAGAAAATTATATACAGACTCCGTGGTATATTTTTAAATGATTTTTCTTAAGATATGTTTTTTTAAGTTTGAAATTTTGATTTAAAAATATATATTTTATGGTTTTAAGAAATTTAATTATTAAAATTTCAATTGTGAATTTGAGTATGTAAATTTGAAGTAAATGTGATTTTGACTTTAATTTATACTTAAAAATGCCAGTAGATAATGGAAATTAAATTTTAAATTTTAAATGGATATTTGAAGTAAAATGTTAAGTTTTATTAAATTAATAAGTTAAGAAAACAGTGGAATTTTGACTTAACAAATGAATTGTGTTTACACTGGATATTTAGTTATAATTTTTTTTTTGTTGTGATAAATCACATGTTAAAAACGATTCAAATGTGAAATTTTGAAGCCTAAATATGATTTATAAGCTTAAAAATAACTAAAATTTAAGTTTATTTGACTCTCGAAATTTTAATAATAGGCTCCTGTAGCACTTTGTAAGTGCTGCTGTTGCTAAAGTTAACTAAGCTTTGAATTAATAAGAATGGCTACTGTAGCACTTTGTAAGTGCCGCTGTTGCTATAAATAAACAAAACATCTCTGCTATAGTACTTGGTAAGTGCTATGGTTATTAAACTAAACTATATGCTGAAATACTTAATATAAGCTACGATAACACTTTGTAAGTGCTGTTGTTGCTGAAATTTGACAATGTTTTGAAATATTATAGATTTTAACACTGTTTTGGAGTTATATTTTAAAGTGTAAATGGCTTAACTTTTGGAATTGATTATTTATGAAGTTTAAGGAGTTTTGAATATAATTTAATATTTGAATTTGAATTTCAATGGAATCTAAATTGAATTTGAATTTAAATAAGGTTTACTTTGTTATGTGTTAAATGAATGAAATGTAATCAGATAAATGAATTTTTGAATGGAATTTCAAGATGTGTTTTGAAATGATATTTGAAATAATAAATGAATGACATAAATGATTTTTAAAAATTGTATTTAAATTTAATATTTGAATTTAAGAATGATAATGAATTGATAAGGGATTTGATAGGAAATTGGTTTTGATATGAATATAGTTTTGAAATAAAAATAGTTTTGGTTTCCAAGTGTAAACTATTTCGAAAGGAATATAGTTTTGAAATGATATATTTGGTTTTTTAAAGTATATACTATTTTGAAATGACCACGGTGTTATGATAACGATTGGTTGGAAAAGAGATCGGGATCGGATATGGGCATACTCTCTGTCGATACCGAAAACCAATTTGACAACCGTGTACGCGGTGGTGATTCCAGAATGAAGTAGGATGGCGGCGACATTTCCTTTGAGGTAAATACGTGGACTCGACTCCCATGAGTTGGCATAAGGTGGCTAAAACAGGAGCGATTGACAGGCTATGAGGTGGCCCCTTTGATCGGACACATCCCTTCGATATTATACTTTGACTTTTGGATTGATTCGGTGGCCACTTTTGATTTTTTTTTATTTGGGGTGTGGCTTGAGGTGGGCGGTAACTGCGTGCTGCGCGTTACCACCGTCCCGGAAGCCTAATTGGTATATCTGCCCTGGCAATGCCTATGCTGTGTCACCTACCCTATCGCGCCTTGTATGAGTTGGGTTTTCTCCCATAGCCCGTGTGGTATCCTCTGGTGGCTTCCCGATTAGGAGGGACTATGATATTGGATGGACTACTGGGACTATTACGTGTTAAGGGCTATATAGGTAACCCCTTAATGCTATGAAAAAAATAAGTTTATTTTATTAATAGACATTATTATAATAGCGAGATATTGCTACATAGTAAATAATTTAACGAATCCTTAAAGGATGGACGATCCCAAGCACCCTTTAAGTTACCGATGAATTTGTTACTGTTCACTTGAGTCAATTTACAGTTCATAAGTATGTATGTCCTAACTCGAGTGTTTTGTATTTTGCTTTACGCTCAGGTCAGACTGAGTGATACAGCATTTGAGACTCACCTTCGGATTTGGAGCTTTGCTTGAAGACCCAGCTATCTATTCTCTTCAGATACTCAGTTGATTTCAGTTATCCAGTTGCTTCCAGTTTTGTATTCAGATTTTTAATTTGTTGCTATTCAGTTGTATCTTTTTTAACTCTTATGTATCTTACATATATATATATATAGTAGCTTCATGAACTACTATCTCTTCTACTTCTACTAAATTATATTACTCTGTGTCTGTGATCTGTGATTATTTATTTACTATATATTCTGGGTATTGCCAAAAAAAATTATTTACGATGCGGTATTTTAATCAATTCTAGTCCGACATGTGCGGATGCGCATGGTTGAAAATGCCGGGTCGTTACAGTTTTGAAAGATCAAAGTTTTGGAAATTTAATAATTTAATTATTAAATATAATAACTTCATTTTAATAATTTAAATGAAGTAATTCGATTTGAAATATAAACTATTTTGAAATGTGAGTTGAAATGGTATTTTTAAATTTGAATAAAATGAATATGGTTTTGAAATGAAATTATAAGTTTGATATTTTTGAAATTATATTTGATTTCTAAGTTTAAATTACTATTTTGAAACTTTAACCACGGAATGTATTTAATTTATAGTTTAACCGATCCTTAAAGGATGGGCGCCCCATGCATCCTTTAAGTTATTGTAAATTACTACTACAGTTCACTTGAGTTGGTTTACATTATATAAGTATATATTTCCTGACTCACGTGTTTTGTGTTTTACTTTATGCTCGGGTCAGCCTGAGTATTTACAACTTAGCTTTGGATTTCTTTTCTAGAGCTAGGAATCGTTCGAGATTCCGCTTGTTTAGTTATTTGTTCCGTTTTAGTTGTTCTATTTCAGCTCTGGTATTTATTGTAACGACCCAGTATTTTCAACCATTTGCATCCATTATAAGTGTATAGGTAGACACTCATGCCGAAATTGAATTGCTCAAAATACCGCGTTGTAGATAAAAATTTGACAAATCTTAGAATATACAGTAAATAAAATCACATTTCACAGACACAGAGTAATAATAATGCAGTGGAAGTAAAAGAAATAGTAGTTCATGAAGCTACTATATAAAATATCAGAGTTACATAAAATACAACAGAAGAAATAAAGTACAAGGGAAGTCTCACTACATAAAAGTCTACTAATACAAGAGCTAAAAGGAACAACATACTGCAAAAGATAAAACTTGACAAGTAGATAATCTCCAGCGATTCCAATCTCCAGAAAGTGGAAATCCAAATCTGTGAATAACTCAGGCTGACCCGAGCGTAAATAAAAATACAAACACTCGAGTCAGGACATGCATACTTATACAATGTAAACCAACTCGAGTGAACTGTAGTAAAAGTACAAGTAACTTAAAGGATACTTGGGACCGCCCATCCTCTAAGGATCCGTTAAACTATTTATTAATTAGTAATACTTCATTATTATAATAGCTCTATTTGTAAAATAAACTTACTTTTAAATAGCGTTAAGGCTTTACATTTTCCACCTTAACATATAATATATTCCCATAGTCTATACAGTACCGTAATCTCCCCCGGAACGGGCGTCGTCAGAGGGCACTCCATAGGTATGGTACAAAACCAAAATCGTAAAAGGCTCGCTATGGTAGGTGACACGGCACAACTAGGCAATGCCAGGGTAGATATACAAATTACGCTTCCGGACCGGTGGTAACGCGTAGCGCGCAGCTACCGCCCACCTTGAACAACACTCCCATATCAAATGTGCGCACCAAACAATCACAAAGTAATAGAATGGCATACGAAGAAGTGCGTCCGATCAAAGGTGCTACCTTATTAGTCCGTCAATCGCTCCTGTTTTAGCCACCTTATGCCAACTCACGGGAGTCGAGTCCACGTAATATACCTCGAGAACGTCACCACCATCCTACTTCATTCTGGAATCTCCGCCGCGTACACAGTTATTAAAGTGGTTTTCGGTATTGGCCAGCTATAAGAAAATATCCGATCCCGGTCTCTTTAACGACCAATCGTTATTATAACCCGTGGTTATAACTTTTAAAACAATATTTTATACTTCAACATAAAGTATCCCTTTCAATCCGAATCTTTATCCAAATAAAGATTAAATCATTTCCAAAACCATTTTAATAAATCAACATACCATATCTTTCAAATTCAACTATTTATCAAAATAAATATCAAGTCATTTCTAACCATTTCAATATATTAGATTATCATATCCTTTCAAAACTCCTTTCAAATCATTTTAATATATTAAAATATCATATCTTTCCAAACTTCATTCCAAAATGTTTTTTAATATCAAAATATCATATCTTTCGAAGGCTTCATTTCAAAACATTTAATATATATCAAAATATCATATCTTTCCAAAGCTTCAGTTTCAAATCATCATATAAGTTCAAATCCAAATATTCAACTTTAAATACCCTTTAAATTCAAAGATATCATTCATTTATTATCATCCCAAATCACCTTCTTTGTAGCTTATATTTTAATCAAAATAATTCATTTAAACCATTTAAAATTTAAGTTTATATACTTTAAAATCAAGTATTCAATTTTCAAAGTTTTAAACCATTATGAGTTCATTTACTAAGTTAAAACTATAAACATTGAAAATTTCAACCTTTACAACATTCAGAAAATGGTGCTGAAAGTTATACTTGAAAACATTTCAATTTAAACCATTTAAACATTATAAAAATCATATTTTAACATTAAAAGATGTTCATTAAATACTCTTTTAATTAATAATTTTTATAAATCAACATTTTATAATTAAATCAAATTTCACAAATCCACTTAACAAATTCAAGTGTAAACTTCCTATTTTTACATTTAAAACTTTATTAATGTTTACATTTCCAAATTGTCATTTCACAAATTAAACTAAATTCCCAATTTATTTAATTAACTTAAAACTTTAAACAAAACCAAATTCCACATTTCCAAATCAAGTTTTTATTTCAAATTTCACTTTTTAAGCATTCATTTATTTAACCACTTAAATTCATAGAAAATCAACAATACTTTAATAAATCGCTTAAATTCAAATTTAATCAAATTATCATATTTACCAATTTCCAATAAAATTAAATTTCCATTTTATTCATATAACTTAAAGATCGTTTTTAACCAAAATTCCAAATTTCCAAACTTAAGTTATATTCAATAATCCAATTTAACCATTCATTAATTACATTTTTAACTCATAGAAAAAAATCATAATTTTCTTTATTTTAAAACATTTAAAAATCTATTTAAATCAAATTTCATAAATTTATATTTTAAAATGCTTAAAAATATCCAAAATACTTTATAAAATAACCACGGGTCTGTATATAGTTTTCTAACCTAGGTCAAGTGATACGGATATGTAACATTTCAAACCGCAGTTTAAAAATAAAAGTCCGGGTTCTATCATTTCAAACCCGCAATCCCAAGTTAAATAAAATAAATAAAAACCGTTCAGGCTTATCATTTCAGCCCATAATGATTTTTCCCTATTCTAAAGTCCGTTCGGGTATGTATCATTTCAAACCATAGTGATTTCTAATCTACAGGGAACTTGCAGTTTGATAAACATATATAAAAATGAACAGTAACAACATATATATAATAACAGATGATATGACATGAAATTTAACAGGTTTAACATTATATATAATTAATCATAGGCAGTTATATCATCACGTATTTTTTCTGCACATTCAATTGTTGTTGTTTCACAACTGCATAAGTATAAATGTCGTGTGAGCTTTACTCACCTTTTTAACAACCCGCATATTTGTCGATTTTATATTTAAATATTTTACCGATACTCGGAATTTAGTCCGAAAAGCTACTTTTTGCATACGGTCGAATTGGGACTCGGGACTACCCCCGTTGAGTTCAAAATGACTTTTGCGACCTTTTTGAGTATAAGCTTCGATATGTTTGGAGTAAGTTGATTTTTGCCACTTTTTCACTTAGGGCTTTGGTTTGGGCTGAACCCATTAATCACTTACTAACTCAGCCCCAACCCACTCCAACTCTTCATTACTTCATTTCATATTCCTAACACCCAAGCTTAAGCAAAAATGGTGGAAGAGAATGGGAATTAGAAACTCCAAGCCCTAGTTCCTCTTGCTAGCTCAAGTTCTTGCTCCAAAATCAAAGAGAACCCATTAGTAAGCATCTCCTTCTTCTTCTCCAACTCATTCGCTTTTTGATTTCGGAAAATTCCTAAACCTAACTTTGGGAATGTTCTTCTTTTGAGCATAGATTCAAGCTCGTTTGGGTTGAGTTGAAGAGTGGTTGATTCTCCCTTTGCTTTCAAGCTTCTTCTTCAATTGTTTGGGTTCAAAGGTGAGATTTTTATCTCACATCTTAGTCTATGTTTATCTCCGATTGTTAGGTATGAATTCCTAAGACTTATTCTTGTGAAATTGCTTTTGGTTTGGATTTATTTGGTGAATATTTCAATTTTTAGCGTTTTGGGTTCATTTCTTTAAAAATCATAGCTTTGATGTTTTGATCATGTTTTGGTGTTGAACTGAAGAGCTTATATGGCCGGGTAGTCGATTGGCGTAAACCCTTAGTACCGATGCTCGACCGATAGCAATATGGAAGAGTTTGGCATTCATTAGATTGGCTTGCGGGGTGCTGGCTACAAGTCCGGCCGACCGAACTCAGGGTCCGGTCGACCGACCTGCTACCCCGAGCACTTCCTAGCCTCTGTTAGGAAGTGCAGGTTACAGGTCCGACCGACCGAACTCAGGGTCCGGTCGACCGACCTGCTACCCCGAGCATTTCTGTTTTTCTGGTCCGGTCGACCGAGCTCTTTAGCCGACCGACCGACCTGTTGCTGTTTTGCCTATTTCGCCTATATTGCATGGTTTTTCAAATTTAATCAATTCGTGTTATTTCCCTATTTGTTGTTATCATTTGTTATTGACTTTGATGACTTATTTTCTTCGGTAATTCTTGGAATATCCATTTCGATGGATTCGACATTGATTTCTTTGGATTTTATACACGTTTTCGAATGTGAATTTTAGTGATTGATTGTTCCTACAATCTTCTTTGTGATTTGTCACTTTAAAAATATAAAGGTTTTCTATACTAGTAGTAAATATCAAAACTCTTTCTTCAAATGATTTCAACACTATTTTATTACAAAGCTTGTTTTCCCAAAACCGATTTCTGATCTATTAGTGTATACAAACCTTTACCTCATTCGTATGAGAAATCTAATTAAACGGCTTAGTAAAACAAGTGGTATGAAACGCTTGCGTTTACTTCGTCGGTTAATTCTTGGACTTGTTTGATTGAAACTCTTGTGACAATTTTCTAGTGGAGATCTACAATTTGTTCATAAATATTTAAGTTAAGCTAGTGGTTATGGGACATGAAGCTAAGCTCATATATTTACTAGCTTACTGTAATTGACACTTCTCTTTGATCATGACGATCATTTTAAGATTTAGACTAGCAATTGTGCGATGTCTCTTTGTTTCGGTGTGATTTCGACTCACACAAGTGGGGTAGCCCCCCATGGTCTTCGGGCCATTCGTGTGTCAAAAATCAATGGCTAGCTACCATGAGATAGCTTCTCGTTCGTGTGATACATATGTTGGTGAGCTTTAATGCTCCGGTTCGTGTGATAGGCCTCCCCCCTTTCTTGTGATTTCTGGATTTCGTGTGTTGAATTCTGGAATTTATGCTTCACCTATTTTTGTGATTTCTATTGATATGATTTATCAATTTTTGTGCATTGGTGAATTCGTGTGTCATTGACTTGTTGTGAATACAAGTTTTGGGTATGAAACCCTATTTAGATCTTTGTGAAGATTTATGTGATATTGATCAATCTCATGTTGAGTTTCAATTGCATACTTATAGTAGTACGTCATTGTGGATATTATATGTTTATGCCATACCTTTTATTCTATATCATGTTATCTGATATTTATAGCTAGATTGATCCGTTTATTATTTTCTTATTAAATAATACTCGGGCCAGACCGAGATGTTACAGGTGCTTCTGCTTGACTTCTCCCCTGGGATTCATTACTCTGACTTTTGGCTAACTACTTAGATTAGTAGTTTACTTTGTTGTATACTATTGAGATATGGACTCATAGATGTATTCTTTTGTATGGCACGTGCTGCTACTCTTTTGTATTATTGTGGATCTTTTTGACCACTACTCTGATATACACTTTCATGTGTTAGTTATATATTCATATCTTCTTCCTCCTTTGTGATATGAACTATCTATGACTGATTTGTGTTATGCTTATTTCTATATTTGTTTCCGAAGATTATTATAGCCACTGTGTAGTAGCTTTGTGTTTGTATCGGTATGTCGGATTTCCTCTTGAAATAAAATGCATGTTATACTATCTGACATATCAGTGCTCGCGCAAAGCAGTTACATGGATGGTCGCTCCTCAACAACCTTATTCTCCGTGCTAGTTGACAGCATTACACCGTATTGTTCTTGGCTAGCGTGGGTATAGAGGTGGGGCGTCACAGTATGGTATCAAAGCCAAACTTCGGAACAATGTAGAATAATTTAACAAGGATCATCATCCTAAGTCTTTCTTAGGAGTCGTGCTTTAGGATTTTATTCGAGTCTTCGTACCGATTCATCCTATTTTCTTAATGTTTCCTTGTTTTATCATCATGATTGTTGATATTCATTCTAAGAATAACTTTTTCTTCTTCTTTTCTTTCTTTCTTAAAGAAAAGAAATGGTTTGTTCTGGCAATCCTAGCGCTGGTCAATCCAGTAGTCCTTCTCTGGATGGCGCGTTCATGTCTGCCCAACAACTTTTGGATCTAGTAAAGAATCAAGAGTTTATCCGTGCTTTGAGTAAGAACCCCGAAATGGTTCTACCTTTGAAACTTGAAGTTTCTTTCAATCAGCTTGTGGATGTTACTCTTCTTCTTGGAGAGGTTGGTAAAGGAAGTGATAGTGATATTGGGATTTCCAAGAAGGTGCATATTGTGTTCAAAAGCCCTAATCCCAATAAGAGAGTGAATCAAACTACTTCTGTAGCAAAGACTCCAATCCCTGATCGTGGAGGATGCTACAATTGTAATTCTAAGGACCACTATGCAAGGGAGTGTCTGAAACCTCTCTTTTGCCGTTATTGCAAAAGTTCGGGTCATCTTATATCTGCCTGCCCCATACTTCGAAGCAAGAAGAGGGTGGAACAAAAAACTTCGGTAGACAAGACTCCTACCCCAAGTCGTAAACAATGCTACAATTGTGGTTCCACGGACCATTGTGTAATTAAGTGTCTGAAACCCCTTTATTGTCGCTATTGCAAAGACTCGGGTCATCTTTTATCTGCATGTCCCAAACTTTTGAACAAGGACATGAGAAACCTAAATATTGTGCAAGCCCTTAGCAATACTTCTCTTGGTCAAGGTATTTCTCATTCAATCCTTGATGACATTTGCTTTGTGATTTTCTTGTTCGTGTTCTTTTTGATACGAGTTCCATCTCACTATTTTATATCAAAAGAACTTGTTGATTCTTTTCCGTTAAACAATTTTGGGATTGATGTCTTCCTTGAGAATTGCGAATCTGGATGGTAGATCTGCAACACTCAGTTTTCTTTTTATTGATGTCGAAATTATTTTATGTGATTTTTCTGTCCGAGACGATTTTTTACTTAGGCTTCGGAATCAAATTTGGAAAGGATTGGCTTATTGCGAAGCCCATATCCTATTTTCCGTGAGAACTAATCATCTTCGACATTTTTAATCTGTTAGGAAGGTTTCTATTTTCTTTGTGATTCCGATCTCAAATTTTTGGTGGCATTGATTTTTATTCTTTAAACCCTCATGATGAGGAAAGTTTTACTTCTCTCATTTAAACAGTTTGTGAAATTTTCCAGTTTATTTGGACTTGTCTTAGGATTATCACCTAAGCAATATCTTGTGTGGTGATAAGGTCTTCTCAGCTCGACCTTGCCACCGATTTTCATTTGGCTACGAGTTGCGTGGGTTAGCATTCCACTTACGCACTCCGCACTCGTTATGATTCTTATGAATGACTTATTATGTCATTCAGTTTGCCCATCTTGTTTCATCCATTTTATAAATCGAGTATTCTATGAATATCTCGATAACTTCATTTTTGTATTTATTGATTTTGGATGAAAATAGAAATTTAAAATTTTGTATATCTTTTTCATAAGATTTATTTATAAGTACGATTTGATTTTGCTCTTAAACGAGCAAAGAATATTCTTAAAGGTTTTTAAGAAACATTCCTGTAGAAGATGATTTTGTGATCGTATTGCCCGTTGAGTGCTTTAAGAATTCTGGTCGATGCGCTTGATCAACGTTATCGATAGGAATTTCCTAAACGCTTTGATGAGACAATCAGACACGATATATTGACTTGTAAAAATGTAAATTTTTCTAGAAAGATTATTACATAAAGATAAATGTAATTTTTAAAAGTTTTAGCTTTTCGAGAAAGAAAATTATTTGAAAGAATTCTTTTCCGATACTCTTATTCTTGTGTTTTCCGAAGGGAACCAAGATTTTATATTTTGTATCAATGCTAGTCATATTGGTTTGGGTGCCGTCCTCTTGCGAAAGAGAACGTTCTACCACTTGTGCTTCTAAATCATTAAAGTTGATCAAGACTAGGTGTGCCACTCATGATCTAGTGTTCGCGGCTGTTGTTTTCGCTTTTAGAGTATGGCATCATCATTTTTGGAGGAGAAATTTGTTCTGCACCTCGATCATAAATCTTTGGAATATTTATTTTCTCATAAGGAACTTCATATTGGCTTGGGTTCCTTGTATCATATGATCCTAATATTCTTTGTATACTCCCGGAAGGGAAATCGCGTTGCCGATACACTTGTCGTAAGCAACGAGCGGTTGTTTCTATGATGATATTCGAGCGAAAGGATCTCGAGACTTTATCCACTTGTGAGATTCGAGATCGTGGATCCGATTTATGTTCATCTCTTGCTTTATGTATCCTTGAAGCTAATTCTTCTCTTTTAGACCGCATTTTTGAAGCTCAAAGGCTAGATCCCGACTTGGCTCTTCTTGGCCAAAATTTTAAGGATAGAATTGATACGGACGATTTGAAAGACTTTGATATTGACTCTCGTGACGGCATTCGAAAATTTGGTAGACTTGTCGTGCCAAATATTAGTGATCTTCGAAAAGACATCTTAGGAGATTCCCATCGTTCTAAATTTACCATTCATCCCCATAGTAGTAAAATGTACGCGGATATGAAGCGAATTTATTATTGGGGGGGATGAAACTTGACATCGCTAACTTTGTTAAGCGTTGCATTACTTGCCAACTCATTAAGGCCGAACATCAAAGGCCCGGTGGGTTATTGCAACCTTTAGAAATTCCAATTTGGAAGTGGGACCAAATTTCCATGGATTTTATAGATGGCCTTCCCCGTTCTCGTTCGGGTCAAGATAGCTTATGGGTTGTAGTTGATAGACTTATTAAATCCGCCCATTTTATTCCTGTTCGGTCTAACCGAACCGTTCCTCTTTTGGCCAAACTCTTTTTTAAAGAGATTGTTAAATTACATGGAGTTCCTACTTCTATTGTTAGTGATTGTGATATATTGTTTGCTAGTGGATTTTGGAAGAGTCTTCAAAAAGATTTGGGAACAAAACTTAATTTTAGCACCGCTTATCACCCCCAATCCGATGGACAAACCGAGCATGTGAATCAAACTCTTGAAGATCTTCTTCGTGCTTGTGTTCTTGATTTTGGTGGAAGTTGGGAAGATCATATTTCTCTTGTTGAGTTTTCCTATAATAATAGCTTCCAATCTAGTATTAGTATGGCACCTTTCGAGGCACTCTACGGTAGGCCATGCCGATCTCCTTCTTGTTGGCTTGAGGCCGGTGAGAAGTTGGTTTTAGGTCTAGATTTTATTTGTGATTCCACAGAAAAGATTGACCTTATTCATCATAGGATGAAAGAAGCCCAGAATAGATAAAAATCCTATGCCGATAACCGAAAAAGGAAACTAGAATTTTCTGTGGGAGATTTTGTGTTCATTCGTGTGTCACCTATGAAAGGTGTTGTACGTTTCAGCCGATCGGGAAAATTGGCGCCTCGATAAATTGGGCCACTTCCTATCACTGAACGTATTGGTTCCATGGCTTGTCGCCTTTTATTACCAGCTCAATTTTCTGCTATCCATGACGTGTTTCATGTTTCTCAACTTCGGAAATGTCTTCGAGATTCCGATTCTATTCTTGAGCCCGGTGTTGTGGAAGAGATTGAAGTTTCACCTAATTTAACTTATGAGCAACATCCTATTCGTATCATTGCTTCAGAAGTCAAACGACTTCGAAATAAAGATGTTCCGCTTGTTAAAGTTCATTGGTCTTCAAATCCTAAGGATTGTTCTTGGGAATCTTGAGAGTTCATCATGCGAACACATCCGGACTTACTTTCTCGTGCTCTTTGTGGTGAACTTCTTATTTCAAACTTCTTTTGTGTTGAATATGCTTTTATGGTTGTTACTATATATCTTCTTCTTAAATATTGCGAGGACGCAATTTCTTTAAGGAGGGGAGTCTGTAACAACCCGCATATTTTTCGATTTTATATTTAAATATTTTATCGATACTCGGAATTCAGTCCAAAAAGCTACTTTTTGCATACGGTCGAATTAGGATCCGGGACCAGCCCCATTGAATTCAAAATGACGTTTGCGACCTTTTTGAGTATAAGCTTCGATATGTTTGGAGTAAGTTGATTTTTGCCACTTTTTCACTTAGGGCTTTGGTTTGGGCTGAACCCATTAATCACTTACTAACTCAGCCCCAATCCACTCCAACTCTTCATTACTTCATTTCATATTCCTAACACCCAAGCTTAAGCAAAATGGTGGAAGAGAATGGGAATTAGAAACTCCAAGCCCTAGTTCCTCTTGCTAGCTCAAGTTCTTGCTCCAAAATCAAAGAGAACCCATTAGTAAGCATCTCCTTCTTCTTCTCCAACTCATTCGCTCTTTGATTTCGGAAAATTCCTAAACCTAACTTTGGGAATGTTCTTCTTTTGAGCATAGATTCAAGCTCGTTTGGGTTGAGTTCAAGAGTGGTTGATTCTCCCTTTGCTTTCAAGCTTCTTCTTCAATTGTTTGGGTTCAAAGGTGAGATTTTTATCTCACATCTTAGTCTATGTTTATCTCCGATTGTTAGGTATGAATTCCTAACCCTTATTCTTGTGCAATTGCTTTTGGTTTGGATTGATTTGGTGAATATTCAATTTTTAGTGTTTTGGGTTCAATTCTTTAAAAATCATAGCTTTTATGTTTTGATCATGTTTTGGTGTTGAACCGAAGAGCATATATGGTCGGGTAGTCGATTGGCGTAAACCCTTAGTGCCGATGCTCGACCGATAGCAATATGGAAGAGTTTGGCATTCATTAGATTGGCTTGGGGGGTGCTGGAAACAGGTCCGGCCGACAGAACTCAGGGTCCGGTCGACCGACCTGCTACCCCGAGCACTTCCTAGCCTCTGTTAGGAAGTGCAGGTTACAGGTCCGGCCGACCGAACTCAGGGTCCGGTCGACCGAACTCGGGGTTCGGTCGATCGACCTCCTACCCCAAGCATTTCTGTTTTTCTGGTCCGGTCGACCGAGCTCTTTAGCCGGCCGACCGACCTGTTGCTGTTTTTCCTATTTTGCCTATATTGCATGGTTTTCCAAATTTAATCGATTCGTGTTATTTCCCTATTTGTTGTTATCATTTGTTATTGACTTTGATGACTTATTTTCTTCGGGAATTCTTGGAATATCCATTTCGATGGATTCGACATCGATTTCTTTGGATTTTATTCACGTTTTCGAATGTGAATTTTAGTGATTGATTGTTCCTACAATCTTCTTTGTGATTTGTCACTTTAAAAATATAAAGGTTTTCTATACTAGTAGTAACTATCAAAACTCTTTCTTCAAATGATTTCAACACTATTTTATTACGAAGCTCGTTTTCTCAAAACCGATTTCCGATCTATTAGTTTATACAAACCTTTACCTCACTCGTATGAGAAATCTAATTAAACGGCTTAGTAAGACAAGTGGTATGAAACGCTTGCGTTTACTTCGTCGGTTAATTCTTGGACTTGTTCGATTGAAACTCTTGTGACAATTTTCTAGTGGAGATCTACAATTTGTTCGTAAATATTTAAGTTAAGCTAATAGTTATGGGACATGAAGCTAAGCTCATATATTTACTAGCTTACTGTAATTGACACTTCTCTTTGATCATGACGATCATTTTAAGATTTAGACTAGCAATTGTGCGATGTCTCTTTGTTTTGGTGTGATTTCGACTCACACATGTGGGGTAGCCCCCCATGGTCTTCGGGCCATTTGTGTGCCAAAAATTAATGGCTAGCTACCATGAGATAGCTTCTCGTTCGTGCGATACATATGTTGGTGAGCTTTAATGCTCCCATTCGTGTGATAGGCCTCCCCCCTTTCTTGTGATTTCTGGATTTCGTGTGTTGAATTCTGGAATTTATGCTTCACCTATTTTTGTGATTTCTATTGATATGATTTATCAATTTTTGTGCATTGGTGAATTCGTGTGTCATTTACTTGTTGTGAATACAAGTTTTAGGTATGAAACCCTATTTAGATCTTTGTGAAGATTTCTATGATATTGATTAATCTCATGTTGAGTTTCAATTACATACTTATAGTAGCATGTCATTATGGATATTATATGTTTATTCCATACCTTTTATTCTATATCATGTTATCTGATATTTATAGCTAGCTGATCCGTTTATTATTTTCTTATTAAATAATACTCGGGTCAGACCGAGATGTTACAAGTGCTTCTGCTTGACTTCTCCCCTGGGATTCATTACTCTGACTTTTGGCTAGCTACTTAGATTAGTAGTTTACTTTGTTGTATACTCTTGAGATATGGACTCATAGATGTATTCTTTTGTATAGCACGTGTTGCTACTCTTTTGTATTATTATGGATCTTTTTGACCACTACTCTGATATACACTTTCATGTGTTAGTTATATATTCATATCTTCTTCCGCCTTTGTGATATGAATTATCTATGACTGATTTGTGTTATGCTTATTTCTATATTTGTTTTCGAAGATTATTATAGCCACTGTGTAGTAGCTTTATATTTGTATCGGTATGTCGGATTTCCTCTTGACATAAAATGCATGTTATACTATCTGACATATCGGTGCTCGTGCAAAGCAATTACATGGATGGTCGCTCTTCAACAGCCTTATTCTCCGTGCTAGTTGACAGCATTACACCGTAGTGTTTTTGGCTAGCGTTGGTATAGAGGTGGGGCGTCACAACAAACGACATAAACTGATTCCAAAAGGCAAGATGACACAACAATAGATCCAAGTGGGAAGAGAACCAAGCTCAATGATCTTGTCACAACCCATAAACAAAACCAAACATAAACATAGATTCAATACCCGATTGAATTGAAATAACTTTGGAATAAAAAGCAATATGAACACACGATCTTTTGCCTTGATTTCTATTATTGTTTTGCATGGCCTAGGGGTGTATTTGGCTAAGGTTTGGACATAGCATAGCTCAGGTATGAACAGAAAAATGCACGGCTACAAGGCATTGAAGGTGGAGGGGTTAAAACTTGAGAATGTTACGGGTTTAAGGCAAAATAGCATGTTTTGGTCAACAAAAGGGCTCGGCCTTGGAGTGGTTTGGCTTGGCCATTCAAATTTAGATCTGGAATGATTGGGGTGGTGTGTGGTGGTCTGGTCAGAGGTGGTGGCGGGGGCTAGAGGTGGTGGTGGTGGTGGAAAATGAAGTGGTGAAGCAACAAGGCTCAAACTAGCATGTTTTCAAGGCATAGGTTGGATTTTGTGGGGTTTTGTCACCATGGTTGGCTCGGATATGGTCATGACCTGGAGTGTAGGTGGTGATGATGGTAGGGAATAGATGTAAAGAGTGGTGGCTTTGGCAATAATGAGGAGGCCATGCAAATAGAAGAAAGAAACAAGACAAAAGTATGGAAAAAATAGAAGAAACAGTGCAAAAAGAGGAGGCCATTACCCAATTTTTATCTCCTAGCCGTGAATGAATGAGAAGTGGAATTTTTTTTTAGTGAATGAAGACTGGAATACATGGCCAAACAAAGTAATATATAGCCAAAAGAAGTAAAGGCTAATAAATAAATAAAAACTGCCAGAGAGTAAATGAGGAAACGGTAAAAGAAACGACTTACATTTCAAAAGCTTTTAAAACCTTTGGTATTTCCTTAATTTATTCATATAAGATTATATTACTGAAAGTAATAATTATTCCAGTCAAAATTTTGAAAATATAATAAAATATAAGATATATATAAATATTTATTAATTATATAAAGTTAAGATAAGAAAATAGGACAAAATTGCAAACTAGTGTAGAAAAATGGAAAATAAACATAATGAACTTTGGAAAATTTATATGGACTTGTAAAAATATTTATAACAAAGATAATAAAATAAAAGTAAAAATTCATTCACAAATAAATATATAAATTTTAATTTAAATATAATTTAAATAAACAAAATAGCAGAAAAATGGAAACTGGGCTTTAAAATTTGGAAATAAATTCAATAAGCTTTGGAAAAATTCAAACATCACTTTATTTAAAAGACAAAATATACTTAAAATAACATATTAACACATAAAAAAAAATTAAATTTAAAGAAAATAGAAAAAGATTTAAAGAAATTGCTTAAAAATCCAATACGGTGTCTAGAAATTACAAATAAATCACCATTGACTTTGGAAAATTGTTTACTTCATTTTAAATTATTATAATACAAAAATATACATACAATAACATAAATATACAAATTACGATAAGGTATATCAAGTAAAATATCATTTATATACATTAAAACAAAGAATATTGTTAAATAACTTAATATACACACAATATTGAAAACAGTACAACTTTCACAATTTAAATCCGTTTTCAATGAAATGAAAAGCAGTATTCAAGTTATTTCATCTGTTTTCATAAAAAAAAATTAAAATATTTTAAATAATTTAAGTTTGAAGTTTAAAAGTCAAAGTTTGACCATAAATTGACTTTTCAGTAAAATATTCAATTTATACAAGTTTGAAACTGTAATTTGCATAAAAATCAACATTTATATTTAAAAAATGAAATGTTTGAAATAAAAAAATTAAAATAACAAAAATAAAATAAAGTCAAATTTAAAATATATAGGCAAAATCTAGGGTTGTTGCACTCTCCCCCACTCAAAACTTTTCGTCCCCGAAAAGGAATGAGGTACGGGAAAGCACAGACAAAGATAGAGTGAAATAGGATTAAGATAAGATGACAAGGAGATTGAAATTATACCTGGTAACTATTGTTATCTGTAAGTTTAACAAGGTGCAGATTATAGAAAGATTTCTAAACGGAAAGATTATAGAAGATGCCTATATCAGTCTATAGCAAGATAAGGATGATAAGGACAACCAAAAGATAGTTTGAAAAACAAAATAAGGAAATAAATTTGAAAGCATGGAAATTTCAACTTAAATAGAGAGTAAATCTTTATACAAGTTAAATAAATCTTAACTATTTTAAATTTCATTATCTTATTATCCAATCATCTTAAATTAACAATTTTTAAAACCATGGGTTTGAAAAATAATCATTTTTACACTCACAATGTACTTAATAAATTTTATTCTTCTTTATTCATAATTAAAATTAAATTTATACCTCTCACTATATTCATCACTTATGTTAAATATACTTACACTTATTACAACTGCTTTCTTTTATTCTTAGTTCTTTTAAAATTATTTTATTGTAGGTTATTCAATTACCCTATATTCTACTTACATCTGTTAATCATTTTATAATTAAAATACAAGTGTATAACGTTTATTATAAGCACTCAAATTTTATTTATAAAAACTTTTTATATTGTATATTATCCAATTACATTGTTAACTTCTAAAATTAAGGTAAGTTATATTGGAATGCAATTGAGTATTATACAAATAAAACTTTCCAATTCAATTATCTCAAGTTTGAATTATTTATCCAAAATTTTTGATTTTCTTTTTATAATTGAAATTATTCTTTAAAAATAAAATTTAAGAACTAAATTTCTGATTTCTTCAGACCATTTAGAGATAACTAAAGGTATGTATATAGTTTATCAAATCAAATTTAAATCATATGTCTACATATATTATAGATCAAGTCATATTTTAGAAATTCAAATCAAATCAATTTGATTTACCAAAACAAAGCTGTAGTAAGTCTACAGAGCGGTCTCTTCTCTTCGAAACTCGAAAATGAACGTTGACGATGTCGCGGTCACCACCGAAGTTATTTTCTAGCGACAAAGAGAAGTGCACTGATTTTTAAACTTTCAAGTTCTTGAAAACAAATTCCTATTCGAAAATACTTTAAATAATATATCCTTTTAAAATTAAAACACATGGTTTGAAACCGTCAGAAATTAAATTCTCAAGTTCTTGTTTTAAATTCATTTCTATTTTCAAATTAATTTATAACCATTGTTTATATTCAATTATTTATATGAGACAAAATCCATGGTTTACAAAACCATAAATAAAGACTATCATCTCTTGACAACTAGTTAAATTAATTATAAAATTTTGAAAATTATACTTATATATAATATTAGATTTTTTTTCCAAATATAGGAATAAATTTTTCAAAACAAGGATAAAGATTCAAATTTGATGGACTCAAATCAAAGAGAATTTTGATTTAAAGATAAGTTGGAATCAGAAGATTGGATGATTAAACAACAGAATAAGGAACTGGATAAGTTTATATAAATCGCTGGCAACCTTAACCTGGTCAACCGTGACTTAAAGAGTAAGATAGATATGGATTTTCTGGGGTAAATCTACATTCGATCTAAGGAGATAGAGTTCGGAATAACCTAAGATACTAGCATGTAAACAGAGGATAAATATAAATCTTTGGTGAATCAATGCTAGTTGTAAAGGAGTTTCACCCCTTTATTAGAATATTGGCGAGACCGCCAATTCACTATAAAGATCATCCGAAGTGGAGTTATGGGATACTCCAGAATCGAAAGAAAATGAATAGTGAGGGACACGAACGAACTTTGGAACCGCGGGGAACGTTCGAAAATTCGAAAAGGAAGAGATTCAAGCTCGAATGAAAATGATTCTGTAAATCAAATTTACCATACATTCTAAGTTTTGCCTAGAGCCAAAGCTCTGATACCAACTATAACGACCCGGTATTTTCAACCATTCTCATCCATTATAAGTGTATAGGTAGACACTCATGCCGGAATTGAATTGCTCAAAATACCGCGTTGTAGATAAAAATTTGGCAGATCTCAGAATATACAGTAAATAAAATCACAGATTCATAGACACATAGTAATAATAATGCAACGGAAGTAAAAGAAATAGTAGTTCATGAAGCTACTATACAAAATATCAGAGTTACATAAAATACAACAGATGAAATAAAGTACAAGGAAAGTCTCACTACATAGAAGTCTACTAATACAAGAGCTGAAAGGAACAACAGACTGCAAAAGATAAAACTTGACAGGTAGATAATCTTCAGCGATTCCAATCTCTAGAAAGTGAAAATCCAAATCTGTGAATAACTCAGGCTGACCCGAGCGTAAATAAAAATACAAACACTCGAGTCAGGACATACATACTTATACAATGTAGACCAACTCAAGCGAACTGTAGTAAAAGTATAAGTAACTTAAATGATGCTTAGGACCGCCCATCCTCTAAGGATTCGTTAAACTATTTATTACGTAGTAATACTTCGTTATTATAATAGTTCTATTTGTAAAATAAACTTACTTTTAAATAGCGTTAAGGCTTTACATTTTCCACCTTAACATATAATATATTCCCATAGTCTATACAGTACCGTAATCTCCCCCGGAACGGGCGTCGTCAGAGGGCACTCCATAGGTATGGTACAAAACCAAAATCATATAAGGCTCGCTATGGTAGGTGACACGACACAACTAGGCAATGCCAGGGTAGATATACCAATTACGCTTCCGGACCGGTGGTAACGCGTAGCGCGCAGCTACCGCCCACCTCGAACAACACTCCCATATCAAAGGTGCGCACCAAACAATCACAAAGTAATAGAATGGCATACGAAGAAGTGCGTCCGATCAAAGGTTCTACCTTATTAGTCCGTCAATCGCTCCTGTTTTAGCCACCTTATGCCAACTCACGGGAGTCGAGTCCACGTAATATACCTCGAGAACGTCACCACCATCCTACTTCATTCTGGAATCTCCGCCGCGTACACAGTTATTAAAGTGGTTTTCGGTATTGGCCGGATATAAGACAATATCCGATCCCGGTCTCTTTAACGACCAATCGTTATTATAACCCATAGTTATAACTTTTAAAACAATATTTTATACTTCAACATAAAGTATCCCTTTCAACCCGAATCTTTACCGAAATAAAGATTAAATCATTTCCAAAACCATTTCAATAAATCAACATACCATATCTTTCAAATTAAAATATTTATCAAAATAAATATCAAGTCATTTCTAACCATTTCAATATATTAAATTATCATATCCTTTCAAAACTCCTTTCAAACCATTTTAATATATTAAAATATCATATCTTTCAAAACTTCATTCCAAAATGTTTTTTAATATCAAAATATCATATCTTTTCAAGGCTTCATTTCAAAATATTTAATATATTTCAAAATATCATATCTTTCCAAAGCTTCAGTTTCAAATCATCATATAAGTTTAAATTCAAATATTCAACTTTAAATACCCTTTAAATTCAAAGATATCATTCATTTATTATCATCCCAAATCACCTTTTTTATAGCTTATACTTTAATCAAAATAATTCATTTAAACCATTTAAAATTTAAGTTTATATACTTTCAAATCAAGTATTCAATTTCCAAAGTTTTAAACCATTATGAGTTCATTTACTAAGTTAAAAGCATAAACATTGAAAATTTCAACCTTTACAACATTCAGAAAATGGTGCTGAAAGTTATACTTGAAAACATTTCAATTTAAACCATTTAAACATTATAAAAATCATATTTTAACATTCAAAGATGTTCATTAAATACTCTTTTAATTAATGATTTTTATAAAGCAACATTTTATAATTAAATCAAATTTCACAAATCCACATAATAAATTCAAGTGTAAAATTCCTATTTTTACATTTAACACTTTATTAATGTTTATATTTCGAAATTATCATTTCACAAATTAAACTAAATTCCCAATTTATTTAATTAACTTAAAACTTTAAACAAAACCAAATTCCACATTTCCAAATCAAGTTGTATTTTCAAATTTCACTTTTTAAGTAATCATTTATTTAACCACTTAAATTCATAGAAAATCAATAATACTTTAATAAATCACTTAAATTCAAATTTAATCAAATTATCATATTTACCAATTTCCAATAAAATTAAATTTCCATTTTATTCATATAGCTTAAATATCGTTTTTAACCAAAATTCCAAATTTCCAAACTTATGTTATATTCAATAATCCAATTTAACCATTCATTAATTACATTTTTAACTCATAGAAAAAAATCATAATTTTCTTTATTTTAAAACGTTTAAAAATATATTTAAATAAAATTTCATAAATTTATATTTTAAAATGCTTAAAAATATCCAAAATACTTTATAAAATAACCACGGGTCTGTATATAGTTTTCTAACCTAGGTCAAGTGATACGGATATGTAACATTTCAAGCCGTAGTTTAAAAAGAAAACTCGGGGTTCTATCATTTCACACCCGCAATCCCAAGTTAAATAAAATAAATAAAAACTGTTCAGGCTTATCATTTCAGCCCATAACGATTTTTCCCTATTCTAAAGTCCGTTCGGGTATGTATCATTTCAACCCATAGTGATTTCTAATCTACAGGGAACTTGCAGTGTGATAAACATATATAAAAATGAACAGTAACAACATATATGTAATAACAGATGATATGACATGAAATTTAACAGGTTTAACATCATATATAATTAATCACAGGCAGTTATATCATCACATATTTTTTCTACACATTCAGTTGTTGTTGTTTCACAACTGCATAAGTATAAATGTCATGTGAGCTTTACTCACCTTTTTAGCTGGAGATTGCAATAAAAACGACATAAACGGATTCCAAAAGGCAAGATTACACAACAATAGATCCAAGTGGGAAAAGAACCAAGCTCAATGATCTTGTCACAACCCATAAATAAAACCAAACATAAACATAGATTCAATACCCGATTGAATTGAAATAACTTTGGAATAAAAAGCAATATGAACACACGATCTTTTGCCTTGTTTTCTATTATTGTTTTGCATGGCCTAGGGGTGTATTTCGCTCAGGTTTGGACATAGCATGGCTCAGGTATGAAAAAAAAAATGCATGGCTATAAGGCATTGAAGGTGGAGGGGTTACAACTTGAGAATGTTAAGGGTTTAAGGCAAAATAACATGTTTTGGCCAACAAAAGGGCTCGGCCTTGGAGTGGTTTGGCTTGGCCATTCAAGTTCAGATCTGGAATGATGTTGGGGTGGTGTGTGGTGGTCTGTTCAGAGTCGGCGGCGGCTAGAGGTGGTGGTGGAAAATGAAGTGGTGAAGCAACAAGGCTCAAACTAGCATGTTTTCAAGGCATAGGTTGGATTTTGAGGGGTTTTGTCACCATGGTTGGCTCGGATATGGTCATGACCTAGAGTGTAGGTGGTGATGATGGCAGGGAATAGATGTAGAGAGTGGTGGCCATGGCAATAGTGAGGAGGCAATGCAAATAGAAGAAAGAAACATGACAAAAGTATGGAAAAAAATAGAAGAAAAAGTGCAAAAAGAGGAGGCCATTACCCAATTTTTTTCTCCTAGCCATGAATGAATGTGAAGTGGAAATTTTGTTTAGTGAATGAAGACTGGAGTACACGGCGAAAAAAAGTAATATACAGCCAAAAGAAGTAAAGGCTAATAAATAAATAAAAACTGCCAAAGAGTAAATGAGGAAACGGTAAAAGAAACGACTTACGTTTCAAAAGCTTTTAAAACCTTTGATATTTCCTTAATTTATTCATACAAGTTATATTACTGAAATTAATAATGATTACAGTCAAAATTTCGAAAATATAACAAAATATAAGATATATATAAAGATTTATTAATTATATAAGGTTAAAATAAGAAAATAGCACAAAATTGCAAACTAGTCTAGAAAAATATAATATAAACGGAATGAACTTTGAAAAATTTATATGGACTTATAAAAATATTTATAAAAAATATAATAAAGTAAAAGTAAAAATTCATTCACAAATAAATATATAAATTTTAATTTAAATATAATTTAAATAAAGAAAATAGCAGAAAAATGGAAACTAGGCTTTCAAATTTGGAAATAAATTCAATAAGCTTTGGAAAAATTCAAACATCACTTTAAAAATATTTAAAAGACAAAATATACTTAAAATAACATATTAAAACATAAAAAAAAATTAAATTCAAAGAAAATAGAAAAAGATTTAAAGAAACTGCTTAAAAATCCAAAACGGTGTCCAGAAATTACAAATAAATCACCATTGACTTTGGAAAATTGTTTACTTCATTTTATAATTATTATAATACAAAATATACATACAATAACATAAATATACAAACTAGGATAAGATATATCAAGTAAAATATCATTTATATACATTAAAACAAAGAATATTGTCAAATAACTTAATATACACACAATATTGAAAACAATATAACTTTCACAATTTAAATCCGTTTTCAATGAAACGAAAAGCAGTATTCAAGTTATTTCATATATTTTAATAAATTGTTTTAAGATTTTAAATAATTTAAGTTTGAAGTTTAAAAGTCAAAGTTTGACCAGTTTGACCAGTTTGACCAGAAATTCATTTTTAGTAAAATATTCAATTTATACAAGTTTGAAATTATAATTCACATAAAAATCAACATTTATATTTAAAAAATGAAATGTTTGAAATAAAAAAATTTAAAATAATAAAAATAAAATAAATTCAAATTTAAAATATATAGGCAAAATCTAGGGTTGTTACAATTATAAACGGCTATGTATTTGAGATTTCTATTGTATATGTTTTTCAGACTTATATTATGTATTATGTTTTGAGAGTATGTTATAGTAGCTTCATGAACTACCATGGTATTTTAAATTTTGCTGCGAGTTATTCTAATATTTTTGTGTCTGTGATTCTGTCATTGTATTTCTTTTGCTCCAAATTTATTTACAATGCGGTATTTTGAGCAATTCAAGTCCGTCATGTGTGGATGCGAATGGCTGAAATACGGGGTTGTTATAACGGTAGAAGTGTTTATATTCAATTCTTGATTTAGAAATGTGTGACGCCCCACCTCTATACCTACGCTAGCCAAGAACACTCCGAAGTAGTGCTGTCAACTAGCACGGAGAATAAGGCTGTTGAGGAGCGACCATCCATGTAATTGCTTATCACACGGTGGCTATAAATAATCTTCGGAAACAAACATAGAAATAATCATATCACAAATCAGTCACAGATATCCATATCACAAAGGCGGAAGAAGATATGAATATATAACTAACACATGAAAGTGTACACCAGAGTAGTGGTCAGTAAGATCCACGATAATACAAAAGAATAGCAACACGTGCTATACAAAAGAATACAACTATGAGTCTATATCTCAAGTGTATACAACAAAAACTGCTAATCTAAACAGTTAGCCAAAAGTCAGAGTGATGAATCCCTGGGAAGAAGTCAAGCAGAAGCACCTGTAACATCTCGGTCTGACCCGAGTATTATTTAAGAAAATAATAAACGGATCAGTCTAGCTATAAATATCAGATGACATGAGATAACATAAAAGATATGGCATAAACATAAACATCCATAATGACATACCGCTATAAGTATGTAAATAATGATCAACAGAAGATCAATCAATAAGAGATAATCAATATCACAAGAATCTTCTCAAAGATTCGGAAAGGGCATCATACCCCAAACTTGTACTCATAACAAGTCAATGACATAAATTCTAGAAATCAATGCAAGAAGTCCAGAAATCATAGAAAAGAGAAAGAGGCCTCTCACATGACGGTCCGAAGACCAAGGGGAGCTACCCCACATGTGTGAATGGAATCACACAGATTAAGGTCCAGACTAACCAAAAAGCAAAAAGGTATGTGTGAGTGGAATCACACAAGTGGTGTCTAGTCTAGCCTCGCAACAAGAGACATCGCACAGTTGCTAGTCTAAATCATCAGAATGATCGTCATGATCAACGAGAAGTGTCAATTACACTAAGCTAGTAAATATAGAAGTTTAGCTTCATGTCCTATAACCACTTGCTTAACTTAAATATTTACGAACAAACTGTAAATCTTCACTAATAAAATTGTCACAAGAGGTTCAATCGAACAAGTCCAGGAATTAACCGACGAAGTGAACGCAAGCGTTTCATACCACTTGTTTTACTAAGTCGTTTAATTAGATTTCTCATCCGAGTGAGGTAAAGGGTTGTATATACTAATAGATTGGAAAACGGTTTAAGAAAAGAGCTTTGTTATTAAAAATAGAGTTGAAATTGTTTGTTAAAAGAGTTTTGATATTTACTACTAGTATTGAAACCTTTATATTTTTAAAATGACAAATCACAGAAGAGATTGTAGAAACAATCATCACAAAGATCACATTGGGAGATGTGAATAAAATCCAAGGAAATCAGCTCAAAAGCATCAAAGTGGAAGTTCCCCAACGACCAAACGTGGCCGAGATAACCAGAGATGGTTTGTCTCGAAGAATGGTCAACTCCGCATCTCAACAAAGCAAGTTCTGTTGAATGTTTTTCAGATAAGATCGCCTACGGAGGGAGGGTCCAGGGGGGTGGCAACCCCCCAAGGTGGGGGTGCGGGGGCAACGCCACCGCTTACGGGGTTCGACCTGCCCGGTCAGGTCGCGGGGGTCCAGGGGGCAGCGCCCCCGGCGGGGTGCGGGGCAGCGCCCCGACCAAAACGGTACGACCTAGTGAAGACAAAATGAGGTCTAACGACCTAACGACTCAAGGGTCGTACGACCTAACGACTCAAGGGTCGTACGACCTAACGACTCAAGGGTCGTACGACCTAACGACTCAAGGGTCTTACGACCTAACGACTCATGGGTCATACGACCTAACGACTCATGGGTCATACGACCTAACGACTCATGGGTCATACGACCTAACGACTCAAGGGTCATACGACCTAACGACTCAAGGGTCATACGACCTAACGACTCAAGGGTCATACGACCTAACGACTCATGGGTCATACGACCTAACGACTCATGGGTCATACGACCTAACGACTCAAGGGTCATACGACCTAACGACTCATGGGTCATACGACCTAACGACTCAAGGGTCATACGACCTAACGACTCAAGGGTCATACGACCTAACGACTCAAGGGTCCAACGACCCAACGAGTTAAGTGTCCAGCGACCTATCGGGATAACTCGTAACGGATTTAAGGGTTGCGTGGCTGAAGGGCTGCACGACTTAAGGGTTAACTCGTAAACGACTCACGACCTATGGATGAACGACTTAACTCCGAACGAGCTAAAAATGGCCAGAACGACCTAGGGTTAACTCGTGAACGACTCACGACCTATGGACGAACGACTTAACTCCGAACGACCTAAAAATGGCCAGAACGACTCAAGTGCAGAAAATTCAACAAAACGCTAAAAATTGGAGTTTTTCGCCAATCCAATCCAAACCAAATGCCAACATGCATGCAAAAATGATAGGGAATCATTCCCAACAGTCCAATATAGTTATAGGCTAGAATTGTGAGATAAAAATCTCACCTTTGCACCAAATATCAATGAAAATGAAGTTTTAAGCAAGCAAGAATCAATCCTTCTTCTATCTAAGCACAAGAAGCTTGAATCCAATGTCTTCTTCTTGAATTTGGAGTAGAAAGATGGATTGCAATTGAATTTGAGTTTTGGAATTTTAATTTCCCATTCCCTCCACCATTAATGCCAAAGCTTGATTAGTTAGGAAATTTATGAAGAGTGAGGAGAAGAGGGTTGGAACTTGGGCTTAATAGGCTAAACTAACCCAAAGTCCAAAGCGGGAAAAGTTAGTGAAATTTCACTAACTCCAAACCTATCGATGTTTATACTTAAAAAAGTTGTAAACGACATTTCGAACTCAATGGAAGTGGTCTCGAGTCCTAATTTGACCATTTGCAAAAAGTAGCTTTTCGGACCAAAATCCGATTAACGAGTTAATATTTAAATACAAACTCGATAAATATGCCGGTTGTTACAAAATGAATATGTTTATTATAACCAAAGTTGGAATCACAATGAGTAATTTTAAAGTGTTTATATTCAATTCTTGATTTAGAAATGAATATGATGATTATAACCAAAGTTGGGATCTTAATGACATATTTGATTTTATAGGATAATTTCAAAATGAGAGTTAAACCTATTTTGGAAATATGACTTTTGAAAGAAAATATAATTTCGAAACTATGATTTCAAATACGATATGATTTCAAAGGTGAATATGATTTTGAAAGTGAATATAATTTCGAAAGTGATATGGTTTTAATTGAATATGATATTTTGATATCAATTATGAAATGGTTTTGAAATGTAATAGAACCATCTGATGTGTAATAGGCGTTTGGTTGTTAAGGAGACCAGGATCGGATATTTTCATACTCTCTGCCAATAGCGAAAACCACTTTATCAACTGTGTACGTTGTGGAGATTCCAGAAATGAAGTAGGATGGTTTGGTAAATGATTTTTGAATAAGGTATGACGTGACCCTGACTCCCGTGAGTCAGCATGGATGTGACTAAAACAGGATCCATGCCGAGCCAAGTGAGGTCATTCCTCCGATCGGACACATTTCTTCGATACCATTTTATTTCTTTGTGATTGACTTGGTGGCCACTCTTGATTTTGATTTGGGAGTGTGTTACGAGGTGGTTGGTAGTAGCTGCTCTGCGTTACCACCAGGCCGGATCCGCAATTTGTATGTCTACCATGGCATTGCCTCATGTGTTGTGTTCACATGCCTTAGAGCGCCCTCTACGAGTATGTTTTGTACCAAACCTATGGAGTACCCATTGATAGCCTCTAGTTTACGGAAGAGTTATGGTACTGTATAGACTATGGGAACATATAAAATGTGTTAAGGGTGATATGGGTAGCGTCTTAATGCTATTTTAATACTTTTACTTTACTATAGACATATTATAATAGCGTATTGTACTACATAGTAGATAGTTTAACGGATCCTTTGGGGATGGGAATCCTGAACATCTCTTAAGTTATTGGACTGATGTTGACATTGGATAGGAGATGTCAAACCCGGTAAACATCTCTGACACTTTTCAACTCATATTTTGCCATAGATTTAACTTAGATAAGATCTTTAGTTCTAACTCGCGCCTGCCTCGAAGAGGATGTTGTACACATAATCTAATATGTATATTTGTTGTAGGTGACAAGTTGGAGGAATCCAACTAGATTCCTCACCACTATTGATTTATTTACTGATATTGTGATATATGCTATTATGATATGATATATGACGTTTTGGATGCCATGATTAATGTATTTAATGCTATTATAGCATTGGGCCTATTTTTGGAATTTAAAAATGTTTAAGTGATCATTTCCAAATTAAAAAGGATTTTCAAGTGATTTTGAAAAATAAATGTTTTATCCATTTTTTAGTTGTAAAAGAAATGGATTTGTTTTAAATAAATAAAAAGCAATAATTTTTATATTATAAAAATTATGATTTTTGTGAAGTAGAATCAAAATGTGATTTTTGAAATATGAAGTTGATTAATTTGTAAAATGAGTTAAATTGAGATTATTGAATTATTGTAAATGGTTTATATGTATAAATTTATAAAATCGATATTTTATAAATAAAAATAATGGAATTTTAAACGAGTTTTATAAGTGTTAAAATGAAGTATAAATGAATCTTATGAGTGGATGAGATTTATAATTTATGAAGTTACAAAAAGAATGATTTTGTAGATAAATGACTTATAAGTAAAATAACTTATAATTCGGATTTTTGCATAGAAATAAGAGATAAATGGAATCTTTTAATTAAGGGATTTTATATATGGAAGTTTTCGTAAAATATGTATTGGAATTTATAAACATTGTTTTATAAATGTGAAATCAGTTGAATTTGATAAGTTAAATATAGAAGTTTTTTAAAGAAGATATATTCACGATTTTGGGCAGCGTATAATCCTTTTGAATAAATGGCTAGAAACATTGAATTTGGGTAAGAGAATTGTATTCATGATTTTGGACGGTGGATAATCCATTAATAAATGTGTAGAAGTATTGAATTTAGTAAGCATAGTATATTCACGATTTTGGATAGTGAATAATCTTTTGAAATTAAATGAATGATTTGGGAAGTGATGTTATTAAATGAAGTTAAATGATTTGAATATGATATAAACGTACTAATTATCAAATACATTGATTTCAACATTCATTGTTGAAATATACGTTTTCAAGAAAAAAGGAAATGATGGACTATATCATTGTTGTTATAGTAATTGATTCTCGAAAGAAAATGTTTTGTATATTATATGGGATTTTGAATCCCTATACTAGTGAATTTGGGTTGTCGCAACGATGTTTTACACACCATTGGTTATGACCCAAATAAATATGTTTAGAAGAATATTTTCCTTACAGAATAAAGAATGAAATATATACTTAATTGTGATTTAAGTATATACAATATTTTCTAAGTGTTGAAAATAAATTGAATTGTGAATTACTTATTATTCAATAAGTATATGGAAATGTTTTCCAATATAGAAGTTGAAATGGTTTTGAGATTATATATTTTTAAAGATAATTTGAAGTGAATATTTGGCATGTGATTTAGTTAATAAAAGATTAATTAAAAGGGCCTAGTGATTGCTTATGGTGCTAGATATTTGTTTGTTTGCTTTGATAGTTAAATAACCGGCTATCAAATTTGGCCATTTTAGTTCCTCGACTTGATGTGGGAACTATTTAGTTGTACACTTTGTACGTAGCCTTCTGTTTTGGCTTGATTATCATTTTTGTTGAGGATGTTGATTCTTATAGTGCAGACTATTACTCCAATCTATCGAGCTTCTTTCTTGCCCGAAGGATAGAAAGTTGGAAGTTGGAGACGTGATAAGTCTATGTGACTTAGTTTTTATGCGAGGCCGAGAAAAGCTTTTGCGTTGTTGGTGCGAAGGGACTGGGTTGGTTTATTCAAAAAACACTTCGGACCAACATATATGCGACTATTGTGCATGTTGCTTTTGATTATTGATATTCAGCATTTTCATAGTAGGGTACTGCTTGTTGATCGTTTCGGGTAAAATCCCAATATATATATAGTAGCAGTAGTGTCTTCATTATGATATATCCAATGCAAGGACTATTTGCTACTAATCCTAGGGATTTTTCGACAGGATGTGGTAAGAAAGTACCTTTGGTTTGTCCTGTTCCTGGAGAACTTATACGGATGTTTGTCTGACATTGCATTTCTACAGATTATGTACATTGATTTTTACAAACGTACATCAATGGTGGCGGAAAAGGCAACTTCTCTTAGCTTAACATCCTCCTTGAGACATACGAGCTTAAGAGTTATATTTTTATGGAAGGCAATTAAAGTCAACAGAAATGGCCATGTGGCATTCAAAGTGATGTGATATGTGATATGTGGAAGGTAATCATTACCTCAGGCCCCATCAAACGAAAATGACCAAAATAGGGTTAGATGTAGCAGGGCTGTGTGGCTCGCTCCCAAGTAAGATATGATCATCCTCTTCTGGATATATCCTTACACGCTATGACGTCGTGCATCTGATTATTGTGGTTTGTATGCTTAGAGGGCCCTCGGTAAAGGTCGGTAACGACCGAAGGATGATATATTCGGTACCATCTAGTTATAGAGTGGGTTGGTCTTGTGTTGGTAGAGGATCCTTTGTGATAGTTCTCGGTACATTCCTCTAGAGATGTACTATCGGAAAGTAGTCCCTTCATGTGGTCATTTGTATTCCAAACCCCACCGCGAGCTTGCGGTTTTGTTTGTAAATGTGTAATGAATAGCCTCGAAATGCTATATGGGTAACCATTTCGACTATGATTAATATTATTTGTATATACGAGACATTAGTATAATGTAAGAGGATTTGATATAAAATGTTTTAGTTATCGTAAGGTAAAAACATGTTTGTGTTTCTGTGTGGGCTTGTCTTACAAGATACTTTTGTTTTGATAAAGGAAAAGTTTGGTAATTTAATAAATTTAGTTTAGTGTGTTTCTCATGTTGGTTTACCAGACTGATACAGGCGTTCTTCCCTTTCAATGCTTGGGTCAAACTGAGTATATTTATAGGTTAAGTTTTAGTGCTTTTGGAGCTTCAGTAGGAGAACTGGAGATCTTCATTTTCATATACACATATCGGTTTTGATTATCCGCTTCTTAGTTATTATATATTATCGGCAATTGTAAGGACATGGTATTATAACTATTCAAGTTGATAACTGGCAATTGATTGTTGAACTCTGATTGATGTATGTATATACAGCTTCTCTTATGTAAAGATCATTGATATGATATTATATTTTTTCCGCTGCGATGTGAGATTCTGTATTGTTCTGTCTGGTTCTATCGTCTCTCTTTCTTTTCTTATCTTCTTCTCTCTTCTTTTCTTTCTCATGACTTTTCGCCAGTCTGTGCTTTTTGGGATGGATATGTGTGGATTATTGTCGATTCAATGGGTGTGGATTTGGGGGTTGTCACAATTAGGGTTTTTGATTTCTCTTCATAGATCAATAAAGCTCCCTGAGGCGTGTATGAGGCATATAGTTATTTAGAGATATTTTTTCCACTGTGTGTTTTGTTTGTAAAGGCTGATGTATTGGCCTTATTATGCACTCTGATCAACCAAATGGGCATTTTCATTTGTCGCTCTTGGTGTATGTGTAATAATTATAATTTTTGCTAAACGTGGTTAATGTTTTGGGATATGTAATGAACATGGAATGTTTTGAATGGAATGTGGAAATATGTTTTTGAGTGGTTGATTTTTTCCATATTCTTATGACCTTTATATCAATGAATCTAGCACCATCGTGATTCATTGCCGAAGATTAATAACTATGGATGACTACAACATCCGTAATAATTAGTTTTGGGCCTCCAAATAGGGGGATGTTACTAGTTGGTATCAGAGCATAGGTTTATGATAAAACATAAAATAAACCCAACTTTTCAAACGTAATCCTAATGAATTAAAGAATAAGATTGGTGTTTTGGTTAACGTTATAGTAATGTACTAGTATTTTCTATATACATACATACATACATACATGTGTGTGTATATATATATACATATATAAGTACATGTTCCCCTCTCTCCTAGACCGTTCTTTTGTTTCTTACTAGGGCTCGTATGTAGATTTATGACAAAGAAGATAGGGAAGAAAGAAATAGAAGAGGAAATCTTGGTAGAGTAAGCACCACAACAAATAATGCTCGACCTAATACCAGGAGCAACCAAGGTCGACAGGCTAATGTTAATCCAAGTGCAAAGGTCAATGTAGGTGCTGGAACCCCACCAGTAGATATGGGGATGATATATCAGTTCTTCATCGACTTAATGCAAGCTAGAGCAGATATAGGAAATATAGAGGTAATGCTGTGAATATTGGTGCAGCCAATCATATAGCCTCGGTTGGCAATAAATATGCCAAGCTGAGCAGGGATTATGCCAGTTTGGGAGGAAAGCCTTTTCATGGAATAAAGGATGCCGTTTAATTTGAGAACTGGATTTTGAACTGTGAAAGGATCATTATAGATTTAGGCTTGGATGATGGAGAGAAGAGAAGGCTATCCTTTAGGCAGTTGCTTTGCAAGGGTTAGCACTTCATCGGTGGAACAGTGTGACAGTCGAAGAACTGAAGGAAGAGCTGACATGGGCAGTTTTTAGAAGAAGGTTTGAGAAGAGTTTCTTGTCCGAGGTTGCCAAGTCGACATTGATGAGAAAATTCATGAATCTTCTACAAGGAGAATTATCAATGGTCAAGTATGCTGCTAAGTTTGATGAGCTGTCTCGATATGGTCATACTTTGGTTAACACTAATGTCAGATGGAATGAGAGATTTATTCGAGGTTTGAGGGTAGAAATAGTTAAAATGACCATGAATCATATTAGAGACCCTTGTCATGTAGTGGCGAAGATGGCCACTCGCCATGAGGAGATGCCTGTTGTGTCTGTTAGGGAGAAATCGTTTGAGTCTCAAGGCCCTCAGGGAAAGAAAAGGAAATTCTTCAAGAGGAAAGGAGCCCAGAAAGGGGAGGCTGATTTAGTGTGTTATAAGTGTGATAAGAAGGGTCATTATGCCAACGAGTGCAAATCTGGTAAAGGAAAGATGCCTGTAGAGAAGAAGAATATGAAATGCTTCAACTGTGACCAAGTTGGGCATTATAAGAGCTAGTGTCCAAAGCCAGTCCGGACGGATAGGGGGAAGGTTTTTGCTATTGGACCCCATCTTCTTCTAGGCCTACTTCCATAGAGAAAGAGAAAACTATGATCGAAGGTACGCTTTTGATTCAGCGTATACCAGTTAGAGTACTTTTGATGCCGGTGCATCACACTCATTTTTATTATAGTATTTGTTTGATAGATTGTGTATGTAACTCACATACCTTGTTACTTCCTTAAGGGTTTCAAATTTAATAGGAGGGCATGCAACTCTTAGGATGAGCTGCGACCAGTTAGAACTTGATTCGTTAGGTCATAAGTTTGCATGTAGTTTGTATGTTTTTGATTTCGTAGATTTTGGGATCCTTTTGTGTATGGATTGGTTGGGTAAGTATGAGGCTAGGATATTTTGCCAGGATCGAGAAATATCATTGAGGCACCCTAGTAGTCATAACTGAATCATTTTCTCAATGGAGAATTCTAGCAAGATATTTATGCTTTGTTAAGTGCCTTGGAGGTAGGAGATGACCTTAGTCAGGTTCATGTAGCCATAGAACTTATAGATGTATTTGAGTCGGCCACCGGATTACCAACGAAATGAGCTATTGTGCTTCAGATAGACCTTGTACCAGGAGCTGAACCTGTCAGTATACCACCTAGTAGAATCTCGTCGACAGAGATGAAGGAATTAAAGGTGCACCTAGTGGATCTTGAGGGTAGGAATTTCATTAGACCAAGCAGTTCGCCTTGGGGAGCGGCCATGGTGTTTGTAAAGAAACTAGATGGGTCGTTAAGGATGTTTGTCGACTACCGTAAGCTAAATGAGAGGATGATCAAGAATGAATATCCTTTGCCGAGAATTGATGACTTATTTGATGAGTTGAGTAGAGCCAGAGTGTTTTCCAAATTGGATTTGGCGACAGGTTTCCATAAACTAAGTGTGGTAGAGGATAGTATCCTATTGATGGCGTTTCGATCCATATATGGATCATATGAATGGTTGGTGATGCCATTTCGATTGAAAAATGCACCTGCTTTCTTCTTTGATTTGATGAACAGAGTTTAACGAGAGCACTTGGACAAGTCCGTATTCGTACTCATTGATGATATTTTTGTATACTCAAAAGATGAAAGAGAGCATGAGATTCATCTTAAAGTGGTGTTGGAGATGTTGAGGAATAATCGGCTGAAAGCGAAATTTTCCAAGTGTCATTTTTGGAAGAAAGATGTTAAGTTTCTTGGTCATATGCTTTCAGAGAAGGGATTGTCAGTTAATTCAGATAAGATCGAAGCTGTGAACAATTGGAAGTGACTAGAAATGGTGACCAAGATTAGAAGTTTTCTTGGACTAGCTGGCTATTACCTGAGATTAATCAAGGATTTTTCACGGATAAAAGCGCCATCGACTAAGTTTATCAAGAAGGAAGTGAAGTATGTTTGGTCCAACAAATGTGAGGATGCATTCGTTAAGTTAAACCATTTGTTGACCAACGCTCAAGTATTAGTAGTTCCAGATGGTAACCAAGGGTTGATAGTATACACAGATGCATGTGGGACTAGATTGGGAGCAGCTGATGCTGAATGACGAAGTTATTGTTTACTCATCTAGGCAGCTTACACTGCATGAAGTAAGATATCCTACTCATGACTTGGAGTTGGCAGCGGTTATTATTTCCTTGAACATTTGGAGCCATTGTCTCTGGGGAGAGATTTGAATTGTATACCGAATATAAATCTTGAGATACCTATTCTCTCAGAAGGAGTTGAATATGCGACAGTAGATGTGGTTGGAGTTTTTGGCTGCTTTTGATTTTGATATAAAATATACCCCAGGGAAAGGCAATAAATTAGCAGATGCTCTCAGTATAAGACACCAAAATGTGGTGTTGGCTATGTTGGTGGAGTGGAATGATGGGGAATCTCTGAACAATTGAGGGGTGCAGTTAATATCAACTGCTAGTTCTAGTCAGAGTACTGCCATGTTGTCCTATTTAGATATTCGACCAATATTGATCGAGAGAGTTGCTTCTAAACAGAAGGAGGATCCATTATTAGTTGAGAGGATCGGAAGACTTGAGACTGGAACCGCGGTCGATGATTTGAAATATTTTTGTCTCGACCCGAGAGGATGGTTGAGAAAGAAGGGACGGCTATGTGTTCAAGATGTGGAGAATTTGAGAAGAGAAGTTCTTGAGGAATGTCATCGATCTAAGTTTACGATTCATCTTGGAGGGACCAAGATGTAACAAGATATGAAGACGAGCTTCTATTGGAAAGGCATAAAGAGGGATGTTGGTTTGTGGGATAGACAGTGCGTAAACTGTCAACAAGTGAAGGTTGAACATTAAAAGCCGAGTGAGTTACTTCAGCCTCTAGATATTCCAGTTTGAAAGTGGGATTCGATATTCATGAATTTTATAGATGTGTTGCCAAGATCAAGGAGAGGAAATGAGAGCATATGGGTTATTGTGGATAGGTTGACCAAGAGTGCTCATTTCATTCCAGTAAAGTCCACCAGGACGACACATAATTTAGCAAAGTTGTTAATAAAGAACATATTTAGACTTCAAAGGATTCCTAGTAGCATAGTCAGGGATAGGGATGTCTTATTCACTATTGAATTTTGGAGGAGCCTACAAGAAGTATTAGGCACCAAGGTCAAGATGAGTATAGCTTATCACCCATGGATAGATGGACAAATAGAGAGAATCAACAAGGACTTAAGAACTTGCTAAGAGCTTGTATATTGGAGTTTGGTGGATCTTGGGAGGACAACCTACATTTGATTAAGTTTTCCTATAATAATAGCTATCAGACTAGTGTAGGAATAGCGCCTTTTGAAAGTTTGTATGGAAGACCATGGAAATCGTCGGATGTTGGTGAGAAACTGGAGACAGGTTGGTTTTTAAGTCCGGATTTGGTTAGAGAGGCATCAGAAAATATTGAACCAATCCGAGGACAAATAAAAGAAGCTCAATCCAACCAGATAAGTTACGCATATAAGAGGCGTAAAGACCTAGAGTTCTCAGTGGGAGACATGGTCTTCATTAAAGTATCACCAATGAAGGGTGTGGTACGGTTTGGAATGTCGAGAAAGTTGGCCCCAATATATATTGGACCATTTTGGATTTTAGAAAGGATTGGAAACTTGCTTACAAAGTAGAGTTGTCGAGCAGTACGGAAAGTGTCTATAATGTATTCCATGTGTCTCATCTTCACAAGTATAGGCATGATCTAGAAGCCGCTATTCCTCAGACAGAGTTGGAGGAATTGGTGGTAAAGCCTTATTTGACTATTATTAGACAACCATTTCAGGTTGTAGCGAGAGATGAGAAAAAATTGAGGACCAAGATAGTCAAGTTGGTGAAAGTTCAATGGAGCGATAACGAGAAGGACTGTACTTGGGAGATAGAGGACAGGATCCAAGATGCATATCCTGATCTACTTTGCGGGTATGCACTATATTTGTTTTATATAGACTTATTAGGTGGTAGGACATGCTAGCTTTTATTTGCATAGTTGTTATGCTTGTTTGTAGTCCTTACTGAATTTCAAAGACGAAATTCTCTAAGGGGGAGCATGTAACACATATAATTTTTGTTTAACATTATTCAAGATATTTAATTGGATAAACTAAATATAATAATGTGAATAATCAAGAAATGAGATTACTAAATCCAATGGATGTGTCTTAATGAATGAACTAAAATAAGACTTAACTAAATTAAGAAGGAGGAATTTCCTAAGGGGTAAGCTAGGAAATGGTGCTACATATCTTCGTATACATATCTTCCTCCACCTTAATAAACTTTTACTTTCTCATTCATAACTCATCACCTATGTTTCGGCTAGCAATTAAAAGCTCAAGGAAGAATAATCAACTGAAGATAAAGCTAGGAAATTATCTCATTATCTAATTAACTAATCAAGGTGAATAATAGTGTAAATCATCTCAATTTTCTTTTTTTTGGTTCAGTTATAAATAGTAACGTATTGTATTTTGCTATGTTAATCATGTTTGGATCTAATAATCATTGTTTAGATAGAATAATGATTTATGGCGATTTATTGGGATTTGTATGAATTAAAATGAAGGGTTTAAAGGAAAAATCTTAGTAAATGATGTCCAAACGGCTTGATTTTTGGATATGTTGTGTAAAACTTAATTTTGGTGATGGGTTTTAATTTCATAAATTTCAAATTTAATAGGAATATTTTATAAATGTTCTAAGGTGAAAAAGGCATTTATTTTGGGGTTTAATTATTAAAAATAATGAAATAATGAATTTTGCCCCCAAATTTGTATATGACGAAGAAAATGTTATTTTAGATTTTAGGTGAATTTTTGAGATCTTTTCCAAGTGATTACGATTTGTTATGCATTTTATGAGCTAAAAAGACTTAACGCTTATATAAAAATATTAATATAATTAATTACCTTGAAAATAACTTCTGGAATAATAAATTTGATCTATATCATATTTTCTGCAAAGAAATAGCTAAAATATGTCTTTAACCAATAAAACTAGGAAAAGAATTGGTAAAGTATGTCCTTAACCAATAAGAATTTAAGAAATAATAAATTTGGCAGTTTTCAAGCTATTTGCGACTCTGCCACTAAATCTTCCAACTTTATCAGAAGTTACCATTCTTCATAGAACCTTCCGCAGCATTTATGCACCTTTCTGCAGCATTTTATTGAATCTTTCGACCTTTTTAAAAGCCCTTCCGACATTGTCAGAAGCTACCTTTCGACAGCAGTTGTAAACATGTTGAATCCCTTTTATAGCAGTTTTCTTCAACTTTGTTTGTAAACTTCAAATAGGTAACTTTCAAATCGTAAGCTTGTTTTTCTATTGTGGCCACTCTACGGAAAGCAAAACCATCATTTGAACACAATGGAATAGGTTAGAGGCTTTAATTCTATTCTTATAAAAGGTTATGGCTAGAACAAATTTTTATATTACGAAAGGGGTTGTTTTATTTGATTTCGAATATATTTTCTTGGTTTTCTTTGCCTTCAAAGGAGGTATTTTTGAAGGGGTTGTAAAAAAAAATTCTTTGACCAAGTTTTATATTTTCGAAAGGTAACACTTAAAGTATTATAAGGCTAGAGCCTAAAGTTTTTAAGAGCTTTCGAAGGAGGTTACCTTATGAGGTCGAAAGTTAGGTTCCGAAGGTATCGAAAGGATATGACCAAAACAATATTTTTAAAGGAAAAACCATGGCTATGTTAAAAGAGTTTTTATAATGGTTTAAGAAGAATCTATCTTTGATAAATTAAATCCATAGGAGTGATACTACTATGTTGTTATATTGCTTCTTCTAGTATGAATATATTCACTTTATAATGGACCCGTAACTGTATTTTTGGAAAAGGATAGAAGAATCAATTAGGTTAACAAAGTAGTAAATTTAAATTGAATAAACTATTGAATGAGTAGAATTGCATCCAAGAGGCCAGGAAGATCAGAATATAGGATGCTAAAATATAAAGGAAAGGTGTTGGCAGAGGCCAATAGGTTTCCATTAAGCTCGTTAAAACTGTATGATATTGGCATTGGCCAACTGGTTAATAGTTAGCCCATGAAAACTATGTATAAAATAGGATGTCAAATAGACAGGTTCATAGTTACCACATGAAAACTATGTGTACATGAAGATGTCAGATAGACAGTGTGACGCCCCACCTCTATACCCACGCTAGCCAAGAACATTACGGTGTAATGCTGTCAACTAGCACGGAGAATAAGGCTGTTGAGGAGCGACCATCCGTGTAATTGCTTTGTGCGAGCACCAATATGTCAGATAGTACAAGGAAGTCCGACATGCCGATGCAAACACAAAGCTACTACACAGTAGCGATATGTAATCTTCGGAAACAAATATAGAAATAAACATAACACAAATCAGTCACAGATAATTCATATCACGAAGGCAAAAATAGACATGAATATTACACATAAAAGTGTATATCAGAGCAGTGGTCAAATAAGATCCACACATCACAAAGGAATAGATACAAGTGCTAGACAAAAATATGTATACATGAAGGAGTCTATATCTCAATTGTATACAACAAAAACTACTAAACTAAAGTAGTTAGCCAAAAGATCAGATGATGGTCCCATAAGGAGTCAAGCAGAAGCACCTGTAAAATCTCAGTCTGACTCGAGTATTATTTAAGAAGAAAATAATAAACGGATCAGTCTAGCTATAATTATCAGTTAAAATGAGATATAATAAAAAGACGTATGATAACCAAAAATGTCATACTACGACAAGTATACATTAGAAACTCCACAAAAGTCATAAAATATCTCAAAAATCTCATAAGATCAAAAGGAATGTCATATTCTTTATTTAGTTCACCAAGCCACAAAAAATGACATACGTATCAATGCCAATCTCAAAAGTTGGTGAAACATAAATACCAAAAATCATCAATTAGAAATCTAGAAATCACAAGAAATGATCGTAGAAACGATCAATCACAAAACGGGGGAGGCCTATCACAAAACGGGAGCATGAAAACTCACCAACACGAGTATCACAAACAATTCGGGACATCGACGCAGTACACACGGTATGTCCAATGAACCAAAAAGCCGAGACATCGATGTAGTACAAACGGTACATCCAATGAATCGAAACACAAAACAATTCGGAACATCGACGTAGTACAAACGGTACGTCAGATGAATCTAAAAGTCGAGACATCGATGTAGTACAAACGGTACATCACATGAATCGAAACACAAAACAATTCGGGACATCGACGCAGTACAAACACTACGTCAGATGAATCGAAAAGTCGAGACATCGATGTAGTACCAACGGTACATCACATGGATCGAAACACAAAACAATTCGGGACATCGACGCAGTACAAACGGTACGTCAGATGAATCGAAAAGCCGAGACATCGATGTAGTACAAACGGTACATCACATGAATCGAAACACAAAACAATTCGGGACATCGACGCAGTACAAACGGTACGTCAGATGAATCGAAAAGCCGAGACATCGATGCAGTACAAATGGTACATCAAATGGATCGAAACACAAAACAATTCGGGACATCGACGCAGTACAAACGGTACGTCATATGAATCAAACCACAATAAAAGTACATGGGTAGCTAGCCCATAAAGAAATGAGACAAAGCTCAATAAAACGAGGTACCGTCCCCTTCGTGGACAAAGAGACATCGCACATTGCTAGTCTAAACCATAAAATGATCATCATCGATCATCAAGTAGTGTCAATTACAGTAAGCTAGTAAATATATGAGCTTAGCTTCATGTCCCATAACCGCTAGCTTAACTTAACTATTTACGAACAAATTGTAGATCTCCACTAGAAAATTTTCACAAGAGATTCAATCGAACAAGTCCAAGAATTAACCAATGAAGTAAATGCAAGCGTTTCAGACCACTCGTTTTACTAAGCCATTTAATTAGATTTCTCATACGAGTGAGGAAAAGGTTTGTATATACTAATAGACTGGAAAACGGTTTTAATAAATGAGCTTTGTATTGAAATAGTGTTGAAATCGTTTTGATGAAAGAGTTTTGATATTTACTACTAGTATAGAAACCTTTATATTTTTAGAGTGACAAATCACAAAAATGATTGTAAAACAATCAATCACCGAAATTCACATACGAAGACGTGAATAAAATCCAAAGAAATCGATATCAAATCCATCAAAATGGATATTTCAAAAATTCCCAAAGAAATGTCATAAAAGTCGATAATAAATGATAACAACAAAAGGGAAACAACACGAATCGATTAAAGTTGGAAATTCAACAAAATACAATATAGGAAAAATTGGCAAATAGGAGCAGGTCGGTCAGCCGGACTCGCTGAATCGGTTGACTGAACCAAAGGTGGAAGTGCTCGGGTAGCAGGTCGGTCGACCGGACCCTGAGCTCGGTCGGCCGGAGCCTGTAACCTGCACTTCCAAAACAGAGGCAGGAAGTGCTCGGGAAGGAAGTCGGTCGGCCAGGTACAGAGCTCGGTCGGCCGGACCCTGTTGCCAGCACTTCCATGCCTATCTAATGAATGTCAATCCCTTACGAATTGCAATCGGTCGAGCAACGACACTAAGGATTTACGCCATCGACTACTCGGCCATATAAGCTCTTCGATTCATCACCAAACACATGATCAAAACATCAAAGTTAGGATTTTTAAAGAATTGAACTCAAAACACTAAAAATTGGAATATTCACCAAATCAATCCAAACCAAAAGCAATTGCACAAGAATAAGTGTTAGGAATTCATACCTAACAATCGAAGATAGTTATAGACTAAGATGTGAGATAAAAATCTCACCTTTGAACCCAAAACAAATGAAGAAGAAGCTATAGAGAAATGGCAAGAACAATCACTCTTCAATTCCAACCCAACAAACTTGAACCTAAGCTTAAAGGAGAAACATTTCCTAGATTAGGTTTAGGAAATTTCCGAAATTGAATGGAGAAAGAGTTCGAGAAGATGAAGAGAAGGCTTACCAAAGCTTCTTCTTGAATTTGGAGGTAGAAGCTTGAATTTGCAATAAAGATTAGGGCTTAGAGGTTTAATTTCCCATTCCTCCCACCATTGTTGCTAAAGCTTGAGTATTAGGAATTAAAAATGAAGTAATGAAGAGTTGGAGTGGAGTTGGGTTCAAATGTTAGGTTAATGGGCTAAAACCCAAACCAAAGCGCTAAGTGAAAAAGTAGCAAAATTCTACTATCTACATATCAAAGTTTATACTTAAAAAGATCGCAAATGTCATTTTGAACTCCATGGAAGGGGTCTCGACTCCCAATTCGACTGTTTGCAAAAAGTAGCTTTCTGGACTAAAATCCGACGAACGATGAAATATTTAAATGAAATATTTAAATATAAAAATTGATAAATATGCGGGTTGTTACAGACTCCCCTCCTTAAAGAAATTGCGTCCTCGCAATACTTAAGAAGAAAACAAAGAATAACAACCATAAAAGCATATCAACACAAAAGAAATTTTGAAATAAGAAGTTCACCATAAAGAGCAAGAAAGGGTAAGCTTGAACGGGATCGCTCGATGAATTTCCAGGAATCCCAAGAGAAATCCTTAGGATCTGAGAACCAATGAACTTTCACAAGAATAACATCTTTATTCCGAAGGCGCTCAACCTCCGAAGCAATGATGCGAATGGAATGTTGCTCATAAGTCAAATCCGGTGAAACTTCAATTTCCTCAATAACACCGGGCTCAAGAATAAAAATCGAAAACCAAAATGCATTTCCACAGTCGAAAGACGTGGAAAGCATCATGAGTAGCAGAAAATTGAGCCGGTACAACGGTATAGTACAATAATGGTACGCCCAAGAGACGAGAAACTCGAATAATTTGGAACAACAGCATAGTACAATGACGGTACGCTAGATGAACCAAAGCTCGAATAATTCGGAACACCGATGCAGTACAAAAACGGTACGTCCAATGAACCGAACACCATAAAAGAACATCGGACGCAAGCCCATAAAGAAATGAGACGAAGATCAATAAAACAAGGTACATCGAAACGTCCGATGAGCATTGGCAAAAGATCATTCCATTCAGACATCATCAAAAAGACAACCACTTGTTGCGTACGACTAAGGGCATTGGCAGCATGATTTCCCCTCTGAGAGTAAAAGAGTATCAAGATCATAAGATGCCAGGAACTCGAGTTAACATGAAGTTCCTTATGAGAAAATAAATATTCCAAAGATTTATGATCAAGGTGGAGAACAAATTTCTCCCCAAAAATGATGATGCCAAACTCTAAAAGCGAAAACAACAGCCGCGAGCACTAGATCATGAGTGGCATACCTAGTCTCGATCGGCTTTAATGATTTAGAAACAAAAGTGATAGCACGTTCTCTTTCGCAAGAGAACGGCATCCAAACCAATACGACTAGCATTAGCACAAAAGATAAAGTTTTGGTTCCCCTCGGAAATCACAAGAATGAGAGTATCAAAAGAAAGAATTTCTTTTAAATAATCTTCTTTCCCAAAAAGCTAAAACTTTCAAAATTACAATTATCTCAATGTAAAAATCTTTCTAGAAAAATTTACATTTTTACAAGTCAATATATCGTGTCTGACTGTCTCATCTAAGCGTTTAGAAAATTCCTATCGATAATGTTGATCAAGCGCATCGACCAGAATTCCTAAAGTACTCAACGGGCAATACAATCAGAAAATCATCTTCTATATGGTGAAAATATCTCTTAAAAGTTTTGAGAATATTCTTTGCTCGTTTAAGAACAAAATCTAACTATACTTATAAATAAATCTTATGTAAAAGATTTGCAAAATTTTAAATTTTGTTTTTATCCCAAAATCAATGAATACAAGAATAGAGTCATCGAGATATTCGTAAAATACTCGATTCATAAAATGGATGAAATAAGCTGAACAAACTGAATGACATAATTAGTCATTTATAAGAATCATAACGAGTGCGGAATGCGGTAAGTGGAATGCTAACTGCCGCAATTCGTAGCAAATGAAAACCGGTGGCAAGGTCGAGCTAAAAGGACCTTAATACCACACAAAAGATTTCTTAGGTGATAATCCTAAGACAAACTCAGAAATATCAGAAAATTCTCAAACCACGTGAATGAGAGAAATAACACTTTCCTTATAAGTGGGCTTAAGGAATAAAAACGATGCAACCAAAAAATTTGAAATCGGAATCACAAAGAAAAATAGAAATCTACTTAACAGATAGGTAATGTCCAAGATGAATAGTCCACTCGGGACTTCGGATATGGCTTCATAATAATTAAGCCAATCCGTACAAAAGTCAATTCCGAAGCATAAGTAAAAATCAGCTCGGAAAGAAAAAAAATCACATAAAATAATTTCGACATCAATACAAAGCAAATTGAGTGTTGCGGATCCATCTGGATTCACAATCGTCAAAGAAGTCTTCAAGCCCAAAATGTTTAAAGAAAAAGAATCAAAGAGTTCTTTTGATATAAAAATAATGAGATGAATCCATAACAAAAAGAACTCAAATAAGAAGATCACGAAATAAAACAATGTCATCAAGGATTGAATAGAAAGTACCTTGACCAATAGAAGTGTCACTAGGCGTTTGCACAACATTAAGCCTTCCCTCCCTCTTGCTTGGAAGTTTGGGAAAGGTAGATGAAAGATGACCCGAACTTTTGCAATAACGACAAAAGAGAGATTTCGAACACCTATTAGCATAATGGTCTGTGGAACCACAATTGTAGCACTGTCCTCGACTAGAGGTAGGTGTCTTTGCTACTGGAGTTTGTTGCTTCCCTTTCTTGTTGGGAGTGGGGCCTTTGAATTTGATAGGCCTTTTCATGTTGTCATTGAAGTTCTGTTTGGTAACCACAACTTCAACGTTACTCTCTCGATCGGCCTCTTCAAGACGAAGAGAGACATCAATAAGCTGATCAAATGAAACCGCAAGTTTCATAAGTTATGGCTTCTTAAGATTCTTATTCAAGCCATAGACAAATCTCTGATTTTTCTTCAATGGGGTATTAATATACTCAACCCCATACTTAGAGAGAGATTCGAAAGATGCGACGTAATCCGTCACAGAAGATTCACCTTGAACAAGGTCAATAAAACGCCGGGCCAAAGTTACCTTTTCAGCCTCCGGCACAAATTTCAATTCGAATCTTTCCAGGAATTGCTCTCAAGTAAGATCTGCTTCAACAATTTCGAAAACAAAGAGCTCATACCAATCTAATGCCCTTTCTTGGAGCATGCTAGAAGCCACTTGGAGTCGATGTAGATCAATAAGGTTCATGCGAGAAAAGATGCGATCGCATGATTTGACCCAAGCTTGAATTTCAATAACACTCTCGGATCCCCTGAATGGGCTTCCACCCAAATCGGTATAGTCTCTGCATAAGTGTGCAAAACCGGATCTAGGATGAGTAGGCTCTGGATTGGGTCCGACATCTTAAGCATTCTTCACGAGATCTGAAAGCTGCCGAGCAAACATAAGGACTCCATCTTGGGGAGTAGCACTAGATTGACCGACGTTGGGACGGCCAGGACTAACCATTTCTCTTCTTTAAGAAAAAAAGAAAGAAGAAGAAAAAGGTTATTCACAAAATAAATATCAAAAAAATAATGATTGATAAAACAAGGAATCACAAAAGAAAATAGGATATGAAGGTACAAAGACACGAATTAAATCCTAAGGCACGACTCCTAAGAAAGACTTAGGACGATGATCCTTGCTAGATTATTCTACACTGTTCCGAAGTTTGGCTCTGATACCAAGCTGTGACGCCCCACCTCTATACCCACGCTAGCCAAGAACATTACGGTGTAATGCTGTCAACTAGCATGGAGAATAAGGCTATTGAGGAGCGACCATCCGTGTAATTGCTTTGTGCGAGCACCAATATGTCAGATTGTACAAGGAAGTACGACATGCCGTTGCAAACTCAAAGCTACTACACAGTGGCTATATGTAATCTTCGGAAACAAATATAGAAATGAACATAACACAAATCAATCACAGATAATTCATATCACAAAGGCGGAAATAGACATGAATATTACACATAAAAGTGTATATCAGAGTAGTGGTCAAATAAGATCCACAACGTCACAAAGGAATAGATACAAGTGCTAGACAAAAATATATATACATCAAGGAGTCTATATCTCAATTGTATACAACAAAAAATACTAAACTAAAGTAGTTAGCCAAAAGATCAGATGATGGTCCGATAAGGAGTCAAGCAGAAGCAACTGTAAAATCTCAGTCTGACCCGAGTATTATTTAAGAAGAAAATAATAAACGGATCAGTCTAGCTATAATTATAAGTTAAAATGAGATATAGTAAGAGATATAATAAAAAGACGTATGATAACCAAAAATGTCATACTACGACAAGTATACATTAGAAACTCCACAAAAGTCATACAATATCTCAAAAATCTCATAAGATCAAAAGGAATGTCATATTCTTTATTTAATTCACCAAGCCACAAAAAATGACATACATATCAATGCCAATCACAAAAGTTGGTGAAACATAAATACCAGAAATCATCGATTAGAAATCCAGAAATCACAAGAAATGATTGTAGAAACGATCAACAACAAAAAGGGGGAGGCCTATCACAAAACGGGAGCAAGAAAACTCACCAACACGTGTATCAAAAACAATTTGGGACATCGACGCAGTACACACGGTACGTCCAATGAATCGAAAAGCCGAGACATCGATGTAGTAAAAATGGTACATCCAATGAATCGAAAAACAAAATAATTCGGAACATCGACGCAGTACAAACGGTACGTCAGATGAATCAAAAAGCCGAGACATCGATGTAGTACAAACGGCACATCACATGAATCGAAACACAAAACTATTCGAGACATCGACGCAGTACAAACGGTACGTCCGATGAATCGAAAAGCCGAGACATCGATGTAGTACAAACGGTACATCACATGGATCAAAACACAAAACAATTCGGGACATCGACGCAGTAAAAATGGTACGTCAGATGAATCGAAAAGCCGAGACATCGATGTAGTACAAACGGTACGTCACATGAATCGAAACACAAAACAATTCGGGACATGATGCAGTGCAGACGGTACGTCAGATGAATCGAAAAGCCGAGACATCGATGTAGTACAAACAGTACATCACATGAATCGAAACACAAAACAATTCGGGACATCGTCGCAGTACAAACGGTACGTCAGATGAATCGAAAAGCCGAGACATCGATGTAGTACAAACGGTACATCACATGGATCGAAACACAAAACAATTCGGGACATCGACGCAGTACAAACGGTACTTCAGATGAATCGAAACACAATAAAAGTACATGGGTCGCAAGCCCATAAATAAATGAGATGAAGCTCAATAAAACGAGGTACCGTCCCCTTCGTGGACAAAGAGACATCGCATATTGCTAGTCTAAACCATAAAATGATCATCATCGATCATCAATAAGTGTCAATTACAGTAAGCTAGTAAATATATGAGCTTAGCTTCGTGTCCATAACCACTACCTTAACTTAAATATTTACAAACAAATTGTAAATCTCCACTAGAAAATTGTCACAAGCGATTCAATCGAACAAGTTCAAGAATTAACCAATGAAGTAAATGCAAGCGTTTCATACCACCCGTTTTACCAAGCCGTTTAATTAGATTTCTCATACGAGCGAGGAAAATGTTTGTATATACTAATAGATTGGAAAACGGTTTTAATAAATGAGCTTTGTATAGAAATAGTGTTGAAATCGTTTTGATGAAAGAGTTTTGATATTTACTACTAGTATAGAAACCTTTATATTTTTGAAGTGACAAATCACAAAAATGATTGTAAAACAATCAATCACCGAAATTCACATACGAAGACGAGAATAAAATCCAAAGAAATCGATATCAAATCCATCGAAATGGATATTTCAAAAATTCCCAAAGAAAATGTCATCAAAGTCGATAATAAATGATAACAACAAAAGGGAAACAACACGAATCGATTAAAGTTGGAAATTCAACAAAATAGACAATATAGGCAAAATTGGCAAATAGGAGCAGGTCGGTCAACCGGACTGGCTGAGTCGGTTGACTGAACCAAAGGTGGATGTGCTCGGGTAGCAGGTCTGTCGACCGGACTCTGAGCTCGGTCGGCCGGAGCCTGTAACCTGCACTTCTAAAACAGAGGCAGGAAGTGCTCGGGAAGCAGGTCGGTCGGCCGGTTACAGAGCTCGGTAGGCTGGACACTGTTGCCAGTACTCCCATGCCTATCTAATGAATGTCAATCCCTTCCGAATTGCAATCGGTCGAGCAACGACACTAAGGATTTACGCCATCGACTACCCGGCCATATAAGCTCTTCGATTCATCACCAAACACATGATCAAAACATCAAAGTTAGGATTTTTAAAGAATTGAACTCGAAACACTAAAAATTGGAATATTCACCAAATCAATCCAAATCAAAAGCAATTACACAAGAATAAGTGTTAGGAATTCATACCTAACAATCGAAGATAGTTATAGACTAAGATGTGAGATAAAAATCTCACCTTTAACCCAAAACAAATGAAGAAGAAGCTATAGAGCAATGGCCAGAACAATCACTCTTCAATTCCAACCCAACAAGCTTGAATCTAAGCTTAAAGGAGAAACATTTCCTAAATTAGGTTTAGGAAATTTCTGAAATTGAATGGAGAAAGTGTTGGAGAAGATGAAGAGAAGGCTTACCAAAGCTTCTTCTTGAATTTGGAGGTAGAATCTTGAATTTGCAATAAAGATTAGGTCTTGGAGTTTTAGTTTCTCATTCCTCCCACCATTGTTGCTAAAGCTTGAGTATTAGGAATTAAAAATTAAGTAATGAAGAGTTGGTGTAACGACCCAGAATTTTTATTAATTAAAATTTGAATATTTAATTAATTTTAAATATTAATAAGTGAATTTATAAGTCAAATAAATTTTTATTTGAATTATTGGATTTAATTGGATAATTAAATCGATAATTTAATATGTTAAATTATGGAAATAATTGAAAATTGAGTTAAATATGATTGAAAATGATTTGTAAAATTTTATTTTATCATATGGAAGTTAGAACGATATTTTAGAACTTTTAAAATCGAATTTAAAGTTAATTTGTGAAAATTGAATATTTTGATATTAAAATCGACTAGTGAAAATAGTCAATTTTTGAGCAGTCTCAGAATTGAACGAAACCAGTTCCATTGGATCCGTAATAGTTAGTTATTACCGGATTTCAATTTTCGTGTCAATCGGAGCTATCGTTTGATCGTGCCAGTTCGAAACGCATCGAATCGTTTTTAATTTAAATTTGGCGAGTGAAAATAGCCATTTTTCAAAAAGTCTCGGATTTCGACGAAACTAGTTTCATCGGATCCGTAAAGTGATATTATTGTAAGGTTTCAAATTTCAAGTCAATTGGATTTACCGTTTGTCCGGTACAAATTAAAACGCCTAGAAAATCGCTTAAATCGGTTTAATTCAAATTGAGCGTTTATAGCCATAACTCGCACATACTTCCGAATTAGCTTCCGAAACCTGTTCCATTGTGTCCGGAACGCGGGATAAACCCTAGGAATGTCAGTTTCGGCGCGTAAATCGGAGTTCGGAATTTCTGGATGAATAGTGTTCGATTTTTTCTCTATAAATAGCCCTCACTCTAAAATAAAAAAAAATATATACAAAACCCTAGTTTCAACTGCAGCCGCCATCCTATTATAAACGGCCAGAATTTTCCCACCTTCTTCCCTCGATTTCTTCCAATCCGTCAACATTCGTCAAAAACATTCAACTACAAAGTGGTAGAGCACGACGAGAGCTACGAGATCAACGGTTATGATCGAATATGGTGTCGCGAGGAGGCAGCTAGGAGGGGCCGACGCCTGGAGCTTGCGCACGCAACCCTAGGCACTAGAGGTGGCCGAGCTCCACCATAGGGGGGCCGAACATAGTGCAAGTCGAGTGCTTCGCGATGGTGGTTGTGTGATGGAGTTTAGTCGAGAGATGGTGTTGCAAATTGTAACCCTAATCCTAAGAGATGGGTTCGGCGGCCTCGTGTTTGACCTGTAGGGTGAGCGCGTGATGTAGGAGATGATGTTGGGAGCGTTGGATCTGAATCTCACGGCCAAGATTGCTTTGGGTATAAAATTAGTAAATTTATATTGTAAATTAGCAAGTTTAAATACGTGTAACTTCAAAAATTCATAACTTTTTCATACGAGGTCGAAAAAATGCAAACTCAGTCGCGTTGGGATCGTATGGACGAGCACTACGCGATGGAGTTGGTTTGGAGTCGTTTGGAGTTAGTGAGAATTTTGGGTAAAATTAAACGTCCGTTTACTTTTATTCGAAATGAATCGCTAAAACGGAATTTAAAATCAAGGTGAGAACTTCTCACTCAATCTAATCGGTTTCGATTTTATTTTAAATAGTTAGATTTAAAATATTTGAATGCATGTTTGAATGATGATTGATATCTATTGATTGTTAAAATAGACATTATGCGCCGTTAGTAAGCGGATGTTATTTAATAAAAACATATACCGCGAATATTTCATAAACAGTGAAATTGGTATTATAAATAATATCAATATATATATATATTGGCATATGTATATATTGCAGTTGTTGATTCCCTGCATTTTTTAGCGGATGAGACCCTATTACGCCGTTATTAAGCGGATAATATTTAATAAGAACATATACCGCGATAATTTCGTACTGGAGCGAAATTGGTATTGTGCTAATGTTTTTGGATGCAGGAAAACAGGTTGGAGGGATCCAACTGGATTCCTCAACAGTATTTATTTGATTTTGGATATTTTGATATTCGTTGATTATCATATACGATATGTGATATCGTTGTTGTCGTGATTGACTATTTGATGTGTAGCATCATTGGACCAAATTTGGAATTTTAAAATGATTTCAAAGTGATTTTTGAAAGTATACGTTATAAAATAATTTTGGAATTGATCCATTTTAAATAAATAAACGTTATAATTTTTAATGTTATAAAAAAAATTATGATTTTTGAGAAATATAGTTAAAAACTGATTTTTAAGAATATGATGCTATTGATTTTATAAAATAGTTTAATCGGGATTTTAGAATTCATTGTGAAAAGTTTAAATATAGGATTTATAAAATTTAATTATTTTATGAATCAAAAATGGTGAAATTATAAAGGAATTTAAAGACGTTTTTAAAATATTAATATGAATTGATTTATATAAAGGATTTATAAATTGATATTTATAAATTAAAACATTTGAATTATAAAACGAGTTTTTATAAGTGTTTGAATGAAGTGAAAATAAATTTCATTAAAGAATGAAATTTATAAAATTATAAACTGTGAAGTTATAAATAAAATTTATAAATAGTAAGATTTATAAATTTTGTGAAATTATTGAAGAATAGATTGGTTAAATAAATGGATCTTATAAGTTATAAGATTTATAAATTGGAAAGTCTTTAAAAGAACGATTTTGTAAAATAATCGTTTTATAAGAAATTAACTTATAATATGAACTTTTAGTTTATAATTGAGTTATAAACTGGAATAGGTTAATAAAAGAATTTATAAAAAAGGAAGTTTTTATAAATAAATAGAAATGGAATTTATAAACATTGTTTTATAAATTCGCAAATGACTTATTTTGACAAGAAAATTTGTTGAAACCTATAAATGGAGTTATATTCACATTTTTGAATAGTGAATAATCCTTTGAATTAAAATGAATAAAAGGATGAAACTGTTAATGAAGTATATTCACGTTTTTGAATAGTGCATAACACGTTAAAGAAATTGTTTTGGATTTGGATGTTTTAAATAGAATTAAAACGATCGAATAATGTTTTAAAATGTGTTGAGATTCGAAACCATAGATTTCAAGATTTATTGTTGAAATAGACGTTTTCGAGAAATAGAAGGAAATGGTGGACTATAACACTGTTGTTATAGTAAATGGTTTCCGAAAGGAAATGTTTTGCATAGTATTGGGATTTATATATCTATTTTAATTTCGAATCCCTATACTAGTGATTTTTGAGTCGTCGTAACGATGTTTTACGCAACATTCGTTTTGGCCCAAATAAATATGTTAAGAGAATGATTTCCTTAAAGAATGAAATATATACTTAATCTCGATTGAAGTATATTGAATATTTTCTAAGTGTTGAAAATAAATAAAATTTGTGAATCACTTATTAAATAAGTATGGAATTGTTTTCCAATATGAAGTGATATTTAGAATTTATCTTTTTAAAGATAAATTGAAAATGAATAATTGAAATCGAATATTCATTGATATTTTGGAATTATAAATTCACTAAGGAATTTATAAAGGAAGTGGAATTGGTTTAAAAATAACTATTGATTTATTTTTGAAGTATGAAATAATATATCTTGTAAAGATATTTTTGGAAAATAAATAATTTGGAAAATTATTTGGAATCTGGTGATGTGTGCATATCTATTGATAGTTCAATAACCGACTATCAATATTTCCCTTTGAATGGGTAATTGATGTGATTTCTTTGAATGTGAATGCTACACTTATTTTTGAATAAGCGCTCACTATTCGGGTTAACCGGGAAAGGACCATGGGGTCGTATAACCCATTCCGAATATGTGATACGTCGTTATAATTGCATTAAAGATCGGTGTTGAAGACCCGGTATTTGCGAGAGCGATAGGATGACCTGTCGATTGTCTCTGCACTGAGTTGCAGCGGTATAGAGACTCCCTAAGTGATGGGAAATCCGATCAGGATTGTGAATATCCGGATTGCAAGGACTTCTTTGTAAGTGCCTTCGGTTTTGTTCGATCCCGGAACAGACTTGTATGGATTGTGTGTCTGACATTACAAGTTGAGATATAAAGCCGATTTCTTTCAAATATATTTCTGTGGTGGCGGAGAATTTATTCTTTTAGCTTAACACCCTTCTCTGAGACGTACGAGCTCAGAGGTTATATAGTTGAAGTTATCAGCGATATATTCCCAATTTGGTAATGTGACACGCTGAGTGTTGCTGTAAATGATCATTGTGTTGATTATTGTGATAGGATCATTTATTTGATCGTCTATCTTAGTGATCATTGTGTTGATCATTTGTTGACCCAAAGCATGGCTTTTTTATAAAGTATGTTTTTGTGGACGTGACTTCGTCGAACCTCACACCCCGGAAATGGTCAAAACAGGAAAGATGCGGCAAGGTTATGAGGGGTAGCACCCTTTAGGGTATGTACGTTTCCTTCTGGATAGAGGTGGTATCATGGTATGGAGCCCAGATATTTAACTTATGTGGTTACTACGAATTTATTACTTTGTGGTTGTTGGTTTTCGGGATCCCGTGAGAAAGGTCGTTTACGATCGGGGAATGGCGTGCTCGTGTCAGTAGTTACCCAGTTAGGGGTAACCCGGCCTTGTGTTGGCAGAGTTCCGGTTTGGTTCTCGGGGATGTCTTTCCAGAGGCATTCTCATGTGGCAATGGGAAGTTCCTTGGCCTGACCATTTGTTGGAAATCCAAAGAAACAATACGTGACTTGTACGGTTTTAGTTGTAGAACCTGCCATCTAATATGGTAGCTATTAGTAGGCATAATATAATGGTACCTATGCTGGCTAAGATTTATATTCTACTTTCGAAATGAATTTTTCCTACACTATGCACTAATAATAATATGAAATGTTCTTTTAAATGCGTATCAAGCATGTTTGACTATCATAAGGAGAAATCTTCTCCAAGTCTGCGTTTGCATTGTGTGTGTGGCAGGAGGTCTTATGGTAGTCTCATTTTTAAAAGCATTGCGAATTGAATTTAAAAATATTCCTCTATTTTGATTTTAAAGATAAATAAACTGTTTTGAGTTCTCACACCAGTCACATGACTGACTTGGAGTTTATTGTTTTCCTTCCTAAACTCTAGGTGCCCACCAATTTCCACACGGGCAGTCAAGAGTTAAGGTTTATCAGGATATTCAGGATATTCTGGAGTTGCTGGAGGCAAGCTGCATGGCATGACGTATTACTAGTTTATATAGTATTTCTTTTTCCGCTGTTTGATGTTGTATGTTGTTGTACACTCTGATGATATGATGTAATGAAATGAAATGTAATGTAATAACTGATATAGTTCTTTGTTTAAAGATTATTCATTTATTATTATATGTTGTTCCGCTGCGAATTGTGAGATTCTGATGTTGTTCTGTTGTTTTCTGTTCCGTTCTGTTTTTCTATCTCTTCTCTATTCTCTCTTTTCTATTCCATTTTCTAATTTTCTGATTTCTTTTCCCTCCATCTTCTACCTTTTTCTCTCTTCTTTTCTACTTTTTCTTTTCTTAAATTCTTTTCTTAAAACCATAACATTTCGGGTTTTTGGCCTTCGATTTCTCAGCAGTCGATAAAGTGAGTATCGATGTTGAATTTTCGAAAGTCGAAAATTCCCGGAGCGTTACATCTGCTATCAGAGCTTATGGTTAAGCGACAACCATGGTTCTGTTGGGTATAATTCATTAGAGATAGAGTCAGTAGTACTCTAGAATGAATTTGAGTGTAATAATAGCTATGAGAGCGTATTTGTTAGTGAATATAAAATTGTTTTATATTGTGATGATTGGTTTATTGAGTGGCATATGAACCTTCGTCAGCACGGTATGTACAACTATGCCGAAGGGGTTTCTAAACACTTGAATAGAACAATTCGACACAATATTGTTTTAAAATTAGGTAAATGAAATAATTTTACCTTGATTATATTTTTATATATAAAGGAATAATTTTTCAGAATTATTAAAGTGTATGTAAGTTGATTGTTTAGTTGTTTGAATAATCTAAATAAAGGAATAATTGTATAAGCAAATGAATTATAAGAATTGAATTATAATCAAAGTGATTTACAATTGTGAAATAAACTTATATATATAAGAAGTGAAACTATATGAATATATTTATGAATATGAATTGTAAATAAAAATGAATGTGAACTAAAGTTATGCAAATGAAATTCAACTTTTGTAATTGAATTGAATGAATGGATTGAATGTAAATCAATTAAATGTGAATAGTTGATATGAAATAATGAATGTAAGTGTAATTCATTAAAATCTAATGTTATTAGAAAGTTGAATAGTTGAATGAAAATCATTTAATTAAACCAATTATAAGTAAAGGAATTTGGTTGTAATTAATATACATTGATTGTTATATGATTATTAGTTGATTGTATATGAATTCGTTAAGAGTTAATGAAATTGAAAGCTAAAGTAATTGAAATCCAATTGGAAGTTAAGTGAATCTTAAATAGAATTGAATTTGAATTGGAAGTGAACCAACTTGAATGTGAATTAGTGAATATAAACTAATTGAAAATGAATGTTAGTAAACCCAATGTTAATGAATCAAATGTGATTAAATTGAAAACCAATTCATTGAATATTAATGAGAATATAAATGAATATTTATTGGTTATGAATGATAGTTGGTTGATGTTTGCATTTGTTGCTTTTGTTTCAGTTGCTATATGATGTATATTGATACTATTGTCTATATGCATGTTCTCATGTTGTTTGTTGAGTGATTAGTAGGTGTGGATTGTGTTTGCTTCGCATTTGGAGCTCGCTTTTGCGCTATATTAGCCGTATATGCTTGCTAATAAAATATAAGGTACATATCTCGGATTACATATCGTACTTTTACACCTTTTTCCCTTCGGGATGCCTCATTACTTGACGAGATGTATATTTGTGATATATATACTGTCATTTTTTTTTTCGGATCGAGCCGCGCAAAGGAGACTATGGCGAATTTTTCCGAAAATTTAAGGCGTTAGGAAAAATTTGAGAAAATTGGAAAATTTTGAAAACTTAAACTTTGATTTGGGAGTTGAAAGTTAAACAATAGTAGTTGTTTTTGAAAAGATAACTAAGTATGATTTGAAAACTTAGTAAAGTATTATAAGAAGTTTAACTATGGATTTTGGAAAGTTAATAGATTCAGTAACTTTTCTTACTTGTAATTTCAAGGACGAAATTCTTTTAAGTGGGGAAGATTGTAACGACCCAGAATTTTTATTAATTAAAATTTGAATATTTAATTAATTTTAAATATTAATAAGTGAATTTATAAGTCAAATAAATTTTTATTTGAATTATTGGATTTAATTGGATAATTAAATCGATAATTTAATATGTTAAATTATGGAAATAATTGAAAATTGAGTTAAATATGATTGAAAATGATTTGTAAAATTTTATTTTATCATATGGAAGTTAGAACGATATTTTAGAACTTTTAAAATCGAATTTAAAGTTAATTTGTGAAAATTGAATATTTTAATATTAAAATCGACTAGTGAAAATAGTCAATTTTTGAGCAGTCTCAGAATTGAACGAAACTAGTTCCATTGGATCCGTAATAGTCAGTTTTTACCGGATTTCAATTTTTGTGTCAATCAGAGCTATCGTTTGATCGTGCCAGTTCGAAACGCATCGAATCGTTTTTAATTTAAATTTGGCGAGTGAAAATAGCCATTTTTCAAAAAGTCTTGGATTTCGATGAAACCAGTTTCATCGGATCCATAAAGTGATATTATTGTAAGGTTTCAAATTTCAAGTCAATTGGATTTACCGTTTGTCCGGTACAAATTAAAACGCCTAGAAAATCACTTAAATCGGTTTAATTCAAATTGAGCGTTTATAGCCATAACTCGCACATACTTCCGAATTAGCTTCCGAAACCTGTTCCATTGTGTCCGGAACGCGGGATAAACCCTAGGAATGTCAGTTTCGGCGCGTAAATCGGAGTTCGGAATTTCCGGATGAATAGTGTTCGATTTTTTCTCTATAAATAGCCCTCACTCTAAAATAAAAAAAATATATACAAAACCCTAGTTTCAACTGCAGCCGCCACCCTATTATAAACGGCCAGAATTTTCCCACCTTCTTCCCTCGATTTCTTCCAATCCGTCAACATTCGTCAAAAACATTCAACTACAAAGTGGTAGAGCACGACGAGAGCTACGAGATCAACGGTTATGATCGAATATGGTGTCGCGAGGAGGCAGCTAGGAGGGGCCGACGCCTGGAGCTTGTGCACGCAACCCTAGGCACTAGAGGTGGCCGAGCTCCACCATAGGGGGGCCGAACATAGTGCAAGTCGAGTGCTTCGCGATGGTGGTTGTGTGATGGAGTTTAGTCGAGAGATGGTGTTGCAAATTGTAACCCTAATCCTAAGAGATGGGTTCGGCGGCCTCGTGTTTGACCTGTAGGGTGAGCGCGTGATGTAGGAGATGATGTTGGGAGCGTTGGATCTGAATCTCACGGCCAAGATTGCTTTGGGTATAAAATTAGTAAATTTATATTGTAAATTAGCAAGTTTAAATACGTGTAACTTCAAAAATTCATAACTTTTTCATACGAGGTCGAAAAAATGCAAACTCAGTCGCGTTGGGATCGTATGGACGAGCACTACGCGATGGAGTTGGTTTGGAGTCGTTTGGAGTTAGTGAGAATTTTGGGTAAAATTAAACGTCCGTTTAATTTTATTCGAAATGAATCGCTAAAACGGAATTTAAAATCAAGGTGAGAACTTCTCACTCAATCGAATCGGTTTCGATTTTATTTTAAATAGTTAGATTTAAAATATTTGAATGCATGTTTGAATGATGATTGATATCTATTGATTGTTAAAATAGACATTATGCGCCGTTAGTAAGCGGATGTTATTTAATAAAAACATATACCGCGAATATTTCATAAACAGTGAAATTGGTATTATAAATAATATCAATATATATATATATTGGCATATGTATATATTGCAGTTGTTGATTCTCCGCATTTTTTAGCGGATGAGACCCTATTACGCCGTTATTAAGCGGATAATATTTAATAAGAACATATACCGCGATAATTTCGTACTGGAGCAAAATTGGTATTGTGCTAATGTTTTTGGATGCAGGAAAACAGGTTGGAGGGATCCAACTGGATTCCTCAACAGTATTTATTTGATTTTGGATATTTTGATATTCGTTGATTATCATATACGATATGTGATATCGTTGTTGTCGTGATTGACTATTTGATGTGTAGCATCATTGGACCAAATTTGGAATTTTAAAATGATTTCAAAGTGATTTTTGAAAGTATACGTTATAAAATAATTTTGGAATTGATCCATTTTAAATAAATAAACGTTATAATTTTTAATGTTATAAAAAAAATTATGATTTTTGAGAAATATAGTTAAAAACTGATTTTTGAGAATATGATGCTATTGATTTTATAAAATAGTTTAATCGGGATTTTAGAATTCATTGTGAAAAGTTTAAATATAGGATTTATAAAATTTAATTATTTTATAAATCAAAAATGGTGAAATTATAAAGGAATTTAAAGACGTTTTTAAAATATTAATATGAATTGATTTATATAAAGGATTTATAAATTGATATTTATAAATTAAAACATTTGAATTATAAAACGAGTTTTTATAAGTGTTTGAATGAAGTGAAAATAAATTTCATTAAAGAATGAAATTTATAAAATTATAAACTGTGAAGTTATAAATAAAATTTATAAATAGTAAGATTTATAAATTTTGTGAAATTATTGAAGAATAGATTGGTTAAATAAATGGATCTTATAAGTTATAAGATTTATAAATTGGAAAGTCTTTAAAAGAACGATTTTGTAAAATAATCGTTTTATAAGAAATTAACTTATAATATGAACTTTTAGTTTATAATTGAGTTATAAACTGGAATAGGTTAATAAAAGAATTTATAAAAAAGGATGTTTTTATAAATAAATAGAAATGGAATTTATAAACGTTGTTTTATAAATTCGCAAATGACTTATTTTGACAAGAAAATTTGTTGAAACCTATAAATGGAGTTATATTCACATTTTTGAATAGTGATTAATCCTTTGAATTAAAATGAATAAAAGGATGAAATTGTTAATGAAGTATATTCACGTTTTTGAATAGTGAATAACACGTTAAAGAAATTGTTTTGGATTTGGATGTTTTAAATAGAATTAAAACGATCGAACAATGTTTTAAACTGTGTTGAGATTCGAAACCATAGATTTCAAGATTTATTGTTGAAATAGACGTTTTCGAGAAATAGAAGGAAATGGTGGACTATAACACTGTTGTTATAGTAAATGGTTTCCGAAAGGAAATGTTTTGCATAGTATTGGGATTTATATATCTATTTTAATTTCGAATCCCTATACTAGTGATTTTTGAGTCGTCGTAACGATGTTTTACGCAACATTCGTTTTGGCCCAAATAAATATGTTAAGAGAATGATTTCCTTAAAGAAGGAAATATATACTTAATCTCGATTGAAGTATATTGAATATTTTCTAAGTGTTGAAAATAAATAAAATTTGTGAATCACTTATTAAATAAGTATGGAATTGTTTTCCAATATGAAGTGATATTTAGAATTTATCTTTTTAAAGATAAATTGAAAATGAATAATTGAAATCGAATATTCATTGATATTTTGGAATTATAAATTCACTAAGGAATTTATAAAGGAAGTGGAATTGGTTTAAAAATAAATATTGATTTATTTTTGAAGTATGAAATAATATATCTTGTAAAGATATTTTTGGAAAATTATTTGGAATCTGGTGATGTGTGCATATCTATTGATAGTTCAATAACCGACTATCAATATTTCCCTTTGAATGGGTAATTGATGTGATTTGTTTGAATGTGAATGCTACACTTATTTTTGAATAAGCGCTCACTATTCGGGTTAACCGGGAAAGGACCATGGGGTCGTATAACCCATTCCGAATATGTGATACGTCGTTATAATTGCATTAAAGATCGGTGTTGAAGACCCGGTATTTGTGAGAGCGATAGGATGACCTGTCGATTGTCTCTGCACTGAGTTGCAGCGGTATAGAGACTCCCTAAGTGATGGGAAATCCGATCAGGATTGTGAATATCCGGATTGCAAGGACTTCTTTGTAAGTGCCTTCGGTTTTGTTCGATCCCGGAACAGACTTGTATGGATTGTGTGTCTGACATTACAAGTTGAGATATAAAGCCGATTTCTTTCAAATATATTTCTGTGGTGGCGGAGAATTTATTCTTTTAGCTTAACACCCTTCTCTGAGACGTACGAGCTCAGAGGTTATATAGTTGAAGTTATCAGCGATATATTCCCAATTTGGTAATGTGACACGCTGAGTGTTGCTGTAAATGATCATTGTGTTGATTATTGTGATAGGATCATTTATTTGATCGTCTATCTTAGTGATCATTGTGTTGATCATTTGTTGACCCAAAGCATGGCTTTTGTATAAAGTATGTTTTTGTGGACGTGACTTCGTCGAACCTCACACCCCGGAAATGGTCAAAACAGGAAAGATGCGGCAAGGTTATGAGGGGTAGCACCCTTTAGGGTATGTACGTTTCCTTCTGGATAGAGGTGGTATCATGGTATGGAGCCCAGATATTTAACCTATGTGGTTACTACGAATTTATTACTTTGTGGTTGTTGGTTTTCGGGATCCCGTGAGAAAGGTCGTTTACGATCGGGGAATGGCGTGCTCGTGTCAGTAGTAACCCGGCCTTGTGTTGGCAGAGTTCCGGTTTGGTTCTCGGGGATGTCTTTCCAGAGGCATTCTCATGTGGCAATGGGAAGTTCCTTGGCCTGACCATTTGTTGGAAATCCAAAGAAACAATACGTGACTTGTACGGTTTTAGTTGTAGAACCTGCCATCTAATATGGTAGCTATTAGTAGGCATAATATAATGGTACCTATGCTGGCTAAGATTTATATTCTACTTTCGAAATGAATTTTTCCTACACTATGCACTAATAATAATATGAAATGTTCTTTTAAATGCGTATCAAGCATGTTTGACTATCATAAGGAGAAATCTTCTCCAAGTCTGCGTTTGCATTGTGTGTGTGGCAGGAGGTCTTATGGTAGTCTCATTTTTAAAAGCATTGCGAATTGAATTTAAAAATATTCCTCTATTTTGATTTTAAAGATAAATAAACTGTTTTGAGTTCTCACACCAGTCACATGACTGACTTGGAGTTTATTGTTTTCCTTCCTAAACTCTGGGTGCCCACCAATTTCCACATGGGCAGTCAAGAGTTAAGGTTTATCAGGATATTCTGGATATTCTGGAGTTGCTGGAGGCAAGCTGTATGGCATGACGTATTACTAGTTTATATAGTATTTCTTTTTCCGCTGTTTGATGTTGTATGTTGTTGTACACTATGATGATATGATGTAATGAAATGAAATGTAATGTAATAACTGATATAGTTCTTTGTTTAAAGATTATTCATTTATTATTATATGTTGTTCCGCTGCGAATTGTGAGATTCTGATGTTGTTCTTTTCTTTCTGTTCCGTTCTATTTTAAAATTATGTTCTATGTTTTCTATCTATGTTCTCTATTCTCTTTTCTTTTCCCTCTATTTTAAAATATTCTATCTTCTTTTCCCTATCTAAATTTTCTATCTTTTTCTTTCCTTAAATTTTTCTTAAACCCTTAAGGGTTCGTATTTTCGTTCATCTTGAATTAATCAATGGAGATTAGTGTCTATTCAAGGAGTACGGATTTACGGGTCTTTACAGTTGGAGTGGAGTTGGGTTCAAATGTTAGGTTAATGGGCTGAAACCCAAACCAAAGCCCTAAGTGAAAAAGTAGCAAAATTATACTATCTCCAAACATATCAAAGTTTATACTTAAAAAGATCACAAACGTCATTTTGAACTCAATGGAAGGGGTCTCGAGTCACAATTCGACTGTTTGCAAAAAGTAGCTTTCCGTACTAAAATCTGACGAACGATGAAATATTTAAATAAAATATTTAAATATAAAAATTGATAAATATGCGGGTTGTTACAGACAGGTTCATAGTAAGCCCATAAAAACTATGTAATTGAACACAGAGTCCTTAAATGTTTATTAGGTTATTAGTTAGCCCATGAAAAATATTAGGTTAATAATAATCCTAGAAACTATAATTAAGGCAGATAGTCAGAATGAATGAGGATGGGTAATCCAAATTTGATTTGTTTGTTTTTCATATCATCGTAATTTTTTTAACCATTATGGATGTAGGAGCACAATATATGGTTTTATAAAGGTTTTAGGATACTAGTGAGGAGAAAACTCATTCTGCTAAGTGGTGTAGTCTGACTAGATATCTATTTGGTTTGAGATGATAGACTATTATTTGTACCAGGTTTTATGTCTGACTCGAAGTTTTTCCTTTCTCCTTAAACTCTCAAGTACTTAATTGATTTTGAGTAGATTGAGGTTTAGAATTTTTTTTTCCACTTCTTAGACTAATAAAGCTTCCGGAGGCGTGAAGGAGGCATATAATTATCTAGAGAAATCTTTTCCGCCGTGTGTTTTTTTGTAAAGGCAGATGTATTAGCCTTATTATATACTCTAATCAACCAAGGGGGCATCTTCATTGTCGCTTTTGGTCTATATATAATAATTATATTTTTGCTGAACGTGGTTAATGTTTTGGAATTATGCACTGAACATGAAATGTTTTGAATGGAATGTGGAATATGTTTTTAAATGGTTAATTTTTTTCCCATATTCTTATGATCTGTGTATCAATGAATCTAGCACTGCCGTATTTCGTCGTTGAAGATTATTAACTATGAATGACTGCAGCATCCATAGCTACTAGTTTTGGGCCTCCAAATAGGGGAAGGTTATATTTTCAAAATAGTTGGGATTTCAATGTGTTCCTTTGCCAATGGGAAGGTAAGGAAATCCTCGAATTGATGCTTGCACAAAGCTTGCTAAATGTCTAAATAAACAAAAAGTAGTGCATATATGGGTTTCCACTTATAAGTAATTTCCACTATAGCAACACGCCCCATAGCTAGATCAACATGTAGTATAGAAGGCAACAACGCATCAAGCTTAATCTTAATCAAATCCATCGCATAACCAAGTTTATCTTTGCTAACCGTAGCAGCATCTAAACAAACTAAATCTCCAGGGAGTAAAGCCAACTAATTAACACCAGTCACAGATTGTAACACCGATGAAATTTTAGTGAATTAAAATGCAAACATGTATAGATAATGTGTGTTCTCTAGCAGAGTCCATGGAAGGATTCCAACAAGTAATAATAATTGGTTTCCCTAGTATGATAGAAGGCTTTGCTTCAAGGATTTTCAATCTATCTTACGGACATGAGAAGTCAAAATAAAACATTAAATTATCATGTCTCATTTTAATTTTTTCTTTTAGTCTCTATTTCTTCATCAAGTGATATTAAGCAACCGAGAAAGGGGAGTTTGTTAGAACCTTGAATTTTGGTGTTTTGATTGTGACAACTATATAAGTAAATATATTGTTTAGATCTAAATAAACTTGCATGAGAAGATATTGTTTTTTACTCAAAAAATAGTCTAACAATTTGCAGACTAGATTTTGGATTGAAGCTTCAACAAACTATTAAGTTTAAGGTCTGAGTTTAGTAGTAAATATATGTTAAAATCTTTCTGAAGTGGTATATGCCAACATACACAATATGAAGTTTTTTAAAACAATCAGGTAATCCATAAAAAACTAAAAACTGCAAATCGAATGGCATAAGTCAGCCGATTGAACAATGTGCATGTGCACAAATTAGTTTGAATATTCAGACGGCTGACCATGCTATTTCAACTGGCTGAATTGTGTTTTTTTACACCATTTCCTTGCCATTTAGATTTTAATTAAATTCAGCTGGCTGAGTTGCTCCATTAAGACATTTGAATCTTCATAACGGCTATTTTTTCGAAAGACGCTTCATTTCAATAAAGAGGAACAACTCTTGATTAAAGACTTGCTTCCATATCTTTTCATGGGTATCTTTCATGAAGGAATAAAACTCTTAAACCTTTATAAATTGCCATGAATTCCATTTTTTTAATAACTAATTTTCACTCTTGTTTCTAATCTATCTTGCTATTTGAACTCTAACATTCAATACTTCATTCTGATCACTTATTCATTCATGAATACTTCATTAGTGATTTAATAAACTTCTTATCTTCATGAACTACATGATATACCACAAAGGAGAAGATTATAGGAAGGGTGTACTCTAAAGACATACCTTTGCTATTAAAAGAGCACATTTATTCAAGATAATTCTTTATATTATTGAAGTTCTGTTCGGTTGCTCAAGCGGGCGAAGCCCTATTTTGTTGCTTAGGCGGTTGAAGTCATGTTCGGTTGCTTGGGCGGTATAATACCAGTTCCTTCAGATTAAGTGAGGGTTGATAGTTAAATTCCAAAAGGAGTCTGGAACTGGACGTAGAATGGGAAGTTTGAACCAGTATAAAAATCTGTGGTGTCATTTACTTTTATATTTACACTCTACGTAGTATATAGTTTATTTAATATTCCATATTGCACGCTCCTTATTCATTTTCATTTGGTATCAGAGTCTGGAATTCTGTCGATCGTCACAACAGCATAGAATATTGTCCAGAAAAAAGATCAAATCAAAATACAGCTGAAAAACCCCACACACATTAATATACCCAAAAGGACACATTAGAAGACGTGGTGCATTGTAGGTATAACTGAAAACTAACAGAGACTAAGATTCACAAGAGAGAAACGGGAAAAAACAACGAAACTAAATAAGTATTTAATTAAAACAAAGCTTCATAATTAATTCATAAATAAGTCAAACGCTAAATATAACATGCATATCTCAAAACCCATCATTCTTATGAAATAAAAATTCACAGTCTTCAAATCAGAGTACGTAATATCCCTCATAAATAAACTAGTACATACAAGAACAAAAGTTGAAAATAATAGAAGTACATGGAAGAAATCTCCTTCAAGAAGAACTCCAAGCTGCAATAATGTACTAGCTTCTCCCATGATTGCCTAAGGGGAAAAGGGGAAAATAGAGAAGTGGGTCAGACTAAAAGTCAGGTGAATGATAGTAATTACTAGAGTCTTAAAGCAAGATAAAAGTAATAGATTCTACAACAATTCTAGCATAACTAAGGATAAAAAAGGAAATAGGTAAGAGATAAATAGGAAATTGATATGATTAAATATTTCTCAAGATAGGTTAACTTTGATTGCTTACACTTGTTCTTATTTAATTAGGCTGAATTCCTAACCCTTTAATTAGGATGTGACCCTAATTCTACCCTTTTTGATCGGCCTGCTACTCCATAGACCTTACTGTGTATCAGCCGCTATATAACTCCATACACAATGGCCAATGGTATTTACGAAAGATGCACATAGCAAATACTGTGGATCCAAACGACATATATAGCACTATACACAGAAGGCAATGGTGTCTACTAAAGACATCCATATTAAGCGCTTGGAACTCATAGCTATTACTGAGCACTTAAATGGAAGTCACAGGCGTAACTGCCACCATGCCCATGCTACCTTTTTCTACACCTATTGGGTCTTCTTATTACCTCCAACATCCAGCATAGTGTGCCCCTCGTCTCACTTCAGGCTAATGCGAGATCACCGTGTGTCCGTAGAAAAATAGGGGAAATGCAGTTGGTACTGTCCCTTTATCCAAACAATATCTAATTGTGCCCTTTATCAAAATCCTTGTGATTTGGACTTTTATTTGACAAATTACTACCATTCTTAATATAAGCATGCCTTAGGAATACTATTTGGTACAGGTCCAACTTTCATCTTTGCTTATTAACTTAGATAAATTATTCAAATAAGCTTTTATTATCATTTTTACTTTCTACGATATTCAATTTACCCTAAGCCATAAAATAAGCCCCATTCTATTTTTTTTCTTGTTATAACCTACGTTATAATCATGCTTATTATTTAACCCAAAGTCTAAGTATGAAAATAAGCTTCTTTCATCTTTTGCTCTCTTTAGTTATAATTATAAGTTATAACTAGGCTAATTATCTTTATTTTGTCCAATTCTAATTATAATTAGTGTAATTTCATTCCAATTCCATTATTTATTACAGCCCAATTCCATTATTTATTGCAGTCTTTATTATTTACATCTTATTTTCTACATTCAATATTCTTATTTATAAAATCCATATTCGCGTTTAATTTATTCTAATCCATGTGCGAAGAAAAGGGGAACGAAGAGAATAAACACTTACATAAAATCCAAAACTTCAAAAAAGATGTAAACAAAAAATAAATAAAAGTAAATAAATTTAAATACTTCAAATAGACTGTAAACCAATAAAAAGCTATGCTTAACAGTAATAAGTTCTAATTAACTGAAATAATACTAAAATTAGTGAAAGGAATAGCTCAAGGAAATAGACTGCAAATAACTCTAAAAACTGTAAATAACTACTAAAAAGGCTATTCCAAAAATCGTAGTAACACTACAACTATTGGAAACCCTATTATTTTAAATTACTTAAATAAACCTTAAAATAATTACAATCACCCACCTTTGGTCCTAAGTTTTTCCTTTGGTCTTCCCGGATCCACTTAGAGTTGTAAAACAATTTTATTTATGATGATTTTCTCCTCTGGAAAAATTATTCCATTTAGGGTCCTTCCTAGCAAGGTGAACCTAATTGGAGAAAATCTAGAATGAGAAAACTGTTAGGTCTAGGAGTCTATTTATAGGTGTAGAAGTGGATCTCGGACCGTTGGACTTGGAGATTAAATAGGATGCAACCACGTCATAGGCTGAATAAGACCCATAGGATGCAGAAGCGGAGGTACCGGATCGAAATAAAGAATGCAAATGATGTGTTTGGTGGTCACTAGCTCGTTCGAACGAATTAACATTCGTTCGCTTAGAGAAATACAAGGTGGGCCGACCAGGCGATCGACTGCCACCCTTCCCCAGGTCGACCGGCCGATTGATCTGACCATATATATATTGCTTATTTTTTTTATTTTATAACTTGGTCATATTAGCTCAGTTTCTGATGTTCTATATATGGAAATTGACTAGAAAATTACCACGGACACAAAGTGCAATTTCCATGGCTTAATTCTGATAATTTCACGAATTTATTTTATTATTTAATTAATTTAAAAATTAATTATTACGGGCTAAATTTTGGATTGTTACATTCTCCCCTCCTTAAGGGATTTTGTCCCCGAAATCACTAATGGTAAAAGAATGTACTAAATTTTTCATCCCATTCTAAAACCAACTACTCAATCATCAACCATTCATCCATTGTCCTTATGTTTTTCTAATGCATTTTAAGATACTTATGCAATTAGTGTAGTGTAAATGTCCCTAACTAATGCAAAATGTTATGTGGTCCACTGATTCAGTTGACCTCCTTTTTATGCAATAATATCCATGCCATGTGTCTAAATGAATGTAAAAATTTCCTATTGATAACTGATAGTTCGATATGTGTGCTAAAAACATCATCCAAATGCAACAATCATGTGATAATCATCCATTTATAGCAATCATGGAAATAAAATTAAAATGCACACACATCCATATGCATATGCTCTAGTGTCCTAGTTAGGCCGATCCCTATGGAATAATAGTGCCATGTGTGCATATATGTGTCCATGTCATCCACTAGCAAACACTTGTAACCACTAGCATAAATCATTCATAATATGTTCTATTAACATGTTTACATCAAATCCTACCATCCAGAGGTTAAATCCTAAGTTCTACCCTCCCAAAGGATAATAAACGAAAGAACCTATTCAAATCTAAGGATGGAAAAAAGAATTCTAAAACTTACCATCAAAAAGATAAGGATAGGATGTACGAGTCTTCTCTTCTGCTTCCCAAGTGGCGTCTGCAACATTATCTCCCCATTGTACCTTTACAAGTTGAACCTCCTTATTCCTTAGTCGCTTGATATTGCTTCGAACAACCTTCGTGGGGATATGCCGAACAGAAACTTCCCTTTCTACCTCCACCCCCTCTAACTGACTAGACTCTACAACCTCCGCTGAGTCATGTAAGCACTTTCACAAGTGCAAAACAAGGAAAACATCATGTACTCCTGTGAGTCTCTCTGGTAGCTTCACTTGGTAAGCCATCTTCCCAACTCTCTCTGTGATAGGAAATGGTCTAAAAAATCTAGGGCTAACTTTCTGTTTGATCCGAATCTTACCACCTTCCTAAGAGGGGATACTTTGATAAAAACTAAGTCTCCAACCTCAAACTGGTCTCTCCTCCACCTATCCGCATACGAGTTCTGTCTGTCTTGAGCCGTCTTCATCCTTCGCCGAATCAAATCCACCCTCTCAGAGGTTTCCCTAACCATATCGGGTACAGTAATAACTTCTCCGTAAACTCTATCCAATATGATGGAGACTTGCAAGGTCTCCCTTATAAAGCCTTAAATGGTGCCATTCCTATACTTGTTTGGCAACTACTATTGCACGCAAACACAACCCACGGATGATGCTCCGCCCAAGTTCCTCCAAAGTCCAAAATGCACATCTATGGCAAATCCTCAAGCACCCTATTTAACCTCTCCGTTTGGCATCTGTCTGGAGATGATAGGTCCTACTCAACCTAAGTTACGTCCCTAGAGCCTCCAGTAAGCTACTCCAAAACTCTCTAGTGAAAATGGGATCACTATCACAACAACACTAGAAGGAACTCCATGTAGATGGACTATCTCTCGAATATACAAGGGTGCCAATATGAAGCCGTACGCTTAGTCTTAACTGGGATGAAGTGAGCACTCTTGATCAATCCATCAAAAATCACCGAAATACTAGTGTTCCCATTCCTAGAACGGGGTAAACCATCAATGAAATCCATAGAAATACTGTCCCACTTCCACTCGGGCACTACTAAGGGATTAAGTAATCCACCAGGCTTCTCTGCTCTGCTTTTACCCTTTGGTATGTGAGACACTTAACTACGAATTCCACCACGTCCTTTTTCATACAACCCAATTGAACATCCCCTTTATATCCCGATACATTTTGTCACCATAAGGATGAATAGTAATACAGGAATGGTGTCTCCTCCAAATCTTCTCTCAATAAGTCACCGTTGTGTAGAACACAAAGCCTCCAATCTCTCCTTAGCCACCCGCTACTATCAATGGAATAATGTTGAATATGTCTTGAGATCACTCCTCAGCTAATCCTATCCATAATGTACATGAGTTCAGAATCCTCCCTCTGCCTCGAGCTAATCTGATCCATAAAGGTAGGCCTTACCTCTAAGGTTGCCAACAATCTAGCAGTAATGTCCGTTGAGGGCTTAAAATAAAAAGTAGAAATAAACTCCTAGTTCCTCCACTCTATGTACAAAGGACTATGGGTTGCCTTCTTCCTACTCAATGCATCCGCAACCTCATTACCCTTGCCTGGGATATAAGCTATCTCAAAATCATACAAGGCTAAAAACTCCATCCAAATTTGTTGCCTCAAGTTCAAGTCCTTCTGTGAAAATAGGTACTTCAAAGATTTATGGTCGGTAAAAAGCTTAAACCTCTCTCTAAGCAAATAGTGCCTCCAAGCCTTAAGTGCCAAAACTATGGCAGCTAATTCCAAATCGTGGGTAGAGTAGTTCTTCTCATGCGTCCTCAACTGCCTACTACCATAACACACCACCCTCCCTTCTTGCATCAACACCGCTCCTAGACCCGTTCCGCATGCATTAGTATATACCGTGAAAGGCTTAGCTCCGTCGGGTAAAGCTAACACTGGTTCACTAGTAAGGGCTCTCTTAAACTTCATGAAGGAATCCTCACAATCCAGGTCCCACATGAAAGTTTTATTCTTCTTAGTATGGCGCGTGAGTGGGGCCGAAATCTTGGCAAAGTCTCTAATGAACTTCCTATAGTAGCCTGCCAATCCTAGGAAGCTCCAAACCTTGGTAACATTCTTGGACGCCTTCCAATCTTGCACTGCGATAACCATTGAGGGGTCAGCAGCCAAACCTTCCTTCAAGACTATGTGCCCCAGGAAACAAACTTCCTCTTTCCAAATATGAAACTTCAAAAACTTATCTCTCAAATGATGACTACGATGTGTGTGAAGAACTACCCCCAAATGAACAGCATGCTCCTCCATATTCTTGGAAAATACCAAGATATCATCCACGAATACCACCACAAACTTATTTAGGACATCCCTAAAGACGCGGCTCATCAAATCGACGAAATAGATTAGAGCATTGGTTAGCCCGGAAGGCATAAACAACCACTCAAAGAATCCGTCTGGTGTCCTAAAGGCAGTCTTATCTATTCTGTCATCAACGACTCTAAGCTGATGGAAACCCGTGTCTAAATCAAGTTGAGAGAAAACCGAAGAACCTATCAACTGGTCAAAAAGATCATCAATCCTAGGAATTGGATATCGATTCTTCTTGATGAGCTTATTTAATTCCCTATAGTCCACATAAAGTCGAAAAAACTAACCGCCTTAGTGGCGAAGACGACTAGCACTCCCCACTACGATATGCTCCTTCTTATGAATCCCTTCTCCAAGAGCTCGCGAATATGCTTGCTCAATTCTTTCATCTCCCTAGGTGAAATGTATCTCACAGGTAACGCTACTTACTTGGTAATCTCCACTACTACAAAACAGGCCATTTGCATCGCCTTATTTGAATCGTTTGAAGTAAAAACTGATGCAAATAGAACCATTTGCATCAGTTCTATCTTAATAACTGATGCAATTGGTACGTAGAAAGCAATAGGTAATAAAAAAATCATATTTGCATCAGTTGGCATCAAAAGCTGATGCAAATACGTCGATGCAAATAGTTTTAGATGCATCGGTTTTAAAGTTAACCGATGCAACAACCTTAATTTGCATCCCAAATAAAAAATTTCGCATCGTTTCCGTAGCCAGGCGATGCAATTTCAATTTTTAGGTTTTTCGTTCCTCACCTTTTACTTCCCGCGTTTCCATTTTTTTCGCCGCTCCCATTCTTTTCCCCAAATATTTCGCCTGCCTTGAAACAAAAAAACCTAAATTGATTGTCTAAGTACGTTATTTCACGGTTAGATTTGACCTAACGAAACCCTAAAAGCGATCAATTTTGTGCGGTTAGGGTCGATGGAGAAGTTGTTTGCTGTCAGGATTGGTGGTTGCTACGAAGCAGTTGCAGAAGTGGATGGTGATGGAGTTGTTCAAAGAGGAGGGTTGCGGTGATGCTTGCGTGGCTGTTATTGGGAGTCGCGACTTTGTTCGTGGTTTTGTGCGGTGGTGGTTCTGGATAGGGAAAGTTTGCAGATAATACGGTATGATGGTGGTTTGATATGGCACGGCAGTGGTGGTCATGAATATAGTATTGGTAGATGTGTATTATGGTAGCAGTGTTGTTGAATTGCGGGGGTTGTCGAGTTGATGTTGGTCTGATTTGATGTGTGAAGTTGTTGAAGGTATTTGGTAGTGGGAGGTGAGGTGATGGTGGTTTGTAACTATTTTGCACTATTTTTTGTAGGCTGCTCGAAATAACATCTATTTAGCCGTTCCTCCACTTTTATATGCCATCAATAACTATTTAAAGTTTATTATGCAGGTGAGCAATAACGTCCTTTTCGAGTTGCTGAAAGTCGGAAACATTTATGAATTTTTGACATTTCTAGCCAAGGACATTGTTGAATAACTAGCCAATTCCCTTCTACCCTCCTTCCTTGTAACATTTACGAATTTGAGATCCTGAGTAATATCTTCCTGTGGCAACAACTTTTCAACTATATTTATTAATTGATCTACATCATTATCCTTTATTTGGAATATTTCAACGCTGCATTGTATGCACTTTTCCAAATTCAAGATGGTTAATATTTTGCTGATCTTAAGTTGGTTTTGTTTGTGTCCAGCCTCATTGCACGAGCTGAATTTCGAAAGGCTAAAGCAGTTATGGATGGATTTGGTGGTGCTGATTTTACAATATCTAAACTGCAAAGCAAGATAAGGTCTTGACCTCGCTATTATCATCAACTATATAAAGTGAGTGCTAAGAGGCAAGCTAGTGAACATTATAAGACTGACATAACTTATTGTCCATAGTATTGCTTGCTTAAACAATATTCCACCTTAAACATTTTCTTGTTTAATAAGTTGTTATTGGACTAACTTATGTTTTATGGCTAATGATTGTACATCTTAATAAAAAAAAAATCCGCTGTTGATCCAAGGAAATGGTTCTTTTCATATGTCATAACGTTCACCAGTTTTAATATAATCCTTGCATTAGGGAATTATTTACTTTAGCTTATCAGTTATGCTTCGGTAGCCCTTTTGTTTTTCTTCTTAAAACCCCATTTGAGACATGTATTTGTATTGTCAAGCAAGTTGCATAATATACTGAACCTATCTCATACAAAGAAACCAAGTGTTAGAACTTTGTTAAAATGTATTGAACTGTCTACGTGATTTTGCAACCTTTCAGTAAAATATATATTGAGAAAAAGGTGCATATGAAGAAAATAAGGAAAAACAGTATAATCTAAAGGTTAAATGGATTGCAATTGGTAAATTTTTAGTGATTCAATGAATATCATGCGGAAGTCATTACAGAATAGAGTAATTACCGTTTTAGTCTTACATATCTTATACTATACACACACATTCAATATTTTCATTTTTCTCTTAATTTTAGCATTTATGTACTCAAATCTCCTTGATTATTGAGTTTATTTTCAAAAAAGTTAAAGTTCAAATTCCACTAACCACCTTTATATTTAATAACCTAGTTACCTTATTCACTTTAAACTCAAGTATCTAGGTTAGAATCCAATGTCTCTTTGATCTAATATACTTTAGAGTCACTTCATTCATTTAAAGCATCTTTACTTTTTCATATTAGGTTTCCTCCTACTTATAAATGTCTTTTAAATTCCAAGCTCGAATCCTACTATATTATATTTTGTAGGCATTTTGAATGATCAAGCAAGGCCTTTGTTCAAATTTCATTGATGGTATTTTTGAAATATAAACTTCACTGAAAAATGCTAACAAAAACTTATGCTAACACTGATAAGAATAAGAAAGCAAAACTAATATATAAATTTAAAACAAATGAAGAATAATATATTAAATCAAAGAATCAAGAAATTAGTCTACAACAAATGAAGAATAATATATTAAATCAAAGAATCAAGAAATTAGTCTACCATGTATGTATGTATGTGTGCACAAACACACATACAAGCATGCATACACATACATACATATATAAGAAAAAGTGTATCAAGGGTGGATTTTTAAGTCTTTTTTTGGCTTCAGGGACAACTATTTTATTTTCAACGCCAAGGAGAAAAATTTCTTTAAATAAAGGAGAAGGCCGAAATGTTTGTCTGAAGGCCATGACATTTCTCATGACAATCCATGAACTTATCATTTTTAAGAATCAGACGATAATCAGATATATTCCATGGCTTATCTTTTTTAAGAATCGGCATAATGAAATTGTGGTTCAGACCATATATAAGCTTCCCATTATGGAAAATAGACGTAACAGCAGAAAAAAGATTGTCCATGGAATCAGTGAAGTTGAAGTAGTGTTAGAAGTGAAGGTGGAGGATGTAATCAGTGGTCCGGTGTGATGAAGCAGTTGCAGACTGAAATGTGGGATGTTGAGATGGAGATTGAATGGTGGATGAGGCAGTTTTGACTGTAGTTTGTTGATATGTTGTTTGAACTATTGTTGTTTTGTTTGAAAGGTTGTATTGGTTGAAGGGTTATTGTTTTGTAGCAGAAGTTGGAGTCTTGACTGTGATCTTATTGATGGTATGAAGTAGCAGGAAGTAGCAGGAAGTTGACAGCTTATAGTGACAGGTCGATTGGTCGGAAGGCAAATGTGGTAAGGAGAAAGTTGATGTGCAGCAGCAGTGTATTCAGGTGATTACAGTGGTGGGTAAGAATGTTGATTGGTCTGTGAGATAGTGGTCTGCAGTAAATTTCCTTCATTGTAACGACCCAGAATTTTTAGAAATTAAAATTTGAATATTTAATTAATTTTAAATATTAATTAGTGAATTTATAAGTCAAATAAATTTTTATTTGAATTTTTGGATTTAATTCAATAATTAAATCGATAATTTAATATGTGAAATTATGGAAATAATTGAAAATATAGTTAAATATGATTAGAAATAATTTGGAAAATTTTATTTAATCATACTGGAGTTATAGAGATATTTTAGAACTTTTAAAATCGAATTAAAAGTTAATTTGTGAAAATTGAATATTTTAATATTTAATAATTGACTGTAAAATAGCCAATTTTTGAACAGTCTCAGAATTGAACGAAACCAGTTTCATTGGATCCGTAATAGTTAGTTATTACCGGATTTCAATTTTCGTGTCAATCGGAGTTATCGTTTGATCGTGGCAGCTCGAAACGCATCGAATTGTTTTTAATTTAAATTTGGCGAGTCAAAATAGCCATTTTTCAAAAAGTCTCGGAATTCGACGAAACCAGTTTCATCGGATCCGTAATGTGATATTATTGTAAGGTTTCAAATTTCAAGTCGTTTGGATTTACCGTTTGTCCGGTACAAATTAAAACGCCTAGAAATCGGTTTAAATCGGTTTAATTCAAAATGAGCGTTTGCAGCCATAACTCGCACATACTTCCGAATTAGCTTCCGAAACCTGTTCCATTGTGTCCGGAACGTGGGGTAAACCTTAGAAACGCTGGTTACGGCGTCTAAATCGGAGTTCGGAATTCCCGGGATGAATAGTGTTTACGCTTGCTTTTCCTATAAATACACCCTCACTCTAAAATAAAAAAAAAAAAAACAAAACCCTAATCTATACAGGCCGCCTCCATGTATAATCAAGGGCTGAAACTTAATCTTCTTCATCCTTCAATTTCTCAAAATCCATGCATCGATTCATGAAAGTATCAACTACAAAGTTGTAGAGGGCTGTGAGTACTACGTTTTCAACGGCTATGATCTAAAATGGAGCATTGTAGTGGGAGATAGGGGGGCCGACAGGGGGGGATTTGCGCACGACTTCCAAGGCTAGAGTGCAGGCCGAGCTTGGCATGGAGGAGGGCGAGTGAAGCTCTTGCTGCGAGCTTTCCGTTGGTGTATCCTGATCGAAGTATAGTTGAGCGATGAGAGTGCAAGATGGAACCCTAGTTTTCTTGTAATGGGTTGTGATGTCGGCCTTGTTCCTGAAGATGGAACGCAAATGGGAAGATGAAGGGGGACGGTCCAGATGTGTGGGAGTGGGATCTGATGGCTGTAGATTGCTGTAGGTTTAAATATAAAAAGATTATGTTGAAATTAGTTTATAAAATCGTGTACAAACTTGTAAATTACATAACTTTTTCATACGAGGTCGAAAAAATGCAAACTCAGTTGCGTTGGAATCGTATGGACGAGCACTACGCGATGGAGTTGGTTTGGAGTCGTTTGGAGTTAGTGAGAATTTCGGGTAAAATTAAACGCGCGTTTAATTTTATTCGAAATAAATCGCTAAAACGGAAATTAAAACCAAGGTGAGAATTTCTCACTCAATCGAATCAGTTTCGATTTTATTTTAAATAGTTAGATTTAAAATATTTGAATGCATGTTTGAATGTTGGTTGATATCTATTGATTGTTAAAATAGACATTATACGCCGTTAGTAAGCGGATGTTATTTAATAAAAACATATACCGCCAATATTTCATAAACAGTGAAATTGGTATTATATATAATATCAATATATATATATTGGCATATGTATATATTGCAGTTGTTGATTTCCCGCATTTTTTGTTTAGCGGATGAGACCCTATTACGCCGTTATTAAGCGGATAATATTTAATAAGAACATATACCGCGATAATTTCGTACTGGAGCGAAATTGGTATTGTGCTAATGTTTTTGGATGCAGGAAACAGGTTGGAGGGATCCAACTGGATTCCTCAACAGTTTTTATTTGATTTCAGATATTTTGATATTTGATGGATTATCATATACGATATATGATGGATCGTTGTAGTCGTGATTGACTATTTGGTATGTAGCATCATTGGACCAAATTTTGGAATTTTAAAATGATTTATAAAGTGATTTTTGAAAATATACTATATATTTGGAATTTGATCTATTTTAAGTAAATAAACGTTATAATTTTTAAAGCTATAGAAATTATGATTTTGTGAAATATAGTTAAAAGTTGATTTTTGAGAAATAAAGGAACGATTTTATAAAATAGTTTAAATTGGATTTTTAAATACATTATAAAAGTTTGAATATACGATTTATAAAATTTGATTATTTTATAAATCAAAAATGGTGAAACTATAAAGGAAATTAAAGACGTTTAAAAGAATAATATAAATTGATTTATATTAAGAGATTTATAAATGGATATTTATAAATTGAAATATGGACGTTATAAAACGAGTTTTTATAAGTGTTTTGAATGAAGTGAAAATGAAATTCATAAATGAATGAAATTTATAGAATTATAAACTGTGAAGTTATAAAAGAAATTTATAAATAGTAAGATTTATAAATTTGGTGAAATTATTTGAAGAATAGATTGGTTAAATAAATGGATCTTATAAGTTATAAGATTTATAAATTGGAAAGTCTCTAAAGGAACGATTTTGTAAAATAATCGTTTTATAAGTAATTAACTTATAATATGAACGTTTAGTTTATAATTTAGTTATAAACTGGAATAGGTTAATAAAGGAATTTATAAAAAGGAAGTTTTTATAAATAATTAGAAATGGAATTTATAAACGTTGTTTTATAAATTTGCAAATGATTTATTTTGACGAGAAAATTTGTTGAAACCTATAGATGGAGTTATATTCACATTTTTGAATAGTGAATAATCCTTTGAATTAAAATGAATAAAAGGATGAAATTGTTAACGTAGTTTATTCACGTTTTTGAATAGTGAATAACACGTTAAAGAAATTGTTTTAGATTTGGTGTTTTAAACAGAATTAAAACGATCTAACGATGTTTTAAAAGATGTTGACATTCGAAACCATAGATTTCAACATTTATTGTTGAAATAGACGTTTTCGAGGAATAAAAGGAAATGGTGGACTATAACACTATTGTTATAGTAAATGATTTCCGAATGGAAATGTTTTTGTATAGTATTGGGATTTATATATCTATTTTAATTCCGAATCCCTATACTAGTGATTTTGGGTTGTCGTAACGATGTTTTACGCAACATTCGTTTTGGCCCAAATAAATATGTTTAAGTAAATGATTTCCTTAAAGAATGAAATATATACTTAATTCGATTTAAGTATATTGAATATTTTCTAAGTGTTGAAAATAAAAAGATTTGTGAATTACTTATTTTTAATAAGTATGGAATTGTTTCCAATATGAAGTGAATAATTAGAATTTATCTTTTTGAAGATAAATTGAAAATGGATAATTGAAATCGTATATTCATGAATATTTTGAAATATAAATTCATTATGGAATTTATAAATGAAAAGAAGAATTTGTTTAAAAATAAATGTTGATTTATTTTTGAGGTATTGAAATTTAATATCTAGTGAAGATATTTTTGGAAAATAAATAATTTGGAAAATTATTTGGAATCTGGTGATGTGTGCATATCCAGTGATAGTTCAATAACCGACTATCAATATTTCCTTTGAATGGGAAATTGATGTGATTTGTTTGAATTTGAATGCCACACTTATTTTTGAATAAGCGCTCACTATTCGGGTTAACCGGGAAAGGACCATGGGGTCGTATAACCCATTCCGAATATGTGATACGTCGTTATGAATTGCATTTGAAGATCGGTGTTGAAGACCGAGTATTTGTGAAAGCGATAGGATGACCTATCGATTGTCTCTGCACTGGGTAGCTCCTGGTATAGAGATCTCCTAAGTGATGGGAAATTCGATCGGGATTGTGAATACCCGTATTGCAAGGGCTTCGTAAGAAGTGCCTTCGGTTTTGTTCGAGCCCGGAACAGACTTGTATGGATTGTATGTCTGACATTACAAGTTGAGATATAAAGCCGATTTCTTTCAAATATATTTCTGTTGGTGGCGAAGAATTTATTCTTTTAGCTTAACACCCTTCTCTGAGACGTACGAGCTCAGAGGTTATGTAGTTGAATGTTATCAGCGATATATTCCCAATTTGGTAATGTGACATGCTGAGTGATGCTGAAATGATCATTGTGTTGATTATTTGTGATAGGATCGTTTATTTGATCGTCTATCCTTGTGATCATTGTGTTGATCATTTGTTGACCCAAAGCATGGCTTTTGTATAAAGTATGTTTTTGTGGACGTGAATTCGTCGAGCCTCACACCCCGTGAATGGTCAAAACAGGAAAGAAGCAGCAAGGTTATGAGGGGTAGCACCCTTTAGGATGTGTCCATTTCCTTCTGGAAAAGGGTGGTATCATGGTATGGAGCCCAGATACTTACTCATGTTGAAAACACTTTATGATTGTGTGAATTGATTACGAGCGCTAGGTGAAAAGGTCCCAAAGGACCGGGGGATGGCATATTCGGTCAGTTGTTACTCAGTTAGGAGTAACCTGGCCTTGTGTTGGTAGAGATCCGGTTTGGTTCTCGGGGATGTCCATCCAGAGGCATTCTCATGTGGCAATGGGAAGTTCCTTGGCCTGACCATTTGTTGGAAATCCAATTCCCAATACGAAACTTTTACGGTATTAGTTGTAGAACCTGCTATTCACTTATGGTGGTCACCACTGTTTGGATAGTAGCTATAGTGGGCATACGATAATGGTCGTATGTTGGCTAAGATTTATATTCTACTTTCGAAATGAATTTTTCCTACACTATGCACTAGTAATAATATCAAATGTTCTTTTAAATGCGTATCAAGCATCTTTGACTATCATAAGGAGAAATCTCCTCCGATTCTGCGTTTGCATTGTGTGTGTGTGCGGGGGAGGCCTTATGGTAGTCTCATTTTTAAAAGCATTGCGAATTGAATTTAAAAATATTCCTCTATTTTGATTTTAAAGATAAATAAACTGTTTTGAGTTCTCACACCAGTCTCATGACTGACTTGGAGTTTATTGTTTTCCTTCCTAAACTCTGGGTGCCCACCAATTTTCCACACGGGCAGTCAAGAGTTTAAGGTTTATCAGGATATTCTGGATATTCTGGAGTTGCTGGAGGCAAGCTGGATGGCATGGCATATTACTTATATAGTATTTCTTTTTCCGCTGCACTGTTTGTTGTGGTTGTACACTCTGATGATGTGATGTAATATGATGATAATGTAATAACTGATATAGTCCTTTGTTTAAAGATTATTCATTTATTATTATATGTTGTTCCGCTGCGAATTGTGAGATTCTGTTGTTGTTCTTGTTTTCTTTTCCGTTCTATTCTCTTTTTCTTTCTATTTTAAAAATTTTCTATTTTCTTTTCCCTCTATCTTTTCTACCTTATCTATCTTCTATCTTCTTCTTTCTTTTTCTTTTCCTAAATTCTTTTCAAAAACCCATAACTATTCGGTTTTTCGGCAACGAAAATCCGCGTACGTTACATTTGGTATCGGAGCCTATGGTTAAGCGACAACCATGGTTCTGTTGGGTATTACTCGTTAGAGATAGAGTTAGCAGTACTCTAGAATGAGTTTGAGTGTAATAATAGCTATGAGAGCGTATTTGTTAGTGAATATGAAATTGTTTTATATTGTGATGATTGGTTTATTGAGTGGCATATGAACTTTCGTCAGCGTGGTCCGCAAGACTATGCCGAAGGGGCTTCTAAACACTTGAATAGAACAATTCGGCACAATATTGTTTTAAATTGGGTGAATGAAATAATTTTACCTTGATTATATTTTATATATAAGGAATAATTTTTCAAAATTATTAAAGTGTATATAAGTAGATTGTTTAGTTGTTTGAATAATCTAAATAAAAGAATAATTGTATAAGCAAAAGAATTATAAGAATTGAAATTATAATTAAAGTGATTTACAATTGTGAAATAAACTTATATATATAAGAAGTGAAACTATGTGAATATATTTATGAATATGAGTTGTAAATAAAAATGAATTTAAAGTTAAATGAAAATTTACTTTAGAATTTGGAATCTGAATTTATTTACAAGTGGGAATTTAAGTTATGAAAAACAAATGATGTTTGTTAAATGGAATATAACTTAAGAGTTGTTGAATATGAGTTGTAAATAAAAGTGACAAAGGTGAACTTGATTATATAAATGAAATTCAACTTTAGAAATTGAATGAATTGAATGTTAATCAATTAAATGTAAATTTAAGTTGATATAAAATAATGAATATAAGTGTTGATTCATTAAAATCTAATGTTATTAGAAGTTGAATAAAAAAATGAATGAATATAAGCAAAGGAATTTGGTTGAAATTAATATACATTGATTGTTATATGATTGTTGATTGATTGTATGTAATTCATTAAGTGTTAATGAAATTGGAAGCTATGAAATTGAATTCAAATTAGAAGTAAATAAATTTGAATAGAATTGAGTGTGAATTGGATTTAATTAGTAATGTAAACTAATTGAATTGAGAATGAATGTTGATAAAAAAATCCAATGTAAATAAATCAAATGTGATTTAAATTGAAAACCATTTCATTGAATATTAATGAGAATATGAATGAATATTATTGATTATGAATGATAATTGGTTGATGGTTGAATATATATTGCTATTGTTGCATTTGCTATGTGACATATATAGTTGATATGTTGCTATATGTTGTATATTGAGATTATTTGCATATGTGCATGTTCTCATGTTGTTTGTTGAGTGTTTAGTAGGTGCGGATCGCGTTTGCTTCGCATTTGGAGCTCGCTTTTGCGCTATATTAGCCGTATATGCTTGCTAATAAAATATAAGGTACATATCTCGGATTAAATATCGTACTTTTACACTTTTTTCCCTGCGGGATGCCTCATTACTTGATGAGATGTATATTTGTGATATATATACTGTCATTTTTTTTTTCGGATCGAGCCGCGCAAAGGAGACTATGGCGAATTTTTCCGGAAATTTAAGGCGTTAGAAAAAAATTTGAGAAAATTGGAAAATTTTGAAAACTATAACTTTGATTTTGGAATTGAAAGTTAAACTATAGTAGTTGTTTTTGAAAAGATAACTAAGTATGATTTGAAAACTTAGTAAAGATTTGTAAGAAGTTTAACTATGAATTTTGGGAAAGTTAATAAATTGTATAACTTTTCTTACTTGTAATTTCGAGGACGAAATTCTTTTAAGTGGGGAAGATTGTAACGACCCAGAATTTTTAGAAATTAAAATTTGAATATTTAATTAATTTTAAATATTAATTAGTGAATTTATAAGTCAAATAAATTTTTATTTGAATTTTTGGATTTAATTGAATAATTAAATCGATAATTTAATATGTGAAATTATGGAAATAATTGAAAATATAGTTAAATATGATTAGAAATAATTTGGAAAATTTTATTTAATCATACTGGAGTTATAGAGATATTTTAGAACTTTTAAAATCGAATTAAAAGTTAATTTGTGAAAATTGAATATTTTAATATTTAATAATTGACTGTAAAATAGCCAATTTTTGAACAGTCTCAGAATTGAACGAAACCAGTTTCATTGGATCCGTAATAGTTAGTTATTACCGGATTTCAATTTTCGTGTCAATCGGAGTTATCGTTTGATCGTGGCAGCTCGAAACGCATCGAATTGTTTTTAATTTAAATTTGGCGAGTCAAAATAGCCATTTTTCAAAAAGTCTCGGAATTCGACGAAACCAGTTTCATCGGATTCGTAATGTGATATTATTGTAAGGTTTCAAATTTCAAGTCGTTTGGATTTACCGTTTGTCCGGTACAAATTAAAACGCCTAGAAATCGGTTTAAATCGGTTTAATTCAAAATGAGCGTTTGCAGCCATAACTCGCACATACTTCCGAATTAGCTTCCGAAACCTGTTCCATTGTGTCCGGAACGTGGGGTAAACCTTAGAAACGCTGGTTACGGCGTCTAAATCGGAGTTCGGAATTCCCGGGATGAATAGTGTTTACGCTTGCTTTTCCTATAAATACACCCTCGCTCTAAAATAAAAAAAAAACAACAGAACCCTAATCTATACAGGCCGCCTCCATGTATAATCAAGGGCTGAAACTTAATCTTCTTCATCCTTCAATTTCTCAAAATCCATGCATCGATTCATGAAAGTATCAACTACAAAGTTGTAGAGGGCTGTGAGTACTACGTTTTCAACGGCTATGATCTAAAATGGAGCATTGTAGTGGGAGATAGGGGGGCCGATAGGGGGGGATTTGCGCACGACTTCCAAGGCTAGAGTGCAGGCCGAGCTTGGCATGGAGGGGGGCGAGTGAAGCTCTTGCTGCGAGCTTTCCGTTGGTGTATCCTGATCGAAGTATAGTTGAGCGATGAGAGTGCAAGATGGAACCCTAGTTTTCTTGTAATGGGTTGTGATGTCGGCCTTGTTCCTGAAGATGGAACGCAAATGGGAAGATGAAGGGGGACGGTCCAGATGTGTGGGAGTGGGATCTGATGGCTGTAGATTGCTGTAGGTTTAAATATAAAAAGATTATGTTGAAATTAGTTTATAAAATCGTGTACAAACTTGTAAATTACATAACTTTTTCATACGAGGTCGAAAAAATGCAAACTCAGTTGCGTTGGAATCGTATGGACGAGCACTACGCGATGGAGTTGGTTTGGAGTCGTTTGGAGTTAGTGAGAATTTCGGGTAAAATTAAACGCGCGTTTAATTTTATTCGAAATAAATCGCTAAAACGGAAATTAAAACCAAGGTGAGAATTTCTCACTCAATCGAATCAGTTTCGATTTTATTTTAAATAGTTAGATTTAAAATATTTGAATGCATGTTTGAATGTTGGTTGATATCTATTGATTGTTAAAATAGACATTATACGCCGTTAGTAAGCGGATGTTATTTAATAAAAACATATACCGCGAATATTTCATAAACAGTGAAATTGGTATTATATATAATATCAATATATATATATTGGCATATGTATATATTGCAGTTGTTGATTTCCCGCATTTTTTGTTTAGCGGATGAGACCCTATTACGCCGTTATTAAGCGGATAATATTTAATAAGAACATATACCGCGATAATTTCGTACTGGAGCGAAATTGGTATTGTGCTAATGTTTTTGGATGCAGGAAACAGGTTGGAGGGATCCAACTGGATTCCTCAACAGTTTTTATTTGATTTCAGATATTTTGATATTTGATGGATTATCATATACGATATATGATGGATCGTTGTAGTCGTGATTGACTATTTGGTATGTAGCATCATTGGACCAAATTTTGGAATTTTAAAATGATTTATAAAGTGATTTTTGAAAATATACTATATATTTGGAATTTGATCTATTTTAAGTAAATAAACGTTATAATTTTTAAAGCTATAGAAATTATGATTTTGTGAAATATAGTTAAAAGTTGATTTTTGAGAAATAAAGGAACGATTTTATAAAATAGTTTAAATTGGATTTTTAAATACATTATAAAAGTTTGAATATACGATTTATAAAATTTGATTATTTTATAAATCAAAAATGGTGAAACTATAAAGGAAATTAAAGACGTTTAAAAGAATAATATAAATTGATTTATATTAAGAGATTTATAAATGGATATTTATAAATTGAAATATGGACGTTATAAAACGAGTTTTTATAAGTGTTTTGAATGAAGTGAAAATGAAATTCATAAATGAATGAAATTTATAGAATTATAAACTGTGAAGTTATAAAAGAAATTTATAAATAGTAAGATTTATAAATTTGGTGAAATTATTTGAAGAATAGATTGGTTAAATAAATGGATCTTATAAGTTATAAGATTTATAAATTGGAAAGTCTCTAAAGGAACGATTTTGTAAAATAATCGTTTTATAAGTAATTAACTTATAATATGAACGTTTAGTTTATAATTTAGTTATAAACTGGAATAGGTTAATAAAGGAATTTATAAAAAGGAAGTTTTTATAAATAATTAGAAATGGAATTTATAAACGTTGTTTTATAAATTTGCAAATGATTTATTTTGACGAGAAAATTTGTTGAAACCTATAGATGGAGTTATATTCACATTTTTGAATAGTGAATAATCCTTTGAATTAAAATGAATAAAAGGATGAAATTGTTAACGTAGTTTATTCACGTTTTTGAATAGTGAATAACACGTTAAAGAAATTGTTTTAGATTTGGTGTTTTAAACAGAATTAAAACGATCTAACGATGTTTTAAAAGATGTTGACATTCGAAACCATAGATTTCAACATTTATTGTTGAAATAGACGTTTTCGAGGAATAAAAGGAAATGGTGGACTATAACACTATTGTTATAGTAAATGATTTCCGAATGGAAATGTTTTTGTATAGTATTGGGATTTATATATCTATTTTAATTCCGAATCCCTATACTAGTGATTTTGGGTTGTCGTAACGATGTTTTACGCAACATTCGTTTTGGCCCAAATAAATATGTTTAAGTAAATGATTTCCTTAAAGAATGAAATATATACTTAATTCGATTTAAGTATATTGAATATTTTCTAAGTGTTGAAAATAAAAAGATTTGTGAATTACTTATTTTTAATAAGTATGGAATTGTTTCCAATATGAAGTGAATAATTAGAATTTATCTTTTTGAAGATAAATTGAAAATGGATAATTGAAATCGTATATTCATGAATATTTTGAAATATAAATTCATTATGGAATTTATAAATGAAAAGAAGAATTTGTTTAAAAATAAATGTTGATTTATTTTTGAGGTATTGAAATTTAATATCTAGTGAAGATATTTTTGGAAAATAAATAATTTGGAAAATTATTTGGAATCTGGTGATGTGTGCATATCCAGTGATAGTTCAATAACCGACTATCAATATTTCCTTTGAATGGGAAATTGATGTGATTTGTTTGAATTTGAATGCCACACTTATTTTCGAATAAGCGCTCACTATTCGGGTTAACCGGGAAAGGACCATGGGGTCGTATAACCCATTCCGAATATGTGATACGTCGTTATGAATTGCATTTGAAGATCGGTGTTGAAGACCGAGTATTTGTGAAAGCGATAGGATGACCTATCGATTGTCTCTGCACTGGGTAGCTCCTGGTATAGAGATCTCCTAAGTGATGGGAAATTCGATCGGGATTGTGAATACCCGTATTGCAAGGGCTTCGTAAGAAGTGCCTTCGGTTTTGTTCGAGCCCGGAACAGACTTGTATGGATTGTATGTCTGACATTACAAGTTGAGATATAAAGCCGATTTCTTTCAAATATATTTCTGTTGGTGGCGAAGAATTTATTCTTTTAGCTTAACACCCTTCTCTGAGACGTACGAGCTCAGAGGTTATGTAGTTGAATGTTATCAACGATATATTCCCAATTTGGTAATGTGACATGCTGAGTGATGCTGAAATGATCATTGTGTTGATTATTTGTGATAGGATCGTTTATTTGATCGTCTATCCTTGTGATCATTGTGTTGATCATTTGTTGACCCAAAGCATGGCTTTTGTATAATGTATGTTTTTGTGGACGTGAATTCGTCGAGCCTCACACCCCGTGAATGGTAAAAACAGGAAAGAAGCAGCAAGGTTATGAGGGGTAGCCCCTTTAGGATGTGTCCATTTCCTTCTGGAAAAGGGTGGTATCATGGTATGGAGCCCAGATACTTACTCATGTTGAAAACACTTTATGATTGTGTGAATTGATTACGAGCGCTCGGTGAAAAGGTCCCAAAGGACCGGGGGATGGCATATTCGGTCAGTTGTTACTCAGTTAGGAGTAACCCGGCCTTGTGTTGGTAGAGATCCGGTTTGGTTCTCGGGGATGTCCATCCAGAGGCATTCTCATGTGGCAATGGGAAGTTCCTTGGCCTGACCATTTGTTGGAAATCCAATTCCCAATACGAAACTTTTACGGTATTAGTTGTAGAACCTGCTATTCACTTATGGTGGTCACCACTGTTTGGATAGTAGCTATAGTGGGCATACGATAATGGTCGTATGTTGGCTAAGATTTATATTCTACTTTCGAAATGAATTTTTCCTACACTATGCACTAGTAATAATATCAAATGTTCTTTTAAATGCGTATCAAGCATCTTTGACTATCATAAGGAGAAATCTCCTCCGATTCTGCGTTTGCATTGTGTGTGTGTGCGGGAGGCCTTATGGTAGTCTCATTTTTAAAAGCATTGCGAATTGAATTTAAAAATATTCCTCTATTTTGATTTTAAAGATAAATAAACTGTTTTGAGTTCTCACACCAGTCTCATGACTGACTTGGAGTTTATTGTTTTCCTTCCTAAACTCTGGGTGCCCACCAATTTTCCACACGGGCAGTCAAGAGTTTAAGGTTTATCAGGATATTCTGGATATTCTGGAGTTGCTGGAGGCAAGCTGGATGGCATGGCATATTACTTATATAGTATTTCTTTTTCCGCTGCACTGTTTGTTGTGGTTGTACACTCTGATGATGTGATGTAATATGATGATAATGTAATAACTGATATAGTCCTTTGTTTAAAGATTATTCATTTATTATTATATGTTGTTCCGCTGCGAATTGTGAGATTCTGTTGTTGTTCTTGTTTTCTTTTCCATTCTATTCTCTTTTTCTTTCTATTTTAAAAATTTTCTATTTTCTTTTCCCTCTATCTTTTCTACCTTATCTATCTTCTATCTTCTTCTTTCTTTTTCTTTTCCTAAATTCTTTTCAAAAACCCATAACTATTCGGTTTTTCGGCAACGAAAATCCGCGTACGTTACATTCATGCACATCCATCCCAACATTTTATCTAGAATAAATAGTGTATCTTTCACGATGCATATATTCTTCCGTCAATTGTTTTAGATCCTTAACTGGAGTATGCAATTGTAACTGTGTTTATTTGAATTTCCTCAAAAGTCCCAATGTTCCATATTATCGCATATTAGCTTCTTTTGAATCAACTGATATTCATCTATACACCAATTGCTTTGTGAATGTTGGCCGATGCCATGTTTTTTTCTTAAAATGCTGGTTCACATGATAGTTATGACAGATTGTAGTCGTATATTGGGACTTGGAGACCTTGGAGTTCAAGGCATTGGATTCCCAATTGGGAGACTTGATATCTATGTTGCTGCAGGCATCAATCCACAAAGAGTATGTTATACTACTGAATATCTTGATTTGCATAAGCAACTTTACTCTACTTCTGAATGTCTTGATCTCCAGTAATCTACGTACCTACCATTTTGCAATATTTCGTGTCCTTTATTCCATAACTAATGTTTGCTCTTGTCCCGCTAATATCATTGTCATTTCTTTTACACAAATCATATTAAATTTGTGATTTATTAGAGAGATCAGAAATCATATAACAAAAAACTCAAAATTCCATAGGTTGGACCAAGGATTAGTAAAGACAGGGAAAAATTTCCTCTAAACAACATCTTGCTAACTCTGGCAGGAGCAAGATTTTTATGGATGGGCTGGACCGGGTTCAACGGTGGTGCTTCGTATGCTGCCAACAGTGACGCCTCTATCGCTGTATTTAACACTCATCTATGCACCTCGACCAGCCTTCTTGTCTGGCTCTGGCTCGATATGATCTTCTTTAAAAAGCCTTCTGTCATCGGCGCTGTTCAGGGCATGGTCACTGGACTTGTCTGCATCACTCCTGCTGCAGGTACATCTATATATTCTCATAATTATGATTAAATCTCCTTTGTTTCCCTTAATTGTGTCGCTCATGTTATGTCTTTTTATTCTCGTAAAAAACATCCAGAAAGGTAAATGAATTTGACCAAAATGGCAACATTTTTATTTTTTTTCAGACTAGAAAATCAATTTCCTGTAACCTCTAGGTAGCTTACCAAACCCATTCCATAGACTTCAGGCAAATGATGGGCGTAAAACCTTCAAGTATCTATTTTGATGATGAAGTCAATGATATTTTTAATGAAGAAACCCTTAGCATGCAGATACCGGCGGTAATGCTGGATGTTGGTACTAATAATCAAAAACTTCTAGAAAATTATTTAAGAGTCATAATACTTGTCTAATGATAATATGTATGTTTTTTTCCTACTTAGTTTATGAGTTCATTATAATTGCACCTAAAGATTTATCTATATATTAACCTAAAGATTCTTTCATTTTCTCCCAAAAACAGAAAACAAATTTGATACAAACATGAAATTTAAGTTCATCAAAGTTGAGCTGACATGCTTATGGAATAGATATAATGGCTTAAATTTGGTCATAGTGGCTATAGATATAATAAATCTTGATAAAAGATATAATGGCTTAAGCATATAAATGAGCATTGATGAACTTAAATTTCATTATATACATCAAGTTCTAAATTCGCATGAAACCCCTTCCCAGTAATAGACTTACATATTTAAGTTATATGCGTGAGGCCATCATCACATATTTATATGTAAATGTAACGTGTGTATGTATATTTATGTGTGGGTGTGCCTTCATTTCCTTTTGCTTGCCTACTATTATTCATATTCTAAGCAATTGAATTTATATTGCTAAACGTTTCCATATTTTTATTTGCTACTTCGACTATTTAATAGCAGGGAACCACAAATATTCTAGTTTTCATCTAATCATGTATATTGGTAAAGAGGCTTATGTACACATGTTTAAATTATATGGTTTTTTGATTAAATTTTGTACGTGTGCATGTATATTGAAGTGTACTTGTGAGGGTTTGCATACTTTGACTTAGGCCATGCTGCTTTATGTTTGAGCACTAGCAGTTTTGTGTGTCCATGTATTTGCACGTGGGTGTGTTGTTCAAAGCATGGTCATTTTGTGCATTATGTTGTGTATATGTGTGACTGGTGGAGGGTCTACTACACTTCTTTGCTCATGCATTTCAGGGTTGCGTTAGTATGCCTATCTAAGCATATGTAGATTTGAGTGTGTGTGTGTATATAAATATTTGTTTGTGGGTCTGTTGTTAAGGATGAATGTGGGTTCTATGTGTATATTTTCCTATTGTCATTCACACTGAGAGTTGGATTTTGTTTTGCTGAGAATTACCTCATGCTTTGACCTTATTTGTTTTGGTATCCTTATAGTATAAACTTACTAGAATATAGTATTTGCAAGCACGTTTCATTTTGTGTTAAAGAGAATATAATTAGAAAGTACAACAAATCTTACTCTTGTTAATAATATGTAATAAATTGTATGAACCTCAAATAGTATATGGTATGGAGCACATCAACTAATCCTATATAAGCTAATCGATTCTAAGAATTTTTTTAGCAAGCACATGGCCTTGATCAGAATAAAGAGTGACTTAGCCATATTCAATCAACTTTACATGTGCTTATTAATTTACTGAGAAGAAATGGACACTTTGTTTAGGTTGAAACAACCTTTAGTTCCTAAGAAGTAGGCTTAGGAGCATCTGATGTAGCAGCAGCTTCTAGATCATAGATCCTTTTAGGTTTAAATGATCCAATATGAATTTCTAAGCATTCCAAAATTACTGCATAATAGCTTGAATAAAATATTTAAGAGGCAACTGATGAATTGGAAATCATTTAAAAGCATGGCATATTATATCTCATCCAAACTTACAAATTGGAAATTTGGCAGGCAAAGAATTGTTTGAGGACTGCGTAGTTGACTAACGGATTTAAAGAGGCAGCTGAAATTAACACTATGTACCAAGTTAAGGTATAATCGTTAACACTATGCAGTTCGGATGACTAAATCTTCATTTTCACATACCCACAGCATGTATGGGGATGTCCTGGTGATTTCGGCAAGCTTACCAATCTTATCATGCTTAATCTTCCTGACAACAAGCTAAAAGGTATGTACTTAATTTAAGGATATTTATTATTATTTTCTCCCAGGAAATGAAAGTTTCAAACTATTGTCTGAAATAATGATATACTGGAAGCCACATCTGTTAAATAATATTACTTACAAGCAAAAGAAATCACTTGATAGTAATGCTATAAGCTGCGGCTGATCATAATGGACATATTGACATTAGTTTGATGTTATTTCATTAATATTATTCGTTTTATCACTTTATGGTTGAAGCAAAATAAAAGCGATGATATATGGTTAACATTGATAATAATGTTAAGTTACTAGGTTGGATATTAGTTAGATGTCCAATTTTACACTTGCCCATGTGTCTTTGCAAGCCTGCTATTTTAGCAATGATACTGATCTACCTAATCATAATGTGGCATATGAAAATGTAGGCATGGACATAAATGAGCTAACGCAAATAATATCATTTACCCATTTATTATTCCAAGTTGCAACCTTGCAGTTGCAAGCTTGCAGACTTTGCAACTGCAAGTTGCCTGTAACTTGTAACAAGCCATTAAGTATGAACAAACCATGGTTATCTTTGCCCCTTTCAATTTGTTGACAACTATTAATCTAATATAGTTAATGGTTTCATGTAGGAAAATCAACCAATTTGTTCAAGCGGACCAGATATTGGAGCTAGTGATGAAGCTAAATGGGAAGAATTGATGTGAGCAACGGGAAGACCAATGATGTAATGAGGATTCCAGGTATGATCAAATGCTGGTTGTGGTTGTGAATTCTATTGATATCATAATTTTCATGTCATAATAGTATGCGCATTGATAATTCATAATTAGGTGGAAGAGGTGTAGTTCAGGCAGGTAGATATGAGGGCTGTTGCTTGGTATTGTGTTGAAGTAGTGATGGGAGTGGTATATGGTGAAGTTGAATGTTGCAGTTGTATATATGGTGCAGCAAAAATGATGACTAAAGAGGAGAATGTGGTGTTATGGATGGTTCGGTGAAGGCGACTTTGAATTGCAGGACGAGGAGCAAGTTGTAGGCAAGACTGTGGTTGGTGTTCAATACTTAACTGAAGTGAATGTCGATGGCAGTGCTGTTGATTATGGTTGCAGAAGTTTTAATTGGAAAAGATTTCATGGATGATGTTGTTTTGAGCAGTGCTTCTGGTTGATGGAGCAGTGCTTCTGCTTGACAGTTTGGTGTGATGAAGATGCGGTTGATGTGTGCAGTTTTTGTGATGACGGTTTGTGAAGTAAGGTGAAGTTGAAGTGATGAGATGAATGCACAGTTGTTTGAGAAGTGCAGAAGTGAGATGGTGGATGGCGCTGTATCGCAGAATTGTTTGTAGCGATAGTGGTATTTAGTATGGACAGGGAGATGGGTGTAAGCAGCAGTGAGTGGTGAAGATATTGGTGAAATGGAAGGCAACAGTGGAAGTTGATGGTAATTTGGAGATTTAATAGTGAATCAAGTGATGTTTGTAGGGCAGGCAGCAAGCAATAGGCAGTAGGGTAATGGTTTAGAAGCAGAGGAAGAAGCGTGGAGAGGGATGGCAGTTAGCAACAGTGGGATGACAGTGATTTTGGTCAGATTGTGGGTAGATGAAAAAAATGTAATATCAACTCCAGCTTTGAACAAAAATGCAACAGATGGTTTTTTTGTTTTTCTTAAGCTATTGTGTTGAATTGTTTAGGTATCACAGTTCAGTATGACCTTTAAAGAGATCATCAACAGCTACAAAAAGCAACCACAATATAAACCTCAAGTGTTCCGAAGTGTTTTCATAAACTGCCGCAATGGGGTATGTTAACTTTATTATTTATATTTACAAGCATGCTAGCCTTTTACCTTGTATTTTTCTGAAATAAGAGAAACGTGCAGGAATATGTGGATATTATCACCTTCTATAACGAAGTATTTGTCCCAACTGTTAAGCCTCTGTTGGTCGAAGTAGGTCCACATGAATTACTCGGAAAAGCAACACGCTTAATGATGAAAATCAAAGTTCAAATGGTATTCTTTCAATCGATTTACTTCGTCCATAAAATTTTAAAAATTCAGCAGCTTTTGCTATTTATTTATAGAAATATCAATTATGCTTGCAGGCCAAATTCCTGGATCCCCTAGATTACAACCTTTCCCAACATTACCAGATATGTCTCCAAAGAAAGTATCTTCTTCTCATAATGTTTATGTTTCCCCTCTGCGACCAACTAAGGTCTGTTAATTTATTATCTACTTCTATTCAAACCTTTGGTTATTTATCTCCTTTAGAAGCCTTAATAAATTAGGATAGACTCGTAAACATCCAGGAAACTGCATCTTGTTGCTTTCACATTTGAGGTAGATCTATCGCCTCTGTTTGAATTAAAGTGTATGATGAAATGCTGCACTAACATTCACATAAGAGCACGATTATTGCACACCTCTTCCTAATTAGTTAAAGAGGCTACTATTTAATTAGTTATGGTTCAAAATGTTATTGTGTATAGTGCAAGATTAGCATTTCTCTCTACCTATCATTGCTTTAATGTATGATGTATTTTTATTTTCTTATTTAATTCCCACTTGCGTATAAGAGATGCAAACTATAGCTACCCATTATTTATGTTTTTTTCATAATCTTTGGACCCTCAATGCCTACATTGCTTTAGCCTAGAACAATGTTTATTATTTCATCTGTCATATAAAACCAAATCATTTAATTTATTTATTTCATACCAGAAGGATGCCTTGCTTTCTCCAAGTTCAAAAGGCTACTATGCTTGTGTTGGAGAGAGTACTCATGCCTATCAGAGCCCATTAAAGGACCTCACAGCAATTAATAACCGATTAAACTAGTAAACTTATATCTGAAACATAAATGCTACTGTGAACAACTGTATATAGCATACGTTTCTAGCTCTTTGTTTTATTTCCAGCAGTAGAAAAATCAAACTCATTTTTGAATGAATGTAACAGTGTTGTTTTTGTATGAGCTTTTTAAGAAAACCTGGAATATGTATTTTTGTGTGTCTACATATAACACGCTGCATTTATTTTTTACTACTGACTGTCTGATTATGTACCGTGGAATTTATTAATGTTTTTCATTCTTTTGTAGAATTATTAAATCTGATTATGTATTTTCCATCAAATTTATTTTTGAATGATAGTAATATTGCATGCAATAATTGTTTGTTATAATCAATAATATATATAGTCTATTTGAGTACTGTAATAATAGTATCTGAGAATGGTTTTTTGCATCAGGTGTAAATAGCTGATGCAATAGAGGGATTAGTTTGCATCAGTTGTTATAAAAAATCGATGCAATAGAGGGATTAGTTGCATCGGTTTTCATTACAACCGATGCAACAAGGGGGCTGTGTCCAAGCAACCAACCATGATATTTTGCATCAGTTGTTAGTAACAACCGATGCAAAAAGGACCTTTTTGCATCGGTTTCAGAACTGATGCAAAAGTGTTAAGCCTGTTGCATCGGTTGCATATGCATCGGTTGTTGAACTGATGCAAAAGGGGGGTAAACAACCGATGCAAATGGCCTGTTTTGTAGTAGTGCTCTGTCAAATAAATCCTAAAATCAATCTCTCTCTTAATGGGTAGTCCTCTAACCTCCTCAAAGACGTCTGCAAAGTCTCTGACAACAGGAACCGAATGCAACTCTGATAAAGATGAATTGAGGGAATAGTGAAAACTCAACATGACTGACCTGTGCACGTCGCAATATACCTCCACAGTCCAACCACAACAAGTATCAAGTCTAACAACTCTCCTCTCACGGTCTAAGATAGCTCCATATGTGGATAGCCAATCCATCCCTAAGATAATCCCATACCTCAAGAATCGCAAAACATAGGCATCGCAGTCAAACTCTATGCCTAGGATAAACATTTTCAAACCCCTACAAACCATAGATAAGCGTGTCTATCCTCCTATTGGGTTTGAAGAAATAATGGGTTCTACTACTAATGATATGTCCAAGTGCAAAAAATCCATTAGAGAGCTAGAAATAAAAGAGCATGATGCTCCAGAATCAAATAAAGTCCGAATAGGAAAATCAGATGTAGAAAAAAAACCTTCAACTGTGACTTTCCTACCTCTATCTGGAATGCTACTAGAAGGTGCTGTGTCTAACGCCTGAATCTGTGCAACTGGTGCACTCGCTCCCTGGGGGAAACTCCTACTCGTATGACCTGGTTGCCCACTAGTATAGCACTTACCCTTCATCTTCTCCTTCCACCAGTGCTTGGCACATGTCTAACCTTCCCACAACCATGACATTTTATTCCTTTCTTAATCTGCTTCTGAGGACCATCACCTTTCTTCTTCTTATTCTTTTCCCACCACTTCTTCTTTAGACCTTTTGACTTAACCTCCTCTTTAGACTCTCCTTCCTTGACTGTATTTGACATAAGCGCCATCTCGACCAAATACTCATAAGTAGCTCCCATTGATACATGAGTTCACAATAATCCTAGAAGGGGTTGATTCATTCCCTTCGCAAACTTCATAGCTTTCTTGTGCGGCATTTTCACCAAGTCCGTACCAAACTGCGATAGCTTATTGAATTAATTGATGTACTCGACAGAAAAACTCCCTTGCTTCAATTTGGCAACCTCTCCAGCTGAACACTCTCTTCCTCTTAAGACAGAAAATTCCTATCAAATCACTCCAGGAATCCATCCCAAGAAATATTCCTTCCCTTCAACTCGATAGCCACCCACCAATAAAATGCCACCTCCTTTAGCTGCCAATCGGCTAGCTGAACTCATTGCTGACCATCCAATCTCAAAAGACCAAAAATCCTCTCTGTGTCCCTAAGTCATGCTCTCGCCTCCACAAAAGTCTCTTTGCCAAAAAAAGTCTTCCCGCCCAAACTTGCAAAATCTTTAAAATGCTTAGAGAAATTGATGGCGGCAAGTGCGTAGATGGGATTCCCACCCGCTGGTGCAAGATTGGGAACAGGCCCATCCATCTTTGGAGTCGTGGCTTGTAAGTATCTACAACACAGGCATGGACTTGAATGCCCATGGGAAGGTTCAGGGCATCAGCCATTCTACGAAAAGAAAAAGATAGTTTTGGAAAGAGTCAGGGAGATTGAACTGGACTTATAATGGGATTTTTATAAATTCTTTTATAATAAAAATCATTTCTAAAAGTTCTTTTTTGAAAAATACTTTTTAAAACAAGTTATTTTGAAAAATACTTTAATTTCAAAAAGAATTTTTGGGATCCCCTAAACTTAGGCTCTGATACCAAGTGAAACACCCCACACCCCTTAATATATCCAAAAGGACACACTAAAAGGCATGGTGTGTTATAAGTATAACTGAAAACTAACATAGATTAAGATTCAAAACACAGAAATAGGTAAAAACAGCGGAAACTAAATAAGTATTTAATTAAAACAAAGCTTCATAATTAATTCATAAATAAGGCAAATGCCAATACAACATCCATACCTCAAAGCCCATCATGTCTTATGAAATAAAAATTCATAGTCTCAAAACCAGAGTACATAATATCCCTCATAAATAAACTAGTACATACAAGAACAAAAACTGAAAATAAAAAAACGTACATGGAAAAAATCTCCTTCAAGAAGAACTCCAAGCTGCGGCAATCTACTAGCTTCTCCCTTGATTGCTTAAGGGTGAAAAACTGGAGTGGGTCAAACTAAAACTCTAGTGAATGATAGTAGTTACTAGAGTCTTTAAGCAAGATAAAAGTAATAAACTCTACAATAGTTCTAGCATAAATAAGCATAACGAAAGGAAATAGGAAAAAGATAAACATGAAATAAATAAGATTAAATATTGCTCAAGATAGGTTAACTTTGATTGCTTGACTTATTCATATTTAGTTAAGCTGAATTCCTAATCCTGTAATTAGGATGTGACCCTAATTCTACCCTTTTTGATCGGCCTGCTACTCCCTAGACCTTACCGTGGACCAGCCGCTATATAACTCCCTACACAGCAGCCAATGGCATCTATGGAAGATGCACAGAGCAACTACTACGGATCCATATGACATATATAGCTCCATACACAGAATGTAACGGTGTCTACTAAAGACACTCATACTAAGAGCTTGGAACTCGTAGCTATTGCTGAGCACCCAAATGGAAGTCGCATGTGTAACTACTACTCATAGCTATTACTGCGCCCCTTATCCAAATCCCCATGATTTGGATTTCTATTTGACTAATTACTACCATTCTTAGCATAAGTGTGCCCTAGGGAATGCTATTTGGTACAGGTCACACTTTCATCTTTGCTTATTTAAATAAGCCTTTATTATCATTTTTACTTTCTATGCTTATTAATTTATCCCAAGCCTTAAAATATGCCACATTCTGTTCTTTTTCTTATTGTAACCTATGTTATAATCATGCATATTACTTAACCCGATGTCTAATTGTGAAAATAAGCTTGTTTCATCTCTTACACTATTTAGTTATACTTTTAAGTTATAACTATGCCATTTATCTTTAGTTAGTCCAATTCTAATTATAATTAGGCGTAATTTCAGTCCAATTCCATTATTTGTTACAGTCTAATTCCATTATTTATTGCAGTCTTTATTATTTACATCTTATTTTTCTTCATTCGATATTCTTACTTATAAAATCCATATTCGCATTTAATTTATTTTAATCCATGCATGAAGAAAAGGGGAACGAAGAGAATATACGCTTGCATAAAATCCAGAATGCTGGAAAAGATGTAAATAAGAAATAAATAACATTAAATAAATTTAAATACTGTAAATAGACTGTAAACCAATAAAAAAGCTATCCTTAGCCGTAATAAATTCCAATTAATTGAAATAATATAAAATTACTGAAGGGAATAGCTTAAGGAAATAGACTGAAAATAATTCTAAAAACTGTAAATAACTACTAAAAAGGCTATTCCAAAAATCGTAGTAAAACTACAATATTGGAAACCATATTATTTCAAAATTACTCAAAGAAATTTTAAAATAATTACAATCATTCACCTTTGGTCCAAAGCTTTTACTTTGGTCTTTCCAGATCCACTTGGAGTTAAAAAATAATTTAATTTATAACGATTTTCTCTTTTGGAAAAATTATTCCATCTAGGGTTCTTCCTAGAAAGATGAACCCAATTGGAAAAAACCTAGAATGAGAAAAAGTGTTAGGTCTAATAGTCTATTACAGGTGTAGAAGTAGATCTCGGACCGTTAGATTTGGAGATTGAATAGGATGCAGCCACATCATAGGCTAAATAGGAGCCATAAGATGTAGAAATGGAGGGAGTAGATCGAAATAAAGGATGCAGATGACGTGTTTGGTGGCTGCTAACTCATTTGAATGAACTAACGTTCATTTTCCTGCCGAAATACATGGTGGGTCGACCAAGATATCGACTGCCCCCTTTTGCAGGTCAACCGGCCGATCGACCTGACATATATATATTCTGCTTATATTTTTATTTTATAACTTGGTCGTATTAGCTCAGTTACCGACGTTCTATATATGGAAATTAACCATAAAATTACCAAGGACACAATGGTGCAACTTCCATAACTTAGTTTAGATAATTTCACGAAGTTATTTTATTATTTAATTAATTAACAAATTCATTATTATGGATTAAATTTTGGGTTGTCACAACAACAAGCAAAAAGCCTGAAACTATTAGGGCAACAAAAAATGGGACTATGAAAAGATACTTTTTGATTTACAAATTTCTGTAAATGATAATAATGAATTAGTTAGTATAAGAGACAAGATCTTAAAGCTTAATTTAATTATTTTAGAAAAGATGAAATCTGTTGAACTTGAAAATGAGAAATTGAAAATGAGAAACTGGATTTACGAAATCAACTTGGTGTTTTAAAAAATAATTTTATAACCCTTAAAGAATTTCTAGATGAACAAAATACCTTATTTGAAAAAGAGAAAAATTTCCAAAAGAAATTTTTGATTTGAAAAGACAAAATGATTTGTTACAATCCTCTTCAGATAATTCACAATCTCAAAATTTTCTTCCAAAAAATGAGAACCTTACGTTAAAAAACAAGAATTCTGAATGAAATGGAAAATTAGTAATATTTCTTTTGATTATAACAATTATGACTTTAATACTAATTTGAAAAACATAAAAGTGAATTCATGAAATTTAATAGAGGTCAAAATGATTTAAACATGATTTCATCTAGTTCTAGACCTTTACATGATAAAAGTGTTTTAGGATAAAATAAAACCGATCATAGAAATTGCACTAGATATGCTTTCGTGTATAGTGAAAATGTTAGTGCTAGTACTAGATTATGAGTAAAGTCTAAATACAATTTTTATATAAATTCAAGTACTGCTATGACCAATAATGTTTATAATATCTCTAGAAGTACAAAATCATTGATAGAAAATATGAATAAAAATTATCTAACTACTTAGGTTCATGTTAATTGGGAAAACAGAAAAAATACATTGATGGTTATTTTGATATAGTAGTCAATAATGAAAATTAAATTTGTAAAGGTTCAACCACATCCAAATGGGTATGGCTTCCTAAGACCTAACCTCCGAACCCTAAAATAGGAAGTGTGTACCAAAACATATATCTCATTATTTTTGCAGGTACATCACTAAAACGACCCTGACTCGACCTTCGAAAATCGGCACCGAATACATCACCCGTATTCGAATGCCGTAGATCCAAATGCGAGTCTGGTTTGCTGGAGCTTATAACACATTAAGTACAACAACACAGTGGAAGAAATTGAATATATCATATAACTCCAATTATACAGTATCCAATGATATACAACAATGATCACAAATACATATCAGAGATCTACTGCAACATAATGGAAACATAAATGCACTAGCATCGGAAATAACTTGAACTCCAAAAGGAACACCAATATCTGCAACTCCATCTCCAATCCAAAAACTTCGAAGACTCCAATCCAATAAGCTCGAGCCGCCATCAAGTTGTATTAAGCAAGGTCGGTCCCGAATATGGAAGAGAAGCATAAGGCGATAGCCAAAATCCAAAGACTTCGAAGGCTATCGAATCTACACCTATTATATGATTATCTGAAAAACCCAACTCTAGACCGCCCATGCGGAAAATTGTGGGCACCCAGAGTTTAGGTAGGGAACAATAAACTCCAGGTCAATCATGAGACTGGTACGAGCAAACAAAAACAGTTTATTTTTGAAACAAACAACAAGGGAATTTAGAATTGAAATCCGCAATGCTTTTCAGAAAATGAAACTACCATAAGGCCTCCCTGCACACACACAATGCAAGCGCACAGTTGGAGGAGATTTCTCCTTATGATAGTCAAACATGCTTACTAAGCTAAAACCATTTTGATATTATTATTAGTGCATAGTGTAGAAAACCTTTCGAAAGTATAATATAAATCTTAACCAGCATAGTACCATTATATTATGCCAGCTATAGCACCACCAAAGGTGGCAGGTTATACAATTGCAATCGTAAAGGGCTCATATTGTTTGATTGGATTTTCAACAAATGGTCAGGCTAAGGAACTTCCTACTGCCATATGGGTACACCTCTGGAGGGACGCCCCGATAACCTACCCAGCTCTCTGCCAACACAAGGTCGGGTTATCTCTGTAACTAGGTAACTACTGTTCGAGTATGCCACCCCCTGGTCGTTTGCGGACTTTATCCGAGGGCCCTCAACACCAACAAACACAAAGCAATGTATTTGCAGTAACCACATAGGTTAGATATCTAGGCTCCATACCATGATACCACCCTTTTCTAGAGGGGAAAGACGTACCCTAAAGGGCGCGACCCTCATAACCTTGCCGCATCTTTCCTATTTTGACCATTTCCGAGGTGTGAGGTCCTGATACAGTCTCGTCCACAAAGCTACACTTTTTCACAAACCATGCTTCGATCAACAAATGATCAGCGGCACTTCGTATGCCACATTACCAAATTGGGAATGTATCACTAGTAATCATCAACTACATAATCTCTAAGCTCATACGTCTCAGAGAAGGGTGTTAAGCTAAGAGAATAAATTCTCCGCCACCAAACATAAATGTATTGATAGAAACTAGCTTTACATCTCAAGGTGTAACGTCAGACACACATCCATACAAGTCTGTTCCGGGTTCGAACAGAACTGAAGGCACTTCACAAAGAAGACCTTGCAAATCCGGATATCCCAAATCACGTACGGACTCCCCATCACAAAGGGCGATCAAATCTCTATACCGGGGACCAGTCTTTGCAAAGACATTCGACGGGTTATCCTTTCACTTTCGAAAATATCCGGTCTTCACCACCGGTCTTCAAATGCTATCCATAATGTCGTATCATTATTTGGAATGGGTTATATGACACAAAGGTCCTCTCCTGGCTAAACCGAATAATGAGTACAATATTTAAAAACCATATGGATAATGGGATCTCAATTAAGTCATAATTTATCAGCCAAAATTTTTCTTTCAAATGGTTTAAACAAATGACCATTTTCAAATCTTTAAACAAAAAGATTCATTTCACAAAGTTCACCAATCTTCCATAAAAATTCATTCATAGCTTTTCAAAACAGTTCCCCTTTCAAATCTTTTATAGAAAGGTTATAATTTTAAGGTTCCTTTTCAACTAGAAAACAAAGTATACCAATCTTTAATAAAGATTCATTTATATTCTTTCAAAACAATTTCCCTTTCAAATTGGATTAACTCATCCAAACTTTAAAACCAAGATTTAATTCATAACTTTCAAAACCATTTCTAAAGATTCATTCATGACTTGGAAAACCATTTTCATTTCAAACTTGAAATACTTTCAACACAAATTGGAAATTATTTCCTTATATGAAAGCTTTTGTTATTTGAAAACAAATAATTTCCATTTTGGAAAAAAACGTCCGATTATATTTGTACAAGTTAAAGCCCTTGGGTTAAATTCTAAATTCTCAAAACAAAACTTTTAAAATGGTTTAAAACCCATATAAACACATTTATAATTTGTATACCCTTTTTAAACAATAATTTCCAAATATAGAATTCAATTTCAAATCTTGAATTTAAATTCTAATCAAATTGTTTAAATTTCAAAACTTAATTAAGTTATTCAAAATAAATTTTATCTTTGAAACTCCTTTTCAAAAGCTTTTCATATTTAACCCAATTCCATTTCCAAAACCATTTGGATTCAAAATTCAAATTTAAAACCATTTCAAAAATCTATGAATTAACCAATTTTCCTGTGCAATCCATATTTGTGTGTGTATAGTGTAGTCTAAGGGTTTTACACAATAACGCAACAACATTAATTATCACAGATACAAACACAGCAATATCGATAAGCGGTATAATCTTATATCGCTTATCTTCATTCACAAATTCACAGATAAATATTATAAATTTATCACAGATAAATAAATGACGTTCATCACAGATTACACCAAAACAATTCATAGCACATAGCATAACATATCAGGGATATCAAACATTTCAACAATCAATAGAATTCAAACATTCATAAGTAGGATCAATTAATTATCTGATTAATTTAAATTAGATTAATTACTTATGAATAAATCACTAATCCCAGTTAATTAACATTATTAATTATAAACCTTAATCATTAATTTACCTTAAATTAATTAATTAATAAATTAATTAACCATCAATTAATTACCATTTAATTAATTATCCTTAATTAATTTCAATTAGTGATTACCCCTAATAACTTTCATTAAATAAATCTTTAATAAATTAATTATCCTCAAATTAATTAATAAATCCACAAATTAATTATCCTTAATTTATTACAATAAGTAATTACCCTTAAATACTTAATTAACTTTAACCATTAATTAATTACTTGTAACTAATAATTATCTTTATGTAATTAATTACCCTTAATTACTTTCATTTATTAAATAAACCTTTAATTAATTTTCATTAACTAATCAACTTAGCCCTTAAGTTAATTAACTTCTAAAAACATCTCTTCATAATTAGTCTCTTAATTACATTATTAAATTTATTTAAAATGAACTTTATAAATAAAGGTTGTATATATAATTTAAAACACTTTAAATTTAATAATTTCAAAATGATTCATTATCAAAACCTTTTACTGATCCTAAATTTAAACAAAACATTTATTATTTAAAATTTATGAGTTAAACATGTTTTAAATTTGGATTTGTTTTAAAGTTTGACGCTGTTTTATACCAATCTGATGCATCCCCAAGGGTAATCCTAAACCAGAAACAAAATTACTCGAGCCAAACACTATTTTTCCTGAGAGCTGCTTCGGGTTACACTAATATTTTTTTTTTTGGTTTTAAAACTTTATTTTAGGTTTCTGAAACCTTTTTATACTAGTAACCACTAAAACGAACCCGAGTAACTACCCGAGCCAGACCATCACCTATCCTAGAAATATCCCGAATATTTCTTCTTCTTCCCAAACCACTGACACCATCCATGCATGTGCACGTGTACACCACATCGGAGTCACTCTGATCCGATCGTTGACCACTACCAAGTCTTCAAACCCAGTTTACCTCACTATAAACGCACAGATCCTCGAATCATCTATGTAATCGAAATTTAGCAATTCGAATTAATACTGGAACCCATTGACCAACGGTAAAACGTCTCGCCCGACCATCTTCGATAGCCTACAACCACGCCGTCCAATCCATAGTTGCACCACAACCCCCCGGGTCGATTCCCCCATATCGATCACCTTTAGTCCTCCTACGGCGCGCAACAACCACGAGAACCCAGCCATTACAATCATGTCCTTAAACCCTACATTGACTTCGCATGGCCACCACGGCAAGTTAAAATTTTTCTGATCATTTTTCTGATGACCACCGATGCTCGAGCTAACCTCACCAAGAATCACGACCTTCGAATCATCGTGGGTTGACGAGAATTGACGAAAATAAGTTCTTCGTTCAAACTCGAAATCCAACCTTAGATCGAATATAAAAATCATGATTTTAATGTTAAAATTCATCATTTACAATATTGAATCTGATTATAAAGTTAAGTCATTAAATTAAAATCATTGAATTTCCTTCATTCAAAAGTTTTTACAGTAAATTTCATTTTTTTCACAATATTTACTAATTGTATTTATCTGAAACTATTTTTAAAAATAACCTTATGTTGTTATAAACATTTTCTCTTTAGGATTCATGACTTGGATTGGCTTAAACACGAAGATATAGAATTTTTTTCTTGAATCTGGCCACCCTGTTACTAACAGAGACATATTCATATGTATACACAGACATGCACATAGATTATTCTATGTTTATGTCTATACAACACATAATTTCATACATGCAAGCACACTGATTTGTGCAGGCCAACATTATTATTTCAAGAATTCATCACAAGCATACGAAATCAAGCAACAATGTATAAGTATATTGAGAGTCAAAAAAATTCTCGCCTGGAGTTGAAGATGAGATGTAACATTCCTGGATTTTAGCTAAAAATAATTTGATAATTGATTTAATATTTGGATTAAATTTTGGGAAAATTGGTAATCAAATTTAATTTGGATTTACTTGTGAATTTTTTTAGAATTTAAATTCATTTGAAATATGAAAATAAAATTGAATTCATCAAATTTAATAAGATATATGTTCATTTAGTTATACAAATGAATCATAATTGGAAAGTTAGATTTTTGAATTTAATAAATATATTGGCAATGAATATTGTTAATTTGAAAATACTAAAATGAATATCTTGAAAACAAATTGGATTTATTTTGGAATAAATATGAAGATTCCAGAATAAATTAAAAGTATGTGATATAAAATAGTATTTTGGACTAAGATTCAATTATAAATATTTTTAAAATAAATATAATTGTATATAAATATATAAAATTAATAGGTACAAGATTTGAAATTTTATACATGTACAAAACACAAATAAACATAGTTAATATATATAAGAAAATAAAATTTGTAAATGTAAAACTAACTAAGGATGTAAATATAAATTGGATTGAATATATTTAAAATATCAATATATAAGTAAAAACATGTTAGATAGATAAGAATTAAAAAAAATTTAAATATACATGTCTTTTGAAAATTTATAAGAAAACATATATATGTGTGTGTGTGTGAAGAAAATTGGTTTGTAAACTTATGAGATTTGATAAAAATTTAAATTACTTTTCTTTTGTACTTGAAAATAAAATGTTTACCTTTTGAAATTTAATAAATGTATGTAAATAATTTGTAAATAATTTGTAAATAAATTAACAAAAAGGTTTAAAAACATAAAGCATGTTTTCATAAATTAAAATAAAGTAAAAGGTAAAACAATGTTACAAATAAATTTTGAACAAGGGTTTAAAACTAAAATTTTAACTAATTAAATCAAGGGGTGTAAACATAAAATAGGTTGTTTGGTACAAGTGTAAGGCATGCAATCACAAAGATGTACTAGTGTAAAACAATGCAATTAAAAACAAAACAGAAAAGAAGCCAGGTTTCTCTTCTCCACTCTTAAAACTTGTAAAAGCAAAGGCAAGATTCAAACCAGAAATCAAAAACAAATACAATCATTCAATCTGAAACTTGGAATCTCAACAATATCTTCAACAAATAAAACAAACAACTGGAAAATGAATTCAACAACTTTAAAGCTTGAGAGAAGAATCAACCTGATTCGAGCCTGCAAAGCAAGACCAACCTGAATCAAAAGCACGCAAAGTTCAAGCAACTCAGCATATTTAACAATCAAAATCATCAAACAAATTTTAGTTAAAAATTTCAAGCTTGCTGGTTCTCTGTTCTTCACCACTTCAACTCCAGGTGAGCAATCACCCATTTTTAAAATTTATATCTCATTGCATGTGAGTAAATTCTTCAACCTGTACGAGTAGATCTGCTTTGTATACGTTTGAATCTGAAATGATGTGGCGAATGATGGTTGATTTGGTGCAAAATGTTGTGAATACATATAATGTTGCATGTGAACAGGTATATACCTATATGTTCTTAGTTTACAGAGTTCAGAAAAAGAAAGAAGAAAAAATTTAAAGGCTCAACATCTCAGCCTATAATTATCTATAGACCTTGATGCCTGAATGAAACTAGTTTGAATTGGTAAGATCAAAATTTTAAAACAATTTTAGGTAGTTAAAATAAAAGGGTTTACTGGGAAACTATAATAACACAGCAAAATTCAAATTTTATTCAAAACTAAATTGATAAAAACTCGAGTTTTAAATTCATGATTTGGTTTTTTTCCATAAAACATGATTTTTAAATGTGAATTCATGATTTTTAAGCTAGGAAATGTCGAGTATATGGAGGTTGAACAAAATTGCTTGGATCATCAATTCCAGATGATCAAAGTGAAATTAAGCCTCGAGTTTGAATCTAAAGGAAGAGTAACCGTGGTAGATTGTAGGAAAAATATCCGATGAATTTATAAATGGCGATGGCGACGGTGCGACAGTGATTTAGGGTTTAAGAGTGAGTTTTAGTTACTATTAGTTTCGAACTAAATTCATTGACGAGGAAGCATAATGGCTGACCGGCTTGGGGGAGACTTGGTGTGGGTTGAAGACGAAGGCTTGGGTGAAATGGCTAAGTTGACGGTGGCGTAGATCGTCAGCACGTGGTGGTTTTTAGATGGGGATGGTTCCAGCTTTTGGGTTGGGTGACTCGATTTCGTTCTCGAGTTTGATTCAGGTCTCTGATTGCTTAGGTTAGCTCGTGGTATCGTTGGTGATTCGCAGATGGCCAGAGTGATGATCAGAAGCGGTGAGTGGAGGTGTACGCGTGCGCGATTTGTAGTTTGTGTCAGTGAAAGTAATTGGGGAAGAAGGGTATGAACTCGAAGTGACCTTCGGGATAAACGTGTGCTGGCTTGAGTTTTAAATCGAGTAGGTTTATTAGTGCACAGGGTTAAGTACTTAAGAAAATTTAAGTTTGGAGGACTTTAAAACATACGGATGATTCTTGGTGGAAACTCGAAGTAAATAGGCAATAGGCTCGCGTAAAACGTGAGTTGGCTCGGGTACTTGATGTAATAACAAAAACAATTTTCAGATTTTAAAGAATATCAAGTTACTATAAATAAATTTTTGTTAATAACATTTTTCTTTGAATATTTGATGCTATCCCAGTTTCAAATTGTTTAAAAAGGTTTCTTAAATAAAATTGTTTAAAATTAACCAAGTTTTAAAAGATTTAAATTATGCATAAACTTTTATTTTAAAAGTTTATTTTAAATAAACTTAATAATATTAAATGTTAGCTAATTAATATAAAGAATGTTATAATGGTTAATTAACTTTTTAGTGTTTAAGTCGAATTATTTGTTAAAGGAAGTTAATCACTTGAAGTTCATTACTTAATAAAAGTTATTAAGGTAAATTTGTTAATAATGTAATTTTGATTTATCATGTAATCAAAAAATAATTAAGTATGATTAAAGATTGATTGCTTGATGATTAATAATCAGAGGGTGATTTGTTTTATAACTAATTAAGTGGTGATTAATTTAAAGTTAATTAATTTATGAATTATTTAAGGGTGTTTTAATTAAGAATAATGATATATTTAGGGATTAACTATGTAATGATTAAAGATGATTTTATTTATTAATTAAGATAATTAATTAAAGGTTAATTAATTGATGAAAGTGATTAAGGAGTGATTATTAATTAAGGATTAATTAATTTTTTGTAATAATTAAGGATAATTAATCAAAGGATTAATTATAAATTGAAGTTTAATTAATAAATGATTAAAGAGTAATTAATCAAATTGATTTGTAATTAATTAATATTAATTAACCAGGATTATAAATTTATTCATGAGTAATTAATCTGATTAAATTTAAATCAGGTAATTTAATTTATTTTTACTTATGAATGTTTGGATTCTCTTAGATGTTTGAATGCTTTGATATTCCTCATATATGATGCTTTGTGATACGAATTATTGTGATTTGTGTTTTAAACTGTGATGTAATTTACTCATTTATAATGGATTCATATTTTCTATCTATGGTTCTGTGTATATAGGTAAGCGTTATTGGAATATAACGCTTATCGATATTGTTGTTGAATCCATGATGATTGATGTTGTTGCACTATTGTGTCAAACCCCTAGACTACACCTTACACACACAAATGTGGATTGCACGAGGAAATCGGTTAAGTTACAGATTTTTAATGGTTTTAAAGATTGAATTTTTTTGGAATTGGAATTGAAAACCTTTGAAAATGAGTTTCAAAAATAAAAGTTATTTTGAATAACTTAATAAAGTTTTGAAATCTAAATAATTTGATTTAAATTTGAATTCAATATTTGAAATTGAATTCAATAATTTGGGAATTATGGTTTAAAAAGATTATATAAGTTATAAAGGTGTTATATGGGTTTTTAACCATTTAAAAAAAATATTGTTTTGGAATTTAAATATAAACCCAAGTTTTATACTTGAATGGCTTTAACTTATGTAAATGTAATCAACTTTCACTTTGTGAAAGATTATTAAACCTTGTTTTGAAATCGAAGAGAGTTATAAATGGTATATCTTTCGTATAAAAGATTTGAACTGGAAATGGTTTGATAGTTATGATTTAAAGATTGGATAAGTTAATACAATTTGAAATGAAATTGTTTTGAAAAGTCGTGTATAAACCTTTGTGAAAAATTGGTGAACTTTGTGAAATGAACCTTTTTGTTTAAAATATTTGGAATGGTAATTTGTTTTAAACCATTTAAAGAAAGGTTTTGGATAATAAGTTGGGACTTAATCGAAATCCCATTATCCATATGTTTTTAAATATTGCGCTCATTATTCGGTTTAGCCGGGAGAGGACCTTGTGTCATATAACCCATTCCGAATAACGATACGTCGATAAAGATAGCATTTGAAGACCGGGTATTTTCGAGAACGAAAGGATAACCCGTTGATTGTCTCTGCATTGAGTCACGCTGGTATAGAGATTCCCTAAGTGATGGGAAATCTGGTCGGGATTATGAATGCCCAAATTTGCAAGGGCCTCTTCGGAAGTGCCTTCGGTTCTGTTCGAACCCAGAACAGACTTGTATGAATGTGTGTCTGACATTACACTTTGAGATTTAAAATCGGTTTCTATCAAATACATTTCTGTTTGGTGGCGGAGATTTATACTCTTAGCTTAACACCCTTCTCTGAGACGTATGAGCTCAGAGGTTATGTAGTTGATGGTTACTAGTGATACATTCCCAATTTGGTAATGTGGCATACGAAATGCTGCTGATCATTTGTTGATCAAAGCATGGCTTTGAGAAAAAGCGTAGCTTTGTTGACGATACCTCATCGAGCCTCACAAACCGGTAATGGTCGAAACAGGAAAGATGAGGCAAGGTTTCAGGGGTAGCTCCCTTAGGGTATGACCATTCCTTCTGGAAAAGGGTGGTATCATGGTATGGAGCCTAGATACTTACTCATGTGGACACTGTAGTATATTTATTACCGTGTGATGTTGTTGGTATAGAGGATCCTCGGATAAAGGTCGCAAACAACCGAGGGTGGCATATCTTAGGTTATACTCCCTAGGAAGAGGGTTGCCGGCCTTGTGTTGGCAGAGAGCTGGGTAAGTTCTCGGGGCACCCTCCAGAGGCATTCCCATGTGGCAATAGGAAGTTCCTTAGCCTGACCATTTGTTGGAAATCCAATCATCCAATAAGAGCCTTGTACGGTTTTAGTTGTAGAACCTGCCATTTAAAATGGCAACTATAGTAGGCATAGTATAATGGTACCTATGCTGGCTAAGATTAATATTATACTTTTGAAATGTTTTCCACTATGAACTAGTAATAATATCAAAAAGGATTTTACGTAGTAAGCATGTTTGACTATCATAAGGGGAAATCTCCCCCATGTGTGCGATTGCATTGTGTGCGTGCCGGGAGGCCTTATGGTAGTTTCATTTTCAAAAAGCATTGCGGATTTCAAAAAATTAAAATCTTTTGTTTGTTTTAAAGATAAAAACTATTTTGTTTGCTTACACCAATCCCATATCTGACCTGGAGTTTATTGTTCCTTTTCTAAACTCTGGGTGCCCACTATTTCAACACGGGCGGTCTAGAGTTAGGTTTTTAAGATAGTCGAATAGTAGGAATTGATTCGATAGCCTTCGAAGCCCCTTTGGATTTGTGGATCGCATTTGCTACACTTCAGCATTCACGGACCGCACTTTCTTAGCTTGGTGCAACGTGATGGGGGTTCGAGATAGCTTTGGATTGAAGATGGAGTTGCAGTTGCATTATGGAGTTGGATTCCTTTGGAGATGTATTCTAGTGAAGACATTATCTTTCCACTGCTATTCTTTGTATCTCTGATAGTGTTGATATCTATTGTGTCATTCCATTGTATCATCATTGTATCTGTTTATTGTATCAAATGTTGTATATCAAATGTATTATTCATTTCTTCCGATGTGTTGTACTTAGTGTGTTATAAGCTCCGACGAACCAGATTTGACATTTGGATCTGCGGGATTTAAATACGAGTGTCATATTCGGTGCCGATTTCTGAAAGTCGAGTGAGGATCGTTACAGTGGTATCAGAGCTGAAGGTTAAAACATTAGCTCAGGGGTATAACCCATTAAGTAACTCATTAGAGATAGGGTGAAGTATACCCTAGAATGAGTATCCCTAAGATATCCGTTTATATGCCTCAGTAAATTCTCTTACTATTCACTGATAGTAAGTATGAATGCAAGAAGCGGACGAGATAGGGGACAGGGGAATACCAGTATAAATGGTCATGCCCTGCAACAACGGAAGTGTCTTTTTCTATCAATCTCCTTTGATTCGTCTTTTCAATTCTTTGATTTCTTCGTGGCAGCCCGAGGAAGAAGCTTCAGTGTGATGGTGGCCCTACGAATCATGTAGATAAGTCTCAATTTTGTATTCTCTTCGTCAAATTTCTATCAGCTTTTCGTTTTTAACTTTAGCGAAATTGAAATTTAAATTGAAATAAATTGGTTAACTAAAATATAAAGTTAAATAAATTGTATCGATAAAACATTTTCGATTAAACCAAAAATTTGAAATTCTATTGCAATTTCTTGTGAATACCAAAGTCCGAAGAGGAACAAATTATATATATACCTTGGGATATTTCAATTTAAATTGAGTCCCTTTGTTTGTTCTTTTGAGTACAGATATATACTACGAACGGTTAGTTATCCCTTCGAACTAACCACTGCCCCTGCATATTTCGCAGTCCTGGTGACCCGAGTATCTTGTATAGCATTGAATGAGTTTGTTCTCGTATCTATTATAGATATTCTGGTTTGGTAAGCCAAATACCCAATAGATAATCGGCTTGATTTGTGAGTTGGTTCTCTATCTTTGTATATCTATCCATTCTTTGCTGTCTCCCTGGCAAATTTCGGGGACGAAATTTTCTTAAGGGTGTAACCTGCAACATCCCTGGATTTTAGCTAAAACTAATTTGATAATTGATTTAATATTTAGGATTAAATTTTGGGAAAATTGGTAATCAAATTTAGTTTTGGATTAAATTGTGAATTTATTTAGAATTTATTTGCATTTGAAATATATAAATAAAATTGAATTCATCAAATTTAATAAGATATATGTTCATTTAGTTATACAAATGAATCATAACTGGAAAGTTATATTTTTGAATTTAATAAATATAATTGACAATGAATATTGTTAATTTGAAAATACTAAAATGCATATCTTGAAAATAAATTGGATTTATTTTGGAATAAATATGAAGATTCCAGAATAAATTAAAAGTATGTGTTATAAAATAGTATTTTGGATTAGAATACAATTATAAACATTTCGAAAATAAATATAGTTGTATATAAATATATAAAAGTAATAGGTACAAGATTTGAAATTTTATACATGTAAAAAACATAAATAATAATAGTTAATATATAAGAAAATAAAATTTGTAAATGTAAAACTAACTAAGGATCTAAATATAAATTAGAATGAATATATTTAAAATATCAATATATAAGTAAAAACATGTTAGATAGATAAGAATTAACAAAAGTTTTAAAATATACATGTCTTTTGAAAATTTATAAGAAAACATATATATATATATATATGTATATATATATATATATCTGTGTGTGTGTGAAGAAAATTGGTTTGTAAATTTATGAGATTTGATAAAAAATTAAATTACTTTTCTTTTATACTTGAAAATAAAATGTTTACCTTTTGAAATTTAATAAATGTATGTAAATAATTTGTAAATAAATTAACAAAAAGTTATAAAAACATAAAGCATGTTTTCATGAATTAAAATAAAGTAAAAAGTAAAACAAAGTTACAAATAAATTTTAAACAAGGGTTTAAAACTAAAATTTTAACTAATTAAATCAAGGGGTGTAAACATAAAATAGGTGGTTTTGCACAAGTGTAAGGCATGCAATCACAAAGGTGTACAAGTGTAAAACAATGCAAATTAAAAACAAAATAGAAAAGAAACCGGGTTGCTCTTCTCCACTCTTAAAACCTATAAAATCATAGGCAAGATTCAAACCAAAAATCAAAAACAAATACAATCATTCAATCTGAAACCTGGAATCTCAACAATATCTTCAACAAAGAAAACGAGCAACTGGAAAGTGAATTCAACAACTTCAAAGCTTGAGAGAAGAATCAACCTGATTCGAGCCTGCAAAGCAAGACCAACCTGAATCAAAAGCATGCAAAGTTCAAGCAACTCAACATATTTAACAATCAAAATCATCAAACAAATTTCAGTTTCAAATTTCAAGTTTGCTGGTTCGCTGTTCTTCTCCACTTCAACTGCACGTGAGAAAACACCCATTTTTAAAATTTAAAATCTCTTTGCATGTGAGCAAATTCTTTAACCTATACGAGTAAATCTGGTTTGTATGTGTTTGAATCTGAAATGATGTGGTGAATGATGGTTGATTAGGTGCAAATATTTTGTGAATACATATAATGTTGCATGTGAACGGATATATTCCTATCTGTTCTTAGTTTACAGAGTTCAGAAAAAGAAAGAAGAAAAAATTTAAAAGCTCAACATCTCAGCTTATAATTATCTACAGAGTTTGATGCTTGATTGAAACTAGTTTGAATTGGTAAGATCAAAATTTTAAAACACTTTTAGGTAGTTAAAATAAAAGGTTTTACTGGGAAATTATAAAAACACAGCAAAATTCAAATTTTTTTTAAAATTAAATTGATAAAAACTCGATTTTTATATTCGTGATCTGGTTCGTTTCCATAAAACATGATTTTTAAATGTGAATTCACGATTTTTAAGCTAGGAAATCTCAAGCATATGAAGGTTGGATAAAATTGCTTTGATCGTCAATTCCAGATGATCAAAGTGAAATTAAGCCTCGAGTTTGAATGTAAAGGAAGAGGAAGTGTGGTAGATTGTAGGAAAAATATCCAATGAATTTATAAATGACGATGGCGACGACGCGACAGTGATTTAGGATTTAAGAGTGAGTTTTAGTTACTGTCCGTTTCGAACTAAATTCGTTGACGACGAAGCATTGTGGCTGATCGGACCTGGGGGAGACTCGGTGTGGGTTGAAGACGAAGGCTTAGGTGAAATGGCGAAGTTGACGGTGGAATAGATCGTCGGCACGTGGTAGTTTTCAGATGAGGTTGGTTCAAGCTTTTGGGTTGGGTGACTCGATTTCATTCTCGAGTTTGATTCAGGTCTCTGAGTGTTTAGGTTAGCTCGTGGTATCGTTGATGATTCGCAGATGGCCAGAGTGATAATCAGAAGCAGTGAGTGGGGGCGTACACGTGCACGGTTTGTAGTTTGTGTCAGTGGAAGGAATTGGGGAAGAAGGGTATGAACTCGAAGTGAGCTTCGGGATAAACGTGTGCTGGCTTGAGTTTTAACTCGAGTAGGTTTATTGGTGTACAGTGTTAAGTACTTGAGGAAATTTAAGTTTGGAGGACTTTAAAGCATACGGGTGATTCTTGGTGGAAACTCGAAGTAAATAGGCAATAGGCTCGAGTAAAACGTGAGTTGGCTCGGGTACCTGATGTAATAACAAAAACAGTTTTCAGATTTTAAAGAAAATCAAGTTATTATAAACAAATTTTTGTTAATTCCATTTTTCTTTGAATATTTGATGCTATCCCAGTTTCAAATTGTTTAAAAAGGTTTCTTAAATAAAATTGTTTAAAATTAACCAAGTTTTAAAAGATTTAAATTATGCATAAACTTTTATTTTAAAAGTTTATTTTAAATAAACTTAATAATATTAAATGTTAGCTAATTAATATAAAGAATGTTATAATGGTTAATTAACTTTTTAATGTTTAAGTCGAATTATTTGTTAAAGGAAGTTAATCACTTGAAGTTCATTACTTAATAAAAGTTATTAAGGTAAATTTGTTAATAATGTAATTTTGATTTATCATGTAATCAAAAAATAATTAAGTATGATTAAAGATTGATTGCTTGATGATTAATAATCAGAGGGTGATTTGTTTTATAACTAATTAAGTGGTGATTAATTTAAAGTTAATTAATTTATGAATTATTTAAGGGTGTTTTAATTAAGAATAATGATATATTTAGGGATTAACTATGTAATGATTAAAGATGATTTTATTTATTAATTAAGATAATTAATTAAAGGTTAATTAATTGATGAAAGTGATTAAGGAGTGATTATTAATTAAGGATTAATTAATTTTTTGTAATAATTAAGGATAATTAATCAAAGGATTAATTATAAATTGAAGTTTAATTAATAAATGATTAAAGAGTAATTAATCAAATTGATTTGTAATTAATTAATATTAATTAACCAGGATTATAAATTTATTCATGAGTAATTAATCTGATTAAATTTAAATCAGGTAATTTAATTTATTTTTACTTATGAATGTTTGGATTCTCTTAGATGTTTGAATGCTTTGATATTCCTCATATATGATGCTTTGTGATACGAATTATTGTGATTTGTGTTTTAAACTGTGATGTAATTTACTCATTTATAATGGATTCATATTTTCTATCTATGGTTCTGTGTATATAGGTAAGCGTTATTGGAATATAACGCTTATCGATATTGTTGTTGAATCCATGATGATTGATGTTGTTGCACTATTGTGTCAAACCCCTAGACTACACCTTACACACACAAATGTGGATTGCACGAGGAAATCGGTTAAGTTACAGATTTTTAATGGTTTTAAAGATTGAATTTTTTTGGAATTGGAATTGAAAACCTTTGAAAATGAGTTTCAAAAATAAAAGTTATTTTGAATAACTTAATAAAGTTTTGAAATCTAAATAATTTGATTTAAATTTGAATTCAATATTTGAAATTGAATTCAATAATTTGGGAATTATGGTTTAAAAAGATTATATAAGTTATAAAGGTGTTATATGGGATTTTAACCATTTAAAAAAAATACATATATTGTTTTGGAATTTAAATTTAAACCCAAGTTCTATACTTGATGGCTTTAATTTACGTAAATGTAATCAGCTTTAACTTTGTGAAAGATTATTAAACCGTGTTTTGAAATCGAAGAGAGTTATAAATGGTATATCTTTCATATAAAAGATTTGAATTGGAAATGGTTTGAAAGTTATGAATTAAATCTCTAATTTAAAGATTGGATAAGTTAATCCAATTTGAAATGAAATTGTTTTGAAAAGTCGTGTATGAACTTTTGTGGAAAATTGGTGAACTTTGTGAAATTAACCTTTTTGTCTAAAAGATTTGGAATGGTAATCTGTTTTAAACCATTTAAAGAAAGGTTTTGGATAATAAGTTGTGACTTAATCGAAATCCCATTATCCATACGTTTTTAAATATAGCGCTCATTATTCGGTTTAGCTGGGAGAGGACCTTGTGTCATATAACCCATTCCGATTAATGATACCTCGATATGGATATCATTTGAAGACTGGTGGTGAAGACCGGGTATTTTTGAGAATCAAAGGATAACCTGTCGATTGTCTCTGCACAGAGTCGCGCTGTTATAGAGATTCCCCAAGTGATGAAAAATCCGATCAGGATTGTGAATACCCGAATCTGCAAGGGCTTCTTTGGAAGTGCCTTTGGCTCTATTCGAACCCAGAACAGACTTGTATGGATGTGTGTCTGACATTACACTTTGAGATGTAAAACCGGTTTCTATCAAATACATTTCTGTTTGGTGGCGGAGATTTATTCTCTTAGCTTAACACCCTTCTCTGAGACGGAGCTCAAAGGTTATGTTGTTGATGGTTACTAGTGATACATTCTCAATTTGGTAACGTGGCATACTAAGTGTTGCTGATCATTTGTTGATCAAAGCATGGCTTTGTGAAAAAGCGTAGCTTTGTGGACGAGACCTCATCGAGCCTCACAAACCGGTAATGGTTGAAACAGGAAATATGTGGCAAGGTTTCAGGGGTAGCTCCCCTAGGGTATGACCATTCCTTCTGGAAAAGGGTGGTATCATGGTATGGAGCCAAGATACTTACTCATGTGGACACTATAGTATATTTATTACCGTGTGATGTTGTTGGTATAGAGGATCCTCGGATAAAGGTCGCAAACTACCGGGGGTGGCATATCTTAGGTTTTACTCCCCGGAAGGGGGTAGCCGGCCTTGTGTTGGCGGAGAGCTGGGTAAGTTCTCGGGGCGTCCCTCCAGAGGCATTCCCATGTGGCAATAGGAAGTTCCTTAGCCTGACCATTTGTTGGAAATCCAATCATCCAATACGAGTCTTGTACGGTTTTAGTTGTAGAACCTGCCATTATAAATCGCAGCTATAGTAGGCATAGTATAATGGTACCTATGCTGGCTAAGATTAATATTATACTTTCGTAAGGTTTTCCACTATGGACTTGTAATAATATCAAAAAGGATTTTGCGTAGTATGCATGTTTGACTATCATAAGGAGAAGTGCGATTGCATTGTGTGTGTGCCGGGAGGCCTTATGGTAGTTTCATTTTCAAAAAGCATTGCAGATTTCAAAAATTTAAAATCTTTTGTTTGTTTTAAAGATAAAAACTGTTTTTGTTTGCTCACACCAGTCTAATGACTGACCTGAAGTTTATTGTTCCTTTCCTAAACTCTGGGTGCCCACTATTTCCACAAGGGCAGTCTAAAGTTAGGTTTTTTAGATAGTCGAATAGTAGGAATTGATTCGATAGCCTTCGAAGCCCTTTTGGATTTGTGGATCGCATTTGCTACACTTCATCATTCACGGACCGCTCTTGCTTAGCTTGGTGCAACGTGATGGTGGTTCGAGCTAGCTTTGGATTGAAGATGGAGTTGCAGTTGCATTATGGAGTTGGATTCCTTTGGAGGTATTCTAGGGAAGACATTATCTTTCCACTACTATTCTTTGTATCTCTGATAGTGTTGATATCTATTGTGTCATTCCATTGTGTCATCATTGTATCTGATTATTATATCAAATGCTGTATATCAAATGTATTATTCATTTCTCCCGTTGTGTTGTACTTAATGTGTTACAAGTTTCGGCGAACCAAATTTGACGTTTGGATCTGCGGCATTTGAATACGAGTGTCGTATTCGGTGCCGATTTTCGAAGGTCGAGTCAGGATCGTTACATCAGAGGACTGGAATTCGAAATGCAAAATGACTTTATCTGGAATTTGATTTTTTTTGATCTGGAACTTATACTTTGATTCAACTTGCTTTTGTTTTGTTGCTCTGATCTTTGCATTGTTTTAAATTGCCTGAAGCTTTAAATTGAGGTTGTAGATTTGCTTTAAACTTTGCTTGATTCCACTTTGCTTTGAATTGTCTCAGGGTTTTGATTTGAAGTTGAAAACTTTGTTTTTCTTTCTGATCTTGTTGTGTCAGACCTTTGAAATTGTAGTTTGTTTTCAGATTTAACTAGTTTGATTGCTTTCAGTTTTCTTTGATAATCTTTTTACTGGTTTTAGTTTTGTTTTTTATTAGTTTCCAGGTTTGTGAAGTGAAGATAAGAAGTATTTTTGAACTAAGATTACATAACCAGGTTCCTCATTCTTTTACATATTTTTCTATAATTCTAATTAAAAGAGAATTTTATTTTTTGCCACTTGTATTATTTGCTAACACTTGTAATTTTAATTGAACACTTGTGATTACATGATCTTATTTGGTTTAAATTTGTCATACATAACAAAATTGTGTTTTAAATCCCTACTAATAATTAGTTTATAAATTTAGTTCAAACCCTTATGTTAATAAATTTACACCTTTCAAAAGTTATTATATTTTTTTATGTTTATATACATATGCTTTCAGAAATATATCTCACATACATACAAATAAAGTTTTTATAAAATTCTCAAATACCAAAACTATATGTTTATATTTACATCTTCATAAGAAATTGAGTTTGAAATTTAATTATTTATATCAAATTAAAATTTAACTTTTCAAATATCTTTTAAAAATTTACTATATTGAATTCCAATACAACTTTCAAAATAGTATATTATAAATTAGAAAACAAATTTCTATAAATTTAAAATATGGTGTTTTTCAAATTCAATTTATTTTTCAAACATATCTATTTTGAATTTTAAATCCAAATTCTATTTTACAATATATTTTTTATTTTAAAATTCCCAGATTTAAATTCTTTTTACAAATTTTGCTTTCATAAACTACTATATGTTTTTATTCCCAAATATTCAAATAAATCCTCAATTTATTTATTTTGATTTTCAAATTAATTTCTATAATCATATATATTAATAATCAAATAAATATCTTATTTAATATGGAAAAACACAAATTAATTCACAATTAAATCCAAAAATTGATTTAAATAACAAATTTAAATTCGACTCAAAAACGGGATCGTTACAGATTCCCACCTTAAGTCCTCGAAATTTGCAAGGGAGACAATAAAGGATAGATGGAAAATGTTTTTATCAGATCAAACTGAATATCTATTGTGCATTTGGCTTACCAAATTAGAATATCAACAATAATTACGACAACGAACTCATTCAACATTTTATGAAATACTCGGGTTATCCAGATTTACGAAATATGCAGGGCATCGGTTAGTTCGAAGGACAACTAACAACTCGTAGAATATATTTGGACCCAACAGAACAAACAATGGATACTCAATTCATATTGGAGTATCCCCAAGTATACACCAATCTGCCCCTCTTCGAACTTTGATATTCACAAGAAATCATAACAGAATTTCGAATTTGGTTTTTTAATCTAAATCGTTTTGTCGACAGAAATTAATTTAACTTCATATTTAATTTACCAATTTATTCCAATAAAATTTCAATTTTGTTAAAGTTAAAATGTAAAGCTGATAGAAATTTGATGAAGAGAATACGAGATAGAAATTAGAACCTTTCCTACAAAGATCCGCAGGGCCACCATCACACCAAAACTTCTTTTTGGAGCTGCCACGAAGCAATCAAAGAATAAGAAATTAAATCAAAGGAGATTGATGGAGAAAAGTTATTTCTGTTGTTGTAGGGTATCGACCATTTGTAGTGGCACTCCCCTGTCCCCTACCTCATCCTCTTCTTGCACTCATACTTACTATCACTGGATGGTAAGAGAATTTACTGACGCATACGAACGGATATCTTAGGGATACGCTCAATTTAGGGTATATTTTACCCTATCTCTAATGAGTTACCTAATATGTTATACACCTGAGCTAAAGTTTAACCTTCAGGTCTGATACCAAATGAAACAACCCCGACTCAACCTTCGAAAATCGGCACTGAATATATCACCTGTATTCGAATGCCCAGATCCAAACGTCGAATCTGGTTCGCCGGAGCTTATAATACATTAAGTGCAACAACACAGTGGAATAAAATGAATATATCATACAACTCCAATGATACAATATCCAGCGATATACAACAATGATCACAAATACATATCGGAGATCTACAGCAACACAGTGGAAACACAAATGCACCAACATCGGAAATAACTTGAACTCCAAAAGGAACTCCAATATCTGCAACTCCATCTCTAATCCAGAAACTTCGAAGACTCCAATCCAATAAGCTCGAACCACCATCAAGTTGTATTAAGCAAGGTCGGTCCTGAATGTGGAAGAGAAGCATAAAGCGATAGCCAAAATCCGAAGACTAAGAAGGCTATCGAATCTACACCTATTATATGATTATCTGAAAAACCCAACTCTTGACTGCACGTGTGGAAACTTATGGGCACCCAGAGTTTAGGAAGGGAACAATAAACTCCAAGTCAGTCATGGGACTGGTATGAGCAAACAAAAATTTATTTTTAAAACAAACAACAAAGGAATATAGAATTGAAATTCGCAATGCTTTTTTGAAAATGACACTACCATAAGGCCTCCCTGCACACACACAATGCAAGCGCACAGTTGGAGGAGATTTCTCCTTATGATAGTCAAACATGCTTACTACGCAAAAAACATTTTTATATTACTATTACCGCATAGTGCAGAAAACCTTTCGAAAGTATAATATAAATCTTAACCAGCATAGGTACCTTCATATTATGCCAGCTATAGCTACCACCTGAGGTAGCAGGTTATACAATAGCAATCGTAAAGGGCTCGTATTATTCGATTGGATTTCCAAGAAATGGTCAGGCTAAGGAACTGGATACTTCCACGTGGGTACGCCTTTGGCGGGACGCCCTGAGAACCTACCCGGCTCTCTGCCAACACAAAGCCGGGTTACTTCTGTTACTAGGCAACTACTACTCCAGTATGCCACCCTCTGATCGTTTGCGACCTTTATTCGAGGGCTCTCAACACCAACAACCACAAAGCAATGTATTTGCAGTAACCACATAGGTTAGATATCTGGGCTCCATACCATGATACCAACCATTTCCAGAAGGGAATGACATACCCTAAAGGGTGCGACCCTCATAACCTTGACGCATCTTTTCTGTTTTGACCATTTCCGGGGTGTGACGTCATGTTGCAGTCCCGTCCACAAAGCAACACTTTTTCACAAAGCCATGCTTCGACCAACAAATGATCGGCGTCACTTTGTATGCCACATTACCAAATTGAGAATGCATCATTAGTAACCATCAACTACATAATCTCTGAGCATGTACGTCTCAGAGAAGGGAGTTAAGCTAAGAGAACAAATTCTCTGCCACCAAATATAAATGTATTTGATAGAAACCTGCTTTACATCTCAAAGTGTAACATCAGACACACATCCATACAAGCCTATTCTGGCTTTGAACAAAACCGAAGGCACTTCACAAAGAAGCCCTTACAAATCCAGTTAATCCCAAATCACGTCCGGACTCTCCATCACAAAGGGTGATCAAATCTCTATACCGAGGACTGTTCGGTGCAGAGACATTCGATGGGTTATCCTTTCGCTTTCGAAAATCTCCGGTCTTCACCATCGGTCTTCAAATGTTATCCATAACGTCGTATCATTATTCGGAATGGGTTATATGACACAAAGGTCCTCTCCCGGATAAACCGAATAATGAGCGCAATATTTAAAAACCATATGGATAATGGGATCTCAATTAAGTCACAATTTATCACCAAAATTTTTCTTTCAAATGGTCTAAACAAATTACCATTTTCAAATCTTTAAACAAAAAGATTCATTTCACAAAGTTCACCAATCTTCCATAAAGATACATTCATAGCTTTTCAAAACAATTCCCCTTTCAAACCTTTTATAGAAAGGTTACACTTTTAAGATTCCATTTCAATTTGAAAACAAAGTATACCAATCTTTAACAAAGATTCATTCATATTCTTTTAAAACAATTTCCCTTTCAAATTGGATTAACTCATCCAAACTTTAAATCAAAGATTTAATTCATAGCTTTCAAAACCATTTCCAAAGATTCATTCATAACTTGGGAAACCATTTCATTTTAAACATGAAATCCTTTCAACACAAATTGGAAGTTCTTTCCTTATATGAAAGCTTTTATTATTTGAAAACTAATAGTTTCCGTTTCGAAAAAAAATCCGATTATATTTGTACAATTTAAAGCCTTTGGTTAAACTCAAATTCTCAAAACAAAACTTTTAAAATGGTTTAAAACCCATATAAACACATTTATAATTTGTATACCCTTTTTAAACCATAATTTCCAAACACAGAATTCAATTTCCAATATTGAATTTAAATTCAAATCAATTTATTTAAATTTCAAAACTTATTTAAGTTATTCGAAAGATCATTTATCTTTGAAACTCCTTTTCAAAAGCTTTTCATATTTAGCCCAATGCCATTTCCAAAACCATTTGGATTCAAAATTCAATTTTAAAACCATTTCAAAAATCTGTGACTTAACTAATTTCGCCGTGCAATCCATATTTGTGTGTATATAGTGTAGTCCTAGGGTTTTACACATTAGTGCAACAACATCAATTATCACAGATTCAAACACATCAATATCGATAAGCAGTATAATCTTATATCGCTTATCCTCATTCACTGATTCACAGATAAATAATATAAATTTATCACGGATAAATAAATTACATTCATCATAGATTACATCAAAACAATTCATAGCACAAAGCATAACATATCAGGGATATCAAACTTTCAACAATCAATAGAATTCAAACAACCATAAGTAGGATCAATTAATTATCTGATTAATTTAAATCAAATTAATTACTTATGAATAAATCGCTAATCCTAGTTAATAAACATTAACTAGTTACAAACCTTAATCATTAATTAACCTTAAATCAATTAATTAATAAATAAATTAACCCTTAGTTAATTACATTATAATTAATTATCCTTAATTAATTTCAATAAGTGATCACCCCTAATAACTTTCATTAAACAAATCTTTAATTAATTAATTATCCTCAAATTAATTAATAAATCACACAAATTAATTATCCTTAATTTATTATAATAAGTAATTACCCCTAACTACTTAATCAACTTTAACATTAATTAATTACTTGTAACTAATTAATTATCTTTAAGTAATTAATTACCCTTAATTACTTTCATTTATTAAATAAACCTTTAACTAATTTTCATTAACTAATCAACTTAGCCCTTTAAGTTAATTAACTTCTAAAAAACATCTCTTCTTAATTAGTTTTTTAATTACATTATTAAATTTATTTTAAATGAACGTTATAAATAAAGGTTGTATATATAATTTAAAACACTTAAAATTTAATAATTTCAAAATGATTCATTTTCAAAACCTTTTAATAATCCTAAATTTAAACAAAACATTTATTATTTAAAATTTATGAGTTAAACATGTTTTAAATTTGGGTTTGTTTTAAAGTTTGAATCTGTTTAATACCAACCTGATATATCCCCAACTGTAATCCCAAACCAAAAAATAAATTACCCGAGCCAAACACTATTTTCCCGAGACCTGCTTCGGGTTACATTAATTTTTTTTGGCTTTAAAACTTTGTTTTAGATTTCTGAAACCTTTTTATACTAGTAACCACTAAAATGAACCCGAATAACTACTCGAGCCAGACCATCACCTACCCTAGCAATCCCTCGAGTACTTTTTCTTCTTCCCAAACCACTGACACCATCCATGCATGTGCGCGTGTACACCACATCGGTGCCACTCTGATCCTGTCGTCGACCACCACCAAGTAACCAAACCCAATTTACCACACTAAAATGCACAGATCCTCGAATCATTTATGAAATCGAAATTTAGCAATTCGAATGAATACTGGAACTCATTGACCAGCGGAAAAACATCTCGCCCGATCATCTCCTATAGCCTGCAACCACGTCGTCCAACCCATAGTTGCTCACAACCTGCCGAGTCGATTCCCCCATACGGATCACCTCTAGTCCTCTCATGGCGTCGCAGCAACCATGAGAACCCAGCGTTTGCAATCCTGTCCTTAAACCCTACATTGAATTCACATGGCCACCACTGCGAGTTAAAAAAATTCTGATCATTTTTCTGATGATCACCGATGCTCGAGCTAACCTCACTAAGAATCACGACCTTCGAATCATTGTGGGTCGATGAGAATTGATGAAAATAAGTTCTCCTTTCAAAACCAAAATCCAACCTCAGATCGAAACTAAAAATCATGATTTTATTGTTAAAATTCATCATTTAGAATATCGAATCGGATTATAGAGTTAAGTCATTAAATTAAAATCATTGAATTTCCTTGATTCAAAAGTTTTTACCGTAAATTTCATTTTTTTTCACAATATTTACTAACTGTATTTATCTGAAACTATTTTTAATAATAACCTTATGTTGTTATAAACATTTTCTCTTCAGGATTCATGACTTGGACTGGCTTAAACAAGAAGATATATATTTTTTTCTTGAATTTGGCCACCATGTTACTAACAGAGACATATTCACATGTATACACAGACATGCATATAGATTATTCTATGTTATGTCCATACGACACATAATTTCATACGTGCAAGCACACTGATTTGTCCAGGAAAACATTATTATTTCAAGAATTCATCACAAGAATATGAAATCAAGCAACAATATGTAAGAATATTGAGAGTCAAAAGTTTTACTCACCTGGAGTTGCAGATCAGAGGACTTGAATTTGAAAATCAAAATGACTTTATCTGGAATTTGATTTGTTTGATCTGGAACTTATACTTTGATTCAACTTGCTTTTGTTTTGTTGCTCTGATCTTTGCATTGTTTTAAAATGCCTGAAGCTTTAAACTCAGCTTGAAGATTTGCTTTAAACTTTGCTTGATTCCACTTTGCTTTGAATTGTCTCAGGCTTTTGATTTGAGGTTGAAAACTTTGTTTTGCTTTTTGATCTGGTTGTGTCAGACCTTTGAAATTGTAGTTTGTTTTCAGATTTAAGTGGTTTTGATTACTTTCAGTTTTCTTTGATAATCTTTTTACTGGTTTCAGTTTTGTTTTTTATTAGTTTCCAGGTTTGTGAAGTGAAGATAAGAAGTATTTTTGAACTGATATTACTTAACCAGGTTCCTCATTCTTTTACATATTTTTCTATAATTCTAACTAAAAGAGAATTTTATTTTTTTTCCACTTGTATTATTTGGTAACACTTGTAATTTTAAATAAACACTTGTTATTACATGATCTTATTTGGTTTACATTTGTCATACATAATAAAATTGCAGTTCAAATCCTTACTTTTAATTAATTTATAAATTTAATTTAAACCCTTATGTTAATAATTTTACACCTTTCAAAAGTTATCATATTTTTTATGTTTATATACATATGCTTTCATAAATATATCTCATATACATACAAATAAAGTTTTTATAAAATTCTCAAATACCAAAACTATATGTTTATATTTACATCTTCATAAGAAATTGAGTTTGAAATTTAATTATTTATATCAAATTAAAATTTAACTTTTCAAATATCTTTTAAAAATTTACTATATTGAATTCCAATACAACTTTCAAAATATATATTACATATGCATACTATAAATTAGAAAATAAATTTCTATAAATTTAAGTTATGGTGTTTTTCAAATTTAATTTATTTTTGAAATATATCTATTTGGAATTTCAAATCCAAATTCTATTTTACAATATTTTTTTTGATTTAAAATTTCCAGATTAAAATTCTTTTCAGAAATTTTACTTTCATAAACTACTATATGCTTTTATTCCCAAATATTCGAACAAATCCTCAATTTATTTATTTTTGAATTTTAAATTAATTTCTACAATCATATATATTAATAATCAAACAAATATCTTATTTAATTTGGAAAAAAGCAAAATTGATTCACAATTAAATCCAAAAATTTATTTAAATTACAAATTTAAATTCGACTCAAAAACGGGATTGTTACAAGCACATGTAAAGGGGGCGATATATTCCAAATTTTCTGATACTTATGGAAATGGGACCACAAACATGATGTTCAAATTTTCAATGCGAGTATTTTACGTGATGTGATATTTGTATGTTCTGCGATATTTTGAGTCTAGTATTATTTCTCATAAATTGTTTATTCATACAAACTTCTTATTTCTGCTATAGATATATATTCCATTTTATCGATGATAAAGGGGGAGAAAAAGGTACGTCATAATGATATGGGGAGTATTAAGAGAAAGGGAGTATAAATCTATTTATTTTTATTTATAACTTACATAGTTGTTATCATCAAAAAAGTGAGAATGTTAGAACCTCGAACTATAGTGTTTTGATTGTGACAACTATATAATTAAATATATCATTTTGATCTAACTAAACTTGTAGGAGAAATATTGTTTTTACTCGAGAAATAGTCTAACAATTTGCAAACCAGATTCCAGATTGAAGCTTTAGCAAAGTATTAAGTTTAAGGTCTGAGTTTAGTACTAAATATATGTTAAAATCTCTCCAAGGTGGTATATGCATGCACACAAAATACAAAGTTTTTTCAAAACATTTAAATAAGCCAAAAAAACTAAAAACAACCGGCTGAATCGCATAAGTCAACCGGCTAAATATTGTGCACGTCAAGAGACTAATTTAATATTCAAACGACTGACCATGCTATTTCAGCCAGCTGAATTGTGTCTTTTTTTACATAATTTCCTTATTGTTCTGATTTTAAATCAATTCAGCTGGTTGAGTTGCTCCCTTCAGACGGCCGAATCTTCATAACGGCTATTTTTCAAAAGACACTTCATTTCAATGAACAGAAAAGCTCTTGATTCAAGAGTTTCTTCCTTATCTTTTCATGGCTATCTTTCATGAAAGGATATAACTCTTAAACCTATATAAATAGCCATGAATTCCATTGTTTTAATACCTAATTCTCACTCTTATTCTATTTGAACTCTAAGCATTCAATACTTCATTCTGATCACTTGTTCATTCAAGAATACTTCATTATTGATTTAATATACTTCCCATCTTCATGAATTAAATGGTATACCATAAAGGAGAAGATTATAGGAAGGGTGTACTCCAAAGTCTTATCCATGATATTAAAAGTGCACATTTAGTCAAGATAATTCTTTGTATTATTGAAGTCCTATTCGGTTGCTCTGGCGATTGAAGTCCTATTCTATTGCTTAGGCGATTGAAGTCCTATTCGGCTACTTAGGAGGTGTAATACATGTTCCTTCGGATTAAGTGAGGGTTGATAGTTAAATTCCAAAAGGGGTCTGGGACTGGACGTAGATCGAGAAGTTCGAAATAGTATAAAAATCTCTGGTGTCCTTTACTTTATTACTTTACTTTTACATCTACACTGTTCATAAGTAGATAGTTTATTTAATATTCCATGTGGCATGATTCTTAGTCACTTTTAGTGTTTTCATCTAGGAAAAAACCTACTAGTTGATCATGCCAACATGTGGTTTCAACTTCAATAACTTCTTTGGTGGAATATTACTACAATTAATACCGGTCTTTATGTCAAATTCTCTAGGGAGATATACGCCCGCATTATGCATCTTGGAGGGAACAACAAGGATGACAATTTAGGCTCTATGGATAACGCGACTTTATCATGCAGTGACACATGAATCTTGCTATGTTTTTCATTAACTTCTGCATCACTACATTAGGCAAGGGATATATTGCTGCCATCAACTTCATACAATACTGAAGTAATTTTTTCCAATGCATAGGCAGTTATAACATGCACACTGTTAATCTTATTAACTTCCCCATCATCGCCAGGTATCTTAATTCCATAATATGAAAACAAATTTGAACTCAACTTGTTAGGCAAACAGCTAGCACAAGCAAAGGCCATGAGATACCAATACTTGAATCAATTGGAGTTATGGTACTTAGGTGAACTTCAGGTAATTAAACGTTTTCTAAATGGGTAGTAGATGTAATATCATAGATAGGAATTCCTAAAGAAAAATTTGTCAACGGGTCAACAGAGGTGGAACGAGGATTTGCAGAGTGGGAATTGAAGTGGAAGCATCATGTGTCGAAGCGAAGTTGGGACTAGATCTAGTTGCGGATGCACGGTGCTCATTCAATGTAGCAAGACGAGGTTTTGTTTTTCTATTCTTAGTCATCCCATGATGAAGCGACCGGGATGAAGAAAAATTTAGACGAACGGCTTAGGGATGGTAAGAAAATGTAAGTGGTGGAGACGGTTGAAATTTGGGCAGTTGTCAAAAACATGAATTTGGGGAAGGATGTTAATTTAATTTTTTTTTAAATTTCGACTATTAAGTGTATTTGATTTTGACTTAATAAAATATATTGAACTTAAATTAAATTAAAACTACTTTTAAACAAAGTAAGTAAAATGATATTTTATTTAAAACTATAGTGATTGGATATAATAAACCCTCTAGACTATATAGGCCTAATAGATCCAAAAAAAGGACTTTTTTCAATCTACCTTTTTCACCAACTTTCGACTAAACTTGTTCGTTCAATGGTATTAGAGTCATTATGACTTATGTGGTCTAAATTAACAATAGTAGTGCTAACTTATTAAAGCTTTCCTATTTAGTAGAGTGGCTAGAATGATAGTGTTTAACCTTGGGTAAGGCAATCAAGCACTCGACTAGATGGCTACTGTTCTGGCACGAAGGATGATGTAAACCTAAAGGTTTTCCCCAATATTAATGCCTGGATTGATTTTAGGCCTTAGGCTAATTTCCAAAATCTATTTTAAAATTTTAAAAAATATTTTGAATCCAAAAATTAAATATAAAATATAATATGAAATTTTATAAAAGTTATAAAATAGTTCCAAAATTGATTTGAAAATAAATTTAGTGATTTCAAACTTTACACTAATCAATTGGATTAAATAGATAAATAAAAAAGTTAACTAATTAAATATAAAACATATATACTGATATAATATATATATATATATATGTGTGTGTGTGTGTGTGTGTAATATACATATATATATATATTATAATTAATATCCGTCTTAAATTGTTTTGGATGATAAAATAAAATTTAAATTTATAATAGTAATTAATTTAATTAATTTGCTAATTAAACTAAATAAAAAATATTTCATTGATAAGATGCAGAAGTGTAACGACCCGTAAATTTTGAGAAATTAGTTGCTTAATTTAATTAAGATTTTTTAATTTAATTTAGGAAGAAATGAAGAAAATTTATAATTAATAATGAAGAGAATGTTGAAAATGGAATGAAACCATGGAAATTTAAGATAACATGAACAATTGAAATGGAAGTACGAATAATTGAAGTAATGTAAATGGTTATACTAGGGTAAGATTTGAATATAAGAATACAAAGGTAAATAGTAAATTAATTTAATGAATTAATATATGTTATTTATTTAGGGTATTGAATAAATTTGGTAATCCTATTGCAATTAATGGTAGTAATGTTGATATAAGCTAATAAATTTAATTTCAATGCAATACCCATTAATGGATGGAATGAAATTGGATTCATGTAAATGTATACTAGGTTTTACATCAAATGGAAGTTATTTGTTATAAGTGGATGTAAATATTTAATCAATTTAAGAAATAAAATAAATTGAATTCAACATAAACCTAAGTGTAAATTTAAGGGTATGATAACAAGTATTATAAATTACGTAATGGTTAATGAGTTTATTGGAAATAAAGTTCATTTAAAAGTTAAGTATTATAATGGTTGTTTTGATGTTAAAAGTTACTTTAATGATTGTAATATAAAATAATGAAAGTGGAAATGGAAATTAATAGAAAAGTAAACCTATTTTAAGGTAGTAATTGGAGAATTGGGAAATTAATTCAAAGGTTATACTAATGGAGGAAATAATACGTATTAAATTACAATTTGATTAAATCAATGCAAATTAAGTAATTATAATAAAATTGTAGTTGGTAATTAAGTATGAATGTGAGTAACTTTCGCATTAGGGACAATTATAAAATTTTACGCATTCACCTAATTTATTTAATTAAATCTAAATCAATGGCAACATTGTTGTTAATTAAAGTTGTAAGTGAATTTGAATGTAAAAAGGTAACAATAATTAGGTTAACCATTTATTTGGTATATTAAGTTAAGAATGGCAATCGATTGCAAATAAATCTAAATTAATTATTTTTGTTTTGTTAATGTGATTTAGTTAATAAAGGTGAATTTATATGAAATGAAGCATACATTAATGAAATGTTTTATGATTCAATGTTATTTGTACCCATAAAAATGTCTATTTATGAATAGAAAGATTTTAAATAAATAAACGGTTTTATTAAGATCTCTATTGATAATTAATGTAGTTAGTGTGAAACCAATTGCCATTAATTGTCCTAATTTGTGCAGTTAGGGTAGATTCGATTCATCGTTGAAGATAGTTAATTCTATAAGATGTAATAAATGTTAATTTTATTTATAATATGAAGACTGGTTGATTAAGGAGTGAAAACCAAGATTTATTAATTTATTTATAATTTGAAATCTAATAAGTGGATTTATTGCAATTAAGTGGAATATTATATTAAAATATTACATAAATGAGGATTTAGATGAAAATTGAGAATGTTAATAAAGTGGATTTTGATTTCAATATTTATTTCATCTGGTTGTAATAATGAATTTGAATAATATGAATGAAAATTTATGTAACGACCCGTATTTTTACGGATCGAAGGATCGTAGAATTGTTGTTCGTAAGTCTTAAGTCGTAAGTCTTAAGTCGTAAGTCTTAAGTCGTAAGTCTTAAGTCAAAAGTCTTAAGTCGTAAGTCTTAAGTCGTAAGTCTTAAGTCGTAAGTCTTAAGTCGAAAGTCTTAAGTCGTAAGTCTTAAGTCGTAAGTCTTAAGTCGTAAGTCTTAAGTCGAAAGTCTTAAGTCGTAAGTCTTAAGTCGTAAGTCTTAAGTCGTAAGTCTTAAGTCGTAAGTCTTAAGTCGTAAGTCTTAAGTCGTAAGTCGTAAGTCTTAAGTCGAAAGTCTTAAGTCGTAAGTCTTAAGTCGTAAGTCTTAAGTCGTAAGTCTTAAGTCGTAAGTCTTAAGTCGTAAGTCTTAAGTCGAAAGTCTTAAGTCGTAAGTCTTAATTCGTAAGTCTTAAGTCGTAAGTCTTAAGTCGTAAGTCTTAAGTCGTAAGTCTTAAGTCGTAAGTCGTGGGTCTTGATGAGTCATGACCGACTTAAGGGGGCATACAAGTTAAGGATTTCAGCCTATAAATAGGAGTGCCTATGTTCATTTTTGGAATCCGGATTTTGAAGCGACGAAGTGCTGCCATTTTGAGAGCTCGACTACAACACTTCTTCACTTCTTTTCTCCACTTTAATCTTGTGCTTCCATTCATCTAGATTGAAGATCAAATTGAAGATCCAAGAGTCAAAGTTGAAGGTCTACATCCATCGAAGAGAAATTTCATCGTTTGAAGGGAAATCTTGTCGGATCAAGCTAGATCCTTTGCTGTCCAGATCTGAAGTTGTTATCTTTTGAGGTGTTTAGGTGATTCGGTGAGTGTTGTTATCTCTCACACGGACCCAAAGGAGTATATTGGATCGGTGGCTTGTTTATGTGTTAAAGATAGAGATTTCTTGCATTTTACTTAAGTCTGCATGTAGATCCATTGTCTATGAAGTTTTGGATACCCATTTTGCTACATGTTAACTTATATAAGTTTATTCATCAAGTTTTAGAGATATTTGCTTATAATTCATACTTGTTAGATTTGGACATTTTAATTACGAAATTGACATTCTTGTATAATTGCTTATTAGATCTTGTTTGAATGTTTGACTGCTTGGATTAATGATTGATTTGATTGATAGATTGTTGCAAATTAGCTAATAGTTGATTTGGCCAAGTTGGTCGAAGATGATTCAAAAGCTAAGTGGAGAGGCTCTTGAGTGGTGAAAGTAGCTTGTGGCATATGAAGCGGATGTTAAAGTTCATATGGATAGATTCGATGATGATGGACTTTGCTATGATGCGATGAAGCAAAGCATGATGTGAGAAAGCCTTGATTTAATCCAGACGGGATCATCTCAAGCATGTTGATAACTCGATGATGCGGTTCGAGTTGGTTGATAATGGTGGGCTCGAGAGGTGCTTGGGCTAGTATGAGAATAGTCGTTGAGGAGGATGACTAGGAGGCTGAGATTTCATCGTTGTTGAAGGTTCTAGCATGCTCAAAGCAAGAGTACGTTGGGACGGGTCACGATGACGTTCCAAGCACGGGCTGCGACGACGTGCTAGTACTCTGGGTAGTTGCAAAAATTCCTAGGCACGGGCTGCGACGACGTGCAGAGTTATGTCTAGAACCGAGGTTACCATTAGCCCTTGACAGGCGGTCATTCAACTAACGGTGAATTCAAGGCAATGATAACAGTTATAGTCAGATTCATGGATGTTTGGATGTTTGGTTGTATTATCATTTGGGTCAGGAGCGATGTTTTCAGGGTGCTTATCTGATCTTGGTTTAGGCCTTAGGGGTTTGCATTTGGAAAACACCGACCTTGACTTGAGTGATATTTACTTTGCTTTAAATGTCTGAATTGCCATGTTTACTTTTGCTTAGTGTGTCTGGGGGCTATGACTGTAGAAAGAGGTGGAGTGGGATGGTTGAGTTCCTATTCCTTTTACCCTTTATGCTCTTTTGGTATGTTTGATAGTTGATTTACTGCTCACTAAGACTGTTGTCTGACTCAAGGTTTTATGTTTAACTCTTATTACCTTGGGCTGTTCATCCATGTTGGGATGGACAGACTAGGTAGCAGGTGACAGGTGCTGTTCTTAATGGTCAACGCTGTTGATGACGGAGACGAGCTGGAGGCTTTTGCATATTATTTTCTTACTATATGTACTGGGTGTTCCGCTGTTTGTATATTCTCTGAGTGATATGTAGTGAGGCTTGATGTATTGACTTTGCTGATTGCTGTATCAAACTATTATGAGTTTATATGATGAGACTTCTGTTCTATAGAGCTTCACTATGTATACTTTCTATTGTATTTTATCCATGTGCTGTGAGTAATACGATGGACTATTCTGCTTTATCTTATCCTGACTATCGTCCATGGCTGCCTGACACACCTTTCAGCGCACCATTCCCTTGTTTTCGTGCGGGAGTCATGGGCGGTCGTCACATTTGGTATCAGAGCTTTGGTTAATCGATTTTAGCCAACGCTCGCTGACGTAACTACGTATGAGAGACGTAATTGTAATTTTGATGGATGATTACTATATATATAATATAGTAGCTTAGAAGGATTTGAACTTCTTATGCAGTTGTTTCTCAGGGTATATTAATCATTTCTTTTCGATATTAGGAATGAGTCGAAGAGGGAGACCAGCTGCTAGGGGAGGCCATGTTGTTGAGGGGGCTGCTGATTATGCTTCTATGTTCGAGGCTATGATGACTTCGATCATGAGAAGGATGCCAGCTCCGGGGCCATCGGTAAGATGTTGGAGTTCAGGTTCAAGCCCCAAGACCAGTGGATTTTGCTAAGCTTTGTAAGGACTATACTGCTCTTGGAGGGAAGGTTTTCTTGGGAACAGAATCGACCATAGAAGTCCAGAGATGGATAGATGCTTGTAGAAGGATCTTTGGTGACTTGGGAATTGAGGATGTGACTAAGAGGAAGCTTGCATCAAGACAGCTTCAGGGAAGAGCTTCTGATTGGTGGAACTCTACCACCATTGATACTCCAGAGGAAGAGATCACTTGGGAGCAATTCCAAGTCAGATTTGAAGCTAAGTTCATTTCTACAGCTCAGAAATCTGTTTTGTTTAAGAAGTTTGTGGAGCTCAAGCAAGGTGGAAGACCAGTTCTTGAGTATGTTTCTGAGTTTGAAGCTTTGTCCAAGTATGCTCGGTCATATATTGAATCCCCTTATCAGAAGAATGAGAAGTTTGTGACAGGCCTGGACAGTTATCTTGGGAGGCAGTTGGTGGATCATTTGGACGATCCGTTTGAGAAGCTTGTGGAGAAGGCTCTCAGGCATGAGAATCTGTTTCCTAAGGAAGGATCTGTTGTTGTTGTGACCAAGGAGCAAGGTGGAAACAAGAAGAGGAAGCAGCAGCAGAAGGGTAAGAATGGTCAAAAGAAGCCGAAGGGTGAAGTGACCTGCTACAATTGCCAGTAGAAGGGCCATCTCTCCAGGGATTGTAAGAATCATAAGGCGCCGGCGAAGTGCCACAACTGTGATAAGCAGGGGCATTTCAGGAAGAATTGTCCGGAACTGAGGAAGGATAAGCAGATTGTGCAAGTTTATGCTTTGGGGGATGTTCCATCATCTTCGAAAGCTCCTACTGCAGAAGAGAAGGGGAAGAGTGTGGTGGTTCAAGGTACTCTTTCCATTTGTGGTGTTCCAGTTAGAGTGTTGTTTGATACTGGGGCGTCGCATTCCTTTGTTTGTAGTGAACTTGTAGGCCGGTTGGGTTTGGAACCGGATATTGTTGATAGACCATTGGTTGTGACTAATCCAGTTGGGGGTTCGTCATGTTTGTGTATGATATGCCGTGGTCTAGTTGTATCGAGTCATGATTGCTCTTTTGTTTGTGATTGTTTTGTTCTGAACTTTGCGGGGTTCGGAATTATTTTGGGTATGGACTGGCTTAGGAAGTATGCGGCAAGGGTTGATTGCAAGAGGCTGGAGGTGACAATCGAGAATGTGGAGGGTAGAAAGGTTGTGATACGATGTAAGCATGAAGAAGGCGTCTTCATGAGCTTCATGTATTCGCTGGTTGTTCCACGGGATGGACTATCATTGGTGCCTATCGTGAATGGATTTGAGGATGTCTTTGACGAGGTCAAAGGGTTACCGCCGCATAGAGAGATCGAGTTTCGTATCGATCTAGTTGAAGCAGCCAGACCTGTTGTGATGCCGCTTAGGCGAATGGCGCCTAGGGAACAGCAAGAGTTGAAAGTGCAAGTTGATGACCTTTTACAGAAAGGATTCATTCAGCGTAGTGTGTCCGAATGGGGTGCACCAGTTGTGTTCGCAACCAAAGCGGATGGATCGTTGAGGTTATGTGTGGACTATCGTGAGCTGAATAAAGTGACTATGAAGAACAAGTATCTGTTGCCGAGAATAGATGACTTGTTTGATCAGCTTCACGGAGCTAAGGTGTTTTCTCAGATGGATTTGGCAACGGGATTTCACCAGTTGAGAGTGGCAAAGGATAGTGTGTCGAAGACTGCTTTTAGGACACCATCCGGTTTCTATGAGTGGATGGTAATGCCGTTTGGATTGACCAATGCACCAGCATATTTTGTGGATCTTATGAATAGAGTGTTCAGGGATCAGTTGAACAAGTTTGTACTTGTGTTTGTGGATGATATTTTGATTTATTCCAAGACTGAAGAAGAGCACAAGATGCATTTGCGTATTGTTTTGGAAATCTTGCGAAAACATCAGCTGAGGGCTAAGTTTTCGAAGTGTCACTTCTGGAAGAGTGAAGTGAGGTTCTTAGGCCATGTTATCTCTGGAAATGGAATAGCGGTTGATCCCGCTAAGGTGGCAACAATCCAGGATTGGGTTAGACCTAAGAATGTATCTGATGTGAGAAGTTTTCTTGGATTAGCAGGATATTATCGTCGGTTTATCAAAGACTTTTCCAAGATAGCCGCACCATTAATAGGGTTGACGAAAAAGAACCAAGTGTTCAGATGGGATGCTAAGTGTGAGCAAGCTTTCGGAATCCTGAAAGAGCGATTGACAAGTGCTCCTGTTTTGGCTATTCCAAGTGGAAATGATGAGATGGTGGTTTACACCGATGCATGTGGTACTGGACTTGGAGCAGTGCTAATGCAGAAGGATAAAGTTGTTGCATATGCAAGTCGACAACTGAAGCCGCATGAAAGGAATTATCCGACTCATGATTTGGAGTAAGCGGCGATTGTATTTGCTTTGAAGATGTGGAGACATTACCTATTGGGAGTTCGATTTGAGTTGTTTACAGATCATAAGTCATTGAAGTATCTTTTCTCCCAAAAGGATTTGAATCTTCGACAGCAACGATGGTTAGAGTTTTTAGCATCATATGATTTTGGTGTAGCCTATACTCCGGGAAAAGGTAACGCAGTGGCAGATGCGTTAAGTCGTAGACATGCAGGTTTGGGAGCTATGTTTTCGGAATGGAAGAGTCTTGAGTATTTGGCTGGATTTGACTTCAAGCCTAGATGTGAATTGGAACCTGAGATGTTGACAAACTTATCGATAAGACCTACTCTAGTGGAAAGAATTGGCGAGAGCCAAAAGCGAGACGATAAGCTTGTCAAGATTATCCGTGATTTGGAATCTGGATTGGACCCAGAGAAGGATAAAGGATTCGAGGTCGATCAAGAGGGTTGGCTTCGAAAACAAGGACGACTGGTTGTTCCCGATATAGATGAATTGAGAAATGAAGTTTTGAAGGAAAGTCATCACTCAAAGTTGACAATTCATCCAGGTGGAAATAAGATGTATCGGGATATGAAGAGAACCTATTACTGGGAAGGTATGAAGAAGGATGTTGGAAATTTTATTTCCAAGTGTATGAACTGCCAGTTGGTAAAAGTCGAACAGAAGAAGCCAAGTGGATTGCTTCAGCCATTAGAAGTTCCTACATGGAAGTGGGAGCAAATATCGATGGATTTTATCGATGGACTACCTAGAACCAGAGCAGGAAATGAAGGGATTTGGGTCATCGTAGATCGCTTGACTAAGAGTGCAAGATTTATTCCTGTTCGATCAACTAGGACTGCATCGAAATTGGCTGAGTTGTATGTTAAGTGGATAGTTCGATTCCATGGTATTCCAAAGAGTATAGTGAGCGATCGAGACCCATTGTTCACTAGTAGATTCTGGAAGAGCTTCAAGGAAGTTTTGGGAACTGAATTGTGTTTGAGTACAGCTTATCACCCCCAAACAGATGGTCGGATCGAGAGAGTCAACCGAGTTTTGGAAGATCTTCTCCGAGCATGTGTTTTGGACTTCGGAGGATCATGGGAAGATCATCTTCATTTGGTGGAATTTTCATTTAATAACAGTTACCAGTCAAGTATTGGTATGGCACCATATGAGGCATTGTATGGAAGACCGTGTAACTCTCCGACATGTTGGTTGGAAACTAGAGAAAAGCTGATACTTGGGCCTGAAATGATTCGATAGACTTCAGATTGTATAGAGACCATTTAGCGACGAATGAAAGCAGCCCAAGATCGTCAGAAAAGTTATGCCGATAAGCGTCGAAAAGATTTGGAATTCGACATAGGAGATATGGTTTTTGTGAAGATTTCTCCACTAAAGAATGTTATTCGATTCGGGAAGAAAGGAAAATTGACTCTGAGATTTGTTGGACCATTCCCGATCGTCGAGCGAATTGGAAAGCTCGCTTATAAGTTGGAGTTACCAGAAAAGATGTCGGGTGTGCACAATGTTTTTCACGTGTCGTATCTACGGAAGTATGTGCACGACCCAAATACAGTGGTTGCTGCTGATAGCTGTGAAGATTTGGAAGTTGATCCAGTTATTAGAAGACCTCGTAAGCCGCTTCGTGTTGTGGAAACTGACACGAAACAGCTTAGGAGGAAGGTAGTCAAGTTGCTCAAGGTACAATGGAGTGATGATGTTAACGACTGTACATGGGAGGAGGAAGAGAGGATGAAGGCAGCTCATCCTGAACTCTTCGAGGTATGCCCTAAGGTGTTGTGACATCTCATGAATTTGTAACTTGTTCTAGTCTTAGAATTCTGCACGCTAGGCTAGTAATTGGATGCATGGTTTGTTGATTGCTATGGATGGTAGGCATGCAGAATAGTTTTGATTGCTCTTGTTTGTTTGGAATTTCGGGGGCGAAATTCCTAAGGGGGAGAGAATGTAATGACCCGTATTTTTACGGATCGAAGGATCGTAGAATTGTTGTTCGTAAGTCTTAAGTCGTGAGTCTTAAGTCGTAAGTCTTAAGTCGTAAGTCTTAAGTCGAAAGTCTTAAGTCGAAAGTCTTAAGTCGTAAGTCTTAAGTCGTAAGTCTTAAGTCGTAAGTCTTAAGTCGAAAGTCTTAAGTCGTAAGTCTTAAGTCGTAATTCGTAAGTCGTAAGTCATAAGTCGTAAGTCTTAAGTCGAAAGTCTTAAGTCGTAAGTCTTAAGTCGTAAGTCTTAAGTCGTAAGTCTTAAGTCGTAAGTATTATGTCGTAAGTCTTAAGTCGTAAGTCTTAAGTCGAAAGTCTTAAGTCGTAAGTCTTAAGTCGTAAGTCTTAAGTCGTAAGTCTTAAGTCGAAAGTCTTAAGTCGTAAGTCTTAAGTCGTAAGTCTTAAGTCGTAAGTCGTGGGTCTTGATGAGTCGTGACCAACTTAAGGGGGCATACAAGTTAAGGATTTCAGCCTATAAATAGGAGTGCCTATGTTCATTTTTGAAATCCGGATTTTGAAGCGACGAAGTGCTGCCATTTTGAGAGCTCGACTACAACACTTCTTCACTTCTTTTCTCCACTTTAATCTTGTGCTTCCATTCATCTAGATTGAAGATCAAATCGAAGATCCAAGAGTCAAAGTTGAAGGTCTACATCCATCGAAGAGAAATTTCATCGTTTGAAGGGAAATCTTGTCGGATCAAGCTAGATACTTTGCTGTCCAGATCTGAAGTTGTTATCTTTTGAGGTGTTTAGGTGATTCGGTGAGTGGTAGTTATCTCTCACACGGACCCAAAGGAGTATATTGGATCGGTGGCTTGTTTATGTGTTAAAGATAGAGATTTCTTGCATTTTACTTAAGTCTGCATGTAGATCCATTGTCTATGAAGTTTTGGATACCCATTTTGCTACATGTTAACTTATATAAGTTTATTCATCAAGTTTTAGAGATATTTGCTTATAATTCATACTTGTTAGATTTGGACATTTTAATTACGAAATTGACATTCTTGTATAATTGCTTATTAGATCTTGTTTGAATGTTTGACTGCTTGGATTAATGATTGATTTGATTGATAGATTGTTGCAAATTAGCTAATAGTTGATTTGGCCAAGTTGGTCGAAGATGATTCAAAAGCTAAGTGGAGAGGCTCTTGAGTGGTGAAAGTAGCTTGTGGCATATGAAGCGGATGTTAAAGTTTATATGGATAGATTCGATGATGATGGACTTTGCTATGATGCAATGAAGCAAAGCATGATGTGAGATAGCCTTGATTTAATCCAGACGGGATCATCTCAAGCATGTTGATAACTCGATGATGCGGTTCGAGTTGGTTGATAATGGTGGGCTCGAGAGGCGCTTGGGCTAGTATGAGAATAGTCTTTGAGGAGGACGACTAGGAGGCTGAGATTTCATCGTGTTGAAGGTTCTAGCATGCTCAAAGCAAGAGTACGTTGGGACGGGTCACGATGACGTTCCAAGCACAGGCTGCGACGACGTGCTAGTACTCTGGGTAGTTGCGAAAATTCCTAGGCACGGGCTGCGACGACGTGCGGAGTTATGTCTAGAACCGAGGTTACCATTAGCCCTTGACAGGAGGTCATTCAACTAACGGTGAATTCAAGGCAATGATAACAGCGATAGCCAGAGTCATGGATGTTTGGATGTTTGGTTGTATTGTCATTTGGGTCAGCAGCGATGTTTTCAAGGTGCTTATCTGATCTTGGTTTAGGCCTTGGGGGTTTGCATTTGGAAAACACCAACCTTGGCTTGAGTGATATTTACTTTGCTTTAAATGTCTGAATTGCTATGTTTACTTCTGCTTAGTGTGTCTGGGGGCTATCACTGTAGAAAGAGGTGGAGTGGGATGGTTGAGTTCCTATTCCTTTTACCCTTTATGCTCTTTTGGTATGTTTGATAGTTGATTTACTGCTCACTAAGACTGTTGTCTGACTCAAGGTTTTATGTTTAACTCTTATTACCTTGGGCTGTTCATCCATGTTGGGATGGACAGACTAGGTAGCAGGTGACAGGTGCTGTTCTTAGTGGTCAACGCTGTTGATGACGAAGACGAGCTGGAGGCTTTTGCATATTATTTTCTTACTATATGTACTGGGTGTTCCGCTGTTTGTATATTCTCTGAGTGATATGTAGTGAGGCTTGATGTATTGACTTTGCTGATTGCTGTATCAAACTATTATGAGTTTATATGATGAGACTTCTGTTCTATAGAGCTTCACTATGTATACTTTCTATTGTATTTTATCCATGCGCTGTGAGTAATACGATGGACTATTCTGCTTTATCTTATCCTGACTATCGTCCATGGCTGCCTGACACACCTTTCAGCGCACCATTCCCTTATTTTCGTGCGGGAGTCATGGGCGGTCGTCACAATTTAAATCAGAGGAATTATTGAAATTTAAATTAATAATTTCTAAATTTAACGAAATTGGAATTTAATGCTAAAATTTATGGTCGAATCAACATTTGAGTGACATGTAAATTTGTTTAAAGCATTGTAAATGTTTGGGAAATATTAAGGTAATAAAATTGATCAATTTTAGAATTGAAATTTAAAAATTGGATTTTTTTTATTTGATTTTTTTAAATTATTTAATTAAAAAATAGCCATTTTGGCCACTGACTCGGATTTTGACGAAACCAGTTTCATCGGATCCGTATCGGTGAATTATTACAGGATTTCAAGTTTCGTATCGATCGGACTTGTCGTTTAATCGTATGGGCTTGAAACGCCTTGAAATCGATAAATTGAAATTATTTGAAATCAATTTGCTAAAATATTGATTTAGCATAACTTCTTCATACGATGGAATTTGGACGTAAAACTTTTTCCATCGCGTCCAGAATATTTTAAAACATCTATTTTGATATATGCGTTGATCCAATTTCATTGCGAATTCGAAATGGGCTTTTCGGGCCATATTTCATTTAGTGCATACATCTATCTTATCCGCTCCATCCCATTTCAACTTCATCTATAAATATATCGTTATAGACCCTAACTCTTCTCATTTTCATTTGGCTGTACGTATATCTCAACTCTCTCATCCTCAATGGCAGACATCATAATTTCAGATCCAATCACAAATAAAGTCCAAAGTTGAAAATCCAAACTCCTCATAAAAATTCACAAAAAAAATATATGTCGAAGCTCTTGTTGCACGCATCTCAAAACTGCAATTCGTTTTTGGATATGAATTTCTGTATAGCCGGAGTTGGCTCGTTTATTCTCGGCCATTCATCACGCGTTGATGAACTACGTCGGATCGTCGAATCGAGTGTAGGGTTTTGTGGAGATCGACGAGAGAGGTTCATCTATATAGTTTGTTTCGCGAACTAACGGCTGGATCGAACTAAAAAAATCAACTAGGGAATAAGAAATTGGCGGCGGCTGTCGTTTTGGTGTGCTCGATTGAGGGCTGAGGGGGTCGACAAAGGGCGGGGGATGAGCCTAGGTGGCGGCTTTAGCCTATGGCACGACACGTGTGACCTGATGACGGGGACGATGGCGCGTTGGAGTTTTTCTGGTGACGGCTGCGTTTCAATTTCGTGCGCGCGTGAACAGGGATCTGCGCGTGAGAGAGAAGCAACAAGTGATGACGTGGCTACTAATTAAAGTAAGTTTTGTTTTAATTTAATTTTTGTTTTCAAATGATTTAACTCGAATAACTTTCACATACGAACTCCGTTTCACGTGCGGATTTTTTTGTTAGGATCGTAATAATATTTCGGACGCTTTGGCGCTAGTTTGGACGGATTCTGAGACCATGCAATTTTTCGGTTTAAATTGGGTTTAAATTCGATTTAAATTCAAAAGGTGAGTGTTTTAACCCACTCACAACTTCTAAAATTTCTTATGTTTGTTATATTGATTTATGATGTGTTTAGAAATTTATTTATAGTTGTTTGGCATATATTTCATCATTATCTCAGTAAATTTGCATCCATATAATTTACTTGTTATTTAATTCATTTTTGCATATAAACCGCCAGTTAAAATTTTTGTTAAATTTATGTATTTACATATAAACTGCTAGTTAAATTTATTTATTATTGCATATAAACTACAGTTAAATAGTTATTTAATTCATTATTGAAAAATTAACCGCCAGTAATTAATTATTATTTATTGATGTGATTGTTTGAATTGGATGATAAATTGTTAAACGTTTGATGATTGCTATGATGGATGAATGGATGTTGTATTTATATTGTATAAACTGCAACTTACTATGCATTTTCATTTCATTCGGGATTGCGGTTTGAAACGATATACAACCGCATTTTTATGTTTAAATTGCGGATTGAAATGATAAATATCAGCATCACTTGACCATAGGATAGAAAATTATATACAGGCACTGCGGTATATATATATATAATTATTTTTGAAATGATTTTCTATGGTTTTGGTATGAATACGGTTTAATAAATATTAAATTTTGATATATATATATATAGTAATTTTTTTTGAATTTAGCTATGTATAAATTTGTTTTGAATTTTAAAGTAAGCTAAATAATGAAGTTGATTTCATTTATATAATATGGTTAAGAATATATTTGAAATTCTATCGTATATAGAGTTTATAATAACTCAAATAAAAGTAAGGTTGAAGATAAATGTGAATATGATTTGAATTAAAGTTTTTAAGAATTTTCCTCGAAAAATTTGTTTTGAAATTTAAATAAATTAAGATTTAAAAGGTATGATCTTATAACTTGATTTTTGATTTGAGAATTTAAACGAATATCAAATTAATTTAAAAAATATTATCAAGTTAATTTAATTAAAAGAATATCATGTTATTGAAGTTTAAGGGTTTTACCTGAATAATATTTGTTTAGTATGTAAATATTTCAAATTTAAATAACAGGAATTGGATTTGATATACATTAAATTATCAAATAATACATTTTGAAATAGTGGAATACTTAAAGATTTAAATAAATGAACTATAATGTTTTGAAATATAGAATATTTAAGCTTTGAAATATATGGGAATTAAAATGGTTTATTTGGAGGTTCAAATTGATATTAGGAATTTATTGTGAAATTTAAAGAAGCTGTTTATTTTATAAAGTAATATAGTATTTGAACCATTAAGTATTAAAAGTTATGTTTCAAAGCTATGGTTTCAAGGTATATACATTTGAAAAATATTATGATTTTGGGAAAGAGATATTTATAAAATAAAAATGATATCATATTGATTTGGGTTTTAAAATATAAATGATATCGTATTTATATGGTTTGATAGATATATTATATTCTGGTTTTAAAGTACAAATTATTTTGAAAAACCGGGGTGTTATAATAACGATTAGTTATGGAAGAGACCCGGATCGGAAGTTGTCATACTCTCTGCCAACTCCGAAAACCACTTTAACAACCGTGTACGCGGTGGAGAATCCAGAATGAAGTAGGATGGCGGCGATGTTGCCTTTGAGGTAAATATGTGGACTATAACGATCCAGAATTTTAACTAATTAAAATTTGAATATTTAATTTATTTTAAATATTAATAAGTGAATTTATAAGTCGAATAAATTTTATTTCGAATAATTGGATTTAATTGAATAATTAAATCGATAATTTAATATGTTAAATTATGGAAATAATTGAAAATTGGGTTAAATATGATTGAAAATGATTTGTAAGATTTTATTTTATCATATTAGAGTTAGAATGATATTTTAGAACTTTTAAAATCGAATTAGGAGTTTATTTGTGAAAATTGAATATTTTAATTTTAAACCGATTAGTGAAAATAGCCAATTTTTGAACAGTCTCATAATTGGACGATACCAGTTCCATTGGATCCGTAATAGTTTATTATTATCGGATTTCAGTTTTCGTAGCAATCGGAGTTATCGTTTGATCGTGGCAGCTCGAAACGCATCGAAATTGTTTTAATATTAAATTGGCGAGTTAAAATAGTCATTTTTCAAACAGTCTCGGATTTCGACGAAACCAGTTTCATCGGATCCGTAATATGATATTATTGTAAGATTTAAAATTTCATGTCAATCGGATTTACCGTCTGTCCGGTGCAAGCTAAAACGCCTAGAAAATCGTTTAATCGGTTTAATTTTAAATTGAACGTTTATGGCCATAACTCGCACAGATGACCGAATTAGCTTCCGAAACACGTTCCATTGCGTTCGGAACGTGGGGTAAACCTTAGAAACGTCAGCCGGCACGCTTCGTTTGGAGTTCGGAAATTCCGGGTGAATAGTAAATTGGAATATTTTCTATAAAAGGCCTTCAACATTCTCATTTGCAAACAAACGAGCCTAGGGTTTCATTTTAAAACCCAGCCGCCACTTATTGAATGAACGACCAGAATTGCTCCATTCTTCTTCCCCTCCGATCTCCTCATCCATCGACCTTCATCGAAAACTCTTAACTAGTAAAGTGTAGAGCCCAGAGCGAACCACCTATCCAACGGTGATGATGACGTTTCGAGCAATGGAACGACGGGAAATTGGGTTTGAAGGGCCGGCATACACTCACGTTTTTCTCAAAGTTGGTGGGGCCGAGCTTAGCCAAATCACGGCCGAGGGTTAGGGGATTCAAGTGCTTTCGTCTGGTGGTTGTTGATCGAGCTAAAACTCGGAGATGGTGGTCGCGTTGTATAAGGGTTTGAACGGCAATGGGTTTTCTTCTTGCGTGACTAGCCTGGGACGCACGCGTGAAGGAAGGGGGGGGGAAGAAAAAGAAGGCGGCCAGATTTCCTTGCTTTAAAAACGAACGGTGATGATTTGAGTTAGGGTTTTAAATTAAATTAAAGTAGTAATTGAAGTGTATAAAAATTGTATTAACTTCTAAAAATCATAACTTGTTGATGCGAGGTCGGAATCGGACGAAACGAATTGCGTTGCGTTTGTATCGTCGAATACTACGCGATGGAGCTGATTTGGAGTTGTTTGGAGTTAGTGAGAATTTCGGGTAAAATTAAACGTCCGTTTAATTTTATTCGAAATAAACGCTGAAATCAGAATTGAAAGCAAGGTGAGAACTTCTCACTCAATCGAATTGGTTTCGATTTTATTTTAAATAGTTAGATTTAAAATACTTGAATGCATGTTTGAATGATGATTGTTATCTATTGATTATTAAAATAGACATTATGCGCCGTTTGTAAGCGGATGTTATTTATTAAAAACATATACCGCGAATATTTCATAAACAGTGAAATTGGTATTATATATATAATAGCAATATATATATTGGCATATGTATATATTGCAGTTATTGATTTTCCGCATTTGTGTAGCGGATGAGACCCTATTGCGCCGTCTATTAAGCGGATAATATTTTAAATCCCATATACCGCGATAATTTCGTACTGGAACGGAATTGGTATTGTGCTAATGTTTGTGGATGCAGGAAAATAGGTTGGAGGGATCCAGCTGGATTCCTCAACGGTATTTATTTGATTATGGATATTTTGATATTCGTTGATTATCATATCGATATATGGTATCGTTGTTGTCGTGATTGGCTATTTGGTGTGTAGCATCATTGGACCAAGTTTTGGAATTTTAAAAATGATTTTTAAAGTGATTTTTGAAAGTATACGTTTATAAAATATTTTTGAAATTGATTCCTTTTAAATAAATAAACGTTATAAATTTTAATGTTATAAAAATTATGGTTTTTGAGAAATATAGTTAAAGGTTGATTTTTAAAAATATGAGGCTAATGATTTTATAAAATAGTTTAATTGGGATTTTTGAATTTATTATAAAAAGTTGAAACATAGGATTTATAAAGTTTGATTATTTTATAAATCAAAATGGTGAAATTATAAAGGGGATTAAAGATGTTTTAAAAGAATAATAGTATAAATTGATTTATATAAGAGATTTATAAATTGATATTTATAAATTAAAGTATTGGAATTATAAAACGAGTTTTTATAAGTGTTAGAATGAATTGTGAATGAATTTCATAAATGAATGAAATTTATAGAATTATAATCGGTGAAGTTAGAAATGGAATTTTATAAACAGTAGGTTTATAAAATATGTAAAGTTATTTGAAGAATGGATTTTTGATAAATAAAGGAATCTTATAAGTTATAAGATTTATAAATTGGGGAGTTTAAAAGAACGATTTTTGGCAAACAAATAAATTATAAGTATTTAACTTATAATATGAATTTTTAGTATATCATTGAGATATGAATTGAGATAGGTTAATAAAGGAATTTATAAAAGGAAGTTGTTATAAAATAAATAGAAATGGAATTTATAAACATTGTTTTATAAATCCGCAAACGACTTATTTTGATAATAAATTGTTATAACTTATTATGGAATTATATTCATGTTTTAGACAGTGAATAATCCTTTAAAATAGAATGAATAGAAATGATGAAATTGGTTAACAAGTATATTCACATTTTTGAATAGTGAATAATATGTTAAAGAAAATGTTTTGGAGGTGATGTTTTAAATAGAACTAAAACGATCTAACGATGTTTTCAAAACGTGTTGAGATTCGAAACCATAGATTTCAACATTCATTGTTGAAATAGACGTTTTCGAGAAATATAAGGAAATGGTGGACTATAACACTGTTGTTATAGTAAATGATTTCCAAAAGGAAATGTTTTGTATAGTATTGGGATTTATATATCTATTTTAATTTCGAATCCCTATACTAGTGATTTTGGGACGTCGTAACGATGTTTTATGCAACATTCATTTAGGCCCAAACAAATTTGTTTAAGAGAATGATTTCCTTAAAGAATGAAATATATGCTTAATTTCGATTTAAGTATATTGAATATTTTCAAAAGGTTGAAAATAAATAAATTTTGTGAATTACTTATGAATAAATAAGTATGGAAATGTTTTCCAATATAAAGTGAATATGTTGAGAATTTATCTTTTTGAAGATAAATTGAAAATGAATAATTGATATCGTATATTCATAGACATTTTGGAATATAAATTCATTATGAAATTTATAAATGAAAAGGAGAATTTGCTTAAAAATAAATATTGATTTATTTTTGAAGTGTGAAAATTCTTTATCTTGTAAAGATATGAAATTTGGGAAATAAATAATTTGGAAAATTATTTGGAATCTGGTGATGTTGTGCATATCCATTGATAGTTCAATAACCGACTATCAATATTTACCTTTGAATGGGTATTTGTTGTGACTTGTTTGAATTGGAATGCCACGCTTATTTTTAAATTATTGCGCTCGTTATTCGGATTACCCATTCCGAATAGTGATACGACGTAATGGATAGCATTGATGACCGGTGTTGAAGACCGGATATTTTTGAAAGCGAAAGGACAACTCGTCGATTGTCTTTGCGCCGAGTAGCTACGGTATAGAGACTCCCTATGTGATGGGAAGTCCGGACGTGATTAGTGAATATCCGGATTGCAAGGACTTCTTTGTAAGTGCCTTCAGTTCTGTTCGAGCCCAGAACAGACTTGTATGGATTGTATGTCTGACATTACAAATTGATATATAAAGCAGATTTCTTTCAAATATATTTCTATTGGTCGCGGAGAATTTATTCTCTTAGCTTAACACCCTTCTCTGAGATGTACGAGCTCAGAGGTTATGTAGTTGAAGGTTATCAGCGATATATTCCCAATTTGGTAATGTGACATGCTGAGTGTTGCTGTGAAATGATCATTGTGTTGATTATTTGTGATAGGATCATTTGTTTGATCGTCTATCTTGGTGATCATTTCTATGATCATTTGTTGACCCAAAGCATGACTTTGTATAAAGCGTGGCTTTGTGGACGTGACTTCGTCGAGCCTCACACCCCGGAATGGTCAAAACAGGAAAGATGCAGCAAGCTTATGAGGGGTAGCTCCCTTTAGGGTATGTGCATTTCCTTCTGGAAAAGGGTGGTATCATGGTATGGAGCCCAGATACTTACTCATGTTGAAACACTTTATTTATGATTGTGTGATGTTGATGACGAGCGCTCGGTTAAAGGTCCCAAAGGACCGGGGGATGACATATTCGTGTAGTAGTTACCTAGTGATAAAGGTAACCCAGCCTTGTGTTGGCAGAGAGCTGGTTAAGTTCTCGGGACGTCCTTCCAGAGGCGTTCTCATGTGACAATGGTAAGTTCCTTGGCCTGACCATTTGTTGGAAATCCAAAGAAACAATACGAGACTTGTACGGTTTTAGTTGTAGAACCTGCCATCTAATATGGTAGCTATAGTAAGCATAATATAATGGTACCTATGCTGGCTAAGAGTTATATTCTACTTTCGAAATCGCTTTATACACTATGCACTAGTAATAATATCAAATGTTTCTTTTTAATGCGTATCAAGCATCTTTGACTATCATAAGGAGAAATCTCCTCCAAGTCTGCGTTTGCATTGTGTGTGTGGTGGGAGGTCTTATGGTAGTCTCATTTTTAAAAGCATTGCGAATTGACTTTAAAAATATTCCTCTATTTTGATTTTAAAGATAAATAAACTATTTTGAGTTCCCACACCAGTCACATGACTGACTCGGAGTTTATTGTTTTCCTTCCTAAACTCTGGGTGCCCAACAATTTCCACACGGCCAGTCAAGAGTTAAGGTTTATCAAGATATTCTGGAGTTGCTGGAGGCAAGCTGGATGGCATGGCGTATTACTAGTATATAATATTTCTTTTTCCACTGTTTGATGTTATTGTTGTTGTACACTCTGATGATGACGTAATGTGATGTAATGTAATAATTGGTATAGTTCTTTGTTTAAAGATTATTCATTTATTATTATATGTTGTTCCGCTGCGAATTGTGAGATTCTGATATTGTTCTGCTGTTCTTTCCGTTCTATTTTCTTTTCTCTCTATTTTCTATCTTCTTATCTCCTCTTCTATCTTTTTCTTTTTCTTAAACAATGAGAATTCGTATTTCTGTTCATCTTGAGTTAATCTATGGAGATTAGTGTATATTCAAGGAGTACGGATTTATGGGTCCTCACATGGACCCAACTCCCGTGAGTTGGCATAAGGTGGCTAAAACAGGAGCGATTCTCGAGCCAATTGAGGTAGCACCTTTGATCAGACACATCCCTTCGATTTTATACTTTGACTTTTGGATTGATTCGGTGGCCACTTTTGATTTTTCTTTTTGGAGGTATGGCTCGAGGTGGGCGGTAGTTGTGGCTACGCGTTACCACCAGCCCGGATGCGTAATTGGTATATCTATCATGGCATTGCCTAGTTGTGCCGTGTCATCTACCCTAGCGCGCCTTCTACGAGTTTCTATTTGTGTCGTACCTATGGAATATCCTCTGGTAGCCTCCCGATCAGGAGGTATTACGGTACTGTATAGACTATTGGCATTTTACGTGTTAAGGTGGAAAATGTAAAGCCTTAACGCTATTTAAAAGTAATTTTATTTTACAATTAGACACCATTATAATAGCGAAATATACTACGTAGTAAATAGTTTAACGGATCCTTAGGAGATGTAAATTTCGAGCATCTCTTGAGTTACTGCACTCATATTTATTTCTGTTAATTTAACTTACATAAGATCTTTTAGTTCTGACTCGAGTGTTTTGTCTTTTCAATTCGCTCGGTTCAGTTCGAGCATTTCAGGATTTTGAAGACCTTAGCTCTGGAGGACGAAGACGGAGATTTTTTATTATTATTATTATTATTATTATTATTATTATTATTATTATTATTATTATTATTATTATTATTATTATTATTATTATTATTATTATTATTATTATTATTATTATTAGTCCACTATACTCATACTGTTCCGCTGCATTGTTATATGGTATGTGTAACTCTGATGTATGTTGTATAAGTATAATCGAATATTTTAAAACAGCTTTATAAACTGTATATTTGATTATTTTATTTTATCCTTCCGCCGTGAGATTCTATTTTGTTTTATTTTTTCTCGTTTTTCTAATTTACCCCATAACAATCCGTCCTTCTGAACGGTTTGAATGGGCACGTGTGTCAATTTAAAGCGTGCAAAAAGGCGGGGCATTACATGTGGTATCAGAGCTTTGGTTTAGCGATAAACCTTAGCTTTGTAGGGTCTGACTCTTTACTGATAGGGTAGTAATACCCTATGAGAGTCACCGAGTGTATATATATGAGAGAGCGTATTTGTTAGTGTTATAAAAAGGATTTAATATTGTGTTAATTTGTTCCGTTTGTATTTATAAATTCTGATTGGTGCATGGGACGCTATGACATCAATAGGGATTTCTAAACACTTAATAGGACAGACCGACATAATATTTGTTTTAATATAGGTGAATGAAATAATTTGCCTATTATATTTTCTATATATAAAGTAAAATTTTATAAAGGTTATATTTGGTTGTATTATATTGGTTGTTAGGTAATGAAATTTATAAATAACAGTGAAATAAGATTGAAAATAAAATAAATCAAATTGGAAATTTTAGAACTTAAGTTCCGAGGTTTTTGAAATATCTTTTGAATGATTTTGAAATATAAAAATAATATTATTAAAAGAAGTATTTTCGGACATATGTATTTCAATATAGTATGAAAGAAATGTTTTTAAAAGAAATTTTGAAAAGATAAAGTTGTACTCCCCTCTTTGTCGTTGGAAAATAATTTCGGTGATGAGTGCACGCATCATTGACATTCATTTTCGAGTTTCAAATTGGGAAGGCCACTGTAGTAATTTTACTACAGATTTATTTTGATAAACAAATATAAAATTTAATTTTTTTTAAATATAATTGGATATATAAGTTGTAAGTATATATTTATCTATTATTTTTAAATAATCTAAAAAAATTAAACCCGGTATTTGGTTCTTAAGTTCCAGTTAATTAGTAGTTCAATTAAGTGTAGTAAAATGGAATTTTACCAATAATTAAAACCTTTAATTAAAATAAGAAATTTAATGCTAAGTTATAAATGGAAATTGAAAAAATTGAAATGTGTAACATATAAAACAAGGATATTATCATTGAACATTAAATTAATTAAAAGAAATAGTAATAAACTTGTATAACTTTCAATTATATCCTTATAAACATATATAACTTACCGAATATTAAAAGTTAAAATGTTAATAAGAAACTGTAATATATATTATACAAGTAATGAACTTGAGATAATGAAATTATTCATGGGAATTTTTTAACAAATAAGAATTAGATGTTGTGGTGGTTGTAAACTTAAGTATATTTGAGATGATACTAAATAAAAATAATGAAAAGTAGGTACTGTGAGCGAGTAATCATAAACTTAAGTAAATAGATTGAAGTTGCTTCTAAATAGAATAAGTTTAAAAATGATTAAAGACTTGAGTTAATAAATTTACCTGCTAAGAATTTTGAATTGTATATTAATATAAAAAAAAGTGAATGTAATGCAATGAATATAATTTTGCATTTTATAGATAGAAGAAAATAAATTGGTAAGTAATGAATAGAAATAGAAAAAAATAAATAATGAATGAAAAAGAGAAATCAAACAACTAATTTATGAATGAACTAATAAGAATAAACTAAATTTGTGTGAAATTGTTTTTGTGTGTTCTGGGTTTTTGGTTGTTTGGGTAAGGACACTGTAAAATTGTTTGGATGAATAAATAATCTATTTTTGTTTCATCCAAGACTGTTGAGTAAAGGATGCACTTGATAGTTTATTTTTCATTCTGTACAATTTAAAATGTCTAAACCTGAACAGCTATTTGTTGTGTCTGATATGAATGAATGATTGTTTTTACGGTCGTATGCCTTGTTGCAAGTGTTTGATGTTGTATTGATTTTTGTTTATTGATGGTTGTTTGTATTGAATTGGATATTTGTGGTTGAAACCATTTTAATATTTCATTTTATATAACTGTAACTTTAATTGGATTATTTAAGTGAAGTGCAGGTTATGGAAGCAATTGTTACTACAGTTGGTTCCGTAATATAAGCACAAATTGCCCAACCAATAGGTACGTTTTCGGATTACGTTTTATAGCGTTGTTATATTATTATTTTCCATGTTAGGATATATTATTTTAGAAAGTATATGTTATATAATTGTTATATTTGATATTATATTTTCTCCCGAGCCTCCCACACAAAAGAGACTGTGCCAAAAAAATTCGTAAATTTTGGACTTAGAAAATTTTTGAAAATGATTTCCAAACTTTAATAATTTAAGTATAAAAAGATTGGTATGTTTTATTTAAAATAATAAATTTTGTAAGTTTGTTCGTATAAAGTTAATATTTTTGAATGAGATATATTATTTCCTTGATTCTTTCCTTTTCCTTTCTTTTTCCTTTTCGGGGACGAAAAGTTTTGAGTGGAGAAGAGTGTAACGACCCGTAAATTTTGAGAAATTAATTGCTTAATTTAATTAAGATTTTGTAATTTAATTTAGGAAGAAATGAAGAAAACTTATAATTAATAATGAAGCGAATGTTGGAAATGGAATGAAACCATGGAAACTTAAGATAAGTATGAACGGTTGAAATGAAAGTACGAATAATTGAAGTAATGTAAATGGTTATACTAGGATAAGATTTGAATATAAGAATGCAAAGGTAAATAGTAAATTAATTTAATGAATTAATATATGTTATTTATTTAGGGTATTGAAAAAATGTGGTAATCCTATTGCAATTAATGGTAGTAATGTTGATATAAGCTAATAAATTTAATTTCAATGCAATACCCATTAATGGATGGAATGAAATTGGATTCATGTAAATGTATACTAGGTTTTACATCAAATGGAAGTTATTTGTAATAAGTGTATGTAAATATTTGATCAATTTATGAAATAAAATAAATTGAATTTAACATAAACCTAAGTGTAAATTTAAGGGTATGATAACAAGTATTATAAATTACCTAATTAAGTGGTTAATGAGTTTATTGGAAATATAGTTCATTTAAAAGTTAAGTAATTATAATGGTTATGTTGATGTTAAACGTTACTTTAATGATTGTAATATAAAATAATGAAAGTGGAAATGGAAATTAATAGAATCGTAAACTTGTTTTAAGGTAGTAATTGGAGAATTGGGAATTTAATTAAAAGGTTATATTAATGGAGGAAATAATACGTATTAAATTACAATTTTGATTAACTCAACGCAAATTAAGTAATTATAATAAAATTGTAGTTGGTAATTAAATATGAATGTGAGTAACTTTGGCATTAGGGATAATTACAAAATTTTACCATTCACCTAATTTATTTAATTAAATCTAAATCAATGGCAACATTGTTGTTAATGATAGTTGTAAATGAATTTGAATGTAAAAAGGTAACAATAATTAGGCTAACCATGTATTTGGTATATTAAGTTAAGAATGGCAATCGTTGTAAATAAATCTAAATTAATTATTTTCATTTTGTTAATGTGAGTTAGTTAATAAAGGCGAATTTATATGAAATGAAGCATACATTAATGAAATGTATTATGATTCAATGTTATTTATACCCATAAAAATGTCTATTTATGAATAGCAAGATTTTAAATAAATAAACGGTTTTATTAAGATCTCTATTGATAATTAATGTAGTTAGTGTGAAACCAATTGCCATTAATTGTCCTAATTTGTGCAGTTAGGGTAGATTCGATTCGTCATTGAAGATAGTTAATTCTATAAGATGTAATAAATGTTAATTTTATTTATAATATGAAGACTGGTTGATTAAGGAATGAAAACCAATATTTATTAATTTATTTATAATTTGAAATCTAATAAGTGGATTTATTGAAATTAAGTGGAATATTATATTAAAATATTACATAAATGAGGATTTAGATGAAAATTGAGAATGTTAATAAAATGGATTTTGATTCCAATATTTATTTCATCTGGTTGTAATAATGAATTTGAATAATATGAATGAAAATTTAAATCAAAGGAATTATTGAAATTTTAATTTATAATTTCTAAATTTAACGAAATTGGAATTTAACGCTAAAATTTATGATTGAATCAACATTTGAGTGACATGTTAATTTGTTTGAAGCATTGTACATGTTTGGAAAATATTAAGGTAATAAAATTGGTCAATTTTAGAATTGAAATTTAAAAATTGGATTTTATATATTTAATTTTTTAAAATTACTTAATTAATAAAAATAGCCGTTTTGGCCACTGACTCGGATTTCGACGAAACCAGTTTCATCGGATCTATATCGGTGAATTATTGTAGGATTTCAAGTTTCGTATCGATCGGACTTATTTTTTGATCCTATGGGCTTGAAACGCCTTGAAATTGGTAAATTGAAATTAATTTGAAAAATATTGATTTTAGCATAACTTCTTCATACGATGGAATTTGGACGTAAAACTTTTTCCATCGCCTTCAAAATACTTTGAAACATCTATTTTGGTATTGGGTTGACCCAATTTCATTCCGGAGTCGAAAAGGGCTTTTCGGACCATATATCGTTTAGCGGGTACATCTATCTTATCTGATCCATCCTATTTCAACTTTGTCTATAAATATATCGTTATAAACCCTAATTCTCTTCATTTTCATTTGGCTATACGTATATCTCAACTCTCTCCTCCTCAATGGCGGACAACATAATTTTAGATCCAATCCCAAATAAAGTCCAAAGCTGAAAATCCAAACTCCTCAGAAAAATTCACAAAAAAATATATGTCAAAGCTCTTGATGCACGCATCTCAAAACTACAATTCATTTTTGGATCTGAATTTCTATGTAGCCGAAATTGGCTCGTTTATTCTCGGTCGTTCATCACGCGTTGATGAACTACTTCGGATCGTCGAATCGAGGGTAGGGTTTTGTGGATATCGACAAGAGAGGTTCATCTATATGGTTTGTTTCGCGAACTAACGGCTGGATCGAACTAAAAAAATCAACTAGGGTATAAGAAATTGGCGGCGGCTATCGTTATGGCGTGCTCGATTGAGGGACGGGGGGGTCGGCAAAGGGGGGGACGAGCCTAGGCGGCGGCGTTGGCCTAACGCACGACAAGTGCGACCTGACGACGAGGACGATGGCGCGTTGGAGTTTTTCTGGTGACGGCTGGGTGTCTATTTCGTGCGCGCGTGAACAGGGATCTGCGTGTAAGAGAGAAGCAACAAGTGATGACGTGGCTAGTAATTCAAGTAAGTTTTGTTTTAATTTAATTTTTGTTTTCAAACGATTTAACTCGAATAACTTCCACATACGAACTCCGTTTCACATGCGATTTTTTTTGTTAGGATCGTAATAATATTCCGGATGCTTTGGCGCTAGTTTGGACGGATTCTGAGACCGTGCAATTTATGGGTTTAAATTGGATTTAGATTCGATTGAAATTCAAAAGGTGAGTGTTTTAACCCACTCCAACCTAAAAAAATTTATGTTTGTTAAATTGATTTATGATGTGTTTAGACATTTAATTATAGCTGTGTGGCATATATTTCATCATTATCTCAGTAAATTTGCATCCATATAATTTACTTGTTATTTAATTCATTTTTGCATATAAACTGCCAGTTAAAATTTTTGTTGAATTTATTTTTTTACATATAAACTGCTAGTTAAATTTATTTATTATTGCATATAAACTACAGTTAAACGGTTATTTAATTCATTATTGAAAAAATTAACTGCCAGTAACTAATTATTATTTATTGATGTGTTGTTTGAATTGGATGATAAATTGATAAACGTTTGATGATTGATATGATGGATGAATGGATGCTGTATTTATATTGTATAAATTGCAAGTTACTATGCATTTTCATTTCATTCGGGATTGCGGTTTGAAATGACATACAACCGCATTTTTATTTTTAAATTGCAGATTGAAATGATAAATATCCGTATCACTTGACCATAGGATAGAAAATTATATACAGGCACTGCGATATATATACATATAATTATTTTTTAAATGATTTTCTCTGGTATTAGAAAGAATACAGTTTAATAAATATTAAATTTAGATATATATATATATATATATAGTAAAAAAATTTTAATTTAGCTATGTATAAATTTGTTTCGAATTTAAAGTAAGCTAAATAATGAAGTTGATTTCGTTTATATAATATGGTTAAAAATATATTTGAAATTCTATTGTATATAGAGTTTATAATAACTCAAATAGAAGTAAGGTTGAAGATAAATCTGAATATGATTTGAATTAAAGTATTTAAGAATTTTCCTCGAAAAAATTGTTTTAAAATATAAATAAATTAAGATTTAAAAGGTATGATCTTATAACTTGATTTTTTATTTGAGGATTTAAACGAATATCAAATTAATTTAAAGAATATTATCAAGTTAATTTAATTAAAAGAATATCCTGTTATTGAAGTTTAAGGGTTTTACCTGAATAATATTTGTTTAGTAAGTAAATATTTCAAATTTAAATAATAGGAATTTGATTTGATATATATTAAATTATCAAATAATCCATTTTGAAATAGTGGAATATTTAAAGATTTAAATATATGAACTATAAAGTTTTGAAATATAGAATATTTAAGCTTTGAAATATATGGGAATTAAAATGGTTTATTTGAAGGTTCAAATTGATATTGGGAATTTATTGCGAAATTTAAAGAAGCTGTTTATTTTATAAAGGAATATAGTATTTGAACCATTAAGTATTAAAAGCTATGTTTCAAAGCAATGGTTTCAAGGTATATATATTTGAAAAATATTATGATTTTGGGAAAGAGATACTTATAAAATAAAAGTGATATCATATTGATTTGGGTTTTAAAAATATAAATGATATCGTATTTATATGGTTTGAAAGAGATATTATTTTCTGGTTTTAAAGTATAAATAATTTTGAAAAACCGCGGTGTTATAATAACGATTGTTGTTGAAGAGACCGGGATCGGAAGTTGTCATACTCTCTGCCAACCCGGAAAACCACTTTAACAACCATATACACAGTGGAGATTTGTAACGACCCTAAATTTTGAACAATTTAAATTGAAAATATTTAATTAATTTTAAATATTTGAATGATGGTTTGACTTGAACTTCAAATTATCAGAATGAATTTGGCGATTAAATTTTAGAATTTAATCTATTAAAAGTTGAATAAAATTTGAATCTTCAGTATAAAGCTGATTAAAAGTATTTCAAAGGCTTAGAAAATTCACATTGATAATACTGAAGATAATAGAAGCTTCAGAATTGAATTTGAAAGTGATTTGTTCAGTTCTGAGATTTTATCGTTTAAATTGAATTTAAAATAGCCTTCCGAGGCACAGTCTCAGAATTCGACGAGAACAGTTCCATTGGATCCGGAATATTGAATTATTACCGGATTTCAAATTTCGTATTTGTCAGAGTTGTTGTGCAAACATACGACGTATAAACGCATTGAAATTAAATCAAATTCAATTTACATTTAAAAATTTTAAATGGGTCAACATAAGCACTCTTGGGCCTCAAATCAAAACACTGTAGAGGTAAGGTAGGCACGTTAATATCAACGACTTTTCTCTGTTAATCACGTACGCTGTCTCCTCTTTTTATTTTCAACCGAGCTTCCTTTTCACTTGATTGTTCAAAAAAACGAAAAAATGGTGGCGGCCACATACATCTTTTCCCTTGCTTGCAAATTAGGGCTTGATTAATTCGAAGGCGGCAGACCTCAATAGTTCGATCAATCGATTTGATTCCTTCGCCTCGCTCGCGACTGCTTCAAGCTAAGGTGAGTGATCCACTCACATCTAATTCATACCTCGTGCTTATTTTTAAGGTTCGAATTCTGTTATTTTCGTTCGTATAAAATTTAATGAATTTGTTTGTTGATTTTTGTGACTTCGGCCACTTGAATTTGCCGACTTTTGCTTGGTTGGCAATAATATGCTTCGGCAATCGATTTTGTTTTGAAGCTAATGATTTATTCTGGCTATTTGATTTTTGTTTTGATGCTAGAGATTTATTTTGATTTTATCAATTTCGTATACCTATGATTTCTTGGATGACCACGGCTTTGAATTCGAACTGTTTAATTCTTGATAACTATGGCTCGTTGATGTTGGTCCCTGTGACTACATCCATGGCTTATAGTTTCATGTGATTTTCGAATTTAAATTTTTGAAAAAAAATTGATTTTTGTCTGGATTGCTTTGAAACCACTGTTACCTGATAATTAAGTTGCTTATTTGAGTTTTTGACTTAGTTTGATGTTTATTTCGTGACCATGTTACTTTCTCTGTTGGGCATCAGCTGATATCTTTTTTTTGTGATTGTTGCATTTGGACTTTAAGCATAATACATTGGATTATGCTCAGGTTGCTTCACCTAATTTAGTGCCTGAGTCATTTGTAGTTAGCTTTGAGCATGTTGTAGTTGCTGGCTAGCCTTTACTGTTGTGTTGTCATATCTCTGGTGCACTTCATACTATGTAACCACTTGGTCGTAGATGTTAAGGCTTATATTGTTCTTCACGCATGTATATTCTCGAGCCTTGTTTATGTAAATGCCTTAAACTGCTGCATTGTGTATGTGCATTTATTTTTAATTGTGCTGGCACTGTCCAGTTTCAATTAGTGATTCACTGTCGCATATTGTGGTATTTTTTTTGGAGCTCAAGTTGTTCATTGTTGTATTAGTTGCCAGTTGCCTCTATTTCCATTTGTTTCAAACCTTCATATAGAGGCTATATTTGTCATATAATTTTAGGATTTGCTTTGATTTTGGTTACTGCAGCTCCCTTTTAGCTGTTAGAGCTATTTGAACCAATTTGGTTACCAACCCTGATCAGTTGCATTTTGCCAAATTATGGCTTGAATTGCTTTGCTCATCATGGTTTTGATTTTTGCTGCCTTGACTTTAGCACTGACTTGTTTACTGTAGGACCTTGATGTGTAATATCATGTAACTGATGATGTTGGTTTTAATCTTATTTCTTGCCTTTGTGTGCATGACTGCATTTGCATATGCTTGTCCATATGCGTTGGGCTGACCTTGTTTTACTGCTGCAATTTCTTTCATATCCATCATTGTTTACTTTCACTTCCATTCTGCAGTATTTTCCTGTTGGACTACTGCATGTGCACTTGGTCAATTTGAGCCTTTGTGCTCTGTGGGTTCGGGTTGCATGCAAAATTCAATTGTTGTCAACCTGTGGCCTTTATGCCTTGATGCTATTCATTTAT